>CM039503.1:46541258-47141258 GCA_022432975.1 Begonia masoniana | reverse complement strand
GGGGCTCGTTTAAAATCTCTAATCATCATACACTCTCGGCTTAATACTAAAATCGAACTCAACTCACTCGCAGTATTATCAAAATACGCGCATTACACTATCTCTGCTATCTAGCCACTAAAATCTCGAGAAATAAAATGGAAAACTCACCTAGTTTGAGGAATGAGGATCGGAGAGGGAAATCGCCTGGAGCTCTGCTGTGCTTGAGCTGAATACCGAGAAGGAAAATGAGGGAAACAGTGGCGGCTAAACCTCATTAAACCCTCCATTAAATACGTTATCCATTTATAAAATTGCTAATTACCCTTTTGTCCTTACATAGTTATTAACTAACCTAATCACTTTCTCCCTCAATTCTTCCATAAAATTAACACATTATAATTGGCAATTAAATTTTGTTTAATAGAGCCGGGTGCTACATCAACGAGGACGTTGGGCCCCCGAGGAGGGGTGATTGTGATGACCCGGATGTGTAAGTATGTGTACGATGGTTGCACGAACCGGAACCTGGATGGCGGTACGTCCGCGTGGGCGAACCGGAAGGTGACGGGTCGTAAGAAGGGGGTTGTCACAATCCCACATCGCTTGGAGAAGTATGTGGAAATGAAACATATGTAAAGAGACCCTCCCAACATAGCAAGACGCATTTTGGAGCACGATTGGCAACGGATCCCATAAGAACTCCGAAATTAAAAGTGCTTCGGCCTGAGCAATTTCAGGTTGGGTGATCTTCCGGGAAGCTCTCGCCAAACAAAGCCGTGAGGGGAGGATATTGTGCTACGGCCATATCCCCAGAGCGGACAATATCTTGCTGGGAAACGAGGTCGTAACACTGTTTAAGTTGAAGTATTGTACTCGATCATGCATACACATTTTTCCCGAAAGTTCATGCAAAAACTGATTTGTGTACACTGTTTGAAACTAAGCAAGATAAAATCTAACTGAAATGTATTGATTAAGTGTGGGACGGGGACTGGCTTACTGTACAGATTTGTCTGTTCTGTTCTGTTTCTGTTTTCTGTAAATCTGTTATGTGTCTGTCGTGCACTTGCCAGTTCCCCTATAAGCCCCTCTTATACCCCTCTGCCACTGAAACGTAATGTAATGTTCTGTCACTGTATTCTGAAAACCGCATGCATAGCATTTTGCATCACTGCATCTTTATTATGTTCTTACTGAGCTTTAGGCTCATAGATGAACCCTCTGATGTAGGTACTGAACCCGTAGATGAGGAGTTAATGCCTCAGTCTGATGTATAAGTGATCGGTGGCTCGAGCTTGCATGGTATTGGTTGCCGCAGCCAGACATGTTTCTGTTCAGAGGTTTAAGTTTTTTTTTTAAAGTGAAGTTATGTCTGTAAATTTTAATTAAATTCTGGTGTTTGGTTTTAAAAACTCTGTTAGTGAATTCTGGAAATCCATGTTAGGTTCTATACTGTTTCTGAGATTTTGAAACAATGTATAGATTCTATGTCAACGCTTAAAACCTCTGTATTTGACAGTTGAATTATATCTTAAAGTATTCTAGAATTGTTTGAGATATTTTCTACTTTAGGGTGTGTGTATGGATTATTTCTAATTATTAGAGTCATCCATGCAATCTGTTTTCCTTAAATTTTTGTCGTGTTTTCCTGGTATATCCAAGATCATGTTTTAAAGCATTTTCTAAAGCTTAAAGCTCTCATATCTTCTGTTTTCATGTTTTCTGTCTCCATGTATTACTGTCAAAAGTTGCCAATTTCTGCCTTTAAAACTACATCGCCCGCCCAGTTTTTCATATTCACCGCTGCTTTAAAATCTCATCCACCGCTGCTTTAAAATCTCATCTACCGTTGCCTTTAAAATTTACGTCTTCCGCCTGACGTCATCCATCTTCCGGCTGACATCATCACCTCATCCGATTTCATCTGCTGCCTGTATCTTCCTGCTGACGTCATCCATCTTTCGGCTGACATCATCATCTCACCCGATTTCATCTGCTGCTTGTATCTTTCGGCTGACGTCATCCATCTTCCGGCTGACGTCATCCCCTCATCCGATTTCATTTTTTGCCTATGTCTTCCACCTTCATTTCTTGTTTTCTGCTGCCATTTATAACTGTTATTCAGATTCTTTTTACATTCCTTCCTACACTCTTCAGATTTCTCCTTGCCCGATATTCTAAATTTCCAAAGTTTAGTTTACATCTGTCTCCCTATTTTCTTCAGTCTTTTATTTCCTGTGGTCCAAAACTGTCCCGAGTATTCTGATATCCATCTGTTCTGTATCCTGCAGTTTGGTTTTAACTGTTTTTCTTTCCTGATTGATTTCTACTCCAGAGAACTCTCTCTCTGTGTCAATGTTTTAAAAGTAAAATGTTTAAAAAAAAAAATATAGTCCGAGTTTTCTGTTATGTCCCGGAGTGATGGCTTGACCCTCGGACCCCGAACGGGTTCGGTCTCCGGCCGTCACAGTTATGGTATCAGAGAGACAAGGTTTTAAAAACGATTCTGTAAAATGTCTTACTGCGGAACCCGCCACGTGAGGTCGCTCCACCAACTGTAAGTGTTTATATTCCCGTAAAAGTCCTGTTTATTAAATTAGGTTATTATGTTTATAGGGTTTCTTAGAAATGGTGAGAGAGCATCAGGAAGAGTCAAGCGAAAGCTCTTCTGCCCTTGATCAACTAACCGAACTGGTGGGAGTGCAGTCCCGTATGGTTGAACGTTATATGGCCAGAGAAGATAACGGAAATAACAATCATGCTAATGCTCTGCGTGACACCAGTGGAGATAGATTCAGACGACTCCAGCCACCTGCATTCGATGAATTATCTACTGACCCGATCCATGCTGAAGAATGGGTTCGGGAGATTTAACAAATGTTTAATTATGCCGAGGTAGAGCAGAGCAAGAAGGCCACATGTGCCACGTTTCATCTCACCAAGAGTGCTGGATTCTGGTGGGACACAGTACGGTCGACTACTGTGGCATTAAGCTAGGAAGGATTCAAGAATATCTTCTACGAAAAGTATTTCGACCGTGGTGTGAGGAAGGAGAAGTTGGTTGAATTTTCTTGGCTACGACAATACGGATCAATGGCAGAATATGTTCAGAAGTTTGAATCATTATCCCGCTATGCACCTCATTTGGTAGCCACCGACGAAAACAAGGTGCACCAATTTATTCAGGGTTTGAAGCTGGACCTCTTGCGAGGGATTTCTTACGGGGGATTTGATGAGGCCCCGTATACGAAGGTGGTGGCCAAGGCTTACCAGTTAGAAGCCTTGGAAATGAAATCCCAGAGACAAAGGGATTCATCAAGGGGGATTATTCGGAATGCCCCTCAACAGCAACAACAACAACAAAGGAGTCAGAATTTGCAATCTCAACAGCAACAAAACAGAGGCATTAAGAGGCCTAATGAGACCACCAATAATCAGGACAAGGGAAAGAGACCAATGGGGGCTCCTCAACTTTCAGTATGCCCGCGGTGCCAGAAACTTCACAGAGGAGAATGCGGATTTATTACCGGCCAATGTTTCCGATGTGGCAAAGGAGGACATCATGTTCGGGATTGCCCGATGCCGGACACGAGACCAAACCTTGCAGTACCAAGGGTTTTTGCAATGATGGAGGACGTTGATGATGCTGATCAGCACACAGCAATTACAGGTACAATTTTGATATGTGATGCACCTGCTTATACCTTGTGGGACACGGGGGCCACACATTCGTTCGTGGCAATAGACTTCGTAGTTAGATAGAAGTTTTGTTGTACGCCGTCAGATCAACCCTACAGCATTATGCTACCGTCCGGAGAGTTTATGCACTCCGAGCAGGTTGTACGGGGTGATGTAGTGTCAATAGGAGAACATAAGTTGTATGCCAGTCTTATCGTTATCGGTATGAAAGGATACGATGTGATTCTGGGGATGGATTGGCTGTTTAGACATCACGCCACCATCAACTGTAGGTCCGGGCTTGTGTCGTTTAAACGCCCGAACGAGGTAGAACTCTCCTATCAGGCAGTACCAAAGGAACACCGTATGCCTGCCATATCTTCCTTGAAAGCTCAACTATTGATGAGGTCAGAATGCATCGGATTTCTTGCCCACGTAGTGGATGTTCAAAGGCAAAATGAGGTGGAACTTCAAAATATTCCGGTAGTTCGAGACTTCTCAGATGTTTTCTTAGATGACTTATCGGGATTGCCACCTGATCATGAAATCGAGTTTGAGATTGACGTATATCCTGGTGCTGAACCAGTATCGAAGAATCCGTACCGTATGGCACCGATTGAGCTGAGGGAGTTGAAGGCTCAGCTAAAGGAATTGGTGGATAAGGGTTTTGTGCGCCCTAGTTTTTCTCCGTGGGGTGCTCCCGTCTTGTTTGTTAAGAAGAATGATGGGTCCCTACAGATGTGCATTGATTACCGGGAGCTGAACAAGTTGACCATCAAGAATAAGTACCCGTTGCCGAGGATTGACGATTTATTTGACCAGCTACAGGGGGCTCGGGTATTCTCGAAGATCAATTTGCGCTTCGGATATTACCAGTTGAAGGTCAGAGCTGATGATATTCCAAAGATCGCCTTCAGGACCCGGTACGGACATTACGAGTTTTTGGTGATGTCGTTCGGGTTGACTAATGCCCCCGCGGCATTTATGGACTTGATGAATAGGATATTCAATGAGTTCTTGGACAAATTTGTAATCGTCTTCATCGACGACATCCTAATTTATTCTCAGAACAAGGAAGAGCATAAAGAGCACTTGGCTATTGTGTTGTCAACTCTAAAACAGCATCAATTATATGCCAAGCTATCAAAGTGTGAATTCTGGTTGAGTAGGATTAACTTCCTAGGCCACGTGGTGTCTGCAGAGGGAGTTTCTGTGGATCCAGCCAAGATTCTAACAGTGAAAGAATGGCCGAGACCGAGAAATGCCAGTGAGGTACGAAGTTTTATCCGGTTAGCTGGTTATTATAGAAAGTTTATCAAGGGATTTTCTGTAATAGCGAAGCTTATGACCAGCTTAACGAGGAAGGACATCAAGTTCAAGTGGTCTGAAGCTTGTGATGTGAGTTTTCAGACACTTAAGCAGAAATTAACTACTGCCCCACTGTTAGTATTACCAGTTGAAGACGGCAAATTCAGCGTATACTGTGATGCGTCCAAGGTTGGCTTGGGATGTGTATTAATGCAAGAAGGGAAAGTTTTAGCATACGCATCCAGACAATTGAAGAACCATGAACAAAACTACCCTACACATGACCTCGAGCTAGCGGCAGTCGTATTTGCGCTGAAAGTATGGAGACACCACTTGTACGGACAATCGTGTGAGGTGTTTTCTAACCACAAGAGTCTAAATTACATATTTACCCAGAAAGAGCTAAACATGAGACAAAGACGGTGGTTAGAATTTGTGAAAGATTACGATGTTGAGATTAAATACCATCCTGGTAAAGCTAATGTGGTAGCTGATGCACTGAGCAGGATGCCAGCTACTATGCAACTGACTATGTCGGCCGTATCAATGCCTTTGAGGACAGAGATACAGAAGTTCGATATGGAGATAGTTTCTGGGCTATCGGCCATACTAGCGGACTTGACACTGCGGTCCACCGTCCTGGACTGAATTAAGGAGGCCCAGAAGACCAATTCAAAGAAGATGGCTGATATTGCGAGCAAGTTACCTATGGCCTCTTCCGATTTCAGTTACTCGGGAGATGGTATTCTGAAGTTCAAAAACAAATGGTATATTCCAAAAGATGAAGAGCTACGGAAGCACATCATGTCGGAAGCCCATTCATCTTCTTTCTCTGTGCATCCTGGAAGCACAAAGATGTATCAGGACTTGAAACTTCACTTCTGGTGGTCGAATATGAAGAATGAAGTGGCCAAATATGTGGAGTCGTGCATGATATGTCAACAGGTCAAAGATGAACATCAACGACCAAATGGAACGCTTCAGCCTCTCTTGATCCCCGAATGGAAATGGGAGAACATAACGATGGATTTTGTTGTTGACCTACCAAGAACAGCTAAGGGCCATAATAGCATTTGGGTCATAGTGGACAGATTGACGAAGTCGGCCCACTTTCTACCTATGAAGACGACGTACTCCATGGATCAGTACGCAGAGCTGTATATTAATGAGATTATTAAGCTGCATGGCATTCCTGTATCGATCGTCTCAGACCGTGATCCCAGATTCACTTCCAGGTTTTGGAGAAGTTTGCAGAACTCCTTGGGTACAAAGTTGGATTTCAACACGACATTTCATCCACAGACTGACGGACAATCTGAGAGAACGATTCAAGTACTGGAAGATATGTTAAGATAGTGCGTATTGGAATTTCATGCTCCTTGGAGTAGATATTTGCCACTCGTGGAGTTTGCTTACAACAATAGTTACCAGGCTACAATTGGCATGGCTCTTTATGAAGCTCTGTACGGCAGAAAGTGTAGATCCCCATTGTGTTGGGATGAGGTCTGAGAAACCAAGCTTATCGGCCCTGAGATATTACAGCAGATATCCGAGGTGATAGCTGCTATCAAACAACGAATAAAGATTGCTTAGAGTCGACAGAAGAGTTATACGGACCATAGAAGAAGAGACTTAGAGTTCGCTGAGGGCGATGAGGTATTCTTGAAAGTGTCGCCTTTCAAGGGCGTAATGAGATTCGGTAAGAAAAGGAAACTCAACCCACGATTCATTGGCCCTTTTCCCATCTTGAAGCGTGTGGGAAGCATGGCCTACAGACTACAGTTGCCAACGTCAATGGATGGGGTCCACAATGTCTTTCATGTTTCGATGCTGAGGAAGTGTGTACGAGATCCAACTCAAATTATGAAGCAGGTGGACTTTGATATCATGCCAATGCTGACGTACGAAGAAAGGCCCATACGTATAGTGGATACTTCACTCAAGGTGTTACGCAATAAGGTAGTCCCATTGGTGAAGGTTTTGTGGTGCAATCATGGTGTGGAGGAAGCCACATGGGAAAGACAACAAGATGTTAGGGCCCAATATCCGGGCCTCTTTACTTAGGCAAATTTTGGGGACAAAATTTTTGTTAAGGTGGGTAGAATGTAACACCCGGCATTTTTGCCATGTAATTATTCCTTAAACTGTTGAAATGGAATTTATTGGCCATTAATAAAATGCGTATTTTATATGAAGTTTTATAATACCTTACAGAAGAGAGGATTTTTGGAGAAAACGGAATCGAAGAATTTAAGTCACAACTTAATTTGAAAACCAAATTATGTTGAACCAAAAAAAAATTATTTGGTTAGAAATCAATGGAGGGGCTGTTTAGGTAAAGATTAGGGTTGGTGGGAGAAAGCCAATGAATGATTGACACATGGCTAACTTGTTGCAAAAGCCATGCCTTCTCTCTTCCCCCCCTTCCTTCCTTCTTTTCACTCCATCGTGAAACATCTTTCTGCCTTCTCTGTTTTCTCTCTTCCAAGCGACGGTGCCAAGTCTCCAAAACTTTGTTTCTCCTACTTACTTCTGTTTTCTTCAGCAAAAGGTAATCTACATGTTATTAGTTGACATTTACAGCTTGTTTAATTTTCGAACATGCATGTACAGGTTCGTGCATTGCCGAGACGATCAAGAGCATCAACTCTACAGCAAACAGGTAAGTTCATATCTGTAGGTTGGCCCTTAAGGCCCTACATCAAGGAGATACTAGGAGTTACTTCTGTCAGGTGTTCGGGTAGAAGGATTAGAGTTGTGTTCTGTGTTCCCTGCCATGTTTCTATTTTTAATTGTTGTTCTCTGCTGTTTCAGTTGAAGTACTGTACTCGATTATGTATACACATTTTTCCCAAAAGTTCATGCAAAAACTGATTTCTGTACACTGTTTGAAACTAAGCAAGATAAAATCTGACTGAAATGTATTGGTTAAGTGTGGGACGGGGACTGGCTTACTGTACAGCTTAGTCTGTTCTGTTCTGTTTCTGTTTTCTGTAAATCTGTTATGTGCCTATCATGCACTTGCCAGTTCCCCTATAAGCCCCTCTTATACCCCTCTGCCACTGAAACGTAATGTAATGTTCTGTCACTGTATTCTGAAAACCGCATGCATAGCATTTTGCATCACTGCATCTTTATTATGTTCTTACTGAGCTTTAGGCTCATAGATGAACCCTCTGATGTAGGTACTGAACCCGTAGATGAGGAGTTAATGCCTCAGTCTGATGTATAAGTGATCGGTGGCTCGAGCTTGCGTGGGATTGGTTGCCGCAGCCAGACATGTTTCTGTTCAGAGATTTAAGTTTTTTTTTTTTAAAAGTAAAGTTATGTCTGTAAATTTTACTTAAATTCTGGTGTTTGGTTTTAAAAACTCTGTTAGTGAATTCTAGAAATCCATGTTAGGTTCTGTACTATTTCTGAGATTTTGAAACAATGTATAGATTCTGTGTCAACACTTAAAACCTCTGTATTTGACAGTTGAATTATATTTTAAAGTATTCTGGAATTGTTTGAGATATTTTCTACTTTAGGGTGTGTGTATGGATTATTTCTAATTATTAGAGTCATCCATGCAATCTGTTTTCCTTAAATTTCTGTTGTGTTTTCCTGGTATGTCCAAGATCATGTTTTAAAGCGTTTTCTGAAGCTTAAAGCTCTCATATCTTCTGTTTTCATGTTTTCTGTCTCTATGTATTACTGTCAAAAGTTGTCAATTTCTGCCTTTAAAACTACATCGCCTGCCCAGTTTTTCATATTCACCGTTGCTTTAAAATCTCATCCACCGCTGCTTTAAAATCTCATCTACCGTTGCCTTTAAAATTTACATCTTCCGCCTGATGTCATCCATCTTCCGGCTGACGTCATCACCTCATCTGATTTCATCTGCTGCCTGTATCTTCTGGTTGACGTCATCCATCTTCCGGCTGACGTCATCCCTCACCCGATTTCATCTGCTGCCTGTATCTTCCGGCTGACGTCATCCATCTTCTGGCTGACGTCATCCCCTCATCCGATTTCATTTTCTGCCTATGTCTTCCGCCTTTATTTCTTGTTTTCTGCTGCCATTTATAACTGTTATTCAGATTCTTTTTACATTCCTTCCTGCACTCTTCAGACTTCTCCTTGCCCGTTATTCTAAATGTCCAAAGTTTAGTTTACATCCGTCTCCCTGTTTTCTTCAGTCTGTTATTTCCTGTGGTCCAAAACTGTCCCGAGTATTCTGATATCCATCTGTTGTGTATCCTGCAGTTTGGTTTTAACTATTTTTCTTTCCCGATTGATTTCTACTCCAGAGAACTCTACTCCAGAGAACTCTCTCGGGCCGTCACATTTTTAATGTTCTGTTTGCTATTACTTTAATGTATCAATCTACTGAAAACTTTTACCTTTTAACATTTGAATTGCATAGGTAAAGTAAACGTTGCTCAAAACGGGTAGGAGCTAAGTAAAGTGCATAACTTAAACTAACCCCTATTTTGGTGTTGCTTTCACTATATGCTTGGATGAGATTTTCAATTAAAACATTCTGTTGATAAGATAATTGATTGCATCCAGAGTAAATTTGGAATATATAACAAGTTCACTAAGACGCTAAAGAGCATGTACGAATTGGTTGTCATCAATTAGTGGATTTAAAACTTATTGTTAGTGAATTTGACTTTTCTCCTTTAAAACAGTCATAACTTTGGCTACCAGTGTTAGAGTTTTACGTGCCACCTGGCAAATCGAAGCTCTCGAAGAGCTCTACAATGGTGTCACTGCTATGCCTATGACAATCACATTTTGTCCCCAATAAACGTCGTTTAGGCCCTAAAAAATGTGTTCCAAAATATTTGGATTGAAATTCTAGTTCCACCTTTACCTTTCCTAATACTTAAGATCAACTTAAACCTAATTAAAATTTTCCTTCCTAGAACATTAGAAATCATATGAGTGAAGACTAGAAGTAGAATTAGCCGAGAGCCAAACCAAGATATGACTCAAGAATCGAACCAGGACAAGAACATTCCCCAACTCGAGACTCACATCCCTCAAGAAGGAGAGTCTAGCATGCAAGGACAATTAGATGGTCATAGTGAAGAAGTTAACCATATATGTAACATCCGGAATTTTTGTATTATGACTTTTGTGCGATATTAATGGACAAAAAAAAATGTTGAAGAAATTGTAGGGAAAAACCAAACTAAAGTTCAACCAAGCAAAACACTTAGTTGGAAACAAATGGAGGGGCAAACTAGGAAAGGAAAGAGGGTAGTGGGGAGAATCCAATAAAAAGGAGACATGTGGCAAAGCTTGTGGAAGAAGCTGCTTTCCTTGCTTCTTCTCTTCCTTACGTGAAATCACTTTCATTTTCATACTTCCTTCTGTCTTCTTTCATCGCCGAGAAGAAACCCTCCCCTCCTTCTCACGAAATTTCTCTCCTCCCTTAAAGTTGACCACATTTCAGTCATCTTTAAAGCTCCTAAGATGAAAATGCTCAAGCGATGTACTTGGATTGCTAAGGACAATAGGTAAGTTCTCGTGATTTACTGTGGCCAATTGGCCTACACCATAAGTCAGAATTTGTGTTGAGGATTTGTTGGTGTTTTGTTTGTTTAATTGCTTTGGTTGGGTAGTTTAGGCTTGATCGTTGTTATAGATTAAGCTTGGTGACGTTTGATGGTATACTCGTTATGTATGTTTTATTGTATGTTAAATTGCTCATGCATTATGGTTTCAAAACAGCAAGAAAATGAATTTACGCATCGGTTTCATGAAAAGAAAATGCATGTAAAGGCAAGTAAAGTATCACAGTAAACAACCATGGCATGGGGTTATCGAGGATGAGGTTCAGACCTAGCGTTCCGTGGTGAGTAGGTTTTCTTCCCTTCAGATGGTGTGGGCTGTCTAACCACTTGACGTGCCCTATCCATCTGTCGAGCGTTTTCGATAATCATAGACTGACACGTACTACTAAATGAAATGATATGGACGACTTTCATGAAAACTGCATACACATGTTCATGCATAGCATTTACGTAGAACTTGCTGAGATTTTTATCTCATAGGTGTCTTTATGGTGTAGGTGACTACGAGCAAGGTGAAGAAGATGTCCCTCCACCTGACGAGCCTGCAGTTTGACAGAAGATGCTCGTGGGAGCGTGCTGGCATAGTCGATACGAACATGACCTGTGGGAGCTATAGGTTAAGAGTTTTGGATTGAATTGTATAGAAACTCTTTTTAGGATGTATTTGGTTAGGTTAATCAAAATGTTTTTTTGATGTATTTTGAGGATTTAATTAGTTTATAATATATATGGATGAATATTGATGAATAGATTGATGTTTTGATGAATTAGAGATAGACTTTGATGATTTTAGGTTATGTAGGGGAAAGAACGTGAAAACAGCTCTCTGGAGAAAATCCAGAGATGTGACGACCCCGACCCCACGTCGGTGCCGCCACGACCTGTGTCATGCGTGCATACATACGTACATGTGTATTAACCTCGCCCGTTCTCACTTAAATTTTTTTCTTTTCTTTCTTTGCATTTTTCGTTTCCTTTCCTTTTCATTCGTTTATTTATTAGAGAACGGACTCGGGCTTCCAATCCATATCTAGACATTTGGGCTCTAACTTAACCGTAAGTTCGTCAACGTCTAAATCACTAAAACGAGGTTAAGACCATATTTCGAGAAAATGTTGATTCGGTTTTTGGGTCCCTAAAATCCTTTAAAATACTTGGAGATCGCTCGTAAAATACGTTAAAAAGGTATCGTAAAAGGTCGGGTTAAAACGTGTTTTGAAAAGTCAATTTTTAAAAAATCACGTTGGGGTTCAAATGTGACGCCGATCGATTGGGACTAAAGGCCGATCGATCGGGCCTTCTGTAGCACCCGGCTCTATTAAACCAAATTTAATTGTCAATTATAATGTGTTAATTTTATGGAAGAATTGAGGGAGAAAGTGATTAGGTTAGTTAATAACTATGTAAGGACAAAAGGGTAATTAGCAATTTTATAAATGGATAACGTATTTAATGGAGGGTTTAATGAGGTTTAGCCGCCACTGTTTCCCTCATTTTCCTTCTCGGTATTCAGCTCAAGCACAGCAGAGCTCCAGGCGATTTCCCTCTCCGATCCTCATTCCTCAAACTAGGTGAGTTTTCCATTTTATTTCTCGAGATTTTAGTGGCTAGATAGCAGAGATAGTGTAATGCGCGTATTTTGATAATACTGCGAGTGAGTTGAGTTCGATTTTAGT
Source organism: Begonia masoniana (assembly GCA_022432975.1). Classification (NCBI taxonomy): domain Eukaryota; kingdom Viridiplantae; phylum Streptophyta; class Magnoliopsida; order Cucurbitales; family Begoniaceae; genus Begonia; species Begonia masoniana. The sequence goes on along the minus strand of CM039503.1, from coordinate 47,129,047 downwards.
ATTGAGCCGAGAGTGTATGATGATTAGAGATTTCAAACGAGCCCCTTAGGTTTCAGAACGATTTAGGATAAGGTTAGTGGTGATCTAATCGGTATTTTTGCTTATGACGCTAGGTGAGCAGAGTTTCCAGAGTAGTTGAAACCGAACGATTTCCAGGAGACCAGGTAAGTAAAGTATGCATGTGCCTTCGGGGCTACATCACAAAACAGTAGGGTTATGCATATTGAGAATGATTTTGTATGTCACGCATCATGTTTTTGAAAGATTACGAAAATGAATTTCCATGTAAGAATAGTGAAGTATGAACTGTATGTGACAGACAAACTATTAAGGGAACTAATCCGCCCCTTAATCGAGTAGAGGATGTATGACATTGGGAGAATTGATCCCACTCCCAAGGGAACAGAGGGATCAGTTCAGCTATTAAGGGAACTAATCTGCCCCTTAATCGAGTAGAGGATGTATGACCTTGGGAAAATTGATCGACTTCCCAAGGAAACCGAGGAATCAGATCAGCTTATGAACGTATGTGAATGCAACTGAGATGAGAAAGTAGAAATTGCATGTTTAGGAATTTATGTTTCAGCATTTCATCCCATTACTGCTTTACTTACTTAGCATTAGGCTAATAGATGAGTTTTGTGATGTAGGTGGAGAAGTTACAGCAGGTGAGCCTTCTGAGTTCATTGAAGGATAGGCTGGTTGGGGGAGCACACTCATGCCACGGACCTGGTATTTGATGAGGCAGTTTAACTGATGTCTGTTGGAGTAAAGGTGAAGTTGACAACGTTTTGATTTGAATAGGTTGAGTCCTCATGACAGTAGTTGTTTCAATGTTTTGAAAATGTTTTGAATTTTTCTGATAATGGTATTCTGCTGAGATTTGACGATGGCACTTGCTGGATTGTTTTAAGTAATGCATTTGTTAGAATGGTATTTGAATGATTTCAGTAATGTGAGTAATTTCATTTCTATAATTAGAGTTGTGTTTGCGTAGCATGGAGTAGTTGAGTTGTTGTTTTGTCGTCTATCGAAAGATATAAGTAGGACTTTTGTCGTTTTGCGGCCGGTGGTTATAGAGTAAAGTCGATCGGATGAAGAAATCATCCGGCTGACGTCACCGGTGGATATAGAGTAAAGTCGATCGGATGAGGAAGTCATCCGGCTGACGTCACCGGTGGATATAGAGTAAAGTTGATCGGATGAGGAAATCATCCGGCCGACGTCACCGGTAGATGTAGGATGTATCTTGTCGTTTTGTGACCGGATGATGTAGCCGAAACTTTGTCGTTTTGTGACCGGATGATGTAGTCGAAACTTTGTCGTTTTGTTATCAGGGAAAAGCCTTCTGTTTTCTACGTCAGTTCCTTCCGGTTGACTTCGTTCTTCGGATGATGTGTTTGACTTTCATAAATTTCAAGTATTTCAAGCCTAAACTTTCATCCCTTCCGGTTGAATTATTTTCTTAATATTTTATGTGATCATTCAAACACTGTTACATAGTTTTGCTCAACTCTATTTTTCTCAAAGATTTCCGCTGCAAGTTTTCATGTTTTATCAAACGTTAAAATTTGAATTTCGAAGGAAGTTTAAATTTCGGTCCAAGTTTTTTTTAGTAATATCCGAGTTTACGAGTAACAAACTGGGTTCAGAAAACTCGGGGCGTTACAATAGACCACATTTCCGGTTGGGTACAGGCTTTGATACCATTTATAACGACCTCGTTTCCCAGCAAGATATTGTCCGCTCTGGGGATTGGGCCGTAGCACAATATCATCCCCTCACAGCTTTGTTTGGCGAGAACTTCCTAGAAGGTCACCCAACCTGGAATTGCTCTCGCCGAAGCACTTTTAACTTCGGAGTTATTATGGGATCCGTTGCCAATCGTGCTCCAAAACGCGTCTTGCTATGTTGGGAGGGTCTCTTTACATATGTTTCATTTCCACATATTTTCCCAAGCGATATGAGATTGTGACGACCCCCTTCTTACAACCCGTCACCTTCCGGTTCGCCCGCGCGGACGTACCGCCGTCCGGGTTCCGGTTCGTGCAGCCATCGTACACATACTTACACATCCGGGTCATCACAAACAGCAGAGAACAACAATTAAAACGGAAACATGGCAGGGAACACAGAACACAACTCTAATCCTTCTACCCGAACACCTGATAGAAGTAACTCCTAGTATCTCCTTGATGTAGGGCCTTAAGGGCCAACCTACAGATATGAACTTACCTGTTTGTTGTAGAGTTGATGCTCTTGATCGTCTCGGTAATGCACAAACTTGTACATGCACGTTCGAAAATTAAACAAGCTGCAAATGTTAACTAATAACATGTAGGATAGGCTCCTAACTCCATTCAGACTTTTAGAAAACAAACCAAAGTGTTTTCACGTAATAACAGTGAGTTTTCTCCAAAACACCTTAACCCTAAACTCCAACAAAACTCACTTTTAACATGTCCATACTTGTCAACTAGGTTAGATGATTACCTTTTGCTGAAGAAAACAAAAGTAAGTAGGAGAAACAAAGTTTTGGAGACTTGGCACCGTCGCTTGGAAGAGAGAAAACAGAGAAGGCAGAAAGATGTTTCACGATGGAGTGAAAAGAAAGAATGAAGGAAGGGGGGGGGGAAGAGAGAAGGCATGGCTTTTGCAACAAGTCAGCCATGTGTCAATCATCCATTGACTTTCTCCCACCAACCCTAATCTTTACCTAAACAGCCCCTCCATTGATTTCTAACCAAATAATTTTATTTTGGTTGAACATAATTTGGTTTTCAAATTAAGTTGTGACTTAAATTCTTCGATTCCGTTTTCTCCAAAAATCCTCTCTTCTGTAGGTATTATAAAACTTCAAATAAAATACGCATTTTATTAATGGCCAATAAATTCCATTTCAACAGCTTAAGGAATAATTACATGGCAAAAATGCCTTGTGTTACAAAAAACATGAAGCTCGGATTTGAAGTTCCAAAACAGCAGCAAAGTAACACAAATTGAACACTCAAGACAGAATAGAAGCTCGTTTTCTTGCAATGTAACAACCAACAATCGATTATAATATGTTTTCTTTAAGCACTGATCATATCAGGTACATAAATATGTCTGAGAAAAAGTTATGCAGAGAAAACGCACAGACAGCAACTGGTACAGCAAGAACAGGGGATAACAGCAATAAGTTTTTTGGTTTTCTGATTTCTTTTAAAACAGCAGATTCAAATCACGATTCCAACAAGTAAGTTTTGATACTCACGCTTTCAACAAGTTTATACTCATGCTGGAAGAATAACTACACAATACAAGATAACATTTTAGTTCGGGAAATCGGTTTTAAAACAACGAAACAAAACACACAAAATCGTTTCTGATTTTTTTTACTTTTGAAAACCAGTAAACCCAAACACGAAAATGATGTTATTGGAAAGCTATTTCTTCATGCTCAGATTTGTAACTGTTAGAACATATTCATAAGTGCTGAAATAATAATAATAAAAAAAACATAACAGTCAAGTCACCACACCATAAAGGAAAGAAAACAACAAGTACACAGTTTATTGGCCAATGTTCTACCAAAAGAGGAAAGAAAACTTGCAGCACAAAAATGGTGGAAATTTTTTTAAAAACTCATGCTCAAATCTGCAGACAACTAACAAAGCATTCTGCAAATGATTTTTGGAAGAAAAATAAAAAGGGATGATAAGAAAAATAGCAAGCCGAATAAGAAGAACACCAAACCGATTAAGCAGAACAACACAACACGATTTTGGTGCCTCGGTTTTGGGCAACCAAATGGGTTTGGAAACCTAACTGACATGCCTCGGGTTACATTCAAAAGGAAAATGGGCAAAGTCCCAAACTTTATATCTTCTCTCTACTTATTACCTGTTTTTCTCTTGTAGGTATAATACTTGGAAGGAATGCATATGGAGCACTTGGAGGAAGTCACCAACTAGTCCGATGGAAATTTGTCTTCTCGGGCCCCTATCTTTGTAATTTTTTTATTTTTGAACTTATTTGGCATACATTCGCCTTTATTGTATGGATTATATAATTGCATCATGCATTAGATTGTGTGGTTAGGGTTAGATGTATGTTGGTGGATTATGGGTTGAAGAAATTCAATCAATTATTCAAAGAAAAATGGCCTTCACAAGATCAAGCCCAAAGGAAGCCATGGTCCAAAGAAGAGCCCACATTTAAAGGTATCATTTTACAGGTACAAGAGTTAGTGGCAACATGGATTGATGATGTGACAAGATTCCTTCCATTGATCCATTTAGGCATAGTATTCACCTCCTCCCTAGGATGTGTGCTTGTTTGCCTTGATCTTGGCCATCCATCCTTTTTCATCCAAGGGCCACCATTCATTCATCCTTATGAAAACCCTAATCCACCCTAGGATCTCTATAAAAGCATGGCATTGGTGAATGTTTTACAACTTTTGCCCAAATCAATACACTACTATTTCCCTAATATCCAACGTGTTTCCTTTGGTGTTTTCCTTGGTTCTTTGAACCAAGTGGAGTAGCCCTCCATTATTAACTTAGCTTGGGTTACTAAGTTAATTCTTACTCATTCCCTCGCCTTCTCCATTGGGAGTTGGAGTTGAGGATGAAAATCCCGGCCTACGGTTGTCGTTTTTCCTATGGAAAAATTGTTCACTCGAGAGCTTAAACTGTAAGATCGCTCTACGAGTCTGCCGAGGGTATTTCCTTTACTTTCTTGCCATCACATTTTCACACACATCACCCTTTAATTTTCGGCCATCAAACTCACACACTCCACATTTATTTTATTGCATTTTTCTCTTCATTTTCATCTTGCATATCTTCACTATTTCACACACCCTCTCTTCATCTCTTTTCTTATTTTTCTTTTATCTTTCTTGCCCTCATTATCCACCATATATTCGGCCACTAGCACACACACTACTCTCCTCATTTTTCTTTTGCATTTATTATCATATTTAGTCCATATTTTCGGCCATTTACACTACCACACAACCGAGCACTCTTCTTGAATATTTTGTGGGTTTGAACACAACACTTTTCTAAGGGATTTTGTGTCAAGTGGTATCAGAGCCAAAAGGCTTCCCACGATGCGTTTTAGTTGCCATGACAATGTAAAAAATTGGCACAAAATCGGGATAGCGGTTCGTTTTATTTTCTAACATTTTTCCTTACTAATATTGTGCTAACTTGTGCTATTTTATTTTTATTACTTGCTGCCATTATTATTGTCATTTAAATGCTTAAAATATTCTGAAAAATATTGTATGCAATGTGTTAGAAGATCGGCCAAGGTGAGCATTTCAAATCCTTCATTTTTCTTTTCGGTTTTATCTCCTTTATTCTCGATTTTTTCCCTTGTTTTGTTGCCTCCGTTTTTCTATACCATGTGCTGTGTTTTGAGCCATGTTTTAGCACTTAGATATTGTCCATTAACTATATAAAAATTCTGGAATTTTTTGTGCTTAAAAATCGGCCTAAAACTAATTCTAAATACCGGTTGTTGAAGTGTTATTCTCCTCGGATTTTGTTAGACTTTTGCCTCGGCTTCATGGTTATTTTGGCCTTGATTTTTCTATACTACTTTACTATGAATGAGCCACGAAATTTCATCTAAGATATGTGTTATTAACTTGTTTCAAAATCGGAATTAAATGATGCATAAATTGACCTAAAGTTTGAGCTATAAGATCGGTTCATTTATGTTACTTTTCTTCTCGATTTTGCATGTTATTCCTCTAATTTTTCTTGGCATCTTTTGGTTATAATTGAACCATGTTTTGCATCTAAATGTTGTTCCAATAACTAAAGATTAATTCTGAAATTTTGATGCATGAAAGTCGGCTCTAAATTTTTACTTAAAAATCGGATTCTACTTGTTGAATGCTTATTCGGTTTCTTGAGTATGTTCCTCTCGTATTTCCTTGTTAGTTTGCTGAATGTTTGCACTTGGATTTAGCTTATAATTCATCTATTAAATGCTGTAATTTAATTGCACAAAATTTGATTTACAAGGATAATTAATTTTCTAGCTAAAAATCGGCTATATTGAATATTATGCACTTAGAAAATTCTGCTCTATATAACTTGAAATTTCAGCATATTAACTATGATTAAATTCTTGATCTAATTGTATTAGTTGCTATTTTTGAAGTTATTTAGTTGCTATTACTATTATTTTGAGTGATTCTAATTAAAAGTCGATAACTTGATTGAAATTGGTTAGACTTGTGATAATTGCACGAATTGAAAATTTTATTTCTAAAACTAGTTATTGCTAAGTGATATTGAAACCTAAGTTGTTTATTGAATACCAATTTTTAAATATTAATTGTGAGCATGATCCTTATTTTACTTTTGTCTTACCTAGGAAACATTCCTTAGTACCTAAAATTTTTCCTAAGACAATTAATCAAGATAATCACCTCACTAACTTTTGGGATAAAACAACTTAGTTAAGAACTTAAAATTTAAAAATTAAAATACTTAGACATGACTAATAGGAGCGGCTTTGCACGTGACACACCCCATAAAGAATCAAATCGTGCGAGGGTCACTCTCTCTCCCGAACCTACACGTCACGAAGGTGAGACTAGTGCTCAAGGAGGCATGCAAGGATAACTCGATACCTTAACGAGCGTAGTTCACAACCTTGCCCAACAAGTCCAATCATTATTGAACAATCCTCCTCGAAAAGAATCCCAAGAACAAAATCCTTCACGAGAGACATCTTCTAGGGTTATTTCTTAACGTCCTAGGCGTAGAAATCCTTTTCCACAACCCTTAGAGGAAGAAGAATGAGATGAGCCCCAAAGAAGGAGATCCCGATATTTTGAATAGGAAGATGAGGATTGGGCACACAATCAAGAACCAAACATTATCCCATTTAGTGGTCTCTATGGTAGTGATGAATATTCTATTTGGGTTAAAAGCTTAGAAAAGAGATTTGATTATAAGTATTATGGTGAAAGGGCAAAAGTTAACTTAGCCTCTAAGAGTTTAACCAAGAAAGCTAAATCTTTGTGGAAACATTATCCCATTTAGTGGTCTCTATGGTAGTGATGAATATTCTATTTGGGTTAAAAGCTTAGAAAAGAGATTTGATTATAAGTATTATGGTGAAAGGGCAAAAGTTAACTTAGCCTCTAAGAGTTTAACCAAGAAAGCTAAATCTTTGTGGGAAAGATTTGTAGCAAATTTAAGAAGAAGTAAGGAAGAAGACTTGATTTCTTGGACAATAATGAAGAGGATATTAGAGAAGGAATTTGGCCCAAAACTACAAAAGGAAGAGCCCAATTTTAGGAACAAAATTTTTAAGGAAGATTACCCTATATGTTACCCTATCTCCTCCAAATTTAAGAATCAAAATAGGCGTGAATATCCCTCCACTCATGGAAGAAATTTAAGGGATAAAAGGGCGATAAGGACTAGGATTAATCAACCACCAATTCTATCTTCCAAACCAATTATTGACGGAATTAAAATTACTGGCCACCTTTTGGAAAATTGGGTACAAGAAATTTCAAGGATACTTGCCAATTCATCAACCATTCTTGGATCACCACCTATTATGCCCAAAAAGATGAATGAATTCAATGAAGAAGTCTTAAGTAATGTAGAATTGCAAGAAATTTTAGAGAAAACACCGAGCTTAAGTAAAGAGGAAGAAGAGTTATTAGAAGGAGCCAATTATTACTCCGAAGAAGTTCCTCTTGTTGAGATGGAAAATCAAAAGGAGGAAGACATTTTGAAGGAAGAGGAAAATGAACGATTAAAGGAAGAATTACCACAAGGTTTACCACCCATGCATGGTAATGCTTACCAATTGGATGGAACAACCCAAGAGCACCTTCATTCAAGTGGAGTCATTTGGCATCATAATCCCCTTTATAATGAATCACCCACCTCTCAACCCTCAAATTTACCCTTCTTAAAAACAAATCCCATTTGGGAAGAAATTGTGGAAGAGGAAAAGATGCTTTGCCATTTGAAAGAAGAGTCAACATGGCAACAAGAAAAGATAGAGTTAAGTGAAAAGAGTATTTTTGGAATTTCTAATATGATCATTGGTCTACCACACTCCCTTCTGAATATTAAAGGAATAAACCCTTCTTCCCAACCATACCTATGGAATAAACTTGAAGAAATTTCCTTACCATCCCCCTCAATTAGGAAGAGGTTTGTTTATGGCTTTGGACCTCACTATTACCTTCCCACATTGCACCATCAAGCCCAACAAATAAATAGAAATTTTACTTCCTTTGTGTTCCACAAACACCCCATTTTATTAATGGGAGAATTACCAAACCCACGTATTCCATTTGGCTACCACAAATTCTACCATAGAACTAGAGTTAAGGTTCAATTGGTTAGAAATTTTATCTTTGCAGACTTAAGAGAAAAAGGATTATTTCTTTGGTCAAAGGACTTTAGCATTTCCACCTCACTACATGTCAGATTTGATTACTTTGAAAAATTTCGTCCCATCATTGAGCAATCGCCCTCCAAAGTAACTTTCGAATCCAATTCTACCACCCTTAACAAAGAAAATTTTAGTAAGACCATCCAACCCCCTTACCATTTACAGTATCATTTGGTGATAGATTTTCAAACGAAAGAACATACCCTCGTTGCATTCAAATTCGAGCCTTCAAAGGGTAGACAAGAAATCGTAGGAGACAATTTTGGGGAGAAGTCAACCAATAGATTTGAGGTCAAATCCTCAAATCACCCGGAGAGGATGACATGCCTCGGGTTACATTCAAAAGAAAAATTGGCAAAGTCCCAAACTTTATATCTTCTCTCTACTTATTACGTGTTTTTCTCTTGTAGCTATAATTCTTGGAAGGAATGCATATGGAGAACTTGGAGGAAGTCACTAACTAGCCCGATGGGAATTTGTCTTCCCGGGCCCCTATCTTTGTAATTTTTTTATTTTTGAATTTATTTGGCATACATTCGCCTTTATTGTATGGATTATATAATTGCATCATACATTAGATTGTGTGGTTAAGGTTAGATGTATGTTGGTGGATTACGTGTTGAAGAAATTCAACCAATTATTCAAAGAAAAATGGCCTTCACAAGATCAAGCCCAAAGGAAGCCATGTCCCAAAGAAGAGCCCACATTTAAATGTATGATTTTACAGGTACAAGAGTTAGTGGTAACATGGATTGATGATGTGGCAAGAATCCCTCCATTGATCCATTTGGGCATGTCATTCATCTCCTTCCTAGGATGTGTGCTTGTTTGCCTTGATCTTGGCCATCCATCTTTTTTCATCTAAGGGCCACCATTCATTCATCCTTATGAAAACCCTAATCCACCCTAGGATCTCTATAAAAGCATGACATTGGTGAATGTTTTACAACTTTTGTTCAAATCAATACACTACTATTTCCCTAATATCCAAGGTGTTTCCTTTGGTGTTTTCCTTGGTTCTTTGAACCAAGTGGAGTAGCCCTCCATTATTAACTTAGCTTGGGTTGCTAAGTTAATTCTTACTCATTCCCTCGCCTTCTCTATTGGGAGTTGGAGTTGAGGACGAAAATCCCGGCCTACGGTGGTCGTTTTTCCTACGAGAAAATCGTTCACTCGAGAGCTTAAACCATAAGATCGCTCTACGAGTCCGCCAAGGGTATTTCCTTCACTTTCTTGCCATCACATTTTCACACACATCACCCTTTAATTTTTGGCCATCAAACTCACACACTCCACATTTATTTTATTGCATTTTTCTCTTCATTTTCATCTTGCATATCTTCACCATTTCACACACCCTCTCTTCATCTCTTTTCTTATTTTTCTTTTATCTTTCTTGCTCTCATTATCCACCATATATTCCGCCACTAGCACACACACCACTCTCCTCATTTTTCTTTTGCATTTATTATCATATTTAGTCCATATTTTTGGCCATTTACACTACCACACAACCGAGCACTCTTCTTGAATATTTTTTGGGTTTGAACACAACCCTTTTCCATGGGATTTTGTGTCGCAAACCAACCTGGTTTCCCTCACCCCAAGGGAGCTATCCAAGCTCTAATACTAAATTTTGAGCTCTTACCTGTAAACACGATTCAAAAACTCGAAGAAGATCGTTAGTTCCCTGGTAATGCAAAATCGAGAAATCTGAGAATGTAAAATGTAAAAGAAATATCAAAGGTGCTCGGAATGTAACAAAATTTTAGGTGAGTTTTGTGAAGTGAGTGGGGTGTGTGCTGGTGAAAATCGCGGTCTAGATTCGTTGATATGAAGGAGTTATTGAATGTTTCAACGAATCGGCCAATGAGTGCTATTATGAAGATTTTGGTAAGAGTTTTCTTCCAAGGAATAGAACTCGATTCATGGATCGGTTACAGCCACTTCTTGCTGATTTCCACTCTCAAAAGAATGAAGAAGAAGATGGCAAAATCTGTTCTTACAATCTATCAAGCTAGAAGATCGGTTTCGGGGGCGCAACCCCTCGGTTGTTGTCAACCGAGCTTACCTTGTTGCCTCAAGTTCCAAGCTTCTTCTATTGAGAAAAGAAAATCCGAGTATGCTTATAAACATCAGCCAAAAAAAAGTTACAAAACACCAGTGCCATGAATATATATAAACCTATTGGTGGAAGGCTTGGGCTTTTAATGGGTTGAGCCTTCATTTTGGCCATCATTTGGGCTTGTCTTCAACTTCAAGTGGGCCAAAGCATAAACCAAACCACCGACTAATCATAACATTCATCTAATCCTAAAATGCCTAATATATATGCATATAAAAAAGTTTAAACATGAAAGCCAACGTTTGCCAATAAGTCTAAAATAAAAATATTACAAATATCAAAGCTCGGGAAGACAAATTCCCATGTGAGCATTAAGGCCGCCTCTCTTGTCCTTCCACATGATGAGGAGCTTTGATTGGTGAACGTCCCCAGCTTTGATCTCCCACTTCAAGTCGCCCATGGTGTCCTCCAAGTCTTCACACGAACCATGACTTGCAAAAGAGACAAGTGTGTTAGTTAAATCGTGGACTCAGGTCTGGGATCGTGTAATGGGCCTAAGAGGCACAACACAGTCTCATGAAACAAAATCAGAGAATAGAATGAACACACGAGATTTCAGTAAGTTCCCACTTGTGACAATTACACGCACCTGCATTCATATCGACAACATATTGTTCGTTGTCGTTGGTGACCTTAAAATGAGAATCTTCCGCAAACAAAAGAGCTCTAATTTCAAGCTGCACATTCTAGCTTCACAAGTTTTTTTCTTATCTGGGGACACAAAACGTCTGTTGATGAGACTAATTTCTCATATTTTTTCACAATCCTACTCATCAAGTACTTTCGAATCATTTCGAACATGGTCAGAATCAGTATACCCCTGACTAGTAATATAACTGCATTAAATAACTTGCATAAATTATTTAATCTCACTTCACACTTGGGAATCGAAGAAAACGCATGACTAGCCTAATATTTAGGGTTTGTGCCTCGAAGATATGTATGGGCATCTAGGTTAATCTGATATAAGTTTCTCATTTCTCTCTCGAAATGATAAGTTGTAGTTGTCCTGGCCGCATTCCACATTGTATCTCTGTATACTCTGCCCCGAAATTAATTTTTAAAATTTACATACATATGCCGAAGGTAGTAGCAATAGTCGGCTAACGATAATTCCTGCTGCACAGCATGCAACAACCCTTGATATTTGAAAGAACAACAGAGTCAACATAAAACAATATAGCTAATACAATAAATACAAATATTTCAAATAACAATTGAAAATGCATTATACCTTTTGTCGATCTAAAATAAATGTCCATTTGTATCCCGATTTAGTCTGTAGGTCTGATATGCCTCGGAGGCCAGTGACGTGATCACAAACCAAGGTACGTTCACCAACCAACCTTTTAACTAACAAGTTTGTTAATCTCGTAGGTGGAGACCTCTTTGATTGCTTAGAGTGGACACTCAAGAGAGAATTTGTCCTCCCGAAGACAAACTTGTGTAACCAAGCATGTCTTGTCTTTTAAAATTATGGCAAACATTAGTCTTTTACCTTTTGTCATAAACATTAGCCCTGTAGTATTTTGATGCTTGGTTAGTATTTAGGATGGCTCAGTTTATCAAGAAGAGGCGCGCACGAGTTGGATCGGGATGATCGAGGATGGCGCGCACGGGAAGAAGTATGATTGAGTCATGGATCACTGGTTGGCGTGCAAGGATCTAGGTTAAACCCAATTGGCGCATGCGAGATTAGCAGCTGGGCTCAACCAAGCAGAAACAGGACACGCGCGGATGTATGGCGCATGGATGAGAGTTGGTGCGCACGAGGTGAATTTCATAGCCGGCGCTAAAGGATGTTGAGCGCGCGTGCGACATTACACCGTACTCTCCAACGGCTATATTTTTCTTCCAACGGCTATTTTTTTGTAACCTTCCTTGACATGCCTAGGAGGCCCATAACAAGATCACAAACTAGGGCCCATAATTTAATTAATCAATTTTCTGATGATTTTTCACTTTTTGCAGGTTTTGAGCCCATCATGGATTTCACTTGGGAACCAACTTCAGAAGATGTGGAGAAACCATTGCATATCCTTCATTGGAGCATTCACACGGAGCCTTCAAGGAGCTCAATGGGAATTTGTCTTCCCGAGCCTCAAAATGTGTAATTTTAATTTTTAAACTCATTCGGCATACATTAGCCTTTTTGTATGGATTATTATATATTTACATCATGCATTAGATTGTGTGATTAGGGTTAGATGAATGTTGGTAGATTATGGGTTGAAAATTAATTCAACAAAGGAGAAATGCCTCAACAAAATGAAGCCTAAAGAAAGCCTTAGCCCAAAGAAAAGCCCACATTTAAAGGCATGAAATTGCAGGTACAAGTGTGGGTGGAAAAATGGATCAATGACATGGCAAGGATCTCGGCCTTTGATGAAGATTGTCGCGGGTTCAATCTGAACCGCTAGATCTACCGCGCACTGGCGCGCGTAGCAGCGCCAACTGGCACGGGCAGCAGCAGGGCAACGATCTGCGCGCGTGCGGGCAAGCTCCTGGTCAGTCGATTAGGCGCGCGCCAGATGCATCTCCTCCCTTGATCGCGCGCACCAGATTTCTCCTCCTCGGCCATTGATCACTTTTTCCCATCCAATGGCTCTCCTTCACTCTTGCCAAACCCTAATCCACCTAAGTTGTCTATTTAAGCATAGTATTGGTGTTTGTAAAACACTTTTGCCCAATTTATAAAATAACCTATTTCCCTACACTTTGTGTGGTTTGCCTTCGGGTTTCCTCGATTCGTGAATCGAGTGGAGTAGCCCTCCATTGTTAGCCTAGCCTTTGGGTTGCTAGGTTAACTCTTATCGTTTCCCTCGCCTTCTCCATTGGGAGTAGGAGTTGAGGAAGAAAACCTAGGCCTACGGTGGTCGTTTTCCTCCAGAAAAACGTGCTCCCGAGAGCTCAAACGTAAGATAGCTCCTCGGGACCGCCAAAGGTATTTCTATCTTCTTCATTGTGATCACATTTTCACACACTTTTCACCCTTTAATTTCGGCCCTCACCATTCACACACTCCACTTTACTTTATTGCTATTTTCTTCATCTTTTAGTCATTTTTCTTCTCGGCCATGTTCAATCTTCTCTTCATCTTTTTCCTTGTTTTTCTTCTTTGTTTCATGCCCTCAGAATGCACACATTATGTAACACCCCGAGAATTTCTATTACGTGCGTAGCCTAGGTTCGACGTAGAATGAGTTAGCCTAGGCTAGAAATGTATGAGAATTTATTGTTGAAGGGTATTAGAAGTGAAATGAGAAGTGGAGAGTTTGACAAGTCAAACTCAATGGTGATTGGTGGAGAGAATTGGCTTGCAAAGTCTAACTCTTTTAACCAATCAAAATGTAGTAAAAAGCTAATGAAAAGTGGTGTTTGAAGATGCCAATCACGTTGAAGGAAAGTAGAGAAGAGATGGGGTTGAAAATTCAAAGCCAATTAGGTTTGAAAAGTCAAACAACAAATGGACCAATAGAAATTAGTTGTTAAAAATTAAAAGGGAAATTAAATGAAGCAATTGAATGGAAATGGAGGGAGAAGAGATGGCAGCCACGTTGAAGTGTATGGAAGGGCACTTGTGTAATTTTAATAGGTTATTAAATGAATTAAATAAAGAAAAAGAAAAGGTTTTATAAAAAGAGGAAAAATGGTAAAGTGAAGCACTTGTCTTCTTCTTCTCCTCCCACCATCGACGGCAGCCATTGAAGCTTTTCCAAGATTCATTTCATCAAGGTTCTTCAAGGTTTTAAGGTTAGTTTTAGTGGGGTTTTTTAGTTTTATACATTAGGGTTAGTTTTTATGGGTTTTTAGAGGATTTTGGTGAAGATTGCATAGGGTTTGAAAACCCTAAATAGTGAAGTCCGAAAATGGAGAGTAAATGTTGGTTTTCTTTCTAGGTTTGATGATTTAGTTATTGAAGGGATTAGTTTAGGTTGATTTTTGGAGAGAAATGGAAGATTGGAGTTGAGTTTGGGAAAAAACGGTTTTACTAAAAAGGGGCCGATTCTGTTTTATGGATTTCAGCTGGGCTAATGTATTGTTTGGTTGATTTGAGTGTTTCAATGGATAGTAGACGTGTAGAGGTTTACAGATTGGAGTGGCACGTCGAAATCCATTGAAAAATGAGGGAGTTACGACCGTTTGAAGTTTGACGGTCAAAATGGTGCATAATTCGGGTTTTGTGTTTTGGGGAAGGAAGTTTGTGATAGTTTTAGTTAGTTTAGGCTAAGAATTTCTTTTGAGTTCATTAGTAAATTTCTAAGTTGAGTTTTTGTTATATTAGGTAATCGAGCGAGTGATTTGGTTGGACGATAGAAAATCTAGGAATTTTGGGTTTTGTATGTTAGGTTGAAAAGTTGGTTAAAACCTATGGTTAGTGCATTGCTAAGTGATTTCTCTTTTATTATGTTAGGTTGACGAGTGAATGATTTGGCTAACCGGGCATATAATTGCGAGCACGCACAAGGAATCCAGGTAAGTAGCGGATGTGTGTGGTTTGCCTTCGGGCCTACACCATGGAACGGTAGGGAAGTGGGTTGTTTGCTTTGTTTGGTTGTTTTGTTTGGTTTTGTGTTGAGTTTTTGTGTGACATGCATCACGGTTTTCAAACGACGAGAAACGATTTTTAAGCATGGTTTTGCATGGTGAGCTTGAACCGTAAGGGATGGTGTGAGTTGAATCGTGAGGTGGTTTGTGTCGGAGTCGCCTAGTCGCGTTAGGGTATCACCTGCGGGAAACTCCTTGGGAGTTGTCCAGTCGCGTTAAGGTGGTACCTGCGAGGGACTGTTGTTGAGTCGCCTAGCCACGTTAGGGTAGCACCTGCGGGAAACTCCAGGGGAGTTGTCCAGTCGCGTTAAGGTGGTACCTGCGAGGGACTATTGTTGAGTCGCCCAGTCGCGTTAGAGTGACACCTGCGAGGGACTCCGGTGGAGTTGCCTAGTTGCGTTAGGGTGGCACTTGCGGGGGACTTTGTGTGAGTGACACCTGCGAGGGACTCCGGTGGAGTTGCCTAGTCGCGTTAGGGTGGCACTTGCGGGGGACTTTGTGTGAGTGACACCTGCGAGGGACTCCAGTAGAGTTGCCTAGTCGCGTTAGGGTGGCACTTGCGTGGGACACTATGTGAGTTGGACACCTGCGAGGGACTCCGTGTGAGTTGCCTAGTCGCGTTAAGGTGCGGTGTTAGCATTTGTGATGAGTTTCGGTTATGTGAATGAACAAACGAAAAGCAACGAGTAGCAAACGACAGAACAGCAACTGAGCGAGTAGAAACCTCATCTGTTAGGGGTTGTGTTGCATTATGTTTGTTGTATGCATATTTCCCTACTTACTAAGCATTAGGCTGATGTTTTGTGTTCTGTGGTGTAGGTATAGACCGGAGTACAGGTGAGGACCTAAGGAAAGCTAGGCTTGGTGCGCAGTTGGTGATGTACAGGGCATGCCGGTGCAGGCAGTTGTCGGGGCGTCTCGATCATGGTCTTCGGAGGGTTGTGAGTGATGATTATTATTTTGGTATTTTTGATGTATCTAGTTGGTGACTGGGAGATTTGATACGTGTTGGTACGTTGTTTTTATAAATGTTTTCGTATTAAATATTAACGTTTTCGAGTCGGTGGAGTTTTGGATGATGGTTGTTGTATTTGGAAGCTTGAAAATATATATTTTGTGTTTGGAATTAAAGTTTTGGGTTTTTAAGATTTTAGGCGTTATGCCGCCCGTCTTGATTTTAAAATAACTAACGTCGGGTTAAGTTTTCTATTTTTGTATTTCTCCGTTTGAAGTCGGTTTTCCAAAATTTTGATGAGCTTTGAAGGTTTAGGTGTCGGGAAGGTATGTTTAAATTTTCGGAATTTTTGGAGGTGTTTTAGTCGTAGAAAAATGAAGGAAGTGAAGGTAAGTCGAAAAGTCAGGAAAAAGTCAAGTTTTTGGGCGTTTTGGGGTCAAAAACCCAAGGAGGTGGCGAGTGGACGCCGTGGGAAGGCGAGTAATCGCCTCTGGGGCGATTTTTGGCGGAAACGGCAGAGGAGGTGGCGAGTAATCGCCACTGGGAGGCGAATAATCGCCTCCGACACACGCTGGGCGCGCAAGGACGCGCGCTGGGCGCGCGGTGGGAGCTCTCTGCGCGCGCGCCAGGGGCGCGCCAGGGGCGCGGCTAGGCGCCGCGCGCGCGCTTGTTTTTTTTAAAATTTTTTTTTAATCTTCAATTTTCCAAACCATTTTAACCCGACATTTTTCCAACGTATTTTAAAGTATTTTAGACACGCTTTCCAAGGGAAATTGAGGGTTCGGAAAACTCGAAAACCGAGTCGGGAATTTTATTAAATTACTTTTAAACGATGTTTTAAACGCGGGTTTTGTTTGCAAACGTAGCGCACCGAGCCGGGGCGGGTTCGGGGCGTTACACATTAATCGGCCATTATATTCACACACATTCACTTCCATTTGCTTGCATGATAATTTCCATCTTTCTCACTTTAACATCGGCCATAACACTCTTGCACACTCCCGAGCACTAATCTCCTTTTGTGGGTTTAAACACGGCCCTTTTCTAAGGGACCCCATGCCATTCCTTTTTTTTCTTCTGAAGCCAAAACCCGATTGTTTGTGGGTCTATTTAAGCTCGATTTAGAGCTCTATAAGGGGACATTTGGTAAATTGAAAATCATAGTGAAGTTTTTTCTTCATTTTTGAAGTGTTCCCCGAATGCTTCTCCTCTGTGCGTAATATCCGAGCGTTCCCTGGATTGTCTGCCAAGTTATGGGCTTCTTGGCAGCTTTCTTGTCATCCTTCTCTCCTAATCCTTCTAAGGGCGGGAAAGCAGTAGAAAGGTGGAAGGCCTAGCTTAGCTGCTGTTGTTCCTTTCGGGCTTCGGAGGTCGCATCACCCAAGGGCACTGTCGTTGCTTCTCGGCCCGGTAGGTAAGTCTCACCCCATCAGCCTCTTCAGAGGAAGAATCACAGGTGAGTTGTTCCATTTCCAGCGTACGCAGGGCCTTATCCATTTGCTGGAGTTCTCCTTCATTTCTCGGAGGCAACTTCATCCGAAAGGTGTTGTGGTCTCCTTAGGACCAACATTGGTCCCTCGTCTTTCCATCCATCTCATCGTCTTCCTCTGAGGAGTTTACAGGTTTGTTTACCTCGCACTCATCAGGTAAACCACAACAATCATTCCACGCTATCCTCTGTTTTTCTTTCTGTTTTTACGTGTTTGTCTCTGTTTTTGGGGTGTTCTTTGGTTAAACCTAAGAGCACCAAACCATTGCATTTCATTGTTGCTTCCGCGTGCGTTTGTAGGATCTCATATCGTATCAAGGTCTTGCTTCAATATTTGCAAAAACCATGTCCATGAGTCTATACACTCTGATTCCACATTTGCAACAACAACGAGATATATTTCATCGTTGCCATTAATACTGACGGCTGTGAGTAATTGACCGGGACACGAGCCCTTTAGATGACAATCATCCAAACAGATAATAGGTCTACTATACTGCGCAAATATAACATATGAAAAATGTGCAGCAACAATTTTTGACAAAACCAACCGATGAATTTGAAAATAAAGCCGAAATTTTTGACAAAAACTCCATTGGCCGAGGAAATGGACTAAGAAGAAACATGTTTCTCGTTTCTATAGAAAAATTAGAGTTTTTTTTCTATAAATTGGGAAGCTCAGTGGGGGAGAAATCACCCTACAAATTAGAAAACTTAACTCGCCAGAAATTGCAACGCCAGTCATCTGACGAAAACCCCTCCGAAGAATCTTCCTCTCTCGGCTGAACCATCTTCGAAGTTCACCGATCTCTCGGTCAAACTCTCTCCCAACCTCTCTGTTTCTCTTTCTCTAGTTCTCTCTCTCTCTCACACACTTTCTCTTTCTCTGCAAATTCACGGAGAAGAAAAGGAAGGGGAGGAGAAAGGTTCAATTTTTTGTTTTTAAAAAAATTGAATCGAGTCATTAAACCTAAACCGAACTGGCCAGCCAAACCAAACTGGACTAGAACAGTAAAACCGAACCAAACTGGCACTATTCATCTGAACTGACTCGAACCCGAACCAACCCAAATTTTGACCCAACTCAAATTTCGACCCGAACTTATCTAAGATTTTACTGGTAAGGAATTTCTACCTAAATTCTTGTGAAATTGATTTATTAAAGTGGAAATTTATATTGGATTATTTATTTAGTTAGAAAATTTCTGAAAGTTGTGCAAATCGATTTAATTAGATCACATCCGACCTACGAGTCACGTAAGGAAATTCTGCCCAATTATTCTGAAATTTGGATTTATTTAGGTATGAATTTAATACTCAATTTTTAGACAAAGAAGATCAATCCAACGGTTGAAGAAAAATACCTAAGATTCTGTTCTCTCTCTATCATGAAATCCAGGTAAGTAAAACACTAGTTTCTTTCAATGTTTTGGCCGCAGACCCTACATCATGAAACATATATAAAATTATTTTCTTTAAGAAAAATGGAATTTGATTAATTCAACTTGGAACAATTAGAAAATTCGAAAAGTATTTTATTATTCAATTATGTTATTATTTGAACACGCATGTTTAGGCATTGACATATGGATGTAGAAAGATAAAAAAATGCTATGACATAATGTATCTGAGTATGAAATGCATGAAAACGAATGAAATTAACGGAACGCATTAGATGGCTAATGAGAGTTTGAACTCATGGTTATTGAGATGACTGATGAAACTTTATGAGGGTAAGAAACCACTAGTTTTCAGAAAGCCTGAACGCATGGTTATTGAGATGGCTGATGAAACTTTATGAGGGTAAGAAACCATTAGTTTTCAGAAAGCCTGAACGCATGGTTATTGAGATGGCTGATGACACTTTATGAGGGTAAAAAACTACTAGTTTTCTGAAAGCCTGAACGCATAGTAAGGATCGAAAAATGAGTCTCATCCAGTATGTAACTTTTAAAGCATGAAATTGGGTAATGTATGCAATTAAAGTCACATGCACGTGTTTTTACTTACTGAGTTTATCTTACGTATTAGTTTTGTGATGTAGGTAAATTTTTATCAGAAGATGAAATAGTGCTGATCAGGAATCTTCCAGAGGCGGGCGAGTATATAGAGGAAGATGTGGTTGTTAGGTAACGAATTAAAGTTATGAGTTTATCATTTTAAAGAGATTTTATATTGAGTGACATTTAACCTTGGTTTGATTTAAGTTGTAATAATTATTTAATCAACTGTTGGATTTTTATCAAATATGTTATTATTTTTAAAATTATTAATGAAGTTTTTGTTTAATATTTAATTTTTTAAATATTTATTGATAGACATTTCAAGGCTTCCGCTTAATAAATACTTTTTACTATTTTCAAGATTTTTGAATTAATTAAATTAGGATTGTATAACTATCCAATTTAACCTAATTTGCAAATTGATTTGGAAAAAAATTTTAGGGTTTCAAATTAGGGAAAATATATTGGGAATTTTAAATTGGGGTCATTACAGCAAACCTGCCCTGCAAGCAGCCATATACAATTACA
Organism: Begonia masoniana; assembly: GCA_022432975.1. NCBI lineage: Eukaryota > Viridiplantae > Streptophyta > Magnoliopsida > Cucurbitales > Begoniaceae > Begonia > Begonia masoniana. Next base: position 47,108,966 of record CM039503.1, on the reverse strand, counting down.
TTCTTTGGAATACACATATCTCATTATCATCAAGGGTCGTTACAGCAAATCTGCCCTGCAAGCAGCCATATACAATTACATTCTTTGGAATACACATATCTCATTATCATCAGAGCCCACAAAGTAAGAGTATATGCACAATGTGCTACTCAGACCAACGTATTTCTTCTGCGTACGACCACAATAGCTTGTATTGTTTGTTAGGGGTGATCGTGGTCCGATTCGATCCGGTTTTTGGACAGATTAAGATCAGACCACTGAAATTTAGTTTTTAATTTTTTGGACCAATTAGTCCCAAAAATTTTTTCGAACAGGACCAGAATTGTGGTCTCGGTTCTGGTCCTCCCGGGTTTTAGGTCTCAAAAGTCAAAACAGATTATTGGATCTTGGTTTAGGCTACAAATCACTGCTTCTTTGCAACATTTTTTACCAATAAATCTTTCCAAAACAAAAGCAAAATTGAATCAATAACCATAGAAAGAGCAGAACCAAACCTTTGGTTTGGATTTTGATGATGTTCGATTGAAACAGGACCCAATAGTGAAGATCGAACGCCAAGAAAGAAACAAAAAACTAAACGACGAACTCGTCTGGGTGGAAGAATTGCAAAAATCACAAGATTAGATGAAGTTATAAATAAATCCTAATCAAAGATAAAAAAAAAAGCTTACCTTCGTTAGACGAGTGGTCGAGCGGCGATGGCAACTGGGCGACTGGGCGAGGGTGAGCTTTCAGCGATTTGCGATTCTACGAAGATGAGAAGATAAAAGTGAGAACTGAAGCTCGAGCCCTCGACAGTCGATGTGTTACTTAGGGCAATGTTGTCCGGGTCGTTTCTAAATGAGCTAACTCGTTATAACAGAAAATCAGACCAGGATTTTTGTTTATGGTTAATACAGAACCGAAATTGCTTTTTTTTTTCAGAACCAACCAGAACCGGACCAAATTATCGGTTCTGGTCCGGTTCTTTGGTTCTCGATTTTTTTACTCACCTCTATTGCTCATCGTCCTTCCCTTCATTAAGTTTTCGAGCTTCGATTTTTGCTCTCTTGACAAGACTTGGTGTAATGTTGACATCAAAATTCTTTATCACTGTCTCAATAATGGAAGGAATTTCTCACATAGGTTGACTTTTGAACTTATCCAAATAATGATTTGCCACCAATTTTGCGGTAGCGTGTCGATTCTCAATTTTCTTTGAATAGTTGTGATAATCGTTGAAACTCTTTATTTGAAACGTAAGTTCATTTTGCATCTTCGAAGCATGCAGTCGCCAATCACATCCGTCTTCACACACTGCCGTTAGGCGCTGAGATTCACTTTTAGTGAATTTGATCCCATAACTATTATTCAAAGCGTATTTTACTATTTCTTTTCTAATTGGATTTAAAGAACTATATTTTTTACCCAAATAAAATCTCATCGAAATTTCCTTCCTTACCGGTACGCTTTCCACCTCATTATCCTCCGAGTCGACTGGTGTTCGAAGTTCATCGTCTAGAGTTTTCAACGTCGATTGCACCTCTATTTCTTCGTTACCTTCTAGGTGATCGAATGCCTGAAGCTTAGCATATATAGGTGTGGAGTACGAATACCACTCCATATTGGCATCACCAGTTGTTGTCTCGTCTAAGTCAACCGATCTACTCGAATCAGACTCCATCGACGTTGTTAATACAGAGAAAATTTGCTGGAGCAAAAAATAGTGGAGATGTTTTAGAGATTTTTCTCGAGCTGGGGTGAAAATGAAGCTGAAAAGTTATATAGTCTCGGGGATCGGCCCCCCGATCGAGGGCACTGACCCCCGTTCTCAGCAATAATTTAAAGAACAGGGGTCCGTTCAGGGGGCAGACCCCTGTTCTCAGCCCAAAATGTAAGACCCTCTGGCCCAAGTCCAACTCAGGATTTGTGGAGTTTTAACCCAGCACGTCATCCTCCGGCCCAAGTCCAACCCGGGATTCGCAGAGCACTGGGTGGTCCACTCATGAACTTCTCCCCCCTGAAAATGGAGTTTTTGCCTTCCCCACCAGCTATAATCCATAGGCTATAAGTTATGGTACCAGGGCTACAAGTGATGGTACCACTTGAGCTACTAGCACAAGTGGTACCATCACTTGTAGCCCATGGATTATAGCCTGGAGGTCCTGGGTTCGAGTGGTGGGGAAGGCAAAAACTCCATTTCCAGGGGGAGAAGTTCATGAGTGGACCACCTAGTGCTCCGCAAATTCCGGGTTGGATTTGTAACGACCCTACTTCTTTACCTTTAATTTCCCGTAAAAATTTTTCTTCTTTTTTTTTTTAACGCCAAGTGAATTCTAAATTTTTAAATTCTAAAATATAGTTTTGTTTAATAAATGAAGGTATAAATAGTGGAAAACAATTTAAATAAAACAATTACATTAAATAAACAATCGACAGAGTGAGGGGAGGGAAAAATTGCCCGAACCACTATTTTTACATAGGCGATCGATCGGCCCCTCAATGGGCTATCGATCGCCCCCCTCACAACCTATCGATCGGCTGTCTTCAGCCGATCGATCGGCTCACGTTCTGATTCCAGAACGTGTAGCCTAACCTGCAAACCGATTGTTCGCCCCTCCTTTGGCGAACGATCGGGAACTCCTCTGGAAAACCAGAGAGTTCTGCGTTCAATCGCCCTTCCACCTGCGATCGAATGCCTGCCCCCTTTTCTTTTTCCTTTCCTTCTTTTCTTCTATCTTTCCTCTTCCCTGCTCACGCCCAAACATACATACACCACTCCTTTACTTCTCAACCTCAACCTTATCAACCTCAAACACCTAACCTCAACTCATATCAAACACCAACACCCAAAATATATTTAAAACGTAATCAAATTTCATAAAAACGAACCGCATGGTTCCGTTTAAAAACTGAACATTTTCCCCTGTTTGAAAATATCAAAAACATTACAAAATACTATACAATATCTATCCAGATCCAAGCATCCTAAAATGTTCAACTATACAATTTCCTACATTCCTATCTATCAATTTCCCAAAACATTTACCTACGTCCCCACGGGTCAAATTAAGCACCGACCGCCAGCACACTCCTGCGAGCATTCTTCATCAACCTGCTTAGACTTCGGGCGGAGGAACATCATCCTCACCTGTCTCAAAATCACCTACACCATAGAAAATAAAATGTGAGCTAGAAGCTCAGTAAATCTACGTGAATGCATGTGAATACTATGCATGTACAGTTCATAAATCATGCATCCTACCTTTTCGCTATTCATTTTATTTATGTCACCGGAGCTTCACTCTTGCTAGATAGGAGCGGCACATCTGACGATTGGATAGCCCCTCGTATCTAACTGGGGGGAAAACATGCTTCATCTGACAGCCATGTCTGAACCACCGCCACCGAAGTGACCATCGTTACATTTATTAACCTTTTCGTTAACCTTTCCTTTTCATGAAAATATGCATAGAAATTCTTTTTATGCCTTTAAAAAAACAATGATGCATGAACATATGCTGTGCCATAACGAAATCGAAACATACAAACGATAAACTTAAACAATCAACAACTTAATTAAGCCTATACCTAACTACCCAATCTGATTACCCGAACGCAATATATCTCCAATTCCTCGATTTAACGTACATTCTTATGGTGTAGGCCAAGACGGCCAAACAAATCACAAAGACTTACCTCGCGTCCGTTGCAATTTAAGCTCCGTCCACGAGCGTTGTTCACCTATGGCAATGCACAACATTCGTCATTTAAATCAATTCTAAACTATCGAGTTTAGAAAATTACAAACTCCTAGCTAAAGAAAATCTCCTAAACTCTAAAACACCTCATTGAGGCATTTTATCGAGCAACTCGTGCTCGTGAATTTTCAAACCTCCATTAATGGATTTTTTAAAACTTCCAACCACTCAAAACCTCAATAACTCTCATTAATTCAACTAACTCTTACCAACAACCATAAATACGCCCATTAGAGCTCTAAATATGGTAAACCCATCAATTTCAAACTCTATTTCACGTTTTCAACGAAAACCCTAACGAACCCTAACCATTTTAAACCCTAGAAATTGAAATCTAAGGCTCCTAAACAGCAGATTCACCTAGGGTCGGAGTTGAAAGAGAAAGCGTGAAGAACGATCGCCGGAGAAGAAGAATCGTTGCCGGAAGAGAGGAAACGCCGTGGGAGGGAGAAATGTCGCGTGAAGGAGGGGAAATGCTGAAGAAGAAATCGTGTAAGTGTGAGGGAGGGAGAGTTTTTGTGATTTTATTTTGGTTTGCGAAATTACTCATTTGCCCTTCCTTATGATTTTCAATTTATTCCTCCACAACTTTCGTTATTTAACTAACGATTCGTTTTCTCCAAATTTTCTTATTTCACCATAAATTCTAATTTATTATTAAGGCTCCATTAAAATCTTCCGTTAGCAAAACGAACTTAATTTGATGTATTTACAAAAATACCGTTTATATTGGAATAAATCAAATCCCATAAAACCTGGTGTTACAGGATTTGGGCCGGAGGATGACGTACTGGATTAAAACTCTGCAGATCCCGAGTTGGATTTGGGCCAGAGGATCTTACACAAAACGTGAGACCGCATAGTGGGCCATGACCCCCTGTTCTGGGTTGAGAAATCAGAACGTGGAGCTGTCAGGTGGTGGGGACCCCCCATTCTTATCCCACATGCAATGCACTTTGCCCCTCACCTCGACCCTCCGTTCTCAACATAGAGTCTGAGAACGAGGGGTCTCCACCTCAACCCCCTATTCCACATGGTCCAGTGTCACATCAACATTGGATAGAACGGCCCCCGTTCATAAACAATGATCGGGAGATGATCGGCCACCCGATAAGGTTTGTTTTGTAAGATTTTTATAATTTAAGATTTTAGTTGTTAGGGTTTATAGCATATGGTTTATTTTAAAAAAATCCATAATTAGGGGTTTATTTTGGTTTATACCCAAAATAAATAATTTGAGAAGCATGATAAATTGTAATTAATAATTAATCTGGGGATTAATTAAATTTAAGTACTAAGCGTTTAGGGATAAGGCGTCTATATTAAAATATATTCTCTTTCTCTCTCTCATCATCCCACTCACTCTCGGCGATGCTTGCCTTATCTTCAGCTTGTAATTGATTCTTAGAACAAGTATGGGAAAGAGGTCTGTAGAAAACCACATCAGTCATTGTCAAAATAAGGGGTTTTTTTTTTTTTTTTTAAATGAAAGCATGGATTGAAATATCGAAAAGAACCGTCACTCTCTCTCTTGTTTTTCTCTCTCTTTGAGCAACAAATGAAGCAAATAGGTAATCCTCCACCGTCCTCTTTCTACCCTATATATACCTCATAACCCACCCGCAAAATCAATCAGACGCCACTCATCATCATCTCTAATCCACCTTCATCGACACATTCCTGCCTTCTGTCTTTCTCATTTCATTATTTTCTTCTTGAATTCTAACTCTACAATCAAGCGAATACATGGACAGAATCATAGAACTGTCAACTCAGAAGGCGGTGGTGATATTCGGCAAAAGCTCGTGTTGCATGAGCCATGCCATAAAGAGGCTGTTTTACGAGCAGGGAGCGAGCGAGCCCGGCTGTACGCGACTCGAGAGGGAAAGAAAAGGAGTGGGCTCTGATCCGGCTTGGCTAGAACCCTTAAGTCCTTGCTGTTTTCTTTGGTCGTGAAGTAGATATTTAAATGTACACTCCAATATTTTTTCTGCGATGACGTGTAATTCATTTATTATTTTTAATTTTTTGATCATATTTACTAGATCAATAAAATAAAGACATATCATAGTGCAAAAAATGCTTAATTCTTGCAAAAATATATAATTGTTGTATTAGACGCTGAGGACATCCCCCATCCTCTTTACCACTGCCCTCCCTAGACTAGGATCTTCTATTGCATCAACTCGATTCACTCCCAAAAGCAAAGCTGTCTTATTTTTTTTATCTTGCTCATACACACAAAATACATAATCAAGCTCTTTTTTTTTTTTACAAATATGTCAAATTCGGGCATATGGCGATGTTCTTTCCAGCCAAACATGCCAAGTGGAATTTGAATCTTTTTTTTTCTCGCTTGTGTACTTGTTACTGCAGAGCTTGCATTGGACAGTTGATCTATTTTATTTTGTGTCAAACTACTTTTTGGTAATGGAAAAGGGGTGAGATATCAGTGAAGGCTTTTCTGCTCAGTGGATTTGGCTGTCTTGAATTGGTTGTCTTGCGTTTCTAACAAGTTGTTTAATAGTTGGCAGGTTGACTTATAGACGATATAAATTGATTTTGATCGATATTATCCTAACTTACTGATTATGAAATAGTTCTAAATTTTATATTAATTATTAATAATGCTATATTAATTTAATTACACTCAACAAGAAGATAAAATCTCATATTGCAAATTAGCATACAATACCTTCTTTCTATTTCCTATTCAACAGGTACAAGTTCAATAATTTCATGAGCTCGAGTTTATGTTGCTCAAATTTTTCACATTCAAAGAGTAGATAAAAAAAGAGAGGGCATAAAATAAGAATGATTAGATGTAATAATATTATTATAATTACGATTGCGTCACGATCAAAGTTGTCTTCTTTTCAATGATATCAACGTGACAATTTCATATAATAATCATATATACTTCTGTCCAAAAAATGACGTGATATAATAAATATCATTTCATATAAAACTATTGAAATTATAATTGCACGTAATATTTATATACTTGTTGTTAGAGTTTGGTGTGACCCGAATTATAATTGGGCTGGGTCGAGCCTGTATATCAATATTAGAGTTTATGTTTTCTCTATATATTGATATTTGAGTCACAAAACTTAATTATACATTGATTTCTATATAATGAAATATGCATGTGGTTTTTCACTGTCTAGAATTTTCAACGTAAATTTTAGTGTCTCTGTGTTTTCGCCTTTATTTTTTATTTTTGATTATTATTGTTCGATTCTTAACAATTGATATCATAGCTTTGATTTTGGGAGAACCAATTGTTTTTCAACAATTATAAATAGTAAAAGACATAGATATTTACTTAGAATATATTTAAGAAAAAAAGGAGGGGGTAATTTGTCCCTTCCCTAACTAAAGAACCATGTTCTCTCTTTCTTTCTCGTGCATGTGAAATTCCTTTTAAAGTTGATAGATTGCAAAAGGATGCTAAAAATCTAACGACAAAGTGAAGAATCACTAAATCAATGAAGATGGAATCGAATTGTATGTGTCAAAACTTAGTTGGGGGAACCACAAAACCATAGAATATATGCTTATCGCATGTCTATATATGCATTTGTCACATGATCGTAACCTTTGTAACGTGTCAAATTTCGTTATAATGTTATTGGAAAGTAACACGTGAGTTGGCGATGACATCAACAAGTTAAAACATCACACGTTATTGAAGTTGCAGACAGTCTTTGGTTGAAAACGATGAGTGTCTCAGTTACTTTTATTTATTATTTTTATAAAAAAAATTAAGGGCAATTTCTCTTTCCATGACCATGAAAATGAACTGGTGAATTGGCGATTTCTGCAAAATAGAAATAAAATTATACAAGTCTTAACTTTTGCTTATTTTCTCAATCTTATAAACACACTTGTCAATTTTATAGTACTTTTTTTAACACAATTCATCCTCTTTGTGTTTATTTTTTATATAAAATAATTACCTAAATTATCAAGAAATGGCAACCTATATCACCGTGGACAGAAACATAACAGAAGAACAGATCGACAATGGGTTGGGTCCAACAGGATCCTTATATATAAGACCAGGTCGGGTACACTTGGCGGATCAATGTCCAGGTCTGTGGAAAAGTAAGCTCGAGACGAGCCTTTTAAAAAAACCAAAATACCCTCACGCTACTAGGAGGATGATGACCCTGATGTTGAAATTGGTAGCTCAAAAAAGAATGAGATTCTGTCATTATTTGGATCAAAAACTGGTTAAGGTAGTCTAAAGCTTGTGCAAGTAGGATTATTTATGTTATTTCATTGAAGTTTTAACAACTACTTGGAATGATTATTTCCGGATCTTGCTGGAAAGTTCATACTGATGCTTATTGTGCGAACTTTGATTGTTCTTCAGATTGAAATTTGCTACAAATTAAGAGTTGAACATACATTTTGGGTACTATGAGGTTTCAATAATAGCTAGAACTATGTATTTGCATATAATTTAGACACAGACAAGTGTCTAATTATAGAGGACATCGATGTACACAGATTTAATGAATTGGATAATCAAAGGATGGCTTCATTTGCTGACACTAGTAGCCAAAAAAAGCCCACAAACTTTAAACCCACTCTAGTTTCATTTTTTAAGAAAAAAAAAGAGTATTCGAAAAATAATCTCAAATAATTCATGCATTTCTTCTTGGGGTAAAAATCAAACAATAATTGAAAAAGAAAATGGCACACGAAACTTACGGACAAACGTGATTTTTGCGTATCTTATTTACATGAATTTATAAAATAAACGAACACTTACAATGAATTCAAAAGAACTCTGGATCATCAAATCCCACCTATCATGATCCGATGTTCATAATTTCTATAGATAAGTTTGGAAGAGAAAGGAAGAGTAGAGTAATTGGAGTCTGACCCAAAATGGCCTCTCACGAGTTCATAGAGTCTGAACACCAAAAAGATGTCTGTTTGTGCAGCCCAGTCCTTTGAATATTTTAAGAACATGTGCTGAGAATGTCCATCATAAGTGTGGAGGCACATCCCTTAAAGGACCCCACTTTCCCGACCGTGATGATGATTATTACAGCGCCCTCTCCGTCTTGTAAAAATTCACATGTCAATGGGTTAAAAGTTAAACCCACCCAACCCAATCACTTACTTTTCTTCGTCGTAATCGTAGGATATTTTAGTTTACGTATCGAAGTAGGTCCTAATTACCCATCTACTTGGTAATTTGATATCCATGACCAGTTCTTTAATCCTCTATTTTCTATTTTCATACCCTTCTGTTTTCTCCTTACCTTGTGTTTCACTGCATCTGTTTCTTCGATTTGGTGATCTGCTTCTGCAGAAAATTGGTGGGTTCTTACTCTTTTTTATCTTTAATGGCTGCCAAAGATCGCCGAGAGAGGGGGAGGAAGCGGGCTAGGTAAAATTCCGAAATGGGTTCGTCGAACATTTCCAGGATGAGCTATTGTCGGGGGTTAGAGATGAACTTGTGTTTGTATAGTGTTCCTTAATTTTTACGAGTAGAATTTTCTTTTGGTGGCTTGAAATTTGCTTAGATTTTGGTATGGGTGGGTGCTTTCCTTGTTTGAGATCATCCGTGGAAGAGGGTAGTGGTGATAAGGAAGCAACTAAGAAGGATTCGTTCAAGGATGGCTCTGCTGCTCAGATTCACCACATCAACAGGGTTGGCTCAGGTAAATCATCTTTTATTAAGTAGAATTTGGATTGTTTTGCTTTTTTGCTGGTGTTCGTTGTTGGGTTTTCTGTCGGTATTTGTTTTGCTGCCGCCTGATGTGTTTACTGAATTGGGATTTGATGTTTTTCCATTAAAGTCTTTTGCCGATAACTGATAGCACAGCTCCTACTGCTGAAATTCCATCAAATTTCGCAGGCCCAGTGCTTTCTTCGTGTTGTGTTATGTTGTTTCAGAAGTTGTTGAATTCTGTGTTCTTGAAATGGTTTCCATAACTCTCCTGAGATCTGTGCTTAGTATTGAAAAACATGCCAATCTCTATTGATATTTTCATTATTTACTTTCTGGTGAAGCTTTTAAACACATGGTTTCTCTTTCGGACGGTACTGCGTTCTAATTCTGCCTCGTAAAGAACTGAAACAAGTAGTTTCAATGTTGATATGAGTAATTAATCTCATAGATGATTTCTTTGGTTGGCCTTATCCTTAAGAATTGCTCTAAAGGAAACTGTTATGAGATACAAATATGACTTTCAACCAGGGAACAAATGCAGAAAGCTTAGTGGTGTTTGATTCCAACTGCTAAAAATTTTTGCTTTATTTGACCCCCAAAAAAAAAAAACATTTTATTTTGCTTAAGCAACCTTAAATTTTTTAATGTATGATTAACATGAATGCGTAGAAAAATCTAAATCACGAAGCAGTACTGACGCCAAGAAGGAATCAACTGTTCCAAAAGACGCTCCGACGGCTCATATTGCAGCTCAAACCTTCACATTTCGAGAACTTGCAGCTGCAACAAAGAATTTTAAACCCGAATGCTTACTAGGCGAAGGAGGATTTGGCCGAGTTTACAAAGGTCGTTTAGAGAGCACAGGACAGGCAAGTCAAGATAGTTGTATCATTCATTAATGACTCATTGTGATTTGAATTGTTGGGGATTTTAATCTCAAAAAAATATTGTGATGATGCAGGTAGTTGCTGTGAAACAGCTTGATCGAAATGGCCTCCAAGGAAATCGGGAATTTCTAGTGGAGGTTCTAATGCTGAGTCTTCTACACCATCCAAATCTTGTGAACTTGATTGGCTATTGCGCCGATGGGGATCAACGACTTCTTGTTTACGAGTTCATGCCATTGGGATCTTTGGAGGATCATTTACACGGTATATTAAGTATGATATGGATATGAAAAATTAAAATATATTGACAATGATAGTAGATTTTTGAACTACTAACTTCCCAATCCAAAAATGGCTGAATAGCGAGGGAGACACACTAGGATTGGAGTCACCCAATAAAGTAAATAATCAGATCTAGAGCAAAATATTTTCTGGTTTCTAGTTACGTGTTTATATGTTTTGACTTGTCTGACTAGGTTTTTGTTTTTTTGTCCTGTGCTTCTAGATCTTCCGCAGGATAGGGAGCCCCTGGATTGGAGCACGAGAATGAAGATTGCAGCCGGTGCAGCGAAGGGATTGGAGTATTTACACGATCAAGCAAACCCTCCAGTTATATACCGAGACTTGAAGTCATCGAACATCCTTCTAGAAGAAGGTTATCACCCGAAATTGTCAGATTTTGGTCTTGCAAAATTGGGTCCCGTCGGGGATAAAACTCATGTCTCTACACGGGTGATGGGAACGTATGGTTATTGTGCTCCAGAGTATGCGATGACTGGCCAGCTCACCCTAAAGTCAGATGTGTATAGCTTTGGAGTTGTCTTTCTCGAACTTATCACTGGCCGGAAGGCTATTGATAATACTCGAGCTGCGGGAGAGCATAATCTTGTTGCCTGGGTGAGTATTTCTTCCTTTTTTCTGCAATTTGTTGCATTCTAAGAGCACATAAGCAGATGCAGATTAGAGATACACGAATAACTACAAATTATACATTTCTAGATGAACAGAATAGTTTTTAGATTTTTCTGTTGGTTTTTTCAATCCGAATCTGTTTTTTTTTTTTTTAACTCCGACGAAGTTCTAGTTCCATACTAAAATTTGCGAAGTGATCGAAATGTGCCGATGTTTCTCGATATTTGTTTGAAAGTTAAGAAAATAGCCTTGGAAAGAATCTTGTTACAATATCATTTATGATCTCATACTAATTGCTTTTTTTTTTTTTTGCGTTAACTTTTAGCAATGTGTTCTTCGTTTTGGACAGGCTCGTCCTCTTTTCAAGGATAGACGAAAGTTTCCAAAAATGGCAGACCCGCTATTACAAGGGCGATACCCAATGAGAGGACTTTATCAAGCCCTTGCTGTTGCAGCAATGTGTTTGCAGGAACAAGCAGCCACAAGGCCTCTGATAGGGGATGTTGTCACTGCTCTCACTTATTTGGCCTCTCAAACCTACGATCCCAATGCGGTTGGTTCTCAAAGCAATCGCGTTGGTTCATCGACTCCGAGGAACAGAGACGACCGGAGAGGCGGGCCAGATGGACTGGATAGCCCGAACGACCGAGGCTGCCACATGGGTTCTCCTTCAACCCATAAAAACTCTCCTGATTTTAGGAAGAGGGAGCATGCAAGGGAGCTGAGCTCTGGAGGAGAGCTTAGCAAAATGGAAACCAGTGGAGGGTCTGGCAGAAAATGGGGGTTGGACGGGTCGGAATCTCACGAATCGTATCATTACAGCCCTGTAAATACCGGGAGAGTGCGAGAAACTACGAGGAATCGCGATCTGGATCGAGAACGGGCAGTGGCAGAGGCAAAAGTATGGGGCGAAAATTGGAGGGAGAAGAAGAGAGCAAATTCAGTGGGTAGCTTCGATAGTTCCAACGAGTGAATCAAGCTTTGATTTACTCAGAATCTTCAAAACTCGACAAGAATCGTAGTCATCAGAAGCGGTCATTTCGGGAGAGAGGGAAGATATGGGCAATCATCCTCCATTGGCTCGTGTATTTATTTGTTGGGGGGTATTGTATAGATGGATGGATGGATGGAGAGGAAGAGGCTCCATTTTGGCTCCCCCAGTAGAGGCCATATTTGTAGGAGAGTGAGTAAGCTTATTGGGACTGGTATGGTTTTCATTTTCACTTTATTTTTCCATTGTTAATGTCTCCTATATCATGGATTTCTGAGTCTGTCAGTTCTGTTCGGCTTATACACAGGTTTCTTCTTCTTCTTCTTCTTCTCTCTCGCTCACCTCTCTCTCTCTCTCGTGCACCCAATTGAACCGAATAATGGGTTTCATGATTTTTTTAATTTTAGCTCATCAAAATAGATAATTTACACCTATTTTCAAATCGCAGGACGAAAGTTGAGTTCAATGAATATAATTGAAACCTTGAAGTTTCATACTCTATGTATTTGAAATCTGAAGTAACACTGCATTCTGTTCTTTCTTTTGCTGGGTATGTGTCTATATGAATTTGATTAATCTCTGACAATAACAAAAACAGAATCTGTTAATCATCGGATTCAGCGAGACAATAATTTTCAGGGTTCATCCTAATTCCACTGCACAGACCACTAGCAAGCAGATAATAAAATATGAACAATTGGTTCGTTTTCCTAGAAGTTGGAAATGAAGAAGATTTTTTACTGTCCTAGTTTCGTGGTATTTTCAATCGAAACTGGAACTTGCAGTTTCAGTAATGGGGTGCTCTCCACTGTAAAAGCCTGATAATTTTTCAGTTCGCATGGTAAGAAAGATAAGATGCACGTCAACTAGTAGGACGGGAATTTGTTGGAATTCATACCCCATTTTCGGTTGAATTTGGGAATTCCAAGGGTTCGTTATAATGCCTGCGAGATTTACTTCAATGCGTAGTTCGGCTTTCGTCCTCTGAATTCCTATTCGCTCTTGTTTCGGCGCCTGACCTCTTTTACCTAACTTTACTCGCCCTTTTCTCTGACATTTCTCTCTCTCTCTCTCTCTCTTTCTGTGCAGTCTGCGGGAAATAATGGAGGTCGTGATGGTGGTGTTGAAGACAATGTTGATACTGTCTCCATCCTGGCATTTTTGTGGGTGGATATGGACAAAGCAGAAGAACCCATTCTTCCCTAGCCAGCAAAATCCCTGTTTTCCTCATATTTTCCCCCATTTGGGTTGTTTTCATTCCCTCTCTGTCTCAACTTTCTCTCTGCAAATATGTCTCCAATACAGATGGAGAGGTCTTCCAATGAACGCCTTGATTTCGGAAAGATGGGATACGGGTTTTTCCTCTTCTTCTTCTTTGATTAATATTCGCGGAAATGATAAACTTTCCAGCTTTGGTTTTCATGGGTTTTCCTTGTTAATCTTGCGTCTTCTTCTTTGGTTAAATCACTGAAACTGTAAACTGATTTCTGAGTTTTGAATTTTTATGGCTTTTAACTTATCAAACTTGACTTGGTTATGGTAATTATTCACTCAAATGATAAACATTCCTCGCATTCTTCGTGGTTTTTTATTCACTCAAATGGTTTACTGAATTTGATTATGTTGTGTTCTTTGCAGATGCAAGCATTATAGAAGGAGATGTCGGTTTCGAGCTCCATGCTGCAACGAAATCTATCCTTGTCGTCATTGTCATAACGAGGCCACGGTATGCTTGGAGACATTTTTTTTTCCTACATTAAATCTCTGTTCTTGCAAATTTGTTTTCTAATCTTTGATGCATTAGTGCATGTTGAGAAATCCCTTTGACAGGCACGAGCTCGATCGCCATGACGTTAAACAAGTACGACATGTTATAGTTTTACATACTTCGTTTCTGATAAATTAGAATTTAGGCTATAATATTTAGAGTCATTCACATATTATATTTGAAATTATTTTTTGACAAACGGAACTTGCACCTTTTAGTTGTCTGCACATGTGTATCATGTTTTTCGTTTAGTCAAGAATTTAACTTGATTTCTAACCCATATGGTAATTTCTATCTCCATCAATCTGTTTTCTTAGTATAGGAGATCGGGTGACAAGTTCGACTATGTTCAAAATCAAGTTAGAAATTGTCTGAATTTTTAAAAATTTAGTTAAAACACTTCATTAAATGAAAAATATGGTATACACATGTTAAAATTAAAAGATAAATTGACAACGAGATCTAAATTACTAACAGTTGAAAAGTAGAAGTTCTGTTTGTTTAAAAAAAATTCCAAGATCAAATTTATAAATGACTCAAAACGATAGAATAAATTGAACTTTACCTTCTTTTTTAATATCGTTTTATATTCATTACGAATGGTTGTTTTCTTTGTTAGGTCGTTTGTTCAGTTTGCGACACAGAGCAGCCGGTACGCGTTCCTAGAGCTTGTCTTGCGTAACGTTCTTGTTTGTAAAATAAAATTTTCTCGAGTCGAATTCATCGTTTGTTACAGGCTTCGAGAGTTTGCACCAACTGCGGTGTAAGAATGGGGGAATATTTCTGTGAAATTTGCAAATTCTACGATGATGATGTGAATACACTATACCATCTCTTGCTCCTTTAATGTTCTTGATCCATTCAAGTTGTGAGATAAGTTATTTTACTCCTTCAGATAAACCAATTGATCAATCTCTGTTTTCACTCTTATCAGATTGATAAAGGACTGTTTCATTGCGATGATTGCGGTATCTGTAGGTAAACAAAACAAAGTTGAGAAGCTCTTTCTCTCTCTCTGCCTCTCTCTTTCTATCTCTATCTCATGATTATGGCATTAAACTACTGATAACTCCGACAGGGTCGGCGGTCGTGATCGGTTTTTCCATTGCATGAAGTGTGGTGAGATAATAGCTAGTTTTTTCATGTTATCATTTCTTGATATGCATCCTAGGAGTTATTTGTGAGATGTGATTTAGTGAACGATGGAAAATCGAAGCTTCGAACTGACCAGATTCATTTGAGAACTGCCTTTACAAATTAGAGATCTTTCCCATGGTGTGCTAATGTCAAAGACTGGTGAAATTTTCCGACCAAACTTTAACTAGACGACACCCCGAAATTGCTAAAAAGACTATGCAGTTTCCAACCGTGATAAATTTTGAGATATGATGCAAGTATCCAAAATAAAAATATTTGTTTACCATATTTTCTAAGAACTCTGTCGTGAATGAGTTAGAAATTGAGTTAAAACAATTTTTTTAAATAGAAAAACGTGTTACATGTGTTAAATTGAATATATAAATTGATGACAATATCTAAATTTCTTACAGTTAAAAGGAAGATGTTCTATTTGTCAAAAAAATAGTTAAGATGTGATTTATAGATGATTTCAAACATTAGGGTCTAATTGTAGTTTAAACAATAACTTTTAGAAATGAAATTTGAGAGCATTACCTTGCTCTTGGAGATACTTATGTTTTTCCTTTCAATGACTGAATTTGTTTGTGGATCACATTTGAATACCAACACAGGGTCCTGCTATTCGGTTAGTCTTCGGGAGAATCATTCATGCGTCGAGGATTCCATGCGGCACCACTGCTCGATATGCTACGAGGTCTTTTTCTTCTTTTCCCTGTTTCATGTAATTGAAAGATAACGAGATCTTAAAATCTTCATGCCATGTCAGCAGTTTCTATTCGACTCCATGAAAGACACAACCGTCATGAAATGTGGCCACACAATGCATAGCGAGTGTTATTACGAAATGTTAAAGCGCGACAAGTAAACAACAACTCTTACATCATTTCTTATACGTTGTTACTTTATAAAGAATCCCGTAATTTTCATCCCCTCATGTCGTAATATAGGTACTGTTGTCCGATATGCTCTAAGTTGGTGATAGACATGTCGAGAACTTGGAAAATAATAGATGAAGAGGTAGCTTTTAGAAATACACACCTTTCTTGAACATTTCAAATGGAACATTTCATTAATTTTCGGATCTAAACCAACCTCGTTTGTCTGACTTTTTGTTGCTAGATCGAAGCTTCAATCGCGTTCAGAAATTATCGGCGAAAGGTACGCATTTATATCGAATCCCAAATATTTTTCTAGTATGTATTATTGCATAATGCCGTGATAAATGCTGATTATCTGTAAAATTGTATAATTGGATGCCTATCAACCTTCTTGATTCGGAGTCGAATGATAATCTATTATGAAATCTTAAAGATTTGTCCAGTAGAAATAGAAGAAGTTGAGAGTATTTTTTGCAGGTTTGGATAGTGTGTAAAGACTGCAATGACACAACAGAGGTTTATTTCCACATGGTTCGGCAGAAATGCAGCCACTGCAAATCATGCAATACCTCCTCAATCGCTCCTCCTGTTCTTCCTCAGTGACCATCCCACTAGTTTTCTGAATGTTCGAGCTAAACCAGTTAAAATTTATGTCCTAATCTCAACTGTTGTGATGTCTTCTTCCATATGCAAGTATTTATCTTTTTTTTATGAACCAGAAAGTAGATTAATCTCTTTATTTTCTAAACCTTATAAATTGAACTATTTCAAATTATGAAAATATAGGATAAGATCTAATCAGTATTTAGTGGTAACAATAATATAATTATATGTCAGATTAGCAGATCAGTTGAAGATGAAATATTTTTGTATATTTTTTAAAAAATAAATAAATCTTCTTGAATTTGTATCTATATATGTATATGAAAATATAGGATAACATATGATCTGTATTTAGTGGTAACAACAATATGATTCTATGTTAGATTAGCAGATGAGTTAAACATGAAATCTTTTTATACATTTTTAAAAAACAAATAAATCTTCTTGAATTTATATCTATATATATGTATATGAAAATATATGATAAGATATTGTAACACTCGGTAATTTTGCCATATAAATATTTCTTAAATTATTAAACGGGATTAATGAGAATATCTGTACAATGCGTGTTTTTACAAATTTGTCGATGTTTTCAATTGAATATGTGTAATTCGTAAAAATCGATTTGTGGAATTAAATAATGATTTAGTTAAAAACCAATGGAAGGGCAAAATAGAGAGTCAATTAAGGTTGGTGGGAGGAAGTCAATGGTTTAGTGACACCTGACAACTTGTTGAAGAAGCCATGTTCTTTACTCTTTCCTCCTGCGTGAAACCCCCATTTCTCATCTGTTTCTTTCCACTCCCCTCTGTTTCCTCTCTTCCAGGCAATAAACACCCTTCGAAGCTCCTTCGATCTCCTCAGTTTTCTTCTGTTTCTCTGCCTAAGGTAAACATCTGCTAAAGCTAACGAGTTTGAATAAGTTAAAATGTGAGTTTTGTTGGAGTTTGAGGTTATGATAATTTGGAGTGAACTCGCTATTTTTACTTGAAAACACGTTGGTTTGTTTTCTAAAGGTTTGAATGGAGTTTGAAGCTTATTCTACTAAGTTATTAGTTAGCATTTGCAGCTTGTTAATTTTCCCTCTTCGTGCACGTCATAGGTCCGTGCATCACCAAGGCAACACGTTTAAGACTCTCAACTCCGCAGCAAACAGGTAAGTTCATACATATAGGTTTGGCCCTTAAGGCCCTACAATAGGAGGTACTAGGTTTTATGTTGTCGGGATTTCTGTTGGGTAGTTAAACCTTAGGTTATGTTTTAGGTTAAGTGTGTTTTGTTTTATATCCTGCTTATTATTCTGTCGTTTGTCTATGAATGTTCATGCATACACGTTTTCTCTGAAAGTCATGAAAATGTTTTCTGCACACGGTTTGAAGTTAAGTAAGATAAAACTTGTAATGAAATGTATGGTTAAGTGTGGACGAGGACTGTCATCCTGTCATGTACTCATGTTATGTCCTGTTGTGGCATGTACTCCTGATGCGTCAGCTCTTCCTCTCACTTATACCTTCCTGTCCAGTGAAATGTAATGTAATGTTCATGTATTTGAAAATGTTCATGCATAGCACGTGCATCACTTTGCATTGTATGTTCTTACTGAGCTCTAGGCTCATAGTTGAACTCCCTGTTGTAGGTATGGATCCTCTAGAAGAAGACATTGTGCCTCAAGATGATGAGTTGATGTAGTTGGCTGGATGAGCTCACGGGGTGGTTGCTGCAGTCAGACAAATGTATCTCTTGTGAGGATGTATTTTTCTAAAGTTATGTCAAGTTCTGTACAGCCTTTGGGATTTTAAAACGATGTACAAACTTTCTGTTGATGTATTTAAAACCTTTGTTTGACAGTTGTATCTATGTTTTGAAAATATTCTGGAACTGCTTGAGTTCTCCCTTTTAGGTTGTGCATGGGTGGTCTCGAATTTTAGAGCTATCCATGCAGTTTGTTTTCTTGAATCTGTCATTTGTAAAACATGTTTTACAACTTGTTTTGAATCGGGTTTTGAAGGTCTGAAACTTTTATGTCTTCTGTTTTATGTTCCCTGTTTATACGTCTTCTTGTCAAAAGTTGTCAAATTCTGCTTTTAAAACTACATCTTCCGATCACATCCACCGCTGCCTTTTTAAAGGCACATCCACCGCTGCTTTTAAAATCACATCCACCGTTGCCCTTTTAAAATCATATTCACCACTGCCCGCTGCCCGTTTAAAATCACATGTACCGCTACCTTTAAAATCATGTCCACCGCTGCCCGCTGCCCTTTTTAGAATGTAGCACCCGGCCTTTTGGCTATAATTATTTCCCGAATCATTTTGCGGGATTGATTTAATATTAATACAATACGTATTTGTTGGAAAACCAACTAATGTATAACTAAGCAAAACACTAAGTTTGAAATGCATGGAAGGGAAAATTGGAGAGAAATTAAGGTTGGTGGGAGATAGCCAGTGGATAACTGACACTTGGCAACTTGTTGAGGAAGCTAAGTTCTTCCTCCTACGTGAAATCTTCATTTCACTTCTCTGCTTCCTCCCTTCCTTCTCTCTATTCTTCTCTTCCAGGCGACTGAAACAAAGTTCCACACTTTGTTTCTCCTGCATTCTTCTATTTTCTTCAGTGAAGGTAATTTCCGTCGGTAGTTAACAAGTTTAACTACACTAATTACTGATTTTTGAGAGGTTTAGGGTTAATGACCGTATAATCACGTTTTAGGTTCACAAACTACTGAAACCGAGACGATCAAGAACATCAACTCTACAGCAAACAGGTAAGTTCATAACCGTAGGTTGGCCCTTAAGGCCCTACATCACGGAGGTATTAGGTGTTTCATTTCTGTCGGGTTGTTTTGGGTAGAAAGGTTATAGTTTATGTTCTGAGTTGTCTGTGTTCTGCTTCACAGTATGTTCTGTTATTTCTGTCGTCTGCTATTGTAAGTTCAGGCACTGAAAATGTTCATGCATACACGTTTTCACCGAAAGTTCATGCAAAATCGATTTCTGTACACTGTTTGAAACTAAACAAGATAAAATCTGACTGAAATGTATCGGTTAAGTGTGGGACGGCGACTGGCCCCCAGATCTGTTTCTGTACTATACCGTATAATTGTTTGTGTCTGATAGTACACCCACTGTTCATCAGTTCCCCTATAAGCCCCACTTATACCCCACTGCCACTAAAACGTAATATTCTGTACTGTCACTGTATTTCTGAAAGTTCATGCATAGCATATGCATCACTGCATTGTTTTATATGTTCTTACTGAGTTTTAGACTCATAGGTGAACTCCCTGATGTAGGTACTGAACCCGAAAATGAGGACTTTATGTCTTAGTCTGATGAATAGGTGGCTGGTGGTTCGAGCTCTCGGGTTGGTTGTGGCTGTCAGACAAATTTACGACTGAGAGAGTGAAATTCTAAACTATGTTCTGTTTATGTATTTAAAACTTCTGTGTTGGAAATTCTGCAAATATATGTTAGGTTCTGTACTGATCCTCAGATTTTAAAACAATGCACAGATTTTGATATCTAAGTTTCAAAAACTACTGTATTTGACAGTTTAATTCATGTTCTGAATGTTCTGGAAATTGTTGGGGATATTTTCTGTTAGTTTGTGCATGGATGTTTTAGGATTATCCATGCAGTATGTTTCTTTGAATCTGTCAATTGTAAAGTATATTCTACAACCTTGTTTAGAATCGGGTATTGAAGGTCTACAACTTTCATGCCTTTTGTTTGTGCTGTATTTGACAGTTGGATTAAGTTCTGAAGTATTCTGAAATAGTTTGGAATATTTTCTGTATCCTTAAGTTTCTGTTATACCTTCTGTTGTGCTCGAGAACCATGTCTTGAAGTGGTTTGAGAATCTGAGACTTTTGGGTCTTCTGTTTTGTGCTCTCTGTCTGTGTGTCTTCTTGTCAAAAGTTGTAAATTCTGCCTTTGAAACTATGTCTACCGATTGATACTGTTCACATTTTGTCTTATTCACATCTACCGCCAAACAGTGGTTCTGCCATAGGTTTTTCTTCTGCCGATTACGTTTAATGTCTGTATCTTCCAGTTGACGTCATCCATCTTCCGGCTGACGTCATCACCTCATCCGATTTCATCTGATGCCTGCGTCTTCCGTCTGACGTCATCTCCTCTTCCGATGACGTCACCCACTGTTTACATCCTCCGATTTCATCTGCTGCCTGCGTCTTCCGTCTGACGTCATCTCCTCTTCCGATGACGTCACCCACTGTTTACATCCTCCAATTTCATCTGCTGCCTGCGTCTTCCGTCTGACGTCATCTCCTCTTCTGATGACGTCACCCACTGTTTACATCCTCCGATTCCATCTGTTGCCTGCATCTTCCGTCTGACGTCATCTCCTCTTCCGATGACGTCATCCACTGTTTACATCTTCCGATTTCTGAGCATCATTCCGGCTTAATTTCATCTACCGCCCAACAATATTCTGCTTTTTAAACTAAGCCTTCCGCCAGTCTTCCGCCTATGTCTTCCGCCTCTATTTCTTGTTTTCTGCTGCCATTTATAACCGTTATTCATATTCTTTTTACATTCTTTCCTGCACTCTTCAGATTCCTCCTTGCCCGCCCAATATCTTAGATGTTCAAAATTTTAATTTACTTCTGTCTCCCTGTTTTCTTTAGTCTGTTATTTCTGTGGTTTAAAATTTAACATGTCTTCTGATTCTGTTTTAAGTATTTTGAATCCCTTCTGCCATGCATTCGTGCAATCCGATTTCAATAGGTTCTTGCCTTCTGTTTCCTGTTTTCACGTCTTCCAGCCCTTAGTTCCCGTAAGAGTTTTCTTCCTATATATAATGTTCTAAATGCAAAAAAAAAAAAAAAAAAATAGTCACCGTTTATCGTTTTTCGTTAACCGTCCTGAGTGATGGCTTGGCTCTTGGATCCTGCTGATCGGGATTCGGACTCGGGCTGTCACATAGAATCACTTCCATCGGTGAATAGTCTTTTCTATCTGTGGTTCACTTCCACTGGTGAACAGTCTTTTCTGTCTGTAGTTCACTTCCACCGGTGAACAGTGCATTTCTGTCTGCATCCACCGCTGCCCTTTAAAATCACTTCAACCGGTGAATAGTCTTTTCTGTCTGTGGTTCACTTCCACCGGTGAAGAGTCTTTTCT
Organism: Begonia masoniana; assembly: GCA_022432975.1. Classification (NCBI taxonomy): domain Eukaryota; kingdom Viridiplantae; phylum Streptophyta; class Magnoliopsida; order Cucurbitales; family Begoniaceae; genus Begonia; species Begonia masoniana. Next base: position 47,087,201 of record CM039503.1, on the reverse strand, counting down.
GTCTGTAGTTCACTTCCACCGGTGAACAGTGCATTTCTGCCTGCATCCACCGCTGCCTTTAAAATCCACATCTTCCGCTGAGTTTAGCTAAGTCTTCCGCTTGACGTCATTCACATTGTAGGATCGAGATTGTCTAAGAGGGGGGTGAATTAGACCTTTTTAAAATTATTAATCTAACAGCAAATTAACACAACAATAAAAATAAAAGAGAGAGAGAGAAAAACCAACACAAGAGTTTTTACGTGGTTCGGTCAAAACCTGCCTACATCACGCTTCAAGGTTCCCCCTTGAAGATCCTTAACCTTCTCCTCACGAGAATAAACAGATCGGAATTCTGGGCTCCGATCAACTGCCTTTTACAGATCTGGATTGAACTTGACGGGCGTCAATCCACTGCCTTTCTGGTTTTACAGGTTTGAATGAGTGAATACAACAAACTACAAACTCTCAAATCAAATTCTCAAGTTTAGGAATCAAGAGATGTAGTTGAAGAATACAGAGTATGATTAATCGCAAGTTAGGGCTCAAGAATAAAATTCGCAAAAGTTGTTCCTTCATGCTCTAACCTCGGCTTAAATACTCTGTCTTCAAATCAGCTCTTGACTTCAATGCTCCTTATCCAATAATGAAAATTTTGTTACCATTGGAGCAGCTTTCGTACAAATGCAGGTAGCCGTTGCTTTCTGAAATCGCAAATCGTCGTCGCCATTAATGTTCTGGAGTTAAAGCTGAAAACGACGTCACTGTAGCTTCGCGGTTATTTTGAATTCTGGCGGAAGATCACCGGTTGAAACAGCTTTATAACATTATCAGCAGAAGCACCTTGAAATGCTATTGGCAAATGTAAGCTTTGAATGTCATCGGTAGAAGCACGTTGAAATGCTATCGGCAGATGTATCTTGAAATGCTATCGGCATATGCAACTTGAAACGCCATCGGTAGAAGCACGTAGAAACTCCATCGGCAGAAGCACGTTGAAACTTCATCGGCAGGAGCACGTTGAAACTTCATCGACAGAAGCACGTTGAAACTTCATCGGCATAAGCATTAGCGTTGAACATCGGCAGGAGTTGCTTCAAATACCATCGGAAGAAGTAGCTTAAAATGACTTTGCCTTTTGTCGTATAGTGATCGGTGTATGTCTACTTTTAACAAACCATCGGCAGATCAGTTTTTCAGCCCTGTTACACTAATTTAGCCCTGTACACTTAATCATAGTTGTTAGACTACTAAAATACCATTTCCAAGGGCATTTCCAACAGATTGAATCACATGCATAATTCATTATTCTCATTTAATCAACATAATCAAATTACATATTTAACATTCAAATATATCATCAAAAACTTAGTTAGACTTAAACACCATTTAAGTCAACAATCTCCCCCTTTTTGATGATGACAATCTATGATTATAAATTTGATTAAGCATTACTCTCCCCCATAAGCCTAGCTTCCCCACAGCATATGCATACATTCCAAATTCAAACACAGATCATATCAAGGTTATCAAGGTTTCATATCCAATCTAATTTCTCAACCACATCAACAATCAAATACTTTAATGGAATGGACTGTGCCACTAATGTAGGAGGGGGAGGAGGAGGAGGAGGAAGACTAGGAGGAAAAGGGGCTGAGATTGCCTCAACAATATGGGCTAGAGAGGAGGGAGTAGGATTCCGTGGAGGAAGGTGATCGGCAGATGTATCTTGAAATGCTATCGGCAGATGTATCTTGAAATGCTATCGGCAGATGTATCTTGAAATGCTATCGGCAGATGTATCTTGAAATGCTATCGGCAGATGTATCTTGAAATGCTATCGGCAGATGTATCTTGAAATGCTATCGGCAGATGTATCTTGAAATGCTATCGGCAGATGTATCTTGAAATGCTATCGGCAGATGTATCTTGAAATGCTATCGGCAGATGTATCTTGAAATGCTATCGGCAGATGTATCTTGAAATGCTATCGGCAGATGTATCTTGAAATGCTATCGGCAGATGTATCTTGAAATGCTATCGGCAGATGTATCTTGAAATGCTATCGGCAGATGTATCTTGAAATGCTATCGGCAGATGTATCTTGAAATGCTATCGGCAGATGTATCTTGAAATGCTATCGGCAGATGTATCTTGAAATGCTATCGGCAGATGTATCTTGAAATGCTATCGGCAGATGTATCTTGAAATGCTATCGGCATATGCAACTTGAAACGCCATCGGTATAGAAGCACGTAGAAACTCCATCGGCAGAAGCACGTTGAAACTTCATCGGCAGGAGCACGTTGAAACTTCATCGACAGAAGCACGTTGAAACTTCATCGGCATAAGCATTAGCGTTGAACATCGGCAGGAGTTGCTTTCAAATTACCATCGGAAGAAGTAGTAGCTAAAATGACTTTGCCTTTTGTCGTATAGTGATCGGTGTATGTCTACTTTTAACAAACCATCGGCAGATCAGTTTTTTTCAGCCCTGTTACACTAATTAGCCTGTACACTTAATCATAGTTGTTAGACTACTAAAATACCATTTCCAAGGGGCATTTCCAACAGATTGAATCACATGCATAATTCATTATTCTCATTTAATCAACATAATAATCAAATACATATTTAACATTCAAATATATCATCAAAAACTTAGTTAGACTTAAACACCATTTAAGTCAACAATCTCCCCTTTTTGATGATGGACAATCTATGATTATAAATTTGATTAAGCATTACTCTCCCCCATAAGCCTAGCTTCCCCACAGCATATGCATACATTCCAAATTCAAACACAGATCATATCAAGGTTATCAAGGTTTCATATCCAATCTAATTTCTCAACCACATCAACAATCAAATACTTTAATGGAATGGACTGTGCCACTAATGTAGGAGGGGGAGGAGGAGGAGGAGGAAGACTAGGAGGAAAAGGGGCTGAGATTGCCTCAACAATATGGGCTAGAGAGGAGGGAGTAGGATTCCGTGGAGGAAGGTGGGGGCGAGACACCAGAGAATGAGAGGGAGAAATATCAAAAGCAGGAATCTCTGAATCACCACCGCCTTCTTGAATTGATGACTCATCAACCAGAATCAGTTTCCTCTGTCCTTTCCTAACAGCAGCTACCTTAGTAGCCCGTTTCTTAGACTGATCCATAACAAACTCACCATTCCTATTTCTCTTGATCCCCATTCGACTCAAAGTGTTTTTGGAATAATAGCTAGAAGGTTGAAGTCGGCAGGGATCTTCTTCCTCTGGAAAAGCAACATCAAGCTGTGAAAAGAGCTTCATGAGGACCATGTTGTAGTGGAGAGAGGTAGCTTTGGAAGACACAGCCTGAATCGTCCGACGAACAACAATAAATCCAAGATTGAAGGGGGTCTTGTGGTACAGTGCAAACAGGACAAAAACCTCCATTGCACTCACTTTGTCATGGTGACCACCCTTAGGGACAATATTGTACCCTATCATTTGATGAAATAACCTGGCCCTTGTGGTCAAGTGTTTGCCCTTAAAATGATCAGAGGAAAGGTTTGGGTCAAGGACTATAATCTGTAGAAAATGTTGACCCTCAGAGGTGCCAAAGAAAGGAGGCTCAGTGCTGGAATCATACCGGTAGGGGCAACTATCTAAATGGGAGCACTCCATAAGGGCATTGATGGACTGTGGAGTAATTTCTATATGCTTTCCATACACAAAGCTCTTTATAGAGGAAAGATCAGAGGTAAAACTCAGATTGGCATAAAACATTATGATGGCTTCCGGGTAATAGAAGGATTCTACATCAAACAGCCCTAATAACCCGAGATCCTTCAAGGGTTCTACAATATCCAGTCCAGCTAAGTCATCAAAGAAAATACCACGACTGGGAATTAAAGATTTGTACTTATAATCGTCATGGTACCTTAACTCAGCAGCTTGAGAGATAAAGAAGAAAGATGGCCACTGTGTTCCACGAGGAATCTCTCGTGGTGGACGAGCTGAGATTTTTGCTTTCTTCTTGGCAGGTTGTGGAATAGCGAAAGACGATGAAGCCATGTGAACGAGTCGAGAAGGAAAACCTAGAGAGAAGAAAGGATTGAAGGGGGAGGTTTTCTGAAAGAGCGCAAAAATGAAGCGTCTCTGAGAAGAAACAGAGTTTAAAAGGAAGAGGGCTTCGCCCGACGGGATGAAGATATACGTGTAAGACGATATCGCCGGATGGGTCACACGTGTCGCCAGATTAACAATTCATCAACCGATGCCTATCGGTAGATATGCATCTACCGGTAGATATGCATCTACAGATGCCTATCGGTAGATCTGCAGCTACCGATGCCTTCACAACACAGCAGCTCTATCACAAACAAAATTTCCAACAGAAGAAGAAACTTAGCTTTTCTCAAACCGAATGAGACCTAACTTTATTCTTATGTTATTGAAGGTCTTTTCATCCAAAGGTTTTATAAATATGTCAGCTAATTGATCGACAGAGTTTACAAATTCTAGAGAAATATCACCCCTTTGAACGTGATCTCTTATGAAGTGATATCTAACATCAATATGCTTAGTTCTAGAGTGCTGGATGGGATTTTTGGAAATGTTGATAGCACTGGTGTTATCACACCGGTTAGGAATCCTATTATAAAACAGATTATAGTCCTCGAATGTCTGTTTCATCCACAACATTTGTGCACAACAACTGCCAGCAGCAATATATTCACTTTCAGCAGTTGACAATGCAACAGAATTTTGTTTCTTAGAATACCAGGAAACTAAAGATTCACCAAGGAATTGACATGTTCCACTGGTGCTTTTCCTATCAACTAGACTACTAGCATAGTCAGAATCTGAATATCCAATCAAATCAAAGGAAGTGCCTTTAGGATACCATAATCCAAGATCACAAGTTCCACTCAAATATTTAAATATTCTCTTGACTGCATTTAAGTGGGATTCTTTAGGGGCAGCTTGGAATCTTGCACATAGACAATCACTAAAGAGTATATATGGCCTACTTGCAGTCAGATATAACAATGAACCAATCATACCACGATATTTCTTAATATCAACACTAATTCCTTTTTCATCTTTATCCAATTTAGTTGTGGTACTCATGGGAGTCTTGGAAGACTTAGAATATTCTAATCCAAATTTCTTAAGAAGTTCCTTAATGTACTTTTCTTGACAGAAGAAAATTCCATCAGAAGATTGACTAATCTGGAAACCTAAGAAAAATTTTAACTCCCCTATCATACTCATTTCAAATTCACTTTGCATGAGGGAGGAAAATTCATTATACATTGTGACATTAGTTGATCCAAATATAATGTCATCGACATAGATCTGGACTAACAAAATATCATTGTCCTTTTGCATGGTAAATAGAGTTAAATCTGTATTCCCCTTTTTGAAATTCCTTTCCTCAAGGAAATTCTTCAATCTATCATACCAAGCTCGAGGAGCCTGCTTAAGACCATAGAGAGCTTTTCTTAATTTATAGACATGATCGGGTTTATCAAAAGCTTCAAAACCTAAAGGTTGCTCAACAAAAACTACTTCATTGATGTAACCATTTAAGAATGCACTTTTTACATCCATTTGAAAGAGTGTGAAGTTCTTGTAGCAGGTAAAGGCTAGGAGCATCCTAATTGACTTTAATCTAGCTACAGGGGCAAAGGATTCCTCAAAATCAATACCTTATTCTTGAGAGTATCCCTTAGTAACTAGTCTAGCCTTGTTTCTAACCACAATCCCATTTTCATCCAACTTATTCTTGAAAACCCATTTAGTTCCAATGATGGGATGATTCTTAGGCCGTGGAAAAAGTTCTCATACTTTGCTCCTTTCAAATTGATTTAGCTCCTTTGCATAGCTAAAATCTAATTTTCATCACACTCGGCCTCTTCAAACTTCTTAGGCTCTACTTGAGAGATAAATGCTACATTTGCACAGAGATTCCTAAGAGAGGATCTAGTCTTAACTCCTAAAGAAGGATCACCTAAAATTTCATCTATTGGATGGTCTTTGACATACTTCCACTCTCTAGAAAGAGCAGGATTTTCATCCTTGACAGGAATAATATCAAGAGAAGTAGAAGATGGTTCTAAAGATTTTTCTACTTGAAGGGGATCTGTAGACTTGTCTAAGGAGAGGGAATCTAGTTGTTTATCCAAAATATCATCCTCATCCACATTGATTGTGGGGTGAGGGATTTCATCAAAGTTGACATGAACTGATTCCTCCACAACTAGAGTTCTCTTATTGAATACCCTATATGTTTTACTGGTCGGAGAATGACCAAGAAAAATTCCAAGATCAGATTTGGAATCAAATTTTCCTAAGTTATCCTTAGTATTAAGAATGAAACATTTACTACCAAAGGCTCTAAAGTACTTAACAGAAGGGGTTTTTCCATTCCAAAGCTCATAGGGAGTTTTCTCAAGAATAGGTCTTATGAAGACCCGATTGAGTACATAGCAAGCTGTTGAAACAGCTTCAGCCCAGAAGTACTTAGGAAGAGAATTCTCATTAAGCATAGTCCTAGCAAGCACTTGGAGAGATTTATTCTTCCTCTCAACAACACCATTTTGCTGAGGGGTCCTGGGAGAAGAGAAATTGTGCTCAATTCCATACTTGAGACACAAGAGTTCAAATTTCTCATTTTCAAATTCTCCACCATGATCACTACGAATAGCAACTATGGTGAGCTCCTTTTCATTTTGAACTCTTTTTCTAAAGCTAGAGAAGGTATCAAAAGTCTCATCCTTAGACTTCAGAAAGTATACCCAGGTGAATCTAGAGAAGTCATCAACTATGACATAAGCATAGAATTTACCTCTTAAGCTGGCTATATTGGAAAGACCGAAGAGGTCCATATGGAGAAGTTGGAGAGGCTTAGAAGTAGAGATTGCATTCTTAGATGCAAAGGAACTTTTGATCTGCTTACCCATTTGGCAAGCTTCACAGACCTTATCCTTCTCAAAGGATATCTTAGGAATCCCTCTAACTAAATTATCCTTAGTAATCTTAGCTAAGGTATCCATTCCTACATGTCCAAATCTCCTATGCCAAATCCAGCAATCATTAGAGGAATTAACAGTAAAATATTTCTCATTATCACAAACAATATTATCTAAGTCAATGATATAGATATTCTGTAGCACCCAGTTTCAATTAAACCGAATTTAACTTATCAATTAATGATGTGCAATTTCATGGAAGAATCGGGAGAGTTATTGGTTAGGTTAATGAGTGACTAAGCGAGGGCATTTATGTAAATATGACAATTTAAAAGTAGGTGACCTATTTAAGGGAAGGGGTTTAGAGATTTATGCACTGTAGCCGCCACTGTTTCATCATTTATTCCTTTTCGGTGTCCAGCTCAAGCTCAGCGGAGCCCTCGACGAATCTTCCACCAGACTTTTCTTCTATCTAAGTAAGTTTTCCCCATTTCTTATATTTTAGCAGTTTGATAGCCGAGGGAGTCCAATGCGAGGGTTTCAAGGATGCTATAGATGAGTGTCAGTTTTAGTTTAGTGCAGTATCAGGAATGCATTATGACCAGAGTTCCCAATTAGTTTCTTTAGGTCTCTGGTTGAATAGGATGAAGTTTAGTGAAGGTTTAATTAATGATCGGTTTATGGATTTAGGTTCGAGCTAATTTCCGGAGGAGATTTCAACCAAACCATCTAGAAGACCAGGTAAGTAAAGTATGCATGTGCCTTTGAGCCTACATCACAAAACAGTAGGGTTATGTATTTTGGGAATGATTTTGTATGTCATGCATCACATTTTTGAAAGATTACGAAAATGAATTTTCATGTAAGAACGATAAGGTATGAAATGAATGTGACAGACAAACTATTAAGGGAACTAATCCACCCCTTAACTTATGAAGGGATTTATAACATTGGGAGAATTGATCCCACTCCTAAGGGAACAGAGGGATCAGATCAGCTATTAAGGGAATTCATCCGCCCCTTAATCGAGTAGAGGATGTATAACATTGGAAAAATTGATCCACTTCCCAAGGGAACCGAGGGATCAAATCAGCTTATGAACGTATGTGAATGCAACTGAGATGAGAAAGTAGAAATTGCATGTTTAGGAATTTATGTTTCAGCATATCATTTCATTACTGCTTTACTTGCTTAGCATTAGGCTAATAGATGAGTTTTGTGATGTAGATGAAGAAGTGACAGCAGGTGAATCCTCTGAGTTCATTGAGGGATAGATTGGTTGGGGGTGCATACTCATGCCACGGATCTGGTACTTGATGAGGCGGTTTAACTGATGTCTGTTGGAGTGAAGGTGTAGTTGATAATGTTTCGATTTGAATAGGTTGAGTTCTCATGACAGTAGTTGTTTCAATGTTTTGAGTTGTCTTTTCTGATAGTAGTATTCTGCTGAGATTTGATGTTGGCACTTGCTGGATTGTTTTGAGTAATGCATTGGTTAGAATGGTATTTGAATGATTTCAGTAATGTAAGTAGATTCTTTTCTGTAGTTAGAGTCGTGTTGTATAGCAAGGAGTTGTGGGTATGTCGCTCTGTTCTATATCGGTAGATGATGTCTATCGGTAGCTGTCGAGTTATAGTTATGTCGTCTATCGGAAGATGTCTTCAGTAAAGTCATCGGATGATGTTTCAATAAAGTTATCGGAAGATGTCTTCAGTAAAGTTATCGGATGATGTTTTAGTAAAGTTATCGGAAGATGTCTTCAGTAAAGTCATCGGATGATGTTTCAATAAAGTTATCGGAATATGTCTTCAGTAAAGTCATCGGACGATGTCTCAATAAGGCTATCGGAAGATGTCTTCAGAAAAGCCATCGGATGATGTAGGCCTAATTCTATCGGAAGAAGTAAGTTTTGTACTATCGGAATGAGTGGGGATTATGCTTGTCGTTTAGCGATCGGTTGATGTTGGATAATTGATTTATCCGGCTGACGTCATCGGTAGATGCAGCCCACCGAGAGATGTTTTCGCTTCCAACTCTTCTGGTCCACGTCATCGGTTGGAGCCTTTCATTTGCTGTTTCTGCTTCTTCTGTTGACTTTACCCATCGGCAGATGCTTTTGACTCCTGCGACTTTCTACGTATTTCACGATTTCTTTCTTTTTTTTTTTAAAAAAAGAGAAAACCTCTAATTCATTTTTGGGCCGATTGTTTCTTACATTCCAAATGATTTCCGCTGCAAGTTTTAAACGTAGTTTATGGGTAACAAACCGGGTTCAGATAATTCGGGGCGTTACATATTCTCTTTCCTGAAACCAGTAAAGAGAACCTTGTAATTGGTTATATCCTTAATTATACAGGAATTTTTCTTGAAAACTACTTTATAACCCTTATCACATAATTGACTGATGCTTAGTAGGTTATATTTTAGACCTTCAACTAATAGAACATTTTCTATAATGAGGTTATCAGGTTTACCTATGTTGCCGATGCCAACAATTTTACCCTTCTGGTTTCCACCAAAAGGACGTTCCCTTTCTTCTTGTTGACAACAACAAACATGGATGCATCTCCAGTCATGTGCCTAGAACAGCCACTGTCCAGGTACCACTGATTCCTTATTGGAGACGCATCATCCTGCAAAACAGAGATCAAGTAGTCTTCTTAGGTACCCAAATCTTTTGGGTCCTAGCGTTAGTCTTGGTTCCTTTAGGAACCCACTGTAATTTGCTACTTGTTTTCTTACTGTTTGTTTTTAAAGGGCATACAAAGGATTTATGTCCTACTTCATTACACGCATGGCAAACAGTAGATTTAACAAAGAAATTCTTATAAGATTTCTTTTTACTGAACCTGTCATATCCTAAGCCAGATTTATCAAATTGCACTCTCTGATCACTTAACAGCATGTTTAGTTGATTACTACTATAAGTGTATTTCTGTGACAGCCCGAAATCGAACCCGATCGGGGTTCGGGATCGGAGCCATCATTCCGGGACAAATAACAGGAAACGGTGACTATTTTTTTTTTTTGAACAGATCGGTCAAGACAGTGGACTTTATACTTTTAAATATTTACAGAGAAATAGAATCGAATGACAGGAAACATGCACTGTCAACGTGAACCCTAAAAACGTAACTCTACAGAGAGGAAGAAACTACAGTGAATAACAGAACATTTACGGGAAGAGAGAGAGTTCTCTGGGATTGGAAGCAAAACAGGTTTCAATAATGGATAACAGAACAGAAATTAGCATAAGGCTGGCGGAGGAGGAAATGAAATTCTTAAAACATATAAAATACTGTTGGGCAGAAGAGATAAATTGGCGGTGGATGTCGAATAAGACAAAACAGATGAACAGTGTTCAGCGGAAGATGTAAACAGAAACTGTGAATAAACTGGGCGGAGGAGGTGATGACGTCAGCCGGAAGAATAGATGACGACAACCGGAAGATACAGGCATTACCCTGGCGGAAGACTTAGGTGACGTCAGCCGGATGATATAAATAACTGGGCGGATGACTTGGATGACGTCAGCCGGAAGACATAGTTCGGAACTGGGCGGAAGACTTATGCTGACGTCAACCGGAAGACATGAATACACTGGGCGGATGGCTAGATGACGTCAGCCGGAAGACATCGTTTTAAATTGGGCGGAAGATTTATGCTGACGTCAACCGGAAGGTATGAATACACTGGGCGGATGACTAGATGACGTCAGCCGGAAGACATAGTTTTACAGAAGGAAACAGGCAGCGGTGGACTTGATCGGATGACATAGTTTCTAAGGCAAAACTTAGCAACTTTTAACAGAAAAACGTACAGATAGAGAGCCTCAAAACAGAAGGCATAAAGGTTTTGGACCTTCAAATCCGATTCAAAATTTACAGATTTCCAAGAAGACAAACTACACGGATGACTTTAAAACCAGAAATCGTCCATGCACAGATTAACAAAAAGTATCCCAAACAATTCCAGAATACTTTACAATATAACTGAACTGTCAAATACAGTGGTTTCAAAAAAAACTTAGACATCAGACCTATACATTGTTTTAAAATCTGAAAATCAGTACAGAACAGGACATATACTTGCAGAATTTCTTCAAAGAAAGAGTTTTACAACCAAACCAGGACTTCTAGAAGACTTTACAGATATAAACTTTTCAGAAAACTTAAACCTCAGATCAGTCATGTCTGGCTACAGCAACCAACCCTCCATGAGCTCGAGCCATCAACTACATCAGATCATCATTTTGAGGCGCAAAGTCCTCGGTTTCAGGTTCAGTACCTACATCAGAGAGTTCACCTATGAGTCTAAAACTCAGTAAGGACATAATCAGAATGCAGTGGTGCATATTCAATGCATGAACTTTCAGAAATTCAGTGACAGAGCAGAACATTACATTTCAGTGGCAGAAGAATTAAGTGGGGCTTATAGGGGAACTGGTTCAGTAAGTGCACTATCAGGCACGGCAGTTTTCAGATTCCCAGGGAGGGATAAAACCAGAGGGTCCTTGCCAGGGACAGTATTTTCAGATTCCCAGGGAGGGATAAAACCAGAGGGGCCAGTCCCCGTCCCACACTTAACCTGGTACATTTCTGTCAGATTTTATTCTTATTAATTTCAAACAGTGTACAGAAATCGGTTTGCATGAATTTTCAGGAAAACAGTGTATGCATGAACGGTGCCTGAACTTTAACTAGCAGATAACAGAATAAAACAGTAGACAGCAGAAGATAAATCAAAGCCAGACATTTCAGAACATAACTCTAACTCTTCTACCCAAAACAACCCGACAGAACAGTAAACCTAGTACCTCCTTGATGTAGGGCCTTAAGGGCCGGATCTAAACTTATGAACTTACCTGTTTTCTGGAGGGTTGAAAACTTGGATGTCTCTGGAAAGAAAACTCGGACCTGTAGCATGCATGTACAGAATTTAAACACGCTACAAATGCTAACTAAAATCATGTAGAATAAGCAGCAAACACATTTCAACTCTTTAGAAAACACACCAACGTGTTTTCATCCAAAAACAGTGAGTTTTTACCAAATACCGAAACCCTAAACTTCGGTAAAAACTCACATTAAACTCATCCAAATTTGTTAGCATTAAAAGATGCCCACCTTTTTAGAAGAAGACGGGAAAATACAGGAGAAACAAAGCGTGGAAGTTTTGTTTCAATCGCCTGGAAGAGAGAAAGCCGAGAGAGATGGGAGGAAGCAGGGAAGTGAATGAAAATTCACGTAGGAGGATGAACTTAGCTTCCTCAACAAGTTGCCACTTGGCAAACACCCATTGGCTTACTCCCACCAACCTTAATCTCTCCCCAAATTGCCCTTCCATGCATTTCAAACTTAGTGCTTTGGTTTTAGTTACACATTAGTTTAGTTCTCCACTAACTATTCCAACAATTCAACCAAAACATTCCTTTATATTAATATAATATTAATCCCGTTTAAATGATCCGAGAAAACTATTACATGGCAAAATGCCGGGTGTTACAATTTCTGAACAAAATTATTTAAAGTTTCATTTTTCTTTTTCAATTCAGTGATCTCCTTTTCATGCAAGTCCACTTCTTTAGCATGCTTCTCTACTAAACCTGCGTTTTCTCTTTTCAACAAGTTATATTTACTTTTAAGCATACTAAATTGCTTAACCAAGTCATTAAAAGCGTCAATTAGTTCACCTTCTTCATTATCACTTTCGCTATTACTTAAAATACTTGAAGAAGAAGTACTAACCTTTTCCTCGTGTGCTAAGAAGCACAGATTTGCAACTTCCTCATCTTCTGAAGAAGAGGTGTCGCCTTCACTGTCATCCCAAGTGGCCTTCATAGCCTTCTTTTTAAACTTCTTGGGATATTTCTTGGCCTGTGGACAATCTGCCTTCAAGTGGCCAGGCTTGCCGCACCCAAAGCAGGTAATCTCCTTGTCTTTAGAAAGTTTTTCATTCCTTGGGAAACTTCTCCCTTGCTGCTTCTTCCTTCAGAGAAACTTGCTGAATCTCCTAGTGATGAGAGCAATGTCCTCATCATCTTCTTCTACTTCTTCCTCAGATGCTTCATTTTAACTTGAAGAGGCTTTCAGAGCAATATCATTCATTTTATTGATCTCTTTTTCTTTGAGATCTTCCTTATCATTGGCCCTCATGGTTATCTCATGAGTCATCAGAGAGCCAATGAGCTCTTCAAGCTTGAGCACCTTCAGATCCTGAGTCTCTTGTATTGCTATCACCTTTGCTTGCCAGGCTCTAGGTAGGCATCTCAAAATCTTTCTTACCTGTTCTTCACCTGAATAAATCTTACCAAGAGCTTTAAGACCATTAGTGATATTAGTAAATCGAGTGAACATAGAACTAATGGTTTCTTCTTTTTCCATAGAAAACAGTTCATATTCATGAACTAACATGCTCAATTTACTCTCCTTTACTTGGTTAGTTCCCTCATGTGTGACTTTTAATAAGTGCCAAATTTCTTGAGCACTTTCACACCCTTGCACTCGATTAAATTCATCTCTATTTAGAGCACAATACAGTGTGTTTATTGCCTTGGCATTAAGGCTCAAGTTCTTTTTGTCTATATCATTTAGTTCGTGTGAAGCTTTAGGGATCTTAACACCATTCTCTGTTTTAACAGCAACGTATGGACCATTTTCTATGTTATTCCATAATTCATAGTCCACAGCTTGAATGTATATTTTCATTCTAGACTTGCAGTATTCATAATCATTACCATCCAAGAACGGAGATCTAGTGGTAGACTGGTCTTCTACTTGTATGGAGTTTGTGTTAAATGCCATGGTAAATATATAGCACAGAGTGTATAAACACAACTTAGACAATGATAAACCTAGCTCTGATACCAATTGTAGGATCGAGATTGTCTAAGAGGGGGGTGAATTAGACCTTTTTAAAATTATTAATCTAACAGCAAATTAACACAACAATAAAAATAACAGAGAGAGAGAAAAAAACCAACACAAGAGTTTTTATGTGGTTCGGCCAAAACCTGCCTACATCCACGCTTCAAGGTTCCCCCTTGAAGATCCTTAACCTTCTCCTCACGAGAATAAACAGATCGGAATTCCGGGCTCCGATCAACTGTCTTTTACAGATCTGGATTGAACTTGATGGGCGTCAATCCACTGCCTTTCTGGTTTTACAGGTTTGAATGAATGAATACAACAAACTACAAACTCTCAAATCAAATTCTCAAGTTTAGGAATCGAGAGATGTAGTTGAAGAATACAGAGTATGATTAATCGCAAGTTAGGGCTCAAGAATAAAATTCGCAAAAGTTGTTCCTTCATGCTCTAATCTCGGCTTAAATACTCTGCCTTCAAATCGGCTCTTGACTTCAATGCTCCTTATCCAATAATGGAAACTTTGTTACCATTGGAGCAGCTTTCGTACAAATGCAGGTAGCCGTTGCTTTCTGAAATCGCAAATCGTCGTCGCCATTAATGCTCTGGAGTTAAAGCTGAAAACGACGTCACTGTAGTTTCGCGGTTATTTTGAATTATGGCGGAAGATCACTGGTTGAAACAGCTTTATAACATTATCGGCAGAAGCACCTTGAAATGCTATCGGCAGATGTAAGCTTTGAATGTCATCGGTAGAAGCACGTTGAAATGCTATCGGCAGATGTATCTTGAAATGCTATCGGCAGATGCAACTTGAAACGCCATCGGTAGAAGCACGTAGAAACTCCATCAGCAGAAGCATGTTGAAACTTCATCGGCAGAAGCACATTGAAACTTCATCGGCAGGAGCACGTTGAAACTTCATCGGCAGGAGCACGTTGAAACTTCATCGGCAGGAGCACGTTGAAACTTTATCGGCAGAAGCACGTTGAAACTTCATTGGCAGAAGCACGTTGAAACTTCATCGGTAGAAGCACGTTGAAACTTCATCGGCATAAGCATTAGCGTTGAACATCGGCAGGAGTTGCTTCAAATACCATCGGCAGAAGTAGGTTAAAACGACTTTGCCTTTTGTCGTATAGTGATCGGTGTATGTCTACTTTTAACAAACCATCGGCAGATCAGTTTTTCATCCCTGTTACACTAATTTAGCCCTGTACACTTAATCACAGTTGTTAGACTACTAAAATACCCTTTCCAAGGGTATTTCCAACAGATTGAATCACATGCATAATTCATTATTCTCATTTAATCAACATAATCAAATTACATATTTAACATTCAAATATATCATCAAAAACTTAGTTAGACTTAAACACCATTTAAGTCAACATACATCTTACGCCCAGTCTAGTTACATCTTCCGCCTGACGTCATCCCCATCTTCCGCCCAGTTTAGCTAAGTCTTCCGCCCGACATCATCTGCCTACGTCTTCCGCCCCGTTTTATTTACTCCTTCAGCCATAGATCACCCGATTCTGGTATTCACTGTAGCCTTTCTTTCAATATGTCTTTCAGCTTATATTTCTCATTTATTTTCACTGCATGTATTTTATCACGTTCCTTCTGCATGCCCATCGCCCATCCAGCCTTTTATTTAAAACGTTCAAAGTGTTCTGTCTCCCTGTTTTCTTCAGTCTTCTGATTTCTTCTGTTGTTCATTCTGTAATCCGATATTAACTGTTTTCCCATTTTCCTTTCAAATCTAAAGAAAGTTCTCTCTCTCTCTGTTATGCTTTTAAGGGTTTGCTCTTAAAGGTTCAGTCTGCTCCGTTTATCAAAAAAAAAAATATATGTCCCGTTCTCTGTTAAATGTCCCGGAGTGATGGCTCCTCGGCCCCGATCGGGTCTGGGGGGGTCACAGATATGATCAGTATTTAATGGTAACAACAATATGATTCTATATCAGATTAGTAGATCAGTTGATAATGAAATTGTTTTGTATATTGTTAAAAAAATAAATAAATCTTCTTCAATTTATATCTTTATATATGTATATGAAAATATAGGATAAGATATTATCACTATTTAGTGGTAACAACAACATGATTCTATGTCAGATAAGTAGAAGATGAAATATTTTTGTATATTTTTTAAAAAATAAATAAATCTTCTTGAGTTTGTATCTATATATGTATATGAAAATATAGAATAAGATATGATCAGTATTTACTAGTAACAACAATATGATTCTATGTCAGATTAGCAGATCAGTTGAAGATGAAATATTTTTAAAAAAATAAAAAAATCTTCTTGAATTTGTATCTATATATGTATGTGAAAATATAGGATAAGATATGATCAGTATTTTCTGATAACAACAATATGATTCATGTCAGATTAGCAGATCAGTTGAAGATGAAATCTTTTTGTATATTTTAAAAAAAATAAATAAATCTTCTTAAATTTGTATCTATATATGTATGTGAAAATATAGGATAAGATATTATCAGTATTTAGTGGTAACAACAATATAATTCGATATCATATTAGCAAATCAAATGAAGATAAAATCTTTTTATATATTTTAAAAAAAATAAAAAGATCTTCTATTTAGTGGTAACAACAATATGATTCTATGTCAGATAAGTAGAAGATGAAATATTTTTGTATATTTTTAAAAAATAATAAATCTTCTTGAGTTTGTATCTATATATGTATGTGAAAATATAGGATAAGATATTATCACTATTTAGTGGTAACAACAATATGATTCTATGTCAGATTAGCAGATCAGTTGAAGATGAAATATTTTTGTATATTTTAAAAAAATAAATAAATCTTCTTGATTTGTATCTATATATGTATGTGAAAATATAGGATAAGATATTATCACTATTTAGTGGTAACAACAATATGATTCTATGTCAGATTAGCAGATCAGTTGAAGATGAAATATTTTTGTATATTTTAAAAAAAATAAATAAATCTTCTTAAATTTGTATCTATATATGTATATGAAAATATAAGATAAGATAATATCACTATTTAGTGGTAACAACGATATGATTCTATGTTAGATTAGCAGACTAGTTGAAAATGAAATATTTTTGTATATTTTTAAAAAATAAATAAATCTTTATGAATTTATATCTATATATGTATATGAAAATATAAGATAAGATATGATCAATATTTAGTGATAACAACAATATGATTCTATGCCTGATTAACATTGTAACACCCGACATTTTCTGTGTAATTATTTTCCCCGAATACTTAAGCGGGATTACTCTGATATTAATGCAATGACTATTTTTAATGAAATTGTCGGAGTGTTCAATTGAATGAGAGTGATTGTAAAACCAATTCGACGAACTAAATAGAAGTTTAGTCAAAAACCAATGGAAAGGAAAATTAGGAAGAAATTAAGGTTGGTGGGAGAAATTAAATGGATGATTGACACTTGGCAAACTTGTGGAAGAAGACAAGCCATGTATTCCATTTTCTTCTCTTCCTCCTACGTGAGACTTTTTCCTCTCTGCTTTCTCTCATTTCCCTCTCTACTTCTCTCTTTTGGTTGAAGAAAACCAACACAAGGAGTTTCTTCCTTCTCTGACTTTCCTCCTGTTTTTCAGTCTAAGGTAATCATCTTAGATAGAGAACGATTTTTAGTTTATTTATTTGCTAGTTTCGTTATGTTTAGGGTTAATGTCCATTTATGCATGCTATAGGTTCGTGAACCACAGTGCTCGTGCGTTTAAGCTTGTTGCATTTCGGACCACAGGTAAGTTCATATCCGTATGTTGACCCTTAAGGCCCTACATCTCGGAAGTACTAGGTTTTCTGTTCTGTCGGGTTGTTTTGGGTAGAAAGGTTATAGTTATGTTCTGAGTTGTCTATGTTCTGTTTCACCGTATGTTCTGTTATTTCTGTCATCTGTTCTCTGCCTGTTTAAGTTCAAGCACTGTTCATGCATACACGTTTTCTCTGAAAGACATGCAAATGTTTTCTGTACACTGTTTGAAACTAAATAAGATAAAATCTGACTGAAATGTACCGGTTAAGTGCGGGACGGAGACTGGCCTACTGTTTCTGTTCTGAATCTGTTCTGAAAATCTGTTGTGCCTGTCGTGCACTGCCTGTTCCCCTATAAGCCCCACTTATACCCCTCTGCCACTGAAACGTAATGTTCTGTACTGTCACTGTATTTCTGAAAACCGCATGCATAGCATTTTTCATCACTGCATATCTATTATGTTCTTACTGAGCTTTAGGCTCATAGATGAACTCTCTGATGTAGGTACTGAACCCGAAAATGAGGACTTCGTGCCTCAGTCTGATAAATAGGTGGCTGGTGGATCGAGCTCATGGGGGTGTGGTTGCTGCAGCTAGACAAATTCTGACCCGAGGTTTAAGTTTTCTGTAATGTCTATATCTGTAAAGTCTTCTGGAAGTTCTGGTTGTGTTGTAAATTCTGTAAAAACTCTTCTTTTGGTAGATTCTGCAATTGCATGTTAGGTTCTGTACTAATTCAGAGGTTTTACTTTTAGAACAATGTACAAGTTATGATGTCTCGGCTTTAGAAATCACCGTATTTGACAGTTGAACTCATGTCCTGAATGTTCTGAAATGTTTTAGAATATTTTCCTGTTTTAAGGTTTGCATGGATGGTCTCGAATTCTAGAGCTATCCATGCAGTCTGTCTTTCTTAAATCTGTCAGTTGAAATCTATCATCTGCAAAGTGTGTTTCAAAAATCTTGTTTTGAATTGGGTTTTGAAGGTTTGAAACCCTTATGCCTTCTGTTTTGATGTTCCCTACCCGTATGTCTTTCTGTTAAAAGTTGTCAAACCTTACCCCTTTTAGACTATATCATCCGATCACGTCCACTGCTGTTTAAGTGTATATCCACCGGTGATGTCATCCACCTCCACCGCCCAGTTCAATTATCTCATCTGATGACGTCTACATCTCATCCGGTGTTGTCTGTTGTCTGTATCTTCTGGTTGGCGTCATCCATCTTTTGGCTGACGTCATCATCTCATCTGGTGTTGTCTTTTGTCTGTATCTTTCGGTTGACGTCATCCATCTTCCGGCTGACATCATCATCTCATCCGGTGTTGTCTGTTGTCTGTATCTTCCGTGACGTCATCACCTAATCCGGTGTCATCTGTTGTCTGTATCTTCCGGCTGATGTCATCCATCTTCCGGCTGACGTCATCACCTCATCCGAATTCCGTCTGCTGTCTGTATCCTCCGCCCGACGTCACCCATCTTCCGGCTGACGTCACCACCTCTTCCGCCCAGTTTTACTCAGCCTCTTCCGCTGAACCCTGTTCATTTTTTTTGTCATATCTGAATCCACCGCTGCCCTTTTTAAACTAAGTCTTCCGCCAGTTCTCTGCCTACATCTTCCGCCCAGCTTTAAATTTCTTCTGTTTGCCTCAGTTTATTCCTGTTCTTTCTGTTTTTCCTGCTTAATTCCGTTTCTTCATTTTAGTCACTCATTTCTGTAATCTCAGCTCTGAGTTAGTTCCCATTTCTCTTTCTCTGTGATTCTAAAATTTTGTTAATCACCGTAGTCCCTCCCTTTCTGTAAAATTTTATGTTTAGGGTTTTGCATTGATAGTACACGTCTTGTGTCATTTTATTTCTGTTTTTCTGTGAAGTCCTAAAAGCTCAGTTGGTTTTCATAAGTTGTCTAGTGCATTTGGTAAACGTTTTTCCGTCCTTTTGTTCCAGTAACGCTGTCTGTTCAAAAAAATTTATAGTCACCGTTATCCGTTTTCTGTCCCGGAGTAACGGCTTGGATCTCGGACTCCGATCGGGTTCCAGTTTCGGGCTGTCACAAACATATTAGTCGAAGATGAAATCTTTTTGTATATTTAAAAATAAATAAATAAATTATCTTGAATTTATATCTATATATGTAGATGAAAATAAAGGATAAGATATTATCTGTATTTAATGGTAACAACAATATGATTCTATGTCAAATTAGCAAATGAGTTGAAGTTTAAATCTTTTTGTATATTTTTGAAAAATAGATCAATCTTCTTCAATTTTTATCTATATATGTATATGAAAATATACGATACAGTATGATCAGTATTTAATGGTAATAATAATATGATTATATGTCAGATAAGCAGACCAATTGAAGATGAAATTTTTTTATATATTTTTTAAAAAATAAATAAATCTTTTAGAATTTGTATCTATATATATGTATATGAAAATTTAGGATAAAATATGATCATTATTTAGTAGTAACAACAATATGATTCTATGTCAGATTAGTATATCAGTTGAAAATTAAAGTTTTTTGTATATTTTTGAAAAAATAAATAAATCTTCTTGAATTTGTATCTATATATGTATATGAAAATAGAGAAAAAAATATGATCAGCATTTAGTAATAACAACAATATGATTTTAGGGAAATTATCGATTTGAACCCTGTACTATACACGTTTTTTCAATTCGGCCCCTGTACTAAAAAAACCGACAAACCAAACCATGTACTTTGATTCTGTTATCAGTTTTGACCTTCTATCAATAATTTCATAAAACCCTCATTAAAAAAACTACCAAACGATCTTCGATTCAGTTGCAATTTTTACCACATGTTTATTATTTAATGAGAATTTAATCTGAAAATTTTCGTGATTTTTTAAGATATCTACGATTTATTATAATTTTATTTTAGTATTGTTTAAAAATATTATAATAAATCATACAAGTTTTAAACAATTACGCAAATTTTTCTATTATCTACCCATAATATGTAAACATCTAGAAAAAGTTTCAAATAAATCTAATATCGTTTAGTATTTTTTAAAATTAATCTCAGTTTCTTATTTATTTTATAAATTATTTTTAAAAAAATATCAAACAATATTTTATTTATTTGAAAACTTTTCCACATGTTCAACCTTTTATAGGTAGGTAATAAAAAAAGTTTCGTGATTTTCTAAAATTTGTATGATTTATTATAATATTTTTATAAAATACTAAAATAAAATTTCAATAAATTGTACATGTGTTAAAAAATCACGAAAATTTTCAGATTATCTTCTCATTACGTAGTGAACATGTGGTAAAAATTTCAACTGAATCTAAGATCGTTTGTTAGTTTTTTCAATAAGGGTTTAATGAAATTATTGATAGAAGGTCAAAACTGATAACAGAATCAAAGTACAGGGTTCGGTTTGCCGGTTTTTTTAGTACAGGGGCCGAATTGAAAAAACGTGTATAGTACAGGGTTCAAATCGATAATTACCCATGATTTTATGTGCGATTAACACATCAGTTGAAGATTAAATTTTTTTGTATAGTTTTTATAAAATAAATAAATCTTCATGAATTTGTATCTATATATGTATATGAAAATAGAAGATAAGATATGATCAGCATTTAGTGGTAACAACAATATAATTCTATGTCATATTAGCAGATCAGTTGAAAATTAAATCTTTTTGCGTATCTTCAAACAAATAAATAAATCTTCTTGAATTTGTATTTATATATATATTTATATGAAAATATAGGATAAGATATGATCAGTATTTAGTTGTAACAACAATATGATTCTAGGTCAGATTAGCAGATCAGTTGAAGATGAAATTTTTTTTTATATTTAAAAAAAATAAATAAATTTTCATGAATTTGTATCTATATATATGTATATGAAAATATACGATAAAATATGATCAGTATTTAGTGGTAACAACAATATGATTCTATGTCAGATTAGAAGATCAGTTGAAGATAAAATCTGTTTGTATATTTTTTAAAAATTAAAAAAATCTTCTTGAATTTGTATCTATATATGTATATAAAAATATAGAATAAGATATGATCAGTATTTATTTATAACAACAATATGATTCTTTGTCAGATTAGTAGATCAGTTGAAGATGAAATTGTGACAGCCCCAAACCCAATCGGGCCGAGGAGCCATCACTCCGGACGTTTAACATAAAAACGGGACATTTTTTTTATGTTTAAACAGAAAACAGACAGGACTTTTAAAACAACCCTTAAAACTTCACAGCTAGAGAAAACCTTCTCAGGATTTAAAGACAAAATGATAATACAGCTAAACCGGACTGCAAAACGAATTACAGAAGGAAATCAGAATACTTGGAACATTTAAATAAAAGGCTGGGTGGGCGACGGCCATGCAGAGGAAATGTGATAAAAATACATGCAGTGAAAATAAACAAAAGAGAAATTTACTGTTCACCGGTGGATGTGAACTACAAACAGAAATTTACTATTCATAGGTGGATGTGAACTACAAACAGAAATTTACTAGTCACAGATGGATGTGAATAAGACAAAAGTGAACAGTGGCAGCGGTGGATGCGAATAAACAAAGGAGAGATTTACTGTTCACCGGTGGATGTGAACTACAAACAGAAATTTACTATTCACAAGGGGATGTGAATAAGATAAAAGTGAACAGTGACAATGGTGGATGTGCTTATTAAAAGAGTAGCGGTAGATGTTGTGACAGCCCGAAACCGGATCCCGATCGGAACCCGAGAACCAAGCCGTCACTCTGGGTCATTTGCAGAAAACGGTGACTATTTTTTTTTAACATAAACAGAACAGACAGCGTTACTGGAACAACTTATGGAAGCCAACTGAACTTTTAAAACTTTAACAGAAAACAGAACCGAATGACAGAAAACATGCACTGTCAATGCAAACCCTAAAAGAGCATAACTTTACACAGGAGAAGAAACTACAGTGAGTAACAGAGTATAAATAGCAGCAGAAAATAGGGAATGAAGTCGGAAGGCATAGGCAGAAATTTGGCGGAAGACTTAGTTTTTCAAAGAGGCAGAATACTATTGGGCTGTAGATGAAATTAAACCAAAATGATGCTCTGAAATCGGAAGAAGTAAACAGTGGGTGACGTCAGCCGGAAGAGGCAGACAGCAGCTGAGATCGGATAAGGTGATGACGTCAGCCGGAAGATGGATGACGTCAACCGGAAGATGCAAGCATTAAACGTAATCGTCAGAAGAAGAGAAACTGAAGACGAGTAAAACTGGGCAGAAGATATAGGCAGAAATCATCGTATGACGTCATCGGAAGATGTGATGACGTCATCGGCAGATATGGGCAGTGAGCTTAATCGGAATATGTGATGACGTCATCGGAAGATGTGATGACGCCATCGGCAGATAAAGGTAGTAAACAAAGTCGGCAGAAGATGGTGACGTCAGCCGGAAGATGGATGACGTCAGCCGGTAGATGCAGACGATAAACGAAATCGGCAGAAGGAAACCTATAACAGAACTACTGTTTGGCGGTGGATGGGAATAAGACAAATCATGTACAGTATCTATCGGTAGATGAAGTTTAGACATAGTTATTAAAGGCAAAATTTACAACTTGTGACAGGAAAAACATGTAGACAGAGGGCTTAAAACGGAAGACATAGAAGTTTCAGACCACCAAAACCCGAATCAAAACAAGATTATGAAACATGCCTTACAAATGACAGATTCAAGAAGACAAACTGCATGGATAGCTCTAAAATTCGAGACCATCCATGCATAACCTGAAAATGGAGAACTCAAGCAGTTCCAGAATGTTTTCAAAACATTTCAAGACATTAATACAGAATATTTCAGGAGACAACTATCAACTGTCGACAGAGATCAAAATCTTGACCATCAGAACTTATACAATATATATATACATCCACCAGAATTTCCTACAGGTTTTTTTTTTTTTTTTTTAAAACGAATCACAGAGCCTTAACAGAGTTTTTAAAACAAACACAGCAGAATTTCCAGAAGAGTTTACAACTATGACCTTTACTTTAAAGACTTAAACCTCAAGACAGAAAGCTATGTCTGACTGCAGCAACCACCCCGAGAGCTCAAACCACCAGCTACATCAGATCGTCATTTTGAGGAACAAGGTCCTCAGTTTCGGGTTCAGTACCTACATCAGAGAGTTCACCTATGAGTCTAAAACTCAGTAAGAACATAATACAGATGCAGTGATGCAAAATGCTATGCATGCAGTTTTCAGAATACAGTGACAGAACAGAACTTTACATTTCAGTGGCAGAGGGGTATAAGTGGGGCTTATAGGGAAACTGGCAAACAGATGGTGCACTATCAGGCACAGCAGATTTTCAGACTCCCAGGGAGGGATAAAACCAGAGGGTCCTTGCTAGGGACAATTTATTTTTCAGATTCCCAGGGAGGGATAAAACCAGAGGGCCAGTCCCCGTCCCGCACTTAACCAGTACATTACAGACAGTCAAATTTTATCTTGTTTAATTTCAAACAGTGTACAGAAAACAGTTTTGCATGAGCTTTCAGAGAAAATCGTGTATGCATGAATGGTGCCTGAACTTAAACTGGCAGACAACAGAAATAGCAGAACATACCATGAAGAAGAATACAGACAACTCAGAAACATAAACTATAACCTTTCTACCCAAAACAACCCGACAGAACTGAAATATCTAGTACCTCCATGATGTAGGGCCTTAAGGGCCAACCTACGGTTATGAACTTACCTGTTTGCGGCAATGCAGTGTACTCGAACGTCCCTGGAGAGTTCAGATCTGTAACATGAATGTACAGAATTTAAACGCTACAAATGCTAACTAATATCACGTAGGAAACGCAGCAAACACACTTAAAACACTTTAGAAAACACACCAACGTGTTTTCATCCAAAACAGTGAGTTTTCACCCAAAACTGAAACCCTAAACTTCGGTAAAAACTCACTTTAAACTTGTCCAAACTTGTTAGCGTTAAAAGACGCTCACCTTTGCTGAAAAAAAAAACGGAGAAATGCTGGAGAGACAAAGTGTGAAAGTTTTGTTTCAATCACCTGGAAGAGAGAAAACAGAAATGGGAGGTAGAAGTGAGCTTCACGTAGGAGGAAGAGGAGACATATCTTCTTCAACAAGTTGCCACTTGGCACTCATCCATTGGTTTGCTTCCACCTACCACAATCACTTCCACATTTACCCTTCCATTAGCTTTTAACCTAATTGGCTTTTTTTGATTACACTTAGTTTGGTTTTCCCTCAAACATTCCATCATTTTAACCAAAATATTCATTGTATTAATATAATATTAATCCCGTTTAAACGATCCGGGAAAAACTATTACATGGCAAAAATGCCGGGTGTTACAGATGTGATTTCCAAAGAGAACGGTGGATATGAATAAGACAAAAATGAACAGTGACAGCGGTGGATGTGAATAAGACAAAAATGAACAGTGACAGCAGTGGATGTGCTTATTAAAAGAGTAGCGGTAGATGTGATTTCTAAAGAAAACGGTGGATATGAATAAGACAAAAATGAACAGTGACAGCGGTGGATGTACTTTTAAAAAAGGGCAGCGGTAGATGTAGTTTTAAAGACAAAACTGACAACTTTTAATAGGATTACATGGGAACAGAAGACGTGAAAACAGGAGGTATAAAAGCTTCAAGCTTCAGAAAACGATTCAAAATATGATTTTGGGCATATCAGGAAAACACGACAGAAATTTAAGGAAAACAGATTGCATGGATAACTCTAAAATCACAGATAATCCATGCATAGCTTAAAAGAGAAAATATTCCAAACAATTCCAGAATACTTCAGAACATAAATTCAACTGTCAAATACAGAGGTTTTAAATACATCAACAACAGAATATTTCAAAACGACAACTATCAACTGTCAAACAGAGGTTTAAAACTCGAACATCAGAACCTATACATTATAAAATTCCCAACAGAGTTTTTAAACCAAAAACACAGAACCACAACAGAGGTTTAAAAATAAAACAACAGAATCCCAGTAAAGTTTTACAGACTTGAACATTACTTTAAAAAACTTCCTTCCCTCGGGTCAGAAACATGTCTAGCTGCCACAACCACCCCCGAGAGCTCGAGCCACCAGCCACCTATTCGTCAGACTGAAGCACAAAGTCCTCATTTGCGGGTTCAGTACCTACATCAGGGAGTTCACCTATGAGTCTAAAACTCATAAAGAACATATATAAATGCAGTGATGCATATGCTATGCATGAACTTTCAGAATATGGTGACAGAACAGTACATTACGTTTCAGTGGCAGAGGGGTATAAGTGGGGGCTTATAGGGAAACTGGCAAGTGCATGACAGGCACAAACAGATATACAGAAACAGAACAGTAGGCCAGTCCCCGTCCCACACTTAACCAATACATTTCAGTCACATTTTATCTTGCTTAGCTTCAAATCGTGTACAGAAAACAGTTTTACATGAACTTTCGGGAAAATCGTGTATGCATGGACATTCACTGTGCTTACAATTAAAACAACAGACATGTGACAGCCCCCGACCCGATCGGGGTCCGAGGAGCCATCACTTCGGACATTTTACAGAAAACGAGACTATTATTTTTCTTTGGAACATTATGCTTTTAAAACATTGACAGAGAGAGAGAGTGTGTTCTCTGGAGTAGAAATCATAACGGGAAAGAAAACAGTTAAAACCAAACTGCAGGATGAATTACAAAATACTTAAAACAGAATCAAAAGACACGTTTATTTTTGAACCACAGAAATAATAGACTAAAGAGAACAGGGAGACAGAAGTAAATTAAAACATTGAACATCTAAGATATTGGGCAAGGTGGACTTGAAGAGTGCAGCAAAACATATGAGAAAAAAATGGTAAAAACAGGAAACAGAGGTGAACGATAAAGTAAGCAGATAGAGAAATAAACAGACAAGAATGGCAGGGAATTATTGGAAATATTGGCGGAAGACTTAGGCGGAAGACTTAGTTTAAAAAAAAGGGGCAACGGTGGATGAAGTTTTAAAGAGAAACAGGTAGCGGTGGATGTAGGCAAAAATGAACAGTAACCGGTGGATGTAGGCAGAAATGAACAGTGACGATCGGTGGATATAAACTATAAGGCAACGGTGGATGAAGTTTTAAATAGAAACAGGCAGCGGTGGATGTAGGCAAAAATGAACAGTAACCGGTGGATGTATGCAGAAATGAATAGTGACGATCAGTGGATATAAATTATAAGGCAACGGTGGATGAAGTTTTAAAGAGAAACAGGCAGCGGTGGATGTAGGCAAAAATGAACAGTAACCGGTGGATGTAGGCAGAAATGAACAGTGACGATCGGTGGATATAAATTATAAGGCAACGGTGGATGAAGAGTTTAGAGACAAAATTAACAACTTTTAACAGGAATCTAAAAAAAAAAAAACAAAAGTCGTGAAAACAGAAGGTATGAAAGCTTCAAACTTCAGAAAACGATTCAAAACATGATTTTGGGCATATCAGGGAAACACGATAGAATTTTAAGGAAACAGATTGCATGGATGGCTCTAAAATCAGAGATAATCCATGCACATCCTAAAGGAGAAAATATTCCAAACAATTCCAGAATACTTCAGAACATAAATTCAACTGTCAAATACAGAGGTTTTAAATACATCAACAACAGAACCTATACATTACAAAATTCCCAGTAGAGTTTTTAAACAAAACACAGGACTATAACAGAGTTGTAAAACAAAACACCAGAATTCCAGAAGAGTTTACAGATATGAATTCTACTTTAAAGACTTAAACCTCAAGACAGAAAACTATGTCTGGCTGCAGCAACCACCCCAAGAGCTCGAACCACCAGCCACCTATTCATCAGACTGAGGCACGAAGTCCTCAGTTTTGAGTTCAGTACCTACATCAGGGAGTTCACCTATGAGTCTAAAACTCAGTAAGAACATATAAAACAATGCAGTGATGCATATGCTATGCATGAACTTTCAGAAATATAGTGACAGTACAGAACATTACGTTTCAGTGACAGAGGGGTATAAGTGGGGCTTATAGAGGAACTGGTGAACAGTGGGTGCACTTTCAGGCACAAACAGTTATATGGTACAGTACAGAAACAGATCTGGGGGCCAGTCCCCGTCCAACACTTATCCGATACATTTCAGACAGATTTTATCTTATTTAGTTTCAAACAGTGTGCAGAAATCGGTTTTGCATGAACTTTCGGTGAAAACGTGTATGCATGAATATTTTCAGTGCCTGAACTTACAATAGCAGACGACAGAAATAACATGACATACTGTGAAGCAGAACACAGACAACTCAGAACATAAACTATAACCTTTCTACCCAAAACAACCCGACAGAAATGAAACACCTAGTACCTCCGTGATGTAGGGCCTTAAGAGCCAACCTACGGTTATGAACTTACCTGTTTGCTGTAGAGTTGATGTTCTTGATCGTCTCGGTTTTAGTAGTTTGTGAACCTAAAACGTGATTATATGGTCATTAACCCTAAACCTCTCAAAAATCAATAAATAGTGTAGTTAAACTTGTTAACTACCGACGAAAATTACCTTCACTGAAGAAAATAGAAGAATGCAGGAGAAACAAAGTGTGGAACTTTGTTTCAGTCGCCTGGAAGAGAAGAATAGAGAGAAGGAAGGGAGGAAGCAGAGAAGTGAAATGAAGATTTCACGTAGGAGGAAGAACTTAGCTTCCTCAACAAGTTGCCAAGTGTCAGTTATCCACTGGCTATCTCCCACCAACCTTAATTTCTCTCCAATTTGCCCTTCCATGCATTTCAAACTTAGTGTTTTGCTTAGTTATACATTAGTTTGTTTTCCTACAAAACACATATTGTATTAATATTAAATCAATCTCGCAAAATGATTCGGGAAATAATTACAGCCAAAAGGCCGGGTGCTACAAGATAACAGAAACAACACAACAGAACCTAAAGGAAGAACAGGTTACTCGCAATATAACTTCAACTTATCTACCTGAAACCTCCCGACAGTAGTAAAATCCTAGAGTCTTCACGATGTAGGGCCTTAAGGGCTAACCTACGGGTATGAACTTACCTGTTTGTTGTAGAGTTGATGTTCTTGATCGTCTCGGTAATGCACGAACCTGTACATGCACGGAAGGAAAATAAACAAGTTGCAAATGCTAACTACAAATGCTAACTAATAACTTGTAGGATATGCTTCTAACTCCATTCAGACTTTTAGAAAAAGATCCAAAGTGTTTTCACGTAATAACAGTGAGTTTTCTCCAAAACACCTTAACCCTAAACTTCAACAAAACTCACTTTCAACATGTCCATACTTGTCAACTAGGTTAGATGATTACGTTTTCTGAAGAAAACAGAAGTAAGCAGGAGAAACAAGTTTTGGAGATTTGGCACCGTCGCCTGGAAGAGAGAAAACAGAGAAGGCAGAAGGATGTTTCACGTAGGAGGGAAGAGAAAAGAACATGGCTTCTTCAACAAGTTGCCAAGTGTCACTCAACCATTGGCTTCCTCCCACCATCCTTAATTGGTTTACCTAATTTGCCCTCCCATTGGTTTTTAACCAAGGTGTTCTGTTTTGATTGATTTTTAGTTTGGTTTTCCAATTGAATTATTAGTTAAATTCACCGATCCGTTTTCTCTAGACATCCACTTGGGGTATCACAAAACTCCAATGAAATACGCACTTCATTAATGGCCAATATATGTATATCCCATTTAATTGTTTAAGGAATAATTACATGGCTAAAATGCCGGGTGTTACAGAAATCTTTTTATATATTTTTTAAAAAATAAATAAATTTTCTTGAATTTGTATCTATATATATGTATATGAAAATATAAGATAAGATATTATCAGTATTTAGTGGTAACAAGAATATGATTCTATGTTAGATTAAAAAATCAGTTAAAGATGAAATATTTTTGTATATTTTTAAATAAATAAATAAATCTTTTTGAATTTGTATCTATATTTATGTATATGAAAATATAGGATAAAATATGATCAGTATTTAGCAGTAATAACAAAATGATTCTATGTCAGATAGAAAATGAGTTAAGATGAACTGTTGATATTTTAAAAAAAAAAAAAAAACTTCTTTAATTTGTGTATATATATATATATATATATATATATATATATGATAAGATATGATCTGTATTCAACAATATGATTCTACGTCAGAATAGCAGATCATTTGAAGATGAAGTTTTTTTGTATATTTTTACAAAAATAAATAAATTTTCTTGAATTTATATCTATATATGTATATGAAAATATAGGATAAAATATGATCAGTATTTAGCAGTAATAACAAAATGATTCTATGTTAGATTAAAAAATCATTTGAAGCTGAAATCTTTTGGCACATTTTAAAACAAATAAATAAATTTTCTTGAATTTGTATCTATATTTATGTATATGAAAATATAGGATAAAATATGATCAGTATTTAGCAGTAATAACAAAATGATTCTATGTCAGATTAGAAAATGAGTTAAGATGAAATCTTTTTGTATATTTTTAAAAAAAAAAAAAAAAACTTCTTTAATTTGTGTATATATATATATATATATATATATATATATGATAAGATATGATCAGTATTTAGCAGTAATAACAAAATGATTCTATGTTAGATTAAAAAATCATTTGAAGATGAAGTTTTTTTGTATATTTTTACAAAAATAAATAAATTTTCTTGAATTTATATCTATATATGAAGATGAAAATATATGATAAGATATGATCAATATTTAGTGGTAACAACAATATAATTCTAGGTCAGATTAACAAATCATTTGAAGCTGAAATCTTTTGGCACATTTTAAAACAAATAAATAAATCTTCTTGAATTTGTATCTATATATGTATATGAAAATATAGGATAAGATATGATCAGTATTGAGTGATGACAACAATATGATTCTTTGTGAGATTAACAAATAAGTTGAAGATAAAATCTATTTAATGGTAACAACAATATTGTAACACCCAGCATTTTGCCTATGTAATTATTCCCCGAATATGTAAGCGGAATTTCTCCGATATTAATGCAATGACTATTTTGATAAAATTGTCAATGTGATTAATCGAACAAGGGTGATTCGTGAGACCGAATCGTTTAACTAAATAATGTTTTAGTTAAAAACTAATGGAAGGGCAAATTAGGAAGAAATTAAAGTTGGTGGGAGGGAACTAATAAGTGTCTGACACTAGGCAAACTTGTTGGAGAAGCCAAGCTCCTCTTCCTCTCTTCTCTTCCTCCTACGTGAATCACTCTTCTCCTCTTTCCTCTTCTCTGTTTTCTCTCTTCCAGACAACCTAGACAAAACTTCAAAACTCCACTTCTCCTGCCTTCTCCTGTTATCTCCAGTAAAGGTAACCTTCTTTCACTAGTTAACAAGTTTAGGTTAGTTAAACATTAGTTTTTTTATAAGTTTAGGTTAATGTCCGATTTTGCATGCTTCAGGTTCGTGAACCAGCGTTGTTGTGCGCACATAGCTTGCTGCATTTCGGACAACATATAAGTTCATAACAGTAGTTTGGCCTCCATGGCCCTACATCACAGAGGTACTAGGGTCCCAGTTCTGTCGGGTAGTTTTGGGTAGAAATGTTATAGCTTCTGTTCAGTTTGTGTTTTGTATTGTCTGTTCAGCTTATGTCCCGAGATTTCTGTTTTCTGCCTCACAATATGCCCTGTTATTTCTGATGTCTGTTGTTATAGGTTCAGGCACTGAGAATGTCATGCATACACGTTTTACTGAAAATCCATGCAAAACTGACTTCTGTACACTGTTTGAAATTAATAAGATAAAATCCGACTGAAATGTATCAGGTTAAGTGTGGGACGGGAACTGGCCCCTCTGGTTTTATCCCTCCCTGGGAATCTGAAAATAATGTCCCTGGCAAGGACCCTCTGGTTTTATCCCTCCATGGGAATCTGAAAACTGTCGTGCCTAATAGTGCACTCACTGAACCAGTTCCCCTATAAGCCCCACTTAATTCTTCTGCCACTGAAATGTAAAGTTCTGTTCTGTCACTGTATTCTGAAAACTGCATGCATAGCATTTTGCATCACTGCATACTGATTTATGTTCTTACTGAGTTTTAGACTCATAGGTGAACTCTCTGATGTAGGTACTGAACCCGAATCTGAGGACTGTGTGCCTCAATCTGATGATCTGATGTAGTTGATGGCTTGAGCTCTCGGGGTAGTTGCTGCAGTTAGACAAATTCTGACCGGAGGTTTAAGTTTTCTGGAAAATTCTGGTTTTTGTTGTATAAACTTCTGTTTTGGAAAGTTCTGTAATCACATGTTAAATTCTGTACTGTCTCTGAAACTCTGAAACAATGCATAGCTTTTGTGTCAATGTTTAAAACCACTGTATTTGACAGTTAAGTTTGTATTCTAGAGTATTCGGGAATACGTTTGGGGTAATCTCTGATAATCTGTGCATGGATTGTCTCTGGTTTTGGAATAATCCATGTAGTTGTCTTCTTGATCTTTTGATAGGTTTCTTTTTTTTTACTTCTGTCATGTTCCCATACATGCTTTAAAACTGTGTTAGAATCGGTCTGAGGGTTTGAAGCCTTTATGCCTTCTGTTCTGATGCTCCCTGTCTGTATGTCTTTCTGTTAAAAATTGTCAAGTTTTATCTCAGAAACTGCATCTTCCGATCCCTTTAGAAATTTTCTTCTGCCGGGTTCGTTGCTGTCTGCATCTGCCGGTTGACGTCATCCCATCTTCCGATGACGTCATCATACAGTCCGATTTCCACCTGCTGCCTATATCTGCCGATGACGTCATCACATCTTCCAATGACGTCATCTATTTTGTTTTATTTAATTCACCGGTGAGAGATGCGAAATTTGTCTGTTTTAAACTTCATCTACCGATGACGTCATAACCTCCTCCGTCTGACGTCATCATATCTTCCGATTCCCTCTGCTGTCTGCATCTTCCGATGACGTCAAAACACCTTCCGTCTGACGTCATCGCCTCTTCCGATTTCGTTTGTTATCGGCTTCTTCCGGCCACGTCATCTGCCTAAATCTTCCGGTATCATTTATGCTTGCATCCACCGATTTTCACTGTACATCTTTTGTCGTATCTGCATCCACCGATAGCTTTAATCTCTCCACACAGTTTTGAGAACAGCTCCTACCGTCTGACATCATCTGTTTTGTCTTATTCGACATCTACCGCCCAGTTTAGTTCACATTTACCGCTGCCCGCTGCCCGATTGTTATATGTCCTTTGTTTATTTACATCTGCCGCTGCCCTTAAAATTTAATCTTCCGCCCAACAGTATTTTATTTGTTTTAGCTAAGTCTTCCGCCAGATTTATGCTTATTTTGCTTTCCACTCCAGAGAACTCTCTCTCTGTGATGTATCAAAGTTTTGTAATTGTCCAGACTGGTTCTAAACGTTCCGTTCCCTGCATTCTCGTCAAAAAAAAATAGTCACCATTTTCTGTTACCTGTCCCGGAGTGATGGC
Organism: Begonia masoniana; assembly: GCA_022432975.1. NCBI lineage: Eukaryota > Viridiplantae > Streptophyta > Magnoliopsida > Cucurbitales > Begoniaceae > Begonia > Begonia masoniana. Next base: position 47,054,065 of record CM039503.1, on the reverse strand, counting down.
TCCGATCCCGGACCCCGATCGGATTCCGGTTTCGGGCTGTCACAAATATGATTTTATGTTAGATTAACAGATCAGTTGAAGAATAAATCTTTTCGTATATTTTTAATAAAATAAATAAATCTTCTTTAATTTGTATCTATATATGTGTATGAAAATATAGGAAAAGATATGATCAGTATTTAGTGATAACAACAATATGATTCTATGTGAGATTAACAGATGAGTTAAAGATGAAATATTTTTATATATTTTTAAAAAAATAAATAAATCATCATAAATTTGTATCTATATATGTATATGAAAATATAAGATAAGATTTGATCAGTATTTCGTGTTAACAACAATATGATTCTATGACAAATTAGCATATCAGTTGAAAATGAAATATTTTTCAACAATATGATTATATGTCAGATTAGCAGATCAGTTAAAGATGAAATCTTTTTGCATATTTTTAAAAAAATAAATAAATCTTCTTGAATTTGTATCTATATATGTATATGAAAATATAAGAGAAAATATGATCAATATTTAGTGGTAACAATAATATCATTATATGTCATATTAGCAGATCAGTTAAAGATGAAATCTTTTTGTATATTTTTAAAAAAATAAATAAATCTTCTTGAATTTGTATCTATATATGTATATGAAAATATAGGATAAAATATGATCAGTATTTAGTGATAACAACAATATGATTCTATGTCAGATTAGCAGATCAGTTAAAGATGAAATCTTTTTGTATATTTTTAAAAAAATAAATAAATCTTCTTGAATTTGTATCTATATATATGTATATGAAAATATAAGATAAGATATGATCAATATTTAGTGGTAACAATAATATCATTATATGTCATATTAGCAGATCAGTTAAAGATGAAATCTTTTTGCATATTTTTAAAAAAATAAATAAATTTTCTTGAAATTGTATCTATATATATTTATGAAAATATAGGATAAAATATGATCAGTATTTAGTGGTAACAACAATATGATTCTTTGTCAGATTAGCAGATCAGTTAAAGATGAAATCTTTTTGTATATTTTTAAAAAAATAAATAAATAAATCTTCTTGAATTTGTATCTATATATATTTATGAAAATATAGGATAAAATATGATCAGTATTTAGTGGTAACAACAATATGATTCTTTGTCAGATTAGCAGATCAGTTGAATATTAAATTTTTTTGTATATTTTTAAAAAAATAAATGAATCTTCTTGAATTTGTATCTATATATGTATATGAAAATATAAGAGAAAATATGATCAGTATTTAGTGATAACAACAATATGATTCTATGTCAGATTAGCAGATCAGTTAAAGATGAAATCTTTTTGTATATTTTTAAAAAAATAAATAAATTTTCTTGAAATTGTATCTATATATATTTATGAAAATATAGGATAAAATATGATCAGATTAGTGGTAACAACAATCATGATTCTTTGTCAGATTAGCAGATCAGTTGAATATTAAATTTTTTTGTATATTTTTAAAAAAATAAATGAATCTTCTTGAATTTGTATCTATATATGTATATGAAAATATAGGTTAAGATATGATTATTATTTAGTGATAACAACAATATGATTCCATGTACGATTAACAGATCCGTTGAAGATGAAAACTTTTTGTATATTTTTTATAAAATAAATAAATATTCATTAATGTATATCTATATATGTATATGAAAATATAAGAGAAAATATGATCAGTATTTAGGGATAACAACAATATGATTCTATGTCAGATTAGTAGATCAACTAAAGATGAAATCTTTTTTATATTTAAAAATAAATAAATAAATCTTCTTGAATTTATATATATATATATATATACATATATGAAAATGTATGATAAGATATGATCAGTATCTAGTGGTAACAACAATATGATTATATGTCAGATTAGCAGATAAATTAAAGATAAAATCTTTTTGTATATTTAAAAATAAATAAATAAATCTTCTCGAAGTTGTACCTATATATGTATATAAAGATATAGGATAAGATATGATCAGTATTTAGTGGTTACAACAATATGATTCTATGTGAGATTAGCAGATCAGTTAAAGATGAAATCTTTTTGTATATTTTTGAAAAAATAAATGAATCTTCTTGAATATGTATCTATATATGTATATGAAAATATATGATAAGATATGATCAGTAAATACATTTAACTTAGGACGTATGAACTTACCTGACGTCCTTAGCAAGCCGAGCACCTCTTGTAAGCGTTGTCCACCGAAGACATTTCACAAATCTTAGCATTAAAACTGATCCAATATAAACGATTTCTAAAACTAAACTTAACTCCTAACTAAGACAAATTTCCTTAAAATCTCACTCAGGCATTTCACCGAGCACTTTGAGCTCACAAATTCTCTAACCTCCATTAACAGTATTTATATCGTTCAACCACCAAATTCAACCTAACTATCAATAGTAACTCTTAATCTTCCATCAAAAGTCATAAATACGATAAACCTAACAATTTCTAACATAAACCTATAAATTCGAAACCCTAAATCGAAAACCCTAACTAATAGAAATCTCTAAAACCAGAAACTAACGTAACCGAACATTTAAAGTTTACCTATGGCTGTAAATCGAAAAGGAAACGATTGATCGGAGGAGGAACATCGGCCGTGGAGAGAATCGGCGAACGGGAAACACAAAGGGAGAAGGGAGGGGGGGAAAGAAATGCTCTGGTGTTCGTGGGAGGAAGAAAGAAATAAGGGGGGGGGGGGGGGGGGGGGGTTATTTATTTAATAAAATTTAACTTCCTTAATTACTATTTTGCTTCTCACTCAAATTCTCTATTTAATTTGCTATTTACTCCGTCGATTTGGTTTTTCCAAAATCTCCTTCTTCCACCAAATATCTTAATTAATTCTTAAGGTTCTAACAAAACTTCCTGCCTGTAAAACGGTTTTAAATTTCTCCACTTCTCCGTTTCTGAGCGTAATATTTAAAAACCGTAACACCAAAAATCTCGGGTGTTACATGAAATCATTTTGTATATTTTTAAAAAAATAAATAAATATTCTTGAAGTTGTATCTATATATCTATATGAAAATATAGGATAAGATATGATCATTATTTAGTGGTAAAAACAGTATGATTCTATGTTAGATTAGCAGATCAGTTGAAGATTAAATTTTTTTGTATATTTTTTAAAAAATAAATGAATCTTCTTGAATTTATATCTATATATGTATATGAAAATATAGGATAAAATATGATCAGTTCAGAGGGCGGTAAGCGCGAGAGTGAATCATAAGGAATTCGTTGCACAGAAGAATAAAGCGAGACATCCTCAACGACATCAACGGATGGAAAACGGACATCCTTCCACTGGATTTGCAACACCAAACCTTGTTCTCCATGCAAGGATTCCAAGAATACTATGAGTTTCAGTCGGGGATGGATCCTACGCAGAATCTTCACTCTTAATAATAATTCTAGAGAGAGAGAGACAGGTAAGTGAATAATGAAGAGAAATGAGGCCAGCCTGAGGGTATATTTATAGGTTATGTTCTCCTACTCCTAGTCAGAATGCTACGATTTAGAAGATGAGGAAATATTTTTTAAATTTGAGTTAGTTTTGGAATTCTCCTTCTGCTACTGCAACTACAAGATAATGAAATGTTTATATAATCTCTGATTTCCTTTTCTTCTCAATTTCGAAAATTTTTCTCTGAAAATCTTGAACATTAGTTTTCTAGATTTCATCTGTAATTCAATGGTTAGCTGCTAGTACTATTACTATTACTATTACTATTACTATTACTATTACTATTACTATTGCTATTATTATTATTATTATATATGTGTATATGAAAATGTAGGATAAGAGAAATGGGATGAGGGTTTTATAGATTCTCTACTCTAGCAGAATGCTCGATTAGGTGAGAATAGTTAACTTGAGTAGTTTTGGAATTCTCTTGTATCAATACAAGATAAGAAATGTTTATATAATCTCTGATTCCTTTCTTTTCAATTTCGAAAATTTCTTGAAATCTTGAACATTAGTTTCTAATTATCTGTAATTCAATGGTTAGCTCTAGTATATTAATCTATTACTATTACTAGTACTATTATACTATTCTATTACTATTAATAATCTATTATATTATATTATATGTGTATATGAAAATGTAGGATAAGATATGATCAGTATTCGGTGGTTACAACAATATAATTCTATGTCAAATTAGCAGATCAATTGAAGAGGAAATCTTTTTGTATCTTTAAAAATAAATAAATCTTCTTGAAATTGTATCTATATATGTATAAGAAAGATAGAATAAGATATGATCATTATTTAGTTGTAACAACAATATTATTATATGTCAGATTGGCAGATGAGTTGAAACTGAAATTTTTTTGTATATTTTTCCGAAAATAAATAAATCTTATTGAATTTATATTTATATATGTAGATGAAAATATAAGAAAAAAAATAATTAGTATTTAGTGGCAATAACAATATGATCTTATGTTATATTAGCAGATTAGCTGAAGAAAAAACTTTTTTGTATATTTTTAAAAAACGAATAAATCGTTTTGAATTTGTATCTATATATATGTATATGAAAATATATGATAAGATATGATCAGTATTTAGTGGTAACAACAATATAATTCTATGTGAGACTAGTAGATAAGTTGATGATGAAATTTTTTTGTATATTTTTAAAAAAATAGATAAATCTTCTAGAATTTGTGTGTGTGTATATATATATATATATATATATATATATATATATATAATATAACATATGATCAGTATTTAATTGTAACAACCATATGATTCTATGTCAGATTAGCAAATCAGTTGAAGATGAAATCTTTTTGTATATTTTAAATAAAATATATAAATTTTCTTGAATTTGTTTCTATATATATGTATATGAAACTATACGATAAGATATGATCTGTATTTAGTGGTAACAACAACATGAATCTATATCAGATTAACAGATCAGTTGAAGATGAAATCTTTTTGTATATTTTGAAAAAAATAAATAAGTATTTTTAAAGTTGTATCCATATATATATATATATATATATATATATATGTATAAATAAAAATATAGAGTAAGATATTATCAGTATTTAGTTGGTAAAAACAATATGATTCTATATCAGATTAGCAGATATGTTGAAGATTAAATCTTTTTGTATATCATTAAAAAAATAAATAAATTTTCTTGAATTGTATCTATATATATGTATATGAAAATATAGGAGAAGATATGATCAGTATTTAATTGTAACAACAATATGATTTTATGTCAGATTAGCACATCACTTGAAAATGAAATCTTTTGTACATTTTAAAAAATAATAAAAAATTCTTCTTTAATTTGTATCACTAAAAGGAGAAGGATCAACTATTAAAAACAAAAATAAATTAAAAGAGACAACTTATAGAGAGAGCAATCAGAGTGTAAGAGTTTTTATGTTACAAAGGCAAACTCCAAAAACTTGAAGAGAAAATACAACAAATGCTCCTTAAATAAAGAAGCTAAAGTAAAAAAGACAAAAAAAAAATTCGTCATGGATGACGATTAGAACTAGTAGAGACTTGATGTGGGTCCTCCTTTTGCTTTTGATTTTTGTTGGCTAGCTCTTTAGCTTTAGCTTTGTATTTTGCTTTTACGGATGATTTGAGAAGCCACCAATCCAATTCCCATTTTGATGATGATGGTTCTGGAATTGCTTTTTGATAAGGTTCCCATAACTTGGACATAGTCATTTAACGTAAATAATTGGAATTTGATGAAGATGGCATATCGATGCACAACTTTTGTTGTAGCTTTAATAGTTTCTTTTGTAACTTCCAAGATTTATTTGCTTGAAGTTCTTCTGAGTCTTGAATATTTGGACGTAACTGATACCAAATTTGTAATTCTGCAGGAGACATAATACATTGTCTTTCTTTTTCCATTTTGTATTCGGCCAAGGCAACGTCATATTTGTAAAATGGATTAGTCTTTGGATTCCACTTTCTTCCGAGTAAGTAAAATTTTGTAGTTCACTCCAGGTGTAAGAATTTTCTATAATCCACTGTTGTCTTTGATGTATAATAAGTGGATGATTTGGATGGAAAGGAGGAACAGTCTGAAGTCGACTCCATACAGGAACTTTAACTTCTCCTGGCCTTGGTTTGAATATTGTACTGTTTCTTTGATTTCTTTTTTATACGGGAACAGGATAATAAGTTGTGTCTTCCATTAAAGAACAACATTATTTTTTCCTTTTACTTTCTTTTGTTTGTGCTGAGACAAATCAATATAAGTCTTCCTGAAAGAGTCCCAAATGTCTATGTCAGCAATAATAATATCATCATCAGGGTTTTGTGATTCTCCAGCTAAAACTGAATATGAATTTGAATCTGAATTCATTGAAACATCAGTTTGATTGTCCTCATTTTGATAATCATCATCCTCGTCTAAAGCAAGGAATTGTTCTTTGATCATATCAAATAATTTGAATTTTCTTTCCTGAGAACTCATTTCAGGAAACTTTTGTTGGAGCATGAGCTTCATATTTTGAACAGTACTATTATCTGATTCATTCATAGATTTTGTTTTTGATGTTTGATGAAGGAGTCTGTTTTGATTGTTGGTCTGAGTGATTTTTGTAAAACAACTTTCAGTGTCAAACCTCGACCACCATTTGACAGAGAAATTTCTTTAAATTTCTGGAATGCCTAAGTGGTCATTATCCATTTCGAGATTCCACTGCCAAATCCAGTTTATTTGAAATTCGGTACAAAACCATAAAAGATTAAGTCCGATAATTTGTGTAGGTAGGGACGAAATAATAGGATGGCATTTCTCCCAAGCTTCTTGAATTTTATTGGTAAAAATACTCAATTCTAGAGCATGAGATTGCCACCATTGGTAGTACCAAGATGGAAACTTATCCTCAAAATTTAATATTTTCAGATTAATTGTGTAAAACCAAGAATGATTTCTCGGCGGATTTTGATAGAAAAACACAAAGGTCCATGCCTGAACATAGTCCGAGTAGTTGTACTTTTGATCATTATTTGTTGTTGTCCGATTTGCATAAACAGTTAATCCCCATTCTTGCGGATGAAGGACTCAGACAATATAACACTTTGAATGTGTTATAGAGGTTTTGAAGTTATTTTGATCAACATAATGATGCACAAATTGAACTGACTGAGTCTCAGTAAGAATAGCCTCATAAAAATAATAAAGCTTCCCTTCTGGGACTAAGTAGTGTTGGGTTCCCATATATCTACTTTGAAAGAACCATTGATCACTTTTGTCGAGAAGAACATCTTTGGTAGAAAGAGTAAAAAAAAGATTCTACCAAGTTCTTTTTGATAAATTGAGGGCCTTGTTCTAAAGCCTCTTTTGCTGTCTTTGGTCTATCACTTTCCAAAGATTTTGATGATGAACTTTTGGATGATTCCCCTATAGTAGGAAAATTTTGATAATAATCATTTTTGGTTCGACTGCGGCCACGACCACAACCTCGTCCCCTACTAGGGGCGGACATTGTCACGACCCCAACAGATCAAAGCAAAGATCATAACTTGACTTGTTCATTTAAACATAGGAAGCCACTCGTAAACTCTTTTTTTTTTTAAATCTCTAAATCGGATCTAAGGTTGTTAAAATCCTCTGGGAGATCATCTATATATCTGTAGAAAAGAAAGAAGTAAATTTCCTAAAACAATGAAGAAAGACGAAGAATTAATTTCCTCTCGGGTTAGAATTCATCCGTCCACTAAATCAGACAACGTCGTCATTCACAGACATTATCGCCCGAACTCATCGCTAAGACTACATCATCCAGACTCTACATCGACCAAACTACATCGTCCAGACTCTACATCGACCAAACCACATCGTCCAAACACACCGTCTAAACTACATCGTCGAGGCTCTACATCAAGCAAACTCATCGTCCAGACTATATCGTCCAGAGTCTACATCGACCAAACTCTACATCGACCAAACCACATCGTCCAAACTCATCGTCCAGACTACATCGTCCGAACTCTACATCGACCAAACCACATCATCCAAACTCATCGTCCATGCTACATCGTCCAAACTCTACATCAACCAAACCACATCGTCCAAATTCATCGACTAGACTTATTAGTCTTTTAACTCCAACTCTCTGTTTTTCCTCTCTTCACAGATGTTACTACGCGATCAATCGTCACGTTATCTGATCGATCGGCTAACTCCCTGTCTTCCATAAACTTAAATTCTATTTCTAGATTCGTCATACACTTAAGCACCGTTAACCTCGACATAAACTCGCAGCGGAAAACTTAACACAGAAGGAAAATTCTTTAATCATAAATCTTCTTAGAGCTTAAACATGTACTGAATAAGTCAAATACTTGTTGACATATAAAAATTCTTTTCTACTTATATTTCTTTATCAACGTCTTATACCATAACTAACTAGGAGCACCATCCACGGGTCAAATCGTCCCCCAGCCACAAATCCCGTCTTGAGCACCATCCAGCAACCAGACTTAACATCTTCCTCCAGTTTGAGGTCCTCACCTCCCAACTCGTCACCTACATCATAAGGTTTAACTATAAGCCTAATGCTTAGTAAGGAGTACAACACATACATAAGTGCTCATGAATACATACTTAATGAAATCATGTTCACATTCTTTATTCAGATCATGGTGGTCATGTTCATATTCGTGTTCTTGATCTTATCATGGGAATCATGTTCTTGTTCATCATTCACATAACATGGATTAAGGAGGGGATCGTGCTGGAGGGTAGGAAAAGTGAATGTACATTATAACACCCGGCATTTTTGGCCATGGAATTATCCCTTGAATTATTGGTCGGGATTACTGTAACACCCGGCATTTTTGGTCACGTAATTGTCCCTAATTTTATTTGAATGGAATTAATCCATTATTAATGTAATAAATATTTTTATTGGAATTGGGACGTGAATTTTAAGGGTTTAAGAAAAATGGAACGAAAGGAGAAAGTCAACCAGCCTCAATTTCGGTATTCCGTTCATTAGGGTTGAATTCGTAAATAAGTAAATTTAAGGCCGTTTCGCGAGCGGGAAATTTCGTTAGAACTCTAGAATTTAATTAGGATATTTTGTGGAAGAAGGGAAGGTCGAGAATTTAAACGGAATTCCGAATCGTAACCCGAGCATTATATATATATATATATATATATATATATATATATATCTCTCTCTCTCTCTCCTCTCTCTCTCTCTCTCTCTCTCTCTCTCTCTCTCTCTCTTGTTGTGCAAAAATGACACTACGCAAGTGCACGTATCGCAATTCAAGTAGTACAAAGATATCGATCCCACGAGGACAAAATTTAATCAATTTTAAACTATTTATGGAACAAATATTTAATTTCAGATAAATTAATATGAAAATATGAAAATAATGGAAACCAAACCAAATTATATGACTAGATAATTAGAAACGGCTTCGATTTAATTTCCTTCACCAATTGATTTCTTTCTACGAATATTGTAGGGAATGCTATAGTTTTATGTTAAATGACTAGAATTTTCTCATGAATCAAGGCTTGGTCTATGCTCTTGATTAATTCTTTTTCATATTATTTTTCAGACCTATGAAAAATCAAGACGATCTAGAATTCTACTTAAGCGTTATTCTATATATCACATGAAATTAAGCAACCATTATGATAATACTTATAATTGATACTTGTCACATGCATCAATCATTCATGCAATTCAATACACGTCTCAATAACTATTTCATGGCGTCTAAAATAGCATCCTAGTATTTATTCATGTGGCGTGCATAAAATAAATTAATCACTAAAAACATATTAAATTGTTTAACATAAATCAATAACATTCCACAAGAAATCAAAGGTTTAGTACTCTCTCATCTAGCCAAAAGAAAATTATTTCATAAGAAATAAAGAGATTAAATATTCCATAGAATTATAAAATAAAGTAAAAAAATGAAGAAGAAGAATAGAAATTTGGTGGAGCCTTCTCTGTTGAAAATCGTCCTCCTTTGCTGAATGACTCCTCCTCCTCAATGACTTTTTTTTCTTCCCCCCTTTGTTCTGCGTACCAGACCCCTCTTCTCTCTCTCTCCCAAGATTCTCTTTAATTGGTTTGATTTTCCTTGATTTTTGCATTCCCTTTCTCTCTCTTCATATTCTGAATCTTTTGAATTTGATTTTTCCCGCTAAGGGTTATTACTTTCTCATGTGTTTCCATCTTTTAAATCTTCCACAACATTAGTAATCTGCAAATAAAAATAATTAGTGATAATTATCTGAAAAATAACACGTATTTTTAATAATTGACAAAGATACTGATGCTGTGGTTTTGCTGCAGCATTCACTGTTAATATATATGCATTACTTTGATTTATCACTCAAATTTAAGCAATTTATAATTAAAAACACTTGTAGAATAAGTCTTTTTCAAGACTTAACATCTTTCTCTCTCTCTGCGCCAGATCACCCCCCTTTTCCCCCTTTTCTTTTTATTCTTTTTTCTTTCTTTTCTTCTTTTCCTCTTCCTCCCTCCCACGTGACCCCCTCCCTCCTTTCTCTTTCTTTTCTTTTACTTTCTCCTCATCCTCCCTTCTTTTCTTTTTATTCCACCTCTTTCCCTCTCTGTTTCTTTTCTCTCCAGACGACGCCGAAGCCGTTTCTCACGCGACGAACGCCGGTGAGCCGCTCCTCTCCTCCGATTCCCTTCCACTTCTTCGTTAAAGGTAACCTTCTACCCTAGTTATCAAGTTTATGGTAGTTATTAGTTAGTTTCGTTGAAGTTTAGGGTTAGGGCTTTTGGGGAAAACCCGTCAATTTTATACAAAATCATACTAGGATGTTAATTAGAGGTTTGAATGGATAAATTAAGGAGAAACTTGGCTCGTTCGACGAAAAATGGAAATTCGATCAAAAATCGGCTCGGTTTAGGGCAGCCTACGAATTTCAATTTATGCTATCGTTTCGGACTTTCTTTTTATAAATTAATGATTCTATGATAAACTAGATGTAATGAGGTTTCCGATGCCTGTTAAATCATCAAAAACGGATAAGGATGGAATAAGTTATGAATTTTTAAAGTGGTTATACAGAAATTGGAAAAAATTTCGGCAGTTCGGTTTGTGGAAATTCTGCTATTATTTTCAAAATGCTTTTAATAAATGGTTGATTCCATGTTAATCTAGACGTAATAAGTTTTTCGAAACATGTTGAATTATCAAAAACGGATAAGAATCGAGGAAGTTACGACCGTCCAAAAATTGGACCTAGAGCGGTTGTGAAAACAGGTTTTTGATTTGTGTTCATCGAGTTTTCCTAACGCAAAATAGGTTTAAGCCATTTGAATGGATTATGAATTATGTTTTACTTAATTCGTTAGTTAACACCTACGTAATGTGAATAACGGCTCGGATGTGCATAATATAGGTTCGTGAGACACCGAGGAAAAACGTTCAAGGTTTACAAACTCTACGGATGCCAGGTAAGTTCATACGTATAGGTTTGGCCCTTAAGGCCCTACAATACGGAGGTACTAGGTTTTATGTCGTCGGGATTTCTGTTGGGTAGTTAAACCATAGGTTATGTTTTAGGTTAAGTGTGTTCTGTTTTATATCCTGCTTATTATTCTGTTGTCTGTCTATGAATGTTCATGCATACACGTTTTTCTCTGAAAGTCATGAAAATTTTTTCTGCACACGGTTTGAAGTTAAGTAAGATAAAACCTGTAATGAAATGTATGGTTAAGTGTGGACGAGGACTGACATCCTGTCATGTACTCCTGTTATGTCCTGTTGTGGCATGTACTCCTATTGCGCCAGCTCTTCTTCCCACTTATACCTTCATGTCCAGTGAAATGTAATGTAATGTTCATGTATTTGAAAATGTTCATCCATAGCATATGCATCACTGCATTCTAGTATGTTCTTACTGAGCTCTAGGCTCATAGTTGAACTCCCTGTTGTAGGTACGGATCCCGTGGATGAGGACTTGGTGCCTCAGGCTGATGTGTAGGTTGCTATTGGCGGATCGAGCTTGCGGGGGTTGGTTGTGGCAGCCAAACATATTCTGATTTCCTGTGGTGTATGTATGTCAAGTTCTGCATAGTTTTTGGGATTTTAAAACAACGTATAGTCTCTGTTAGGAATTCTGTTGGGATTTTGATAAAGTATAGGTTTTGGTCTTTATGTTTTTAAACCTCTGTATTTGACCGTTGAATGTATGTTTTGAAATATTCTGGAATTGCTCGTATGTTTTGAAATATTCTGGAATTGCTTGGGACTTTCTCTTTTAGGTTGTGCATGGATTATCTCTGGTTTTAGAGCTATCCATGCAGTTTGATTTCTTAAACTTCTGTCATGTTTCCATCCTGTCCAAAATCGTGTTTTTTGAAATCGGTTTTAGAAGTTTTTATGCCTTCTGTTTTTATGCTTCCTATATATATGTCTTCCTGTGCATATCATCTGCTCCTGTCTTCCTGTGCATATCATCCACTCCTGTCTTCCTGTCCATATCATCCACTCCTGTCTTCCTGTCCATATTATCCGCTCCTGTCTTCCTGTTCATATCATCCACTCCTGTCTTCCTGTCCATATCATCCACTCCTGTCTTCCTGTCCATATTATCCGCTCCTGTCTTCCTGTTCATATCATCCACTCCTGTCTTCCTGTCCATATCATCCGCTCCTGTCTTCCTGTTCATATCATCCGCTCCTGTCTTCCTGTCCATATCATCCGCTGCTGTCTTCCTGTCCATATCATCCGCTCCTGTCTTCCTGTCCATATCATCCGCTCCTGTCTTCCTGTCCATATCATCCGCTCCTGTCTTCCTGTCCATATCATCCACTCCTGTCTTCCTGTCCATATCATCCGCTCCTGTCTTCCTGTCCATATCATCCACTCCTGTCTTCCTGTCCATATCATCCGCTCCTGTCTTCCTGTCCATATCATCCACTCCTGTCTTCCTGTCCATATCATCCGCTCCTGTCTTCCTGTCCATATCATCCGCTCCTGTCTTCCTGTCCATATCATCCGCTCCTGTCTTCCTGTCCATATCATCCACTCCTGTCTTCCTGTCCATATCATCCACTCCTGTCTTCCTGTCCATATCATCCGCTCCTGTCTTCCTGTCCATATCATCCGCTCCTGTCTTCCTGTCCATATCATCCGCTCCTGTCTTCCTGTCCATATCATCCGCTCCTGTCTTCCTGTCCATATCATCCACTCCTGTCTTCCTGTCCATATCATCCGCTCCTGTCTTCCTGTCCATATCATCCACTCCTGTCTTCCTGTCCATATCATCCGCTCCTGTCTTCCTGTCCATATCATCCACTCCTGTCTTCCTGTCCATATCATCCGCTCCTGTCTTCCTGTCCATATCATCCGCTCCTGTCTTCCTGTCCATATCATCCGCTCCTGTCTTCCTGTCCATATCATCCACTCCTGTCTTCCTGTCCATATCATCCGCTCCTGTCTTCCTGTCCATATCATCCACTCCTGTCTTCCTGTCCATATCATCCACTCCTGTCTTCCTGTCCATATCATCCACTCCTGTCTTCCTGTCCATATCATCCACTCCTGTCTTCCTGTCCATATCATCCGCTCCTGTCTTCCTGTCCATATCATCCGCTCCTGTCTTCCTGTCCATATCATCCACTCCTGTCTTCCTGTCCATATCATCCGCTCCTGTCTTCCTGTCCATATCATCCACTCCTGTCTTCCTGTCCATATCATCCGCTCCTGTCTTCCTGTCCATATCATCCACTCCTGTCTTCCTGTCCATATCATCCACTCCTGTCTTCCTGTCCATATCATCCACTCCTGTCTTCCTGTCCATATCATCCGCTCCTGTCTTCCTGTCCATATCATCCACTCCTGTCTTCCTGTCCATATCATCCACTCCTGTCTTCCTGTCCATATCATCCACTCCTGTCTTCCTGTCCATATCATCCACTCCTGTCTTCCTGTCCATATCATCCACTCCTGTCTTCCTGTCCACATCTTCCGCCTGACGTATCCATATCTTCCGCCCGGTTTAGCTATATCTTCCGATGACGTCATCTGCCTACTTCTTCCGATTTCATCTGCTGCCTACATCTTCCAGTGATGTTATCAACTGTTTACATCTTCCGATATAAATGTTCTCGTTTTTCCTGCTTTCTTTCGTCACCAACTTATAAAAGTTCTTTGACTTCTGTATTCTGATTTTCCTTATTGTCGTCCAGTTTTAATTATATTTCCCTATTTTACTCCTGCCATTTATCACTGAAGTCCGAGTTTTAACTGCTTTCCGTTTTACTTTCAAATCCAGAGAACGCTTTCTTTCTCTGTAAAGTTTCAAAGGTTCGTTTGTAAAAAGGTTCAGTCTGTTTTCTGTTTCTTAAAAAAAAAATAATATGACCCGTTTTTTGTAAAATGTCTCGTGTGATGGCTCCTCGGCCCCGATCGGGTCTGAGTCGTCACAATTAGTTCGCTATTAATACAGTCAATATTTTATTGAAGTTGTGGGATGTTTAGTGGGGAAAACTAAACTATGGAGTAACCAAAACAAATCTTTAGTTAGAACCAATGGATGAGTAAATTGGGAAGGAATTAATGTAACACCCGGCATTTTGGCCATGTAATAATCTGTTGAATTATTGTATGGATTAAATTGCCATAAATACGATAGCAACTTCATTGTAAAATGTTGGAGCATTTAGTGAGGGAAGAACCAAACTAATGTGTAACTAAACTAAACACTAAGTTTAAAATGCATGGAAGGGTAAATTGGGGAGAAATTAAAGTTGGTGGGAGATAGCCAATGGATAGCTGACACCTGGCAACTTGTTGAAGAAGTTAAGTTCTTCCTCCTACGTGAACCCTCTTCATTTCACTTCTCTGCTCTCTCTCCATTCTCTTCTCGGCATTCTCTCTTCCAGTCGTCAATCAGCCATCGAAGCTACTTCGATCTCCTCGGCTCCTTTCTGTTTTTCTACTAGGGTAAGCATCTTTTAAATGCTAATAAGTTTGGACAAGTTTAAAGTGAGTTTTGGTTGGAGTGAAGGATAGTGATACTTTGGTAAAACTCACTGTTTTTGGATGAAAACACACCGATTTGTTTTCTAAGGGTTTGAATGATTTGGAACAAATTCTTCTAACTTATTTGTTAGCATTTGCAGCTTGTTTATTTTCTGAACGTGCATGTACAGGTTCGAGCATTTCTGAGACGTTCAGGACTTCTGACACCGCAGCAGACAGGTAAGTTCATATCCGTAGGTTGGCCCTTAAGGCCCTACATCTCGGAGGTACTAGGTTTTCTGTTCTGTCGGGTTGTTTTGGGTAGAAAGGTTATAGTTATGTTCTGAGTTGTCTATGTTCTGTTTCACCGTATGTTCTGTTATTTCTGTCATCTGCTCTCTGCCTGTTTAAGTTCAAGCACTGTTCATGCATACACGTTTTCTCTGAAAGACATGCAAAGGTTTTCTGTACACTGTTTGAAACTAAATAAGATAAAATCTGACTGAAATGTACCGGTTAAGTGCGGGAAGGGGACTGGCCTACTGTTTCTGTTCTGAATCTGTTCTTAAAATCTGTTGTGCCTGTCGTGCACTGCCTGTTCCCCTATAAGCCCCACTTATACCCCTCTGCCACTGAAACGTAATGTTCTGTACTGTCACTGTATTTCTGAAAATCGCATGCATAGCATTTTGCATCACTGCATATCTATTATGTTCTTACTGAGCTTTAGGCTCATAGATGAACTCTCTGATGTAGGTACTGAACCCGAAAATGAGGACTTCATGCCTCAGTCTGATGAATAGGTGGCTGGTGGATCGAGCTCATGGGGGTGTGGTTGCTGCAGCCAGACAAATTCTGACCCGAGGTTTAAGTTTTCTGTAATGTCTATATCTGTAAAGTCTTCTGGAAGTTCTGGTTGTGTTGTAAAATTTTGTAAAAACTCTTCTTTTGGTAGATTCTGCAATTGCATGTTAGGTTCTGTACTAATTCAGAGGTTTTACCTTTAGAACAATGTATAAGTTCTGATGTCTCAGTTTTAGAAATCACTGTATTTGACAGTTGAACTCATGTCCTAAATGTTCTGAAATGCTTTAGAATATTTTCCTGTTTTAAGGTTTGCATGGATGGTCTCGAATTCTAGAGCTATCCATGCAGTCTGTTTCTTTGAATCTGCTAATTGTAAAGTGTTCTCTACATCCTTGTGTAGATTAGGGCATTGAAGGTTTATAACTTTCATGCTTTCTGTTTGTGCTGTATTTGACAGTGGAACGATGTTTTGAAGTATTCTGAAATGGTTTGGAATATTTTCTGTTAGCTTATGCATGAATGATCTTTGGTTTTAGAGCTTTTATGTAGAGTGAAATTCCTTGAGTTTCTGTCACGTTTTCTGTTGCGTTCGAGAACCCCATTTTGATGTGGTTTGAGAAATCTGAAACTTCTATGTTTTCTGTATTCATGCTCTCTATCTGTACGTCTTTCTGTTAAAAGTTGTTAAGTTTCACCTTAGAAACCATGTCATCCGATCACGTCTACCGCTACTTGTAAAATTTTCTCCACCGGTTGTCACTGCTCATTTCTGCCTTTTTAAAGTACATCCACCGCTGCCCGTTTCCTTCTTTTAAACTATATCTTCCGGCTGACGTCACACAAGTCTTCCGCCCAGTTTAGTTACATCTTCCGGCTGACGTCATCCATCTTCCGGCTGATGTCATCACCTTCTGCCGATTTCGTTATTGCCTGTATCTTCTAGCTGATGTCATCCATCTTCCGGCTGACGTCATCACCTTCTGCCGATTCCGTTATTGCCTGTATCTTTCGGCTGATGTCATCCATCTTTCGGCTGACGCCATCACCTTCTACCGATTTCGTTTACTATCTGTATATGCCGATGACATCATTACATCTTCTGATGATGTCATCACACACCCAATTTCATTATTTCCTCGCCCTTTCTGTTCCCTGTTCCTCCCCGTCTTCTCTGTTATTCACTTCTGTTTATTTATTTTCTTCGCCACTTCTTCTCTTCTGCTATCCATTATTGAAATCTGTTTTGCTATCAACTTCAAAGAACTCGATTCTGTTAACTGTTTTCCCGTTTGATTTCGAATCCAGAGAACTTTCTCTCTCTCTGTATATGTTTTAAAAGTGTAATGTACAAAAAAAATAGTCCCCGTTTTCTGTTATCTTTCCCGGAGTGATGGCTCTGATCCCGGACCCCGATCGAGTTCGGTTTCGGGCCGTCACAATTAAGGTAGGTGGGAGGGAGCCAATGGATGGCTGCCAAATGTCCATAACTTGCTGAGGAACCTACCTATTGTCTTCTCTTCTCTTCTCTTCCACGTAAACCTTCATTTTCATCCTCCTCTCTGTTCTCTCTTTCAGGCGATTGAGACAAATCTCCAAAACTTGTTTCTCCTGTTTTCTTCTGTTTCCTTCAGCAAAGGTAATCATCTAACCTCGTTAACAAGTTTAGACATATTAAAATGTGAGTTTTGTCGAAGTTTAGGGTTATGATATTTGGACAAGCTCACTGTCTTTGTATGAAAACATGTTGGTGTGTTTTCTAAAAGTTTGAATGGAGTTTGCTGCATATTCTACTAAGTTGTTAGTTAGCATTTGCTGTGACGACCCGAAACCGAACCCGATCGGGGTCCGGGATCGAAGCCGTCACTCCGGGACATTTGCAGAAAACGGGCACATATATTTTTTTTTTAAAAACTTTATACTTTTAAAACTTTAACAGAGAGTATAAACCTTCTCTGGAAGTGAAACTGGAAAACACATTTAAGCTGGATGAGAATAATGGATAATGAGAATAATACAAAAAGTGAACAGTGACCGGATGACTAAAAATGTGAACAGGGTTCAGCGGTAGAGACTGGATAAAACTGGGCAGAAGAGGTGGTGACGTCAACCGGAAGACGAGTGACGTCAAGCGGAAGACACAGACGGTAACTGAGATCAGATGAGGAGATGACGTCAGCCGGAAGATGGATGACGTCAATTGGAAGATATAAGCATTATACTGGCGGAAAACTGGGATGACGTCAGCCGGAAGACATATTTACACTGAGCGAAAGACTTCGGTGACGTCAACCGGAAGACGGGGTTTTAAACTGGGCGGATGACTGAATTGACTGGGGCGGATGACTAAATTGACTTTGACTGGGCGGATGACTGAATTGACTTTGACTGGGCGGATGACTAAGGCATATAACTGGGCGGATGACTGGATTGACAACATTTAACAGGATGACATATCAACAGAAGACATAACAACAGAAGGCATAAAACTTCAAAATTTATTAAAAACCCGATTTCAAAACACAGTTTTAAAACAACATATTTGACAACATGACAGACAACATGACAAAGATTCGAGAAAACAAACTGCATGGATAGCTCTAAAACCAGAAACTATCCATGCACAGACTAACAGAAAATATTCCAAACAAATTTCAGAATACTTCGAACCATAATTCAACTGTCAAATACAGAGGTTTAAAACTTAAACATCAAAACCTATACATTATCCAAATTTCCAACAGAATCCCAACAGAGTTTTAAAACCAAAACCAGCAGAATCACAGTAGAGTTTACACACATGAACTTTACTTTAAAAACTTAAACCTCGGGACAGAAATATGTCTGGCTGCAGCAACCAACCCTGAGAGCTCGATCCGCCAACTGCAACCTACACATCGGCCTGAGGCACCAAGTCCTCATCCACGGGATCCGTACCTACAACAGGGAGTTCAGCTATGAGCCTAGTGCTCAGTAAGAACATACAATGCAAAGTGATGCACGTGCTATGCATGGACATTTTCAAATACATGAACATTACATTACATTACGTTTCACTGGACAGGAAGGTATAAGTGGGAGGAGGAGCTGGCGCAACAGGATGTACATGCCACTTTCAGGACATAACAGGAGTACTTGACAGGATGTCAGTCCTCGTCCACACTTAACCATACATTTTCTTTACAGGATTTTATCTTACTTACTTCAAAACCGGTGCTGAAAACATTAGCATGATTTTACAGGAAACGTGTATGCATGAATAAGTGAAATGCTTAAACTTAACATTCACAGATGACAGAATGAATACAATAGGAAACAGAATATAACGGAAACACGTTTAACTTAAAACATAACCTAAAACCTATCTACCCGAACCAGACCTAGTACCTCCGAGATGTAGGGCCTTAAGGGCCAACGCAGATGCATGAACTTACCTGTGTGCAGCCAAGTAGTATGCTCGAACGTCTCTGGAAAGCTCGGACCTTTGCTGAAGAAAACGGAGAAACGCTGGAGAAACAAAGTGTGGAAGTTTTGTTTCAATCGCTTGGAAGAGAGAAAGCCGAGAGAGATGGGGGAAACAGAGAAGTGAATGAACATTCACGTAGGAGAAAGAACTTAACTTCTTCAACAAGCTGCCACATGTCAATCATCTATTTGTTTTCTCCCACCAACCTTAATTACTTCCACATTTGCCCTTCCATTGGTTTTTAATCAAATTGGTTTTGTTTTGATTACACAAGGTTTGGTTTTCCAATTAAACGTCCAAACAAATAAAAGAAAATATCTATTGTATTAATATACAATTTATCCCGCTTAAATGACCACGTGGCAAAAATGCCGGGTGTTACATTCCACCCACCTTAACAGAAATTTTGTCCCCAAAATTTGCCTAAGCAAAGAGGTCCGGATATTGGGCTCTAACATCTTCTTGTCTTTCCCATGTGGCCTCCTCCACATTGTGATTACGCCATAAAACTTTTACCAACGGGACCACTTTGTTGCGTAACACTTTGACTGAGGTATCCAGAATCTGTATGGGCCTTTCTTCATATGTAAGCGTCGGCATGATATCAAAGTCCACATGTTCCACGATCTGAGTTGGATCTCGCACGCACTTTCTCAGCATTGAAACATGAAAAACATTGTGAACTCCATCCATAGACGCTGGCAACTGTAGTCTGTAGGCCATGTTCCCAACTCTCTTTAAAATGGGAAAGGGCCCAACAAATCTTGGGCTTAGCTTCCTTTCTTGCCAAATCTCATCACGCCTTTGAAAGGTGACACCTTCAAGAATACTTCATCACCTTCAGCAAACTCTAAATCTCTTCTCCGATGGTCTGCATAGCTCTTCTGTCGACTTTGTGCAGCCTGGATTCTTTGCTTGATCGCCGTTATTACCCCAGACATCTGTTGCAGTATTTCGGGGCCGATAAGCTTGGTTTCTCCGACTTCATCCCAACATAATGGGGATCTACACTTCCTGCCATAAAGTGCTTCATATGGAGCCATACCGATCGTAGCCTGGTAGCTATTGTTGTAAGCAAACTCCACAAGTGGCAGGTATCTACTCCAAGGAGCATGAAATTCCAGCACACACGATCTTAGCATATCCTCCAATGTCTGAATCATTCTCTCAGATTGTCCATCCGTCTGTGGGTGAAATGCCGTGCTGAAGTCCAATCTAGTGCCCTAGGAGCTTTGCAAACTTTTCCAAAATCTGGAAGTGAATCTGGGATCACGGTCTGAGACGATTGATACAGGAATGCCATGCAGCTTAATAATCTCACTAATATACAGCTCGGCATACTGATCCATGGTGAACGTCGTCTTCACAGGTAGAAAATGGGTCGACTTCGTTAATCTATCCACTATGACCCAAATGCTATTATGGCCTTTAACTGTTCTTGGCAGACCAACAACGAAGTCCATTGTAACGTTCTCCCATTTCCATTCGGGAATCGGAAGAGGTTGAAGCGTTTCACTTGGTCGTTGATGTTCAGCTTTGACCTGTTGGCATATCATACAAGACTCCACATATTTTGCCACTTCATTCTTCATATTCGGCCACCAGAAGTGAAGTTTCAAATCCTGGTACATCTTCGTGCCTCCAGGATGCACAGAGAAAGGAGATGAGTGGGCTTCCGATAAGATGTGCTTCCGTAGCTCTTCGTCTTTCGGAACATACCATCTGTTTTTGAACTTTAGAACTCCATCTCCCGAATAACTGAAATCGGAAGAAGCCATTGGTACTTTGCTCACCATATCAGCCATCTCTTTTGAATTGGTCTTCTGAGCTTCTTTAATTCGGTCCAGGACGGTGGGTCGTAGCGTCAAATCTGCTAGTATGGCCGATAGCCCAGAAACCATCTCCATATCGAACTTCTGTATCTCCGTCCTCAAAGGCATTGATACGGCCGACATAACTGGTTGCATGGTAGCTGGCATCCTGCTCAGTGCATCAGCTACCACATTAGCTTTACCAGGATGGTATTTGATCTCAACACCGTAATCTTTCACAAATTCTAACCACCGCCTTTGTCTCATATTCAACTCTTTCTGAGTAAAGAGGTACTTCAAACTCTTGTGGTCAGAAAACACCTCACATGACTGTCCATATAGGTGGTGTCTCCATACTTTCAGCGCAAATACAACTGCCGCTAACTCAAGGTCGTGAGTAGGGTAGTTTTGTTCATGGTTCTTCAACTGTCTTGATGCGTATGCTACCACTTTACCCTCTTGCATCAATACGCATCCCAGGCCAATCTTTGACGCATCACAGTATACACTGAATTTGCCATCTTCAACTGGCAATACTAACAGAGGAGCAGTGGTTAATTTCTGCTTAAGTGTCTGAAAGCTCTCCTCACATGCTTCAGACCACTTGAACTTGATTTCCTTCCTTGTTAAGCTGGTCATAGGCTTCGCGATCACAGAAAACCCCTTGATGAATTTCCTGTAATAACCAGCTAGCCCGATAAAGCTTCGTACTTCACTTGCATTTCTCGGCCTGGGCCAATCCCTCACAGCCTGAATCTTGGCCGGGTCCACAGATACTCCTTCAGCAGACACCACGTGGCCCAAGAAATTAATC
Source organism: Begonia masoniana (assembly GCA_022432975.1). Taxonomy (NCBI): domain Eukaryota; kingdom Viridiplantae; phylum Streptophyta; class Magnoliopsida; order Cucurbitales; family Begoniaceae; genus Begonia; species Begonia masoniana. Next base: position 47,032,123 of record CM039503.1, on the reverse strand, counting down.
TTGTTTAACCAGAACTCACACTTTGACAGCTTGGCATATAATTGATGTTGCTTTAGGATTGACAGTATCATAGCCAAGTGTTTCTCATGCTCAGCCACACTCCTGGAATAAACCAGAATGTCGTCGATGAAAACGATCACAAATTTATCCAAGACATCATGGAATATCCTGTTCATTAGGTCCATAAATGCTGCCGGAGCATTAGTCAACCCGAACGACATCACCAAGAACTCGTAGTGTCCGTACCGGGTTCTGAAGGCAGTCTTTGGAATATCCTCAGCTCTGACCTTCAACTGGTAATAGCCGGAGCGTAAGTCAATCTTAGAAAATACCCGAGCCCCCTGTAGCTGATCGAATAAATCATCGATTCTTGGCAACGGGTACTTATTCTTGATAGTCAACTTGTTCAGCTCACGGTAGTCAATACACATCCGTAGGGACCCATCCTTCTTCTTGACAAACAAGACGGGAGCACCCCACGGAGAGAAACTAGGGTGCACAAAACCCTTGTCCATTAATTCTTTCAACTGAGCCTTCAACTCCTTCAGTTCAATCGGTGCCATACGGTACGGATTCTTCGATACTGGTTCCGCACCAGGATACACATCGATTTCAAACTCGATGTCACGATCAGGTGGCAATCCCGGTAAGTCATCTAAGAAAACCTCTGAGAAGTCCCGGACTACCGGAATGTTTTGAAGTTCCACCTCATTTTGCCTTTGAACATCCACAACGTGGGCAAGAAATCCGATGCATCCTGACTTCATCAGTCGTTGAGCTTTCAAGGAAGATATCATAGGCATACGGTGTTTCTTCGGTACCGCCTGATAAGAGAATTCTACTTCATTTGGGTGCTTAAATGACACAAGCCCGGACCTACAGTTGATGGTGGCGTAATGTTTAAACAGCCAGTCCATCCCAAGAATAACATCGTATCCCTTCATCCCAATGACGATGAGATTGGATGGTAACTTCTGGTCTCCCACTGACACTATATCACCCCTTACAACCTGATCGGAGTGCATAAACTCTCCGGACGGTAGCATAACGCTGTAAGGCTGATCTGACGACGTACTACAAAACTTTTGTCTAACTACAAAGTCCATGGCCACAAACGAATGTGTGGCCCCCGTGTCCCACAAGGTATAAGCAGGCACATTACATACTAATATTGTACCTGTAATTGCTGTGTGCTGATCAGCATTATCGACGTCCTCCATCATTGCAAACACTCTAGGCATAGCACCAACCGGCCTTGTGTCAGGCACCGGACAATTCCGGACTTGATGGCCTTCTTTACCACACCGGAAACATTGACCAGTAAAGAGCCTGCAGTCTCCTGTATGATTCTTCTGGCAACGTGGGCAGACAGGAGGCTGAGGAGCTCCCATAGGTCTCTTCCCTTTGTCTTGGTAAGTAAGGGTCTCATTGGGCCTTTTAATGCCCCTGTTCTGTTGCTGTTGAGGATGTACATTCTGAATCTTTTGTTGTTGTTGTTGAGGAGTATTTCTTATAATTCCTCTCGGTGGTTCTCTCTGTCTCTGGGACTTTATTTCTAAGGCCTCCAGTTGATAAGCCTTGGCCACCACTTTCACATATGGTGCCTCATCAAAACCTCCAGTCGTGATTCCTCGCAGAAGGTCCATCTTTAAACCTTGAATAAACTGGTGCACCTTGTTCTCATCAGTGGCCACCATGTGTGTTGCATATCGGGATAGCGACTCAAATTTCTGAACATACTCGGCCACAGATCCATACTGTCGCAGCCGAGAAAACTCAAGTAACTTCTCCTTTCTAGCTCCTCGGTCAAAGTACTTATCGTAGAAAATCCCCTTGAGCCCTTCCCAGCTCAACGCCACTGTAGACGACTGTACTGCATCCCACCAGAATCCAGCACTTTCAGTGAGATGGAACGTGGCACAAGTAACCTTCTTGTTGTCTTCTACTTCTGCATAACTGAACATCTTCTCCATAGTTCGAATCCAGGTTTCAGCACGGGTCGGGTCTGTAGACAACCCATCAAATGAGGGTGGCTGAAGTCGCCGGAATCTGTCTCCACTATTGTCTCGCGGTGCATTATCACGATTGATATTTCCATGGTTATTGTTTCTGTCGTCTTCTCTGGCCATCATTCGATCAACCATGCGGGATTGTACCCCCACCAGCTCTGTCAATCGGTCTATGGCCCGAGAGCTTTCACTGGATTCTTCCTGATGTCCTCTCACCATTTCTAAGATAGTCCTATAAGAATAACAGAATAACCTAATTTTAAATAAACAGGACAGTTACAGTAATCTAAATACTTACAGTTGGTGGAGCGATCTCACGTGGCGGGTTGCGCAGTCAGACACTTCACAGAATCGGTTTTAAAACCGTGTCTCTCTGATACCATTTACTGTGACGACCCGAAACCGAACCCGATCGGGGTCCGGGATCGAAGCCGTCACTCCAGGACATTTGCAGAAAACGGGCACATATATTTTTTTTTTAAAAACTTTATACTTTTAAAACTTTAACAGAGAGTATAAACCTTCTCTGGAAGTGAAACTAGAAAACACATTTAAGCTGGATGTGAATAATGGATAATGAGAATAATACAAAAAGTGAACAGTGACCGGATGACTAAAAATGTGAACAGGGTTCAGTGGTAGAGACTGGATAAAACTGGGCAGAAGAGGTGGTGACGTCAACCGGAAGACGAGTGACGTCAAGCGGAAGACACAGACGGTAACTGAGATCAGATGAGGAGATGACGTCAGCCGGAAGATGGATGACGTCAACCGGAAGATATAAGCATTATACTGGCGGAAAACTGGGATGACGTCAGCCGGAAGACATATTTACACTGAGCGAAAGACTTCGGTGACGTCAACCGGAAGACGGGGTTTTAAACTGGGCGGATGACTGAATTGACTGGGGCGGATGACTAAATTGACTTTGACTGGGCGGATGACTGAATTGACTTTGACTGGGCAGATGACTAAGGCATATAACTGGGCGGATGACTGGATTGACAACATTTAACAGGATGACATATCAACAGAAGACATAACAACAGAAGGCATAAAACTTCAAAATTTATTAAAAACCCGATTTCAAAACACAGTTTTAAAACAACATATTTGACAACATGACAGACAACATGACAAAGATTCGAGAAAACAAACTGCATGGATAGCTCTAAAACCAGAAACTATCCATGCACAGACTAACAGAAAATATTCCAAACAAATTTCAGAATACTTCGAACCATAATTCAACTGTCAAATACAGAGGTTTAAAACTTAAACATCAAAACCTATACATTATCCAAATTTCCAACAGAATCCCAACAGAGTTTTAAAACCAAAACCAGCAGAATCACAGTAGAGTTTACACACATGAACTTTACTTTAAAAACTTAAACCTCGGGACAGAAATATGTCTGGCTGCAGCAACCAACCCTGAGAGCTCGATCCGCCAACTGCAACCTACACATCGGCCTGAGGCACCAAGTCCTCATCCACGGGATCCGTACCTACAACAGGGAGTTCAGCTATGAGCCTAGTGCTCAGTAAGAACATACAATGCAAAGTGATGCACGTGCTATGCATGGACATTTTCAAATACATGAACATTACATTACATTACGTTTCACTGGACAGGAAGGTATAAGTGGGAGGAGGAGCTGGCGCAACAGGATGTACATGCCACTTTCAGGACATAACAGGAGTACTTGACAGGATGTCAGTCCTCGTCCACACTTAACCATACATTTTTTTTACAGGATTTTATCTTACTTACTTCAAAACCGGTGCTAAAAACATTTGCATGATTTTACAGGAAACGTGTATGCATGAATAAGTGAAATGCTTAAACTTAACATTCACAGATGACAGAATGAATACAACAGGAAACAGAATATAACGGAAACACGTTTAACTTAAAACATAACCTAAAACCTATCTACCCGAACCAGACCTAGTACCTCCGAGTTGTAGGGCCTTAAGGGCCAACGCAGATGCATGAACTTACCTGTGTGCAGCCAAGTAGTATGCTCGAACGTCTCTGGAAAGCTCGGACCTTTGCTGAAGAAAACGGAGAAACGCTGGAGAAACAAAGTGTGGAAGTTTTGTTTCAATCGCTTGGAAGAGAGAAAGCCGAGAGAGATGAGGGGAAACAGAGAAGTGAATGAACATTCACGTAGGAGAAAGAACTTAACTTCTTCAACAAGCTGCCACATGTCAATCATCTATTTGTTTTCTCCCACCAACCTTAATTACTTCCACATTTGCCCTTCCATTGGTTTTTAATCAAATTGGTTTTGTTTTGATTACACAAGGTTTGGTTTTCCAATTAAACGTCCAAACAAATAAAAGAAAATATCTATTGTATTAATATACAATTTATCCCGCTTAAATGACCACGTGGCAAAAATGCCGGGTGTTACATTTGCAGCTTGTTAACTTCCCTTTACGTGCATGTTATAGGTTCGTGCATCACCGAGACGTTCAGGACTATCAACTCTACAGCAACAGGTAAGTTTATATCCGTAGGTTGGCCTTTAAGGCCCTACATCACGGAGGTACTAGGTTTTCATTTCTGTCGGGTTGTTTCGGGTAGAAAAGTTAGTGTTACGTTCTAAGTTATCTGCTTTTTCCTTATGTTCTGCTGTTTTATTCATGTTGTCTGCTGTTTTAAGTTTAAGCACTGTAAATGCTCATGCATACACGATTTTCCCAAAAGACATGCAAAAGTTTTCTGTGCACACGATTTGAAGTTAAGAAAGTTAAAATGTATATGTAAAGTACGGTTAAGTATGGGACGGGGACTGGCATCCTGTTCTTTTCCTTCTCTGGGACTCATGTAAAATTATCCCTGCCAAGGATACCCTGTACCTTGTCCTTCCCTGGGACCCGGTAAAATTACTAACCAGTGTCATGTCCTGTTATGTCAAGTATGTATGTGCGCCAGTTCCTCTATATGCCCCACTTATACCTTCATGTCCAGTGAAATATAATGTAATGTTCATGTATTTGAAAATGTTCATGCATAGCATATGCATCATTGCATTATTATATGTTCTTACTGAGCTCTAGGCTCATAGTTGAACTCCCTGTTGTAGGTATGGATCCTCTAAATGAGGACTTTGTGCCTCAAGCCGATGAGTAGTGGAGGTTGGCGGATCGAGCTCATGGTGATTGGTTGCTACAACCAGACAAATGTTATCCCTGCGAGAATTGTATTTTTGAAAGTTATGTCAAGTCCTGTATAGCTTTTGAAATTTTAAAACCGATGTGAAAAATGTGTGTTCATGTTTTCAAAACTTCTGTTTTGTGAATTCTGGAAATGTATGTCAAGTTCTGTTTAACTTCTGAGATTTTAAAACAATGCATAAACTCTGTGTTGGTGTATTTTGGAATTGTTGGAAATCTTCCCTTTTAGGTCGTGCATGGATGGTCTCGAGTTTTAGAGCTACCCATGCAGTTTGTTTTCTTGAACCTCTGTCATGTTTTCTAACTTCGGTCATGTTTTCATGCATGTTTTAAAACTGTGTTTTGAATCAGGTTTTGAGGGTTTGAAGTTTTTATGTCTTCTGTCCTTGTGTCTTCTGTTTATAAGTTCTTCTGTTAAATGCTGTCTATTCTGCCTTTCAGTTTGTCTTTCAAGTTTTCAGGTATTTGGCTAAGTGTTAGTCGTCCACGCCTTCAGTAAAACAGTTGTCATTCTCTTCTGTAAAACAGTCGTCCACGTCCATTCTGCCTTCAAAATAATAGTCTATTTTGCCTTCGGTTTCTGTTCTTTTATTCGACTAAGTGTCATCATCCAAAGTTATCGTCCACGATAACGTCACCGAGAGTCAGCCTGTTATTTTAAAAGTCCAAAGTCTGTCTCTGATTTTAAACGTCCACGGACTCCTGTGTCCACTATTTTTGTCTTTTAGTGCAAACGTCCATGGACACCTGTGTCTACTGTTTTTGTCTTTTAGTGCAAACGTCCACGGACACCTGTGTCCACTGTTTTTGTCTTTTAGTGCAAACGTCCACGGACACCTGTGTCCACTGTTTTTGTCTTTTAGTGCAAACATCCACGGACTCCTGTGTCTACTGTTTTTGTCTTTTAATGCAAACGTCCACGGACACCTGTGTCCACTGTTTTGCCTCTGTTATTTTTAAACGTCCACGGACTCCTGTGTCCACTGTTTTTGTCTTTTAGTGCAAACGTCCACGGACTCCTGTGTCCACTGTTTTTGTCTTTTAGTGCAAACGTCCACGGACTCCTGTGTCCACTGTTTTTGTCTTTTAGTGCAAACGTCCACGGACTCCTGTGTCCACTGTTTTTGTCTTTTAGTGCAAACGTCCACGGACTCCTGTGTCCACTGTTTTTGTCTTTTAGTGCAAACGTCCACGGACTCCTGTGTCCACTGTTTTTGTCTTTTAGTGCAAACGTCCACGGACTCCTCATCCACGGGACTCCTGTGTCTACGTTTTTGTCTTTTAATGCAAACGTCCACGGACTTCTGGTCCCATGTTTTGTCTTTTAGTGCAAACCGTCCACGGACTCCTATGTCCACTATTTTTGTCTTTTAGTGCACACTGTTTTTGTCTTTTAGTGCAAACGTCCACGGACTCCTGTGTCCACTGTTTTTGTCTTTTAGTGCAAACGTCCACGGACTCCTGTGTCCACTGTTTTTGTCTTTTAGTGCAAACGTCCACGGACACCTGTGTCCACTGTTTTTGTCTTTTAGTGCAAACGTCCACGGACACCTGTGTCCACTGTTTTTGTCTTTTAGTGCAAACATCCACGGACTCCTGTGTCTACTGTTTTTGTCTTTTAGTGCAAACGTCCACGGACACCTGTGTCCACTGTTTTTGTCTTTTAGTGCAAACATCCACGGACTCCTGTGTCTACTGTTTTTGTCTTTTAGTGCAAACGTCCACGGACTCCTGTGTCCACTATTTTTGTCTTTTAGTGCAAACGTCCACGGACACCTGTGTCCACTGTTTTTGTCTTTTAGTGCAAACGTCCACGGACTCCTATGTCCACTATTTTTGTCTTTTAGTGCAAACATCCACGGACTCCTGCGTCCACTGTTTTGGTCCTTTATTGTAAACGTCCACAGACTCCTGTGTCCACTGTTTTGCCTCTGTTATTTTTAAACGTCCACAGCCTCTGTTATTTTAAAAGTCCACAGCCTCTGTTGTTTTTAAATGTCCACGGCTCCAGATTGTCCACGGCTTCTGTCATCCACTGTTGCCTTCCACAGTGGACACAGGAGTCCGTGGACGTTTAAAATCAGAGACATTTTTTCTCATTAAAAATCTGCTTTTAATAGAAAATCTGCATGAAATATATTAAATTAAATCAAGGCACTAATGCTACAGCATTACATAGCAATTGTAGTAAATTCCTATCAATTTCTTCTTGCATTCACTCAATTCATATACGTTCTTTCAACTAATTACCGTATAAAATAACTCTAATTTAAGAGTTATCAGCGTGTAGTAGATTCCTGCATGTAATGACAGTTATATTAGAACATAATAATGAAAGTTTGTTTAGAGAATAATGAGAAAAAATGTATCTGCGTCCCGTCAAATGTTTGGAAATCCATAAATGTATCACGCGAAGCAGCAACATCTGAACTAGATCACCTCTCAGAACATGTGCAACTGTTATGCCCTTGACACCGACATTTACCACACGACAATGTAGACTTCTTCTTAGAAATTATCGACGTAGAAGGCTCATCGACATCGCACACTCATTTCTTTTTTGGCCTACCAGGTTGGGGCCTTCTCTTGGGTGGAACGATTTGGGTCTGATTCTCTGGTTCCGGCCACATTGGTTGGCCATTAATGGGACGAATGAAATGTAAGTACATCTCCAAATATATATCTCGATGATAGTATATATGAACGAAATTTTCCACCATCTCTCTCATGAAATTAATGCATGGAACATGAGATTCCAATAAACTCCCACCTCCGACTTGCGCACACGTTTTCATTCAGATCAATGACATATTGTTCGTTGCCGTTGCTGACCTCAAACCGTGCATCTCTCGCTAACTCAGCACTCCAACTGTGAGCTGACTCTTTGAGATTCTCTAGTTTTTTCTTAATCTTAGGACACAGGACATCATCTAACTTGAGTATCTCTTCATATTTTTTTACAATGCGAGTCATCATGGTCTTTCGAATCATCTCGAACATGGTCTGGATCAATTTATCCCTGGCCACTAATATAGCTGAATTGAAAGACTCGCATACCAAGTCGCACTTGAGAATTAACGAAAACACATGAGTAGCCCAACAACTAAGTGGTGTTCGTCGAAGCCATGCGTAGGCATTCTTGTTGAGCTCATACACTTTCCTCATTGCTATCTCAAAATATTCCCTTGTGGTTTCCCTTGCTGCATTCCACATCGCATCTCCATGCGCTATGCCCCGAAATCGTCCTTTGAAGTTTGCATACATATGCCTTTGGCAGAAACAGTTTTCGGCTAAACCAAATGTGTCGCCTACAGCAGCCAACAACCCCTGAAATTTTAAAGAAAAACAGACTCAGCATAAAACAATATAACTATAACGCTCGAATAATAATAATAGTAATAATAATATATACCTTTTGTCGATCCAACAAAAATCTCCATCCTCGTCAACAGTCAATGCCTAAATCGTCCTGCAATAACTCCAAAAACCAAATCCACAAGTCCTTGCATTCTGTCTCCACGTTGACAATGGCAATGAGATATAAGCTATTGTTGCCATCAATACTTACGGCCGTGAGTAATTTGCCGGGGCAGGAGCCCTTCAGATGACATCCATCTAAACATATAATAGGTCTGCCCTGTTCCAGCAAACCTGCCACAGAAGCAGCTATACATATGTACATTCTTTCAAATATCATCTTCTGATCGCACCACTCACCCACTACGTAACCATGTATTTTCACTGTATTGCCTGGATTTGATCTGAATATTTCTTCAGAGTACGAACGCAGTAGTTTGAATTGTTCTTCGCCCCTCCGGTAATTAAGTTCTTTAGTTTTGCTTCTTCCTCTTCTCGCAAGACTTGGCTTAATATTCACCTTATGTTCCTTCATCACTATCTCGATAATATCAGGAATGGGCCAGTCAGGTTGACTTTTGAACCTATCTAAATAATACATTGTCAATCACTTTGTCGAAGTGTGTCGATTATCAAGTGTCCTTACACAGTTGTAATTATTACGGTAGGACTTTATTTGGAAGGTCAACTCATTTTGCATGATCGAAGCATGCAGATGCCAATTACAATCTACTCCTTGACATTTTGCCATGAGTCTCTTCTTCTTACTTTTAACAAATTTGATATCAAATTTTTTTTTCAAAGCATAATTTTGTATTTCATTTCTAATGGCTTTTAAAGAACTATATTGTCTACCCACAGCAAAATCACTCGAATTTTCTACCCTTACTTGTATGCTTTGTGCCTCGTCATCATCCAAATTAAATGGTTCACGAAGCTCATCGTCTAAGGTTTGCGAGATTGAATGCACTTGTATTTCTCCATCACCCTCTAAGTGATCAAATAATTGAATATCACCGTATATAGGATCATGCTCCTCCATATATCACTCTATGTTTGCAGACTCATCAGCATTAATCAATCTTTTAGCCATTTATGACGATTATCTGTAAAAAAAATTAAAAATTTTATTCAAGATAAACAATAGCCTATCAATTGAATAAAAAATAGTTTTGTCGATAAGATAAATTCAAATTGAAGCTCAATTTTAGCCTATCAATTGAACAATACAACAATAACGATCATAATAAATAAAGAATATCAGAGGAAGACAATCTCAATTCAGCAAAAATGGAGAACAAACGGATGATCTTTCAGTGCGTCTGTCCGTTATACAGGCTGGAAGTCAGACAGTTTACAAAATCTGAGTTATTTACGATAAAAATTGAACTAAATCAATCAAAATGGAGAAAGCTATTACCTAAAGCATTTTTCGGTTGCAAATCTGCAAAAATTTTGCAAGAGGGTTGAGAGAAAATCATTTTTTGCCGCGGTGAAATGTCAGTTTTCAGACTCTGGTTCGATATAAATCTCGAGAACAGGTGGACTCTGTATTTAAGCGTCCGTCTATTTTTGCCCTAATTTAGATTGTCTGTCCATTTATAAAACACATTAAAAATAACGGATGGACATACAGAATATTGGAGGACTCTTAATACAGAGTTTGTTCAATCTGCGCGTCGACTGCCACAGCAAAACTTACGTACAGATGGACGAACTTTTCATGTGTCCGTCCATAATATTTACCAGACGGTCTCTATTTTGAAACGTCCATCCGGTATAAGACAAAAGATTTAAAACAGACGGACTCTATTGTTTTCCGTCCATCCGATATACGGCCAAAATGGATACCGAACGCAGATCGGATGGATGGTAGGGTTTGTTTTGTTATGTTTTTTGATAGTTTAATGTTTGGATTGTTAAATTTAATACTTTAAGGTTTAAAATAACAAAAAACGTATAGTGTAGGGTTTAAAGTGGTAATTTCCCAAAAAATAAATAAATCTTCTTGAATTTGTATCTATATATGTTAATGAAAATATAGGATAAGATATTATCAGTATTTAGTAGTAACAACAATATGATTCTATGTCAGATTAGCAAATCAGTTGAAGATGAAATCTTTCTGTATATTTTTAAAAAAATAAATAAATCTTCTTGAATTTGTATCTATATATATGTATATGAAAATATAGGATAAGATATGATCAGTATTTAGTGGTAACAACAACATGATTCTATGTCAAATTAACAGATCAGTTGAAGATGAAATATTTTTGTATATTTTTTAAAAAATAAATAAATCTTCTTAAATTTGTATATATATATATACGATAAGATATGATCAGTATTTAGTGGTAACAACAATATGATTTTATGTCAGATTAGCAGATCAATTGATGAAGGAAGCTTTTTGTACATTTTTAAAAAAATAAATAAATCTTCTTGAATTTGTATCTATTTGAACGTTGTACTATACACGTTTTTTCAATTCGGCCCCTGTACTAAAAAAACCGGCAAACCGAACCCTGTACTTTGATTCTGTTATCAGTTTTGATCTTCTATCAATAATTTTATTAACATTGAAAAAACTACCAAACGATCGTAGATTCGGTTGAAAGTTTTACCACATGTTCATTACTTAATGAGAAGACAATCTGAGAATTTTCGTGATTTTTTAATACATCTACGATTTATTGTAATTTTATTTTAGTATTTTTTAAAAATATTATAATAACTCATACAAGTTTTAACAAATTACGCAAATTTTTCTATTATCTACCCATAATATGGTGAACATCGAGAAAACGTTTCAAATAAATCCAATATCTTTTGGTATTTTTTTTAAATTAATCTTAGTTTCTTCTTTACTTTATAAATTAATTTTTAAAAAAATACTAAAAAATATTTGATTTATTTGAAAACTTTTTCACATGTTTAACTTATCATGAGTAGATAATAGAAAAAGTTTCGTGATTTTATAAAATTTTTATGATTTATTATAATATGTTTATTAAATACTAAAATAAAATTCTAATAAATCGTACATGTGTTAACAAATCACTAAAATTTTCAAATTATCTTCTCATTAAGTAGTGAACATGTGGTAAAAATTTACAGGGTTCGGTTTGCCGATTTTTTTAGTACAGATGCCGAATTGAAAAAACATGTATAGTACAGAGTTCAAATCGATAATTACCCTATTTTTAAATAAATAAATAAATCTTCTTGAATTTGTATCTATATATGTATATGAAAATAGGAAGATGAAATTTTTTTTTATATTTTTTAAAAAATAAATAAATCTTCTTGAATTTGTATCTATATATGTATATGAAAATATAGGATAAGATATAATCTGTATTCATTGTTAACAACAATATGATTTTTATGAGATTAGCAAATCAGATAAAATCTATTTGTATATTTTTAAAAAATTTAATAAATCTTTTTGAATTTGTATTTATATATGTATATGAAAAGATATGATCAGTATTTAGTGGTAACAACAATATGATTTTATGTCAGATTAGCAGATCAATTGATGAAGGAAGCTTTTTGTACATTTTTAAAAAAATAAATAAATCTTCTTGAATTTGTATCTATTTGAACGTTGTACTATACACGTTTTTTCAATTCGGCCCCTGTACTAAAAAAACCGGCAAACCGAACCCTGTACTTTGATTCTGTTATCAGTTTTGATCTTCTATCAATAATTTTATTAACATTGAAAAAACTACCAAACGATCGTAGATTCGGTTGAAAGTTTTACCACATGTTCATTACTTAATGAGAAGACAATCTGAGAATTTTCGTGATTTTTTAATACATCTACGATTTATTGTAATTTTATTTTAGTATTTTTTAAAAATATTATAATAACTCATACAAGTTTTAACAATTACGCAAATTTTTCTATATCTACCCATAATATGGTGAACATCGAGAAAACGTTTCAAATAAATCCAATATCTTTTGGTATTTTTTTTAAATTAATCTTAGTTTCTTCTTTACTTTATAAATTAATTTTTAAAAAAATACTAAAAAATATTTGATTTATTTGAAAACTTTTTCACATGTTTAACTTATCATGAGTAGATAATAGAAAAAGTTTCGTGATTTTATAAAATTTTTATGATTTATTATAATATGTTTATTAAATACTAAAATAAAATTCTAATAAATCGTACATGTGTTAACAAATCACTAAAATTTTCAAATCTCTCTATCTATATATGTATATAGATCAGTATTAGTAGTAACAACAATATGATCTTATGTTAAATTAGAAGATTAGTTGAAGATGAAATTTTTTTTTATATTTTTTAAAAAAAAAATTAAAAAAATAGATAAAATTCTTGAATTTTATCTATATATACGTATACGAACACTCTCTCAAACCAACCTTGGTGATCGGTAAAAAATAAATGGCGAAGACATCTCCGACGAAACTTTTCATCTTCTTCATCTTTTTCGCCTCTGTTTGCATTCTAGAAAACCTCGTTACGATTTCCGCCATTGTCGACCACGAAATCCCTCGCAACTCCTCCTCTGACACGGATGCGGATCCTTGTCAAAGTAAGCATTCGAAATTTTTTTTTTTTTGTTTTTTGTTTTTTTTTTTTTTTCGGATGATCTCTAAAACCCAGAATCCTGACCTGAAAAAGATGGTGTTTTTGCAGAAGATCCCTGGAAATATGTAAAGGCAGAATTCGGAAGGGTGGAAGGAAATTGCGACGAGAGTGATATGGCGAGCTTTACAAACGCAGTTACCTGCACCAGGGTAATCTAATTTTGTTTCTGGCCATTATAATTTAGTGTTTTAATTGCCTGCAAATCTTGAAAAGTTGGTAACTTTCTTCGTAGAGTATTATTTATAAAAAAAAAAAAAAAGAAAACTGGATAGAAATTTCTGATGAATCTCTCTCTTTCTTTCTGTTCTGTTCTGTTCTGTTCTGCAGGCTTTTCTTTTAGATCGCAGGCCTTATCATGCTGCTAGTTTCGTCTATGATTTTCATCGACAGGTCTGGTTTTTGCTTTATTTTCTGGAGTTTCTTTCGTTTTACTGTAAAAACTTTGATTGGATTTTGGTTAATGATAATTTGAATCTAATAATCACGCTATGAGGCTACGATTGTCTTTTCACTCTGCAGAACGCAGGAAAAACTGGGTTCTTCGCGGAAACCCTGCTGTACAAACTTGATCTTAACCCTTCGTATGTTAACCAGTGTGGAAGGAAGGGTGACAGGGAGGTAATGGTCTTTTCACTTATACTTATTTTATTTTTTAAAATTTTCTGAATTTTAATAGTTTTAGTTGCATTGCATTAAATTAAAATAATCAAAAACTATATCTTCATTTATTAGGAGATTTTAATTTTTATATATTTTTTTACACTCAATAATATATTAATTTAATCATCTGTTACTACGATTCATTTTCGAGTCTTAATATTTTTTATCAGATGGTGCTGGATTATTATCATCGTGGCCTGAATCTAATGACGGATCAGTTAGATCAACTCGGAATATTTGAGGAAAGGATCTTTCATGCTGACGATGAAGATATTGACGACGATGAAGATATTGATGACGATGTTGATGACGATGACGATGACGATGACGATGACGATGATTGTTGAATGACGATGAATTAGACGGAGATATTGAAGATAATTTCTTGGATTGATAAACTATTTTTTTTTTATACAAATTTTTATTTTCATGTAATAGGAGGAAAACTTAGATTTTATTAGTCGGCTTCGAGATCTCAACCGTCAAGGTTAGTGGCGAGATTTTTTCTTTTTAGTTATTTTCTTTTACTCGAACAATTATGAGAATCTATCTATTTTTTCATTTATTTCTCTCGATTGTCATCTTAAATAACCTAGTTTGAAATTAATTTCATTAAATATTTAAAACTAATACTAAGCGTTAGAAATTGAATGACAATTTAAAAAAGAATATACGAAGAGAGATACCAGATTTACGTGAAAAAATCATTTTGAAAAAAAAACAACGGCAAAATAACAAATCTACTATGAAAATCAAAATACAACTTTATGCCTAACTACTCTAATTTACATAAATTTATAAAGAAAATAAAAATCTAATTACATATATGACGAAAGCCTAACAGACAGATACAAATATAATTCGAGCTACCCCGAAATCTAACTCTAAGTTTATTATCGACGTTTTTTCGTGATACTCATTAATAGATTACATAATATATTTCCGGGAATTTTTCACATTAAATCAGATTTTTTTATATTAATTATATTAAATTGTTGAATTATAATAAATAATTAAAAAAGGCATCAAAATAAGCTTTAATCAACAAGAACACAAGAATAAGGAACATCTTTCTCCATTAAACAAAACCTCGAAAGAAACAAACGACGGGTCGAACTGCATTTTCTTACACAAATTTCTTCTGAATTCGAAAAGCAGCAAGCACAACCAGCAGGATATAAGCGAGAGAACCGACCAACGACAGGGCGATGGCGGCCGCAGCTTGATCGCAAAACTTTCCAAACACGTCGCAGACTTTGTTCCACTGCACGTGCGAGTTTCCCCGGTAGCCAATAAGACCCACCGCAGCTGCAGCTCCGTTGCCGGAGAATAGCAGCGCCACCATAACGACGTCGACTACAATGATTACGAATACCAACCCTTTGCGGCCTTTTCTGCTGGCCATCGTCAGAAGAAGAGATAGAGCCGCGTAGGCGCATGATATTGCGTTCGTTACCACAAAATACCTGCAGTTGCCGTGTTCATCGTGTACTCGTAAATCACAATGGGAAATCTTCTACCTTGTTTTATAAATATAATTTCAAAAAACGACAAACAGGAAAACATTCAATTTGACTTGATAGCATTACACTGTATAAGGATGTAAAACGACATGTCGACTCTCCCACACTTGAAAAGATAAGAGTACACATTCATTCACATATGTACATAGATCAATAAAAAATCTACCCAAGAACGAACCAGTCCAAAATAATTAGCAAAATTTAGTTATACTTCACATCAAACCGAACCAAATTGATTCGTTCTTATGTAACTAGTTTCATTTCGTCCAAGTTTTTCCGCTAGACAAAAGTAATCATGTTTCGTAGTGAATGCAATGACAACCCAATGCAAATTATAAGAACTTAATCTCGCAAAGAGAGTCGTACAAGTGAATAATTCAAAAATAAATCTCTATTTCAAGTCTATCACAGGATAGAACCAAAGGACAAATCTGTCCAGAATTCCATTGCAAACAGACAATATTATACTAGTGCTACTTAGACTTGAGACGTGCACATCACTGTGTTACGCCTAGTTATCAGCACCTAAACCCAGATGTTCATTCATCCATTTTTAAAAACCTAAAACTATACCTCCATTAGATTTATATCATCGATTATATAATTGGAAGAGTCAACTCAGAAAAGTTTTGCAGTGGTAGATTAGAACTTAGAAGTATAGCAGGTAATTTCAGGCAGTTTCTCCTTCTTTTTCTCGCTTGATCAAGGCAGAACTTGCCAAGATTTCGAGTCAGTGACGTCATATAGATGCATTTTTATATTAAAAAAAATAGAAATGAAGAAGAGGATTGAGAAGAACTTACACAAAAGCAGACAAGTAAGTCCACTTAGCAAATGCAGGAACATTGAGAGGAGGAAGATTGGGGGAAACCAGGACAGGGACAACCGTGGTCTGTTTATCTACTCCCAGAAGAATAGCGGCCACCGAGGTCAACACGAAGGCCAAAACCCTCAAAACCAAATCACACCCTCCAAACGCCATCTTCTTCTCTCTGCTCTCCACACCCTCCATTCCTCCATTGCTCGCCAGCTTCTGGCTCTCCATGCACACTGCAACTGCAACCCACTTCTAGAGAGATTTTGCCTTGAAAAAACAAAAAGAGAGGAAGAATGTTATATAGAGAGTGGGGATGGAGAAATGTGCGTAGTTGCAGAAAGTTGTGAAATTTGAGGGGCCATAATTCTTGGAGAGGGGTGCAATAAAAGCGAAGGAGTTGGGCAAGTGTAGATAGGACACATGGTTTGGTGAAGAACATTAATGGGAATAGAACGTCTCTGATGGTTGTGAATCTGAAACCTACACGCAAAACAATCCAAATTAAAAAAAAAAAACAATTTTTTTTGGCATTATCTTCTTGAAAATTTAACTAAGATTTGACCTTTTTTTTTTTTTTTTTTTTGTAAAGGGTTAAATTCAAAATCCGGAAACAACTATTTAAAAAACGGCTCAAACTTGTATAGTTGAAGCCGGATTTTGGATTTAACCCTTTTCTAAAAGAGATCAGAGAGGAGACGCAGACAGATAGAGCGATAAAGATCAGACCCATTGACCCTAAGCGTATGAAAACGAAGAACAGTTTCCATTTACTTTCGTACAAACAATTGGACCTACTTAATTCTCATTTTCAGCAGTTTTAGTAAAAAAACCTGACCTTTTCACACAAATTTGGTGGGTTTGTGCTATTTTTAGCAAAAAATCAGGAGCTTATCGCTCATAATATTACACACAGAATTAAAAACTACTTCGTTTGACTAATCTTTGTTCTTTGCTTCTATCCTCTCTTTTTCCATCTTTAAGTCAGTTCATTACACCATTTACAGATCTGTAAATATGGTATTTCGAATTATCCTGGATTTGTAGTTTGTCTTTACTATCCATGGCAATATTAATATTCATGAACATCGTAATATTCAAATTTACTTTAACTACGTAGTGATTAATAAATTAAATTTTATAATATTTTCGTAAATAAAATTGTCTTTAAAGTATAGTTTGCTTAACAAAAAAATCCAAGATGGTCCCTGGTCTTCAAGACGGTTCTCCGCGTAGTGGGAATGGAGAAGCAACTGTCTAAATTCAGAAAAAATCAAAGTAGTTATTTCAAAAAGCACGTCAAGCGATATCAAATTTATTTAAAATTTTTACTACATATTTACTATATTTTGGAAAGATAAACTATAAAGTTTCATAATTTTTTAGCACTTCTACGATTTATTATAATGTTTTATGCTAATTTTATAAAAGAATTCATTAAAATTACGTATGTCATCTAAAAATTACGAAATTTTTACAATAGACTTTTCTTGTACTCCTAGTTAAAGCGAAAAATGACTAGAAAAAAAAAATTATCATTCATTTATCTACAGTTTTAAAGTCAAGACTATCTATCTACAACACTGGTAATAAACACTTAGAAAAATGATCTTTTTTTATTAAAAATAATACCAATTCCCTACGCAATGAAATCATCTCATCTTTCCTTAATTTTTTTCATAAATTCTAGTTTTCCATTGTTTAAAAATAAGAACAAGAGATTTGGCTGTTTCTTTCTAATTCTAAGAATTGGGAATTCCAAAAAAGTGAAGATTTATCTCAGGAGATGTCAGCTAAATCCAAAATAGTAAAATAGTATTGTGTTTTCTTGGGAGATGAAATAATATCATATTCCCACGTCCATGCTTAATCAGACGTGACATTTAAGGAGGGTGCTGAGACAATAATCAACGAGGCAGTTATCCAACCTGTACATTTCAAAACCTTGATAGCTGTCACCTCTTTATAATTATTGCTGGAATCTTCGTAACTTTACATTTGGGATTGAGATTGATACAAGTGACGGATAGGAATCAGCTCTTTTCAAAAACACTAAAGAAGGTTGTTTGGCAAGAATTGTTAATTTAAGGGTTTTTTTTCGTTTTAAATCATAAATTATGGTTATTTTTTAAAACAAACCCTAAATTAAAAATTTTAATAAATTAAATCTTAAACTATCTAAAATGTAACCAAAAAAAAATATAACGGACTACCGATCACCCCCTGTTCTATGCTCACACCCGAGAACGGACGGCCATCTAAAACGAACGGTCGTCCGTTCACTGATAACGTACAGAAGAAATTTTATATTATAAATTAATTTTCAAAAATATCAAATGATATTATATTTACTTTAAAATTTTATCACATGTTCACCACATGATAACAAGATAATTTGAAAATATTTGTGATTTTCTAACCCTTGTATGATTTATTGTAATTTTATTGAATTATTTTATAAAACATAGATAAAATAATTATCATAAATCATAAAAGTGATATAAAATCACAAAAATTTCTACGTTATCTTCTCATGACGTGGTAAATATGTGATATTCCAAGTAAATGTAATATTGTTTAGTATTTTTTTCATTATGTATGAATATAAATGAGAGGTATTTTAAAAAAATACCAAACGATATTGAATTTACTTGACAATTTTACCACATGTTCAAAACATTATGCAAAGATAATCTAAAGATTTTCGTGATTTTATAACACTTGTTTAATTTACTATAATTGTTTTACGTCAGTTTTATAAAATAATTTACTAAAATTACAATAAATCGTACAACTGTTATAAAATCACAAAAAATTTCAGATTATCTTCCCATAATGTAGTAAACATGTGGTAAAATTTTTATATAAATCTAATATCATTTGTTATTTGTTTTAAATTAATTTATAAAATATAGTTTCGCTCGTACGTGAACAGTGAATGGATGACCGTTCGTTTTAGAGCGGCTTTCTGTTCTCAGGTGTGAACATAAAACGGGGGGTGATCGGTCGTCCGCCAGAGTTTGTTTTGTTACATTTAAGATGGTTTAAGGTTTAGGTTGTTAGATTTTTAGTTTAGAGTTTGTTTTGATTGCGTGTTGGTGCAAGTGACACGTATAGATGAAGAAAATGTCCCATTTGTCTTACTTATTCAACATCGGTAGATCCAACGTCGACATTATGAAGCGACACATAAAAGTTCAAATAAGAGTAAAGTAAGATTATGCAACTTAGCAACACAATTTGGTGAACTCTATTGTTGGTTTTAAAAACGATGATAGACGATAGGATTGCACATAAACATCTACGTGAAAGCATTGTAACAGCCTACAAGGGACCCGAGATAGAATGAGGAACGACCAGACTTGAAAATGAGGTGAGTTGCCCGACCCGAATTTCATATTTATTCAATAAGTTGTGAAAGACTCAAATATAAATAAAAGTCAGCTCATGTCATTCAAATATCGAAGCAGACATTTTAGAGCTTGTTAATTCTCATGTTAGGAGGGACGAGCATAAATTGACAAAGCTTATTCACATTGAACGCAATATCGAGTCTAGAAAGAGTGCAATATTGTACGTCACCCACCAAGCCGAAATGCATTGAACTGTAAGATAAAGGAGAACCTGACTTTAGGGAGAGAACAGCCCCACTCAGGCCATCCAAGAGCAATGAAGCATATCATTAATATATTTAGATTGATTGAGTTTAAGAGATGATTCAAAGATAGAAACTTCCATGCCTAGAAAATAGTGCGACTTAACAAGATCCTTCGTAGCGAATTTGAATTGTAAAAATGAAAGTAATTTGTACATGATAGTTGGATCATTGCATGTCAAAAGTATGTTGTCGATGTACACTAACATAAATAAATGAGAAGAACATTTGGTGCTTTGGAACAACGATGTATCAAGATAAGTAAAAAAAAAAAAGGAACTTATATCATGCCCTCAGTGATTGTTTCAATCCATAGAGCGTCTTGTTAAAGTGACACACGAGCAAGGGATTAGAAGGATCAACAAAGCCATAAGGTTGATCCATGTAGATTATTTCTTGAAAGTTGGCATGCAAAAAGATGTTACTAACGTCAAGTTCTTTGAGTTACCACTTCAATGATAGTGCAAATGTAACACCCGGCATTTTGCCTATGTAATTATTCCCCGAATATGTAAGCGGATGTACTTCGATATTAATACAATGACTATTTTTAATGAAATTATCGGAGTGTTCAATTGAATGAGAGTGATTGTAAAACCGATTCGATGAACTAAATAGAAATTTAGTTAAAAACCAATGGAAGGGCAAATTAGGAAGGAATTAAGGTTGGTGGGAGAGAACTAGTAGATGATTGACACTTGGCAAAACTTGTTGAAGGAGCCAATGTCTTTTCTCTTCCATTCTTCCTCATTTCTCTTCACTCTACGTGAAGCACTCTTCTGTTTTCTCTCTTCCAGGCGCCTGAGACAAATTTCCAAACTTTATTTCTTCCGTTTCTTTCGGTTTCCTTCAGTCAAGGTAACCCTTTTTCACTAGTTAACAAGTTTAGGTTAAACGTTAGTTCTTTTTTTTGAAGTTTAGGTTAATGTCCGATTTTGCGTACTCTAGGTTCGCGAACCACGGTTGTCGTGCGTGCAAAGCTTGCTGCATTTCGGGCAACAGGTAAGTTCATGCATATAAGTTGGCCCTTAAGGCCCTACAGCAAGGAGACACTAGGTTTTGGTTCGGGTAGTTAGGTCCTAGGTTATGCTTTAAGTTAAACGTGTTCTTTGTGCTCTGTTTCCCGTAGTTTTTATTCTGTTACCTGTATATGTTGAGTTTAAGCATCATACCTGTTCATGCATTCACGTTTACTGGAAAACCCTGTAAATGTTTTCTGTGACAGCCCAAAACCGGGACCCGATCGGAGTCCGGGATCGGAGCCATCACTCCGGGACAGATAACGGAAAAACGGGGACTAATTTTTTTTTTGAACAGATCGGTCAAAACAGAGGACATTATACTTTTAAAATGTTTACAGGGAGGGAGAGTTCTCTGGAGTCAAAAACAAACGGGATACAGTTGGCTGAAATACATAAGTGAATAACAGAAGAGAAGCAGAAGAAAAGAAAACAAAAATAAACAAAACTGGCGGGAGGCTTCGGCAGATGACGTGGCCGGAAGATTAAAACTATCGGTGGATGTAAACTACACTGGGCGGAAGATGTCGATTAAGACAAAACGGATGACGTCAGCCGGAAGATGGATGACGTCAACCGGCAGATGCAAACAACGAACGTAACTGGCAGAAGGTGATGACGTCAGCCGGAAGATGTTCTGAAATAAACGGAATCGGCAGGAGGTGATGACGTCAGCCGGAAGATGGGTGACGTCATCGGAAGATGCAGATAGCAATTGAAATCGGAAGATGAAAACCTAAGGCAGTAACACCGTTTGGCGGTGGATGGGAATAAGACAAAACATGTACAGTATCTATCGGTAGATGAAGTTTAGTCATAGACTTAAAAAGGGTAACGGACATCGGTAGGAATGAAAACATAAGAAAACATTACTTGGCGGTGGATGCATTCCAAAAAGGCATCGGTAGATGTATTCAAAATTCTTACCGGAAGGTGAAATCGACAGATATGATTTTAAAGACAGAATTTACAACTTTTAACAGGAAGACATACGAACAGAGAGCATAAAACAGAACACTTAGAAGTCTCAGATTTCTTCGAACCAGTTCAAAACATGGTTCTTGAACACAACAGAAAGCATGACAGAAGTTTAAAGGATTTCACTATACATAGAAAGCTTTAATACCAGAGACCCTTTGTGTACAGACTACAGAAAATGTTCCAAACTATTTAAGAACACATCAAAACATAATTCAACTGTCAGATACAGCAGAAGCAGAATGCATAAAAGACGTAAACCTTCAATGCCTGATTCTAAACAAGACTGTTAAGCATACTTCACAATTGACAGATACTTTACAATTGACAGATTTAAAGAGGCAAACTGCATGCATGTTCCCAAAACCAGAATCATCCATGCACAGAATAACAGAAAGTATCCCAAACAATTCCAGAATACTTTAGAATATAACTGAACTGTCAAGTACAGCGGTTTCAAAAACTTAGACATCAGACCTATACATTGTTTTAAAGTCTGAAAATCAGTACAGAATATGACATATACTTGTAGAGTTTCTTCAAATGAAGGGTTTTACAACCAAACCATAATTTTCCAGAAGACTTTACAAAATAGACATTTCAGGAAACTTAAACCTCGGGTCAGAATTTTATGCCTGACTGCAGCAGCCAACCCCCATGAGCTCGAGCCATCAACTACATCAGATCATCATTTTGAGGCACAAGGTCCTCGGTTTCAGGTTCGGTACCTACATCAGAGAGTTCACCTATGAGTCTAAAACTCAGTAAGGATATAATCAGAATGCAGTGATGCAAAATGCTATGCATGCAGATTTTCAGAAATGCGGTGACAGAACAGAACATTCAATTTCAGTGGCAGAAGAATTAAGTGGGGCTTATAGGGGAACTGGTTCAGTACGTGCACTATCAGGCACAGCAGTTTTTCAGATTCCCAGGGAGGGATAAAACCAGAGGGTCCTTGCTAGGGACAATATTTTCAGATTTCCAGGGAGGGATAAAACCAGAAGGGCCAGTCCCCGTCCCACACTTAACCTGGTACATTTCAGACAGTCAGATTTTATCTTGTTTAATTTCAAGCAGTGTACAGAAATCAGTTTTGCATGGATTTTCAGTAAAACGTGTATGCATGACAGTCTCAGTGCCTGAACCTATAACAGCAGACATCAGAAATAACAGGGCATATTGTGAAACAGAAAACAGACAACTCGGGACATGAGCTGAACAGACAACATAAAACACAAACTGAACAGAAGCTATAACATTTCTACCCAAAACTACCCGACAGAACTGGGATCCTAGTACCTCTGTGATGTAGGGCCTTAAGGGCCAACCTACGGTTATGAACTTACCTGTTTTCCTCGACGCAGTTAGCTGGGTAGTCTCGGAATAGACAGATCTGTAACATGCACGTAAAGAGATAAACAATGCTGCAAATGTTAACTAATAACTTGGAAATTATGCAGCAGACTCATTTCAGATTTGTAGAAAACAACAAGTGTGTTTCCATACAAAAAAAAGAACCGAGAGTTTTCTCCAAAATAACTTAACCTAAAACTTCAGCAATACACATTCTTTTACTTATCCAAATTTATCAGCGTGAGTAGATGCATACCTTTGCTGAAGGAAACAGAAGAATGCAGGAGAAACAAAGTGTGGAACTTTGTTTCAATCGCCAGGAAGAGAGAAGACAAAGAAAGAAGAGAAGAAGCAGAGAAGTGAAAAGTCTCACGTAGGAGGAAGAGAAGGAAATGGAATACATGGCTTGTCTTCTTCCACAAGTTTGCCAAGTGTCAGTCATCCATTTGATTTCTCCCACCAACCTTAATTTCTTCCTAATTTGCCCTTCCATTGGTTTTTGACTAAACTTCTATTTAGTTCGTCGAATTGGTTCTACAATCACTCTCATTCAATTGAACACTCCGACAATTTCATTAAAAATAGTCATTGCATTAATATTAGAGTAATCCCGCTTAATTATTCGGGGAAAATAATTACACGGAAAATGCCGGGTGTTACATTTTCAGCATCGGATTTGAAGTTAAGAAAGATAAAACCTGTAATGAAATGTATGGTTAAGTGTGGACGAGGACTGGCATCCTGTCATGTACTCCTGTTATGTCCTGTTGTAGCATGTACTCCTGTTGCGCCAGCTCTTCCTCCCACTTATACCTTCTTGTCCAGTGAAACGTAATGTAATGTAATGTAATATTCATGTATTTAAAAATGTTCATGCACAGCATATGCATCAATGCATTTCATGTTCTTACTGAGCTCTAGGTTCATAGTTGAACTCCCTGTTGTAGGTATGGATCCTCCAGAAGAGGACATTGTGCCTCAGGATGAGGAGTTGATGTAGTTGGCAGAATTGAGCTCATAAGGTTCGGTTGCTGCAGTCAGACGTATTTCTGTCCCGAGGTCTAAGTTTTAAAGTGAATTTCATGCCTAGAAACCCTGTTGGGATTTTGGTGTTTTCGTTTTAAAACTCTATTGGGAACTCTGTTGGGGTTTTGTAATGTATAGGTTTTGGTGTTCAAGTTTTTAAAACTCTGTAATTGACATTTGAATGCATATTTTGATTTATTCTGGAACTGCTTGGAGTTCTCCTCTTTTAGGTTGTGCATGGATTGTCTCGAGTTTTAGAGTTATCCATGCAGTCCGATTTCTTGCACTTCTGTCATGTTTTCTAACTTCTGTCATGTTTTCATGCATGTTTTAAAACTGTGTTTTGGAATCGGGTTTTGGGGTTTTGAAGTTTTCATGCTTTCTGTTTTATGTCTCCTTGTAAAATAGTCGTCCATTCTGTCTTTAAATTTTATCCCCCATTCTGCCTCCAGTTTTTGGCTTTTTCAAGTTTCCCAGTATTTTGGCTAAGTGTTAATCGTCCACGCTGCCCTTCAAAGACAGTTGTCATTCTGTTCTGTAAAACAGTCGTCCACGTCCATTCTGCCTTCAAAATAATAGTTTATTTTTCCTTCGATTTCTATTCTTTTAATCGGCTAAATGTCATCGTCCAAAGTTATCGTCCATGATAACGTCGCCGAGAGTCTGTCTGTTATTTTAAAAGTCCAAGGTCTGCCTGTTATTTTAAACGTCCACGTTGCCTTTGAAAATAGTCGTCCACGCCTTCTGTTTTTATCCCTTTCAGTTTCTGTCTTTCGAGTTTTTAAGTATTCGGCTATGTGTTATCGTCCAAAGTTATCGTCCACGATAACTTCGCCGAGAGTCTGCCTGTTATTTTAAAAGTCAAAAGTCTGTCTTTGATTTTAAACATCTACAGACTCCTGTGTCCACTATTTTTGTCTTTTAGTGCAAATGTCCACGGACTCCTGTGTCCACTGTTTTAGTCTTTTATTATAAACGTCCACGGACTCCTGTGTCCACTGTTTTGCCTCTGTTATTTTTAAAAGTCCACAGCCTCTGTTGTTTTTAATGTCCACAGCCCCTAATCGTCCACGGCTACTGTAGCCTTCCACAGTATGTCTTCCAGTTTACGTTTTTCCCATTTTTAATCTGTTTATTTTCCCCAGTCGTCCATTTATGTTCCCTGTTTTTCCTAGTTTCTTCTGTTATTCACTCCTGTAACCTAGTTTTAAATGAGTTCTCGTTCTCTCTCTGTAAAGTGTTTTTCTTTTAGGGTTTTTTCTATGTTTCTTCATGTTGTCTTCTGTCGTATATTTCTGTAGCCTAAATATTAATATGTCTTCTGTCTTTCGGTTCTGTTTTCTATTAAAGTTTTAAAAGTAAAGTTCAAAAAAAAAATATGTCATGTTTTAAAATGTCCGGAGTGATGGCTTGGCTCTCGGATCCCAATCGGGACCGGGTTTCGGGCTGTCACAGCAAAAGACAATACAAGTTGGATAGTGGTATTCTTAATAATTGGATTAAAGTCTCATTATACCTTTGGTTTGGTGATAGCTAATGGTGCTTACGGTTCAATTCAGTTCTATGGTAGAAACAAACCAAACCTATAGGTTCTGGTAATTTTATAATTGAAACCACAATTTTCAATGGTAGAAACTGAACTAAACAAAATCGATTTATGTTAGTTCTAGTAATTTCATAATTGAAACTAGAATTTTCGATGATAGAAACTGAACCTAACTCGAACCAAAACTTTTAGTTTGGTTTCGATTTAGTTCGGTTTCGATTATACTCTTAATATAAAATAATGTATATTTTTTAATTTTATATATTAATATAAATTTGATGTTTTATAAATTTAACAAAATTAACTTTTAACAATATTTTAAAAATCACGTCATTTTGATTTATAAATAAATATGCATCACTCTAATTAACAACAAACAAACATGTTTTAATCTATAAATGAATGTGCATGCTTAATTAAAATATGTTCAGTGAAAATACATATGAACACCAACGAACTATAAAATAGTCACATCATTTTGTATGGAAGCACATATCAAAATAAAGTTTCAAAAAACCATGCAATGTCGTACATAAAATACAAACCTCTACCTGATGCGGGTCTACCAATAACCAGACCTAAGCAATATGGACAAAAAAAAATCAATATCCAAATCTTGGTACCTAATTAGAGTATTACTCCAAATGTCATGATGAATTTCTCACACTTTAAATCCCAATTTTTAGGTCTAAAACTTGACTTAAGAACGATTGAGCCAAAAGTCCAAAACAGACCCTAAAACGACCCAACAATGATTAGGTCTAAAAATTCAATTCAAGTCTTCTGTTGCTAATTAAGAATTTTAAGTTAAGAATTGGACGATTCGATCTGTTTTGAGGTCGTTTCCCAATATGTCTTGGGTCCCTATGGGTAGTGACAAAATTTTTTATATCAGAGCCAAATTGCCATCTTGAATTGACATCAAAAGGATAGATAGTGTGATAATATATAAGAAATTTGAAATTTTTGTGCTTAAGAACGAGTTCTAACTGGTCCTGTAAATTTTGAGATATTAAATATGAATCCAAGAGGAGCACATTGAGTATGTGTGTAGATGGTTAAGTCATAATGTATTTATCTTTTGTAACAATGAGAGTTGCACTGTCGAACTTACTATGATGAAGATAATATTAAGGCTAGTTGCATGTGAGTACTAGAAAGTTTGAAAATCTTGTGTTTGAGATGAGATTTGTTCATTAGATTATGAAAAGTGACATTAAGAAACGATTTTAGCATGGAATGCCACTATTGTAATGACTTAGAAAAGAGATTAGTTTTGTCGCATTTATTTTTGTGAAGATGTTAGAAATGCATAGAAAGCCATTGAAGATTCATTAATTGATAAAAGAAAATGACTTTCAACAATGGTGCAAATCTAAAAGTCATTGATATGTCAACCTAGTATGGGATTGACTTCATTTATATTTTATTTTGAAGTGATGGTAGAAAATATCTAAAAATTGATTATTTGGTTGATGGTATGAAATTGATAAAATTCAAGACAAAGCTCGGCGTGTATCATGAGTCAAAACATAAGTAAACGAGCCTCTAAAGATAAAGGTACATGAACGGTCATTTGATCTCCATCAAAGTCTGCATTGAATCTGTTACAAACTAATGGACGTAAACAAATAGCATATTCTTCCACTAAAATAAGTTGGAAGGCTTGGATGTTTAATCTATAGTGTGTATCCTGACGTGGTTCATGAGGAACTCACAACTTTGGTATATCACGAAAAATTGGCAGAATTGATGTGGTATATTAGGGCGATTAAGTATGAGCGATACAATTGTAAATTCTAAAAGTACTTGAGAAATATAAAACTTTTCTCTAGATTAGTCTAATTAATGGAATCATTAGATTTTATTCATGTCTTGACATATAGAGTTTAATTATATTTTTGAGGTTTTACTGATGTTCAAGGTGTTGAGGTTATTTTTGAAGAGTAATGTTCAAAGTTAAAAAAAAAAAAAAAAAAAAAAAAAAAAAAAAAAAAAAAAAAAAAAAAAAAACCTAAATATGTAGTTGAGGATTTTAACACCTATGGTTTGTTTGGACAATCCGATATTAATGGTACAACTTTTTTTGATTGGTTGTGTTGTTGCACTTTGGAACACTATATTTTTTCTTCCACTTTATGGTGCCTCTTTTGAGGTTAGTAGTAAGATGTTTTAAGTTAAACGCTATACTAATGTTATTGCTAAGAGGCAACTAGTTGCGTGCAAGTTTAATATTTTGGATATGGATCAATTTGATGTAATCTTGGATATATAGTTGACCAACTCTAAAGATAAATTTGATTGTTATGTAAGGAGTATGACTCTTTAGTCAGTCAGTAGATAAGTTCTTATATTTCGAAATGATTTAAGAGTAATTATTATTATCTTTACATTGTGAGATAGTTTGGTGGACATAGGAGTTTGGAGCATTATGTGAGTACTTTTTGTTGTTAACAATGACCATGTGATCTCATTGTTAGACCTAATTTTAATCCAGCTGTTTCTTTTTTTGCATGATTTGTAATTTAAATTTAAGTCTTTCATTGTAAATTAAAAATTTTAAGTTAAGGGTCAAACGATTCGCCCCGCTTTGAGCTGAGTCTTTCATGTTCTATCTCAGGTCTCCTTTAAAGCGTGATAGGGCATCCTCTCTTTCTCGGCAACCAACCCAAAAAATGGGACTTTCAAATTGGTTAATTTTTTTTTGAGATATAGCAGTTTTCACATATTTGATCATGGGTTTTCATCCCATAGAGGCGAGTTAGCCTGTTGGTTGAAATGCAATGTGCCGAGTGGACTAAAGTCAAGTATGAAGTGGCACTGTCTAATGTATAAGAAAAGCAACTGTTTTAATTTATAAATGGTGTAATTATCATTTTGCTCATTGCAAAATAAGTAAATGACCCTCACGTATGTCACTACACATTTGGCCAGATCAAATTTATCTCATATTAGTTTGTATATTGGGTAAATTCCAAAAAAAACTCCGAAGTATGGGTATTTCTCGAAAAAACTCTCACACAAAAAGTCATCGCAGTCAAAACCTTGAACTATTGAAAACTGTTAAAAAAAAAAAACCCTGGCGGGGACCGATTAATAATTGCGGCCCCCCGCGTCTGTGCTGCGCGGCCCCCCGCATAAAATTTGCTGCCCCCCGCAATTTCAAATATTTTTTTAATTTTTTTTTATAAAATAATATAAAAAATGCAAAATTATATTCAATTACTTGAAATTTTTACCACATGTTCATTACATTATGACAAGGTAATATAAAAATTTTCATGATTTGTTAACACTTTTATACAAATTAGTGAATTTCTATGTAAATTAATGACCTCTTTAACTTCAAAGAGCCATAACTTTTGTTACGGTTATTCAATTGGGGCCTAAAATGTAACGACCCTATCACTATACCCGATTTGACCATACAAATTTTTTTTCTTTTTATATATACTTAAACTTAACCTAACGTTCGAGCGGAAATTAAACTTTAAAAATTGGAATTGGGACCGAAATCATTATAGTCGTTTAGAAAACCATTTAAAACAAACTTTAAAACAATTTATAAAACTATTAAAAGAAAACCTTAATTAAAACTTAAAAACATAAGCAGCAGGAGAAAAGACAAAACAGGGAGGCAAAAAGGGCAATCGCCCCCTAAAATGAAGGGGCGATCGCTGGTTTTGCCAGCGATCGCCTCACCAGGCGATCTGTGATCACGAAGGGTGATCGATCGCCCGAAACCAAGCGATCGATCGCCACACGCTCTGGAATTTTTCCAGAGCGTGATCCTTCTTGGTGACCGATCGCCACCCTTGGCGATTGGTCGCCAACTCCATTGTCTCCCCTCTTCCTTCTTCCCTCATTCTTCTTTTCTTCTCTTCCCCGGCTTCCCTATACACTAAACAAACCCTTCACCATTTCATCAAATATACATCCCAACATAACTCACTCAAAATCTCGTCATTCCTCACTTCATCAATCACCCGAAATAACGACTCAAAACTCAATTAAAACATAACCCGTTTTCGTAAAAACGAACTACGTGGTTCGGTTTAAAAACTGAACATTTCCGTAATACCAAACATTTACAAAATACATTTCCAAAACGTTTAAAAACTCAAAACATATCCTATCTGTTGACTTAAATAGTGTTTAAGTCTAAACATGTTTTTGATGATGTTTTTAGAATGTCAAGTATGTAATTTGATTATGTTTATTAATAGAGAATAATGAATTATTCATGTGATTTAATTTGTTGGAAATACCCTCGAAAAGGGTATTTTAGTAGTCTAACAATCAGGTTGAGTGTACAGGGCTAAAAATTGATAAACAAAGGGTACATCCACCGATCGCGAAATGACATAAAAGAGTTTCTTCTGCCGATCGCAAAACGACAAAGAGTGAAGTCGTTTAAAGGCTACTTCTACCGATGGTGGTTCAGCGTTTAAAACATTATTCCTGCCGATACCGGTTCAAGCGTTGAAGTGTTGCATCATCCGATAGCGTTCGAGCTGCATCTGCCGATAGCATTCCAAGCTGCATCTGCCGATGAAGTCTTCAAGATGCATCTGCCGATGGAGTCTTCAAGATGCATCTGCCGATGGAGTCTTCAAGATGCATCTGCCGATGGAGTCTTCAAGATACATCTGCCGATGGCATTTGAAGATACATCTGCCAATGGTGTTTTCAAGTTGTTTCTGTCGATGATTTTTCAAGATGCATCAGCCGATGGTTTTTCAGTATGCATCTGCCGATGGAATTCAAAGCTTGCATCTGTCGATGACTTATCATGTTGCATCAACCGATGGCGTTTTGAAGATACTCATGCCGATAGCTTTTTAAAGCTGCTTCCACCGATGATCTTCCGCCAAAATTCAAAATAGCTGCGAAGCTACAGTGACGTCGTTTTCAGCATTAACTTCAGAACTTTAATGGCGACGACAATTTGCAACTACAGACGGCAACGGCTACTTGATCTAGTACGGATGCTTCCCAACGGTAACATTTTCCATTTGAAGAAAGGAGCATTCAATTCTGTGAAGCTAAAAATAAGACAGAGTATTTAAGCCGAGGTTAGAGCACGAAGATCCAACTTTTTGCGAATTTGATTCTCGAGCCCTAACCTGCGAAATCTATCATACTCTGTATTTCTTATACACCTCTCGACATTAACTTGAGATTTAATCCTTGTGAGAGTGTAGTCTGAGCTTACAATTTACGAACTCTACAATCTGTATAAGGCAGTGGATTGACGCCCGTGAAGTTCAATCCTGAATTGTAAAGGCAGTTGATCGGAGCCCGGAATTCCGATCTGTTTTTCTCACTGAGGAGACGGTTAAGGATCTTCAAGGGGTGAACCTTGAAGCGTGGATGTAGGCAAGGTTTGGCCGAACCACGTAAAAAATCTTGTTGTTTTTTTGGTTCTTTTAAAACTGTCTGTTCACAAATCGGACCTCGTTTACTATTTTTACTAAAATATCCTTTATATTACGAGAAATGTAATTCTCGTATAATTAGCGTTAAACTCCTAAAATTCCTGGAATTTTCTTAAAATTCTTATAAATTATTAGGATCGTAATAACGCTTTCTTTTTACAAAACTGAGTTAATTTGACATAATTACAAAAATGCCATTATATTATTTATTTATAAATTCCCGTAAATCCGAGTGTTATATTTCATCCACATTATTTAAAATTTTGTCCTCAAAATTTGATTACACAAATAACTCGGGATACCTAGCCATCATATCTTGCTGTCGCTCCCAAGTCGCTTCTTCAACTTCATGGTTCCGCCATAGGACTTTAACTAGCGGAATCTCTTTGTTGCACAAAACTTTGATGGAAGACTCCAAAATATGTACCGGCTTCTCCTCGTAAGTCAAGGTGGGCTGTACCTCGATCTCTCTTGCCTCCACGACATGCGATGGATCGCGCAAACACTTTCGAAGCTTAGAGACATGAAATACATTATGGATACTTTCCATTGAAGCCGGAAGCTGTAGTCGATACGTCATCTTCCCGATCTTCTTTAAAATAGGAAAGAGTCCCACATAACGAGGGTTCAGCTTGCCCTTCCTTCCGAATCTCATCACACCTTTAAAAGGAGAAACTTTCAAGTAAACCTCATCACCTTCTTCGAATTCCAGTTCTCTCCGTCTCGTGTCAGCATAGCTCTTCTGTCGACTCTGAGCTATCTCGATACGCTGTCTAATAATGGTAATCTTCTCTGCCGTTTGCTGTAGAATCTCGAGACCAACAATACTGGCTTCACCAACCTCGTCCCAATACGGCGGAGATCTACACTTTCAACCATATAAAGCTTCGTACGGAGCCATACCGATGGTAGCCTGGAAGCTTTTGTTGTACGAGAACTTGATCAGTGGCAAATACCTGCTCCATGATCCCTGAAATTCCAACACGCAAGCTCTGAGCATATCCTCTAGAATCTGATTCGTCCTCTCTGTCTAACCATCAGTCTGAGGATGAAATGCCGTGCTGAAATTCAGTTGAGTCCCCATAGCTTTGTGCAGACTCTTCCAGAACTTCGATGTAAATCTCGGATCTCTATCTGAGACAATAGAAACTGGCACTCCATGCAGTCTCACAACCTCCTGTACATAAACCTCGGCGAGCTGGTTCATCGAAGATGTCATCTTCACAGATAAGAAGTGAGCCGACTTTGTCAATCGGTCCACAATCACCCAGATGTCATCATGACCCTTCGTCGTCCTCGGGAGCCCCACAATAAAATCCATGGAGATCTGCTCTCATTTCCACTCCGGAATAGGCAGTGGTTGTAGTGTTCCGGCCGGCCTCTGGTGTTTTGCTTTCACCTGTTGACAAACTAAACAGGTTTCGACATATTTGGCAACCTCTCTCTTCATGTTTGGCCACTAGAAGTGTTGCTTTAAGTCCCGATACATCTTGGTACTTCCCGGGTGCACAGAATAAGCTGAAGAATATGCCTCAGCCAATATCTCCTTCCTTAGCACTTCATCGTTAGGCACGTACCACCTATGCCTAAATTTTAGAATATCATCCTCTGATAAATGGAAATCTGACGAATCCTCGGATGTCAAGCCCAACCGAAACTCCTCGCACTCCATATCTTTCTGCTGAGCTTCACGTATTTTATCCAGAATAGTTGGCCGGAGAGAAATGTTGGTGAGCATACTGGACAACTCTGCCATTATCTCCACATCAAACCTCTCAATCTCAGACAGCAATGTAACCGACATCGCTGCAAGTGAAAGCTGACCCACAGAAGGCATTCGGCTTAAAGCATCAGCGACCTTGTTCGTCTTTCCTGGATGGTACTTGATATCAAAATCGTAGTCTTTCACGAACTCCAGCCACCTTCTTTGTCTCATATTAAGTTCCTTCTGTGTAAATAAGTACTTCAAGCTTTTGTGGTTAGAAAATATTTTGCACTGCTGCCCATATAAATAATGTCTCCAAATCTTCAGTGCGAAGACCACGGCTGCTAACTCCAGATCATGCGTAGGATAATTCTGCTCATACGACTTCAGCTGTCTAGAAGCATAAGCAATCACCCTACCCTCGTGCATAAGAACGCATCCGAGCCCAACTCCGGACGCATCACAATATATACTGAATTTATCACCTTCAACAGGCAACGTCAACACTGGAGCTGTGGTCAATCTCTGTTTTAACTCCATAAAATTGTTGTCGCAAGCAGCCGACCATATAAACTTTTCGTTCTTCCGAGTCAACCGTGAAAGAGGAACTGCAATCTTTGAAAAGCCCTCTATAAACTTCCGATAATAACCAGCCAACCCGAGAAATCCACGTACTTCACACACGTTTTTAGGCTGCGGCCAATCTCTGACCACCTGTATCTTGCTCGGATCTACAGAAACTCCTTCCTGCGATATGATATGGCCAAGAAAACTGAACCGATCTAGCCAAAATTCACATTTGGAGAACTTTGAATATAGCTGGTGTCGTTGTAAATCCCTAGAACAATTCTCAATTGCTCTTCATGCTCCTCCTTCGTCTTAGAATAAATCAATATATCATCGATAAAGACTACAACGAACTTGTCCAGGTACTCCTTGAAGACTCGGTTCATCAAATCCATAAACGCTGCAGGGGCATTAGTAAGTCCAAAAGACATAACTAGGAACTCATAATGCCAGTACCTCGTTCGGAATGCCGTTTTCTGAATATCCTCCTTCCGGACCTTCAACTGATAGTAACCCGAGCATAGGTCAATCCTGGAAAATACTCGGGCACCCTGTAATTGATCAAACAAATCATCGATCCGTGGCAGTGGATACTTATTCTTCACTGTAAGCTTATTCAGCTCTCTGTAATCCACACACATCCTGAGGGTCCCATCTTTCTTCTTGACGAATAGAACGGGCGCACCTCAGGGGGAAACACTGGGTCGGATGAACCCCTTGTCTAGCAACTCCTCCAACTGAGATTTCAACTCTTTCAACTCAGCAGGCGCCAATCTATACGCATTCTTTGACACTGGCGCCAAACTAGGATAAACATCAATCACAAATTCAATCTCCCGGTCTGGTGGTAAACCAGGGAGATCATCAAGGAAGATTTCAGAGAATTCTCTGACTATAGGAATATCTCTCGGCTTTACTTCGCTGAGCAACTGAGTATCAAGTACTGTGGCCAAATAAATATAGCACTCACCTTTAAACTGCTCGTTGACCTTCATGGAATAAGAGATAGGCGATCCACTCAATCGGTTCATCGCCTGATAAGAAAACTCGGCTTTACCCGGGGGTCGAAAGATCACAATCCCGGATCGACAATCGATGGTGGCGAAATGTTGTGATAGTCAGTCCATCCCTAAGATAAGATCGTAGATCTTTATGCCCATAACAATCAGGCGGGCATAAAGGATAGCATCCCCCAATGAGACGACATTACCTTGGAGAATACGATCCGACTGCATATGCTCTTCCGAAGGCAGCATCACTCTATATTCGACCTCTGCTAACTCAGACGCTAACCCCAATCTAGCCATGCAAGCAGTGGAAATAAAAGAGTACGTAGGTCCCGTGTCTATCAAAGAAAATACCGCTACGCTCATAATCAGAATGGTACCTGCTATCACGGAAGGCTGAGCCTCATCATCGATATCGCCAGGCTCGATAAACGCAAAGATCCTCGGCATAACCCTCCTCTGGTCTCCGCCCAACTGATCTCCGCCCGGCTTTGGGCAATCTCTAACATAATGGCCGACTCCACCACATCTAAAGCATTTGTTAGCGCCAACCCAGCACTCTCCACTGTGCTCTCGCTGACATTTAGGGCACCAGGGTATCTGAGAAGTTCCCTGCACTTGCTTGCCCTTGCCTCGATCATTGCCTCCCTCTAGAGGCCTCTTTACACCCCTTTGCTGCTGCTGGGACTGTGATGCCCTGGGTTGCCAGCCTCGATTCTGAGACTGAGGACGAATCTCACGGAAGAAGCCTTTAGCTGGCTCCTTCGGCCTAACACATGTTGCTCTGGCAGCCTCGAAGTCCAGAGCTCTAGCTGCAATATCAGAATAGGGCACGTCTAAAATTCCCGACACAACCATATTCATCCGGATATCCGGATTCAGCCCCTCCATAAACTGATGCATTTTGTCTTCATTGTCGCTGACAAGACGCGATACAAATCGTGATAAAGCCTCAAACTTCCGAATATAATCAGCAACTGAACCTGTCTGCTTCAGCTGCGTAAACTCGTTTCTCTTAGCCACCCTCACCGTGCGGCTGAAATACTTGTCAAAGAATACGGTCCTGAACCGTTCCCAGGTCATAATCGATACATCCGTCATCGACTTGATCGAGTCCCACCAGAAACGGGCATCTAATGCCAAATGGAAAGTGACGTAGGCCACCTTGCTCCCGTTCCCTACCTCTGCGTATCCTAGCATATCCTCCATCACCCTGATCCATTCCTCAGCAACCGTTGGATCCGATGATCGGCCGTCAAATACTGGATGGCGTAGGCTTTGGAACTTTTGCATGCCTTGATTGTTAGGAACCACCAATTCTTGGGCCCTCTGATTCTCTCGGTTCACTAGGTTCTCGATTTGTTGTGCCTGTCGGTCCATGTGTTGAGACTGACGGTCCAACAATTCCGTAAGTCGATCTAGGGCGTCGTCTCTAGGATCTTTTCCTCGAACCATTTTGTATAAAGCCTATAAAAGTTAAACAGATAATCCTAAGAAACAAAAACAAAGAAATAAAATAGAACGTACTTACAGTTGAAGAAGGACGTTCGCGTAGTGGCATGCGCAGTCGAGCAGTCTACAGAACCGTTTTTAAAACCCGGGGGCTCTGATACCATAACTGTAACGACCCTATCACTATACCCGATTTTACCATACAAATTTTTTTCCTTTTTATATATACTTAAACTTTAACCTAACGTTCGAGCAGAAATTAAACTTTAAAAATTGGAATTGGGACCGAAATCGTTATAGTCGTTTAGAAAACCATTTAAAACAAACCTTAAAACAATTTATAAAACAATGTAAAACTATTAAAAGAAAACCTTAATTAAAACTTAAAAACATAAGCAGCAGGAGAAAAGACAAAACAGGGGGGCAAAAGGGGCAATCGCCCCCTAAAATGAAGGGGCGATCGATTGCCCAAAACGGGCGATCGATGACCCATTAACGATCGCTGGTTTTGCCAGCGATCGCCTCACCAGGCGATCTGTGATTACGATGGGCAATCGATCGCCCAAAACCAGGCGATCGATCGCCACACGCTCTGGAATTTTTCCAGAGCGTGATCCTTCTTAGTGACCGATCGCCACCCTTGGCGATTGGTCGCCAACTCCACTGCCTCCCCTTTTCCTTCTTCCCTCATCCTTCTTTCCTTCTCTTCCCCTGCTTCCCTATACACTAAACAAACCCTTCACCATTTCATCAAATATGCATCCCAACATAACTCACTCAAAATCTCATCATTCCTCACTTCATCAATCACCCGAAATAACGACTCAAAACTCAATTAAAACATAACCCGTTTTCGTAAAAATGAACTGCGTGGTTCGGTTTAAAAACTAAACATTTCCCTAATACCGAACATTTACAAAATACATTTCCAAAACGTTTAAAAACTCAAAACATATTCTATCCACTATCCTGAACCAAACATCTTAAAATGTTTCTAACTATGCAATAATTCACAACCGACCCAATTCGCCCAAAAACTCTGAAAATACCTAACTGTTACCTCCACAGGTCAAAATACGCATCGACTGCCCATGCACACCACCGCAGCCGTTCTTCCTCAACCATCTTGTACATCGGGTGGAGGAACGTCGTCTTCACCTGCTTCTATATCACCTACACCATACAGACACACTATGAGCTAAAAGCTCAGTAAGTTTCGTAAATGTAAATGCATACTGTGCGTATGAGTTTCAGAAATCATGCAACATTTTCATTTCATTACGTCGCAGACAGAATGTCACCGAGGTCTCAGCCTATTAGATGGACATGACACATCCTGCGGTCGGACTGCCCTCTTCACCTAACAGGGGGGGTACAGGCTCGCACCCGTAACAGCCGTGCCTGAGCCCCACCTCGCGTAACCAGATACAGATTACATTGATTCATTACGTTCATTCATTTCATTTTCTTAAACACGTGCAGAAATCCATTTTCATGCTATTTTAAAATACGTGATGCATGAACAGTTATAGACATAAAATAAATAAACATCATACATATCATCAAGACTATAAAAACATAACCTATAAAAGAACTAACTCTATTTACCCAACCAAAGCGTATAAACAAACAACTCTCCAGATATCCTCGACGCGACATCGACATACGGTGTAGGCCACTCGGCCAAGTAAGTCACGAGAACTTACCTGGTGCGCGCTGAACTTCGAGTTCCATCCACGAGCGTCGTTTGTCTGAGGCAAAAGACAACAGTCGTCGTTAAAACGAGATTTAAACCGTGAAACGTCCAAATTTAACGAAACCTTAACTAAGAAAATTTTCCTAAAATTCTAATTCAGCTCTTTGAGACATTTTATCAAGCAATTCATGCTCGTGAATTTCCAAAACTCCATTAATGGAGATTTCTCAAATCTCAAATATCCGATTTTCAACCTAAACGCCGCATACACTATAGATTTCGTCCAATAACGTTTAATACGTTCAATATACTTACTAATACGTCAAACCTATCAATTTCTAACTTTAAGCAACATTTTTCACAAAACCTAAACGAAAACCCTAACCGTTAAACGCTCCGAAAACTACGAATAATCTTTCTAAAACCATAGAACCTTATCTAGAATCGAGTTTGGGGAAGAAAACGTGAAGAACGGAGGACGAACGGAAGAGGAATCGTCGTCAGAAAGTGGAAAGCCGTGAGGGAATCGCCGGAGGAGAAAAAAGTCGCAGAGGAGGAGATTTTGCGTGAAGAAGAAGAAGAAGACATGTGTTTAAATTAAAATTTAACTTGGCAATTTACCATTTTGCCCTTCCTTTGATTTTCTATTTGTTTCGTCCTTCGTTTCGTTAATTAACTAACGATTTAGCTTCTCCAAATTTTCTTAATTCGCCAATGACTCCAACTCATTACCAGGGTTCTTTTAAAACTGTCCGTTCGCAAATCGGACCTCGTTTACTATTTTTACTAAAACATCATTTATATTACGAAAAATGTAATTCTCGTATAATTAGCGTTAAACTCCTAAAATTTCCGAAATTTTCTTAAAATCCTTATAAATTATTAGAATCGTAATAACGCTTTCTTTTTACAAAACCGACTTAATTTGACATAATTACAAAAATTCTATTAT
Source organism: Begonia masoniana (assembly GCA_022432975.1). Classification (NCBI taxonomy): domain Eukaryota; kingdom Viridiplantae; phylum Streptophyta; class Magnoliopsida; order Cucurbitales; family Begoniaceae; genus Begonia; species Begonia masoniana. Next base: position 46,993,543 of record CM039503.1, on the reverse strand, counting down.
ATTATTTATTTACAAATTCTCGTAAATCCGGGTGTTACAGAAAATATATCAAATTGAAGCTTTTGCAGAGACCTAGACATTTCATAGGGGTTTACTCTTGGGACAACCTTTTTCAAGCCCAAAATCTATCGTTTAAAGCCTCAAATTGACGTTTGAAGAAGAAATGAGGATTTAATTTTTAAACAAATACCAAATCATATTCAATTTAGTTGAAATTTTTATCACATATTCATTATATCATGGGAAGATAATGTAAATATTTTCGCAATTTTATAACACTTGTGCGATATATTGTAATTTTAACAATATTATTTTATAACAAAATTATATTAAATCATAAAAAGTTTAACAAATCACGAAACTTTTTACATAATCTTCCCATGATATGATAAACATGTGGTAAAAATTTTAATTGAATTGAATATGATTTAGTATTTTTTTATTTATTTTAAAATCGGCCCCCCACTATTTTCGGTGTGGCCCCCCGAATTTTTATGTGGGGGGTATGCGGCACCCATAATGTTTATGCGACCACCCATTTTTTAGATTCGGGGGGCCGAATTTTTAAATCGCCCCCCCCCCCCCCCCCCCCCCCCGAATCTAGTGTAATTTTAGATTCGGGGGGCTATCGGCCCCCGCCGGGGTTCATTTTGATAGTTTTTCAAAACTTCGAGGTTTTGACTGCGAAGACTTTTAGTTTGAGAGTTTTTTCGAGAAATTCTCATACTTCAGGGTTTTTTTTAGAATTTACCCTTGTATATTCTAGGTTCAAATATTGAATCCGCACTTAAATATTTTTATCAAACTTATTATGACGGTGACTATAATGTACAGTAAATAACATACGAAGACACATTCAATATATTAATTACATCTAACAACACTCACACCCTCGATAGGATCATAGGTGGTAACATTATATGGTCTATTGTCTTGGTTTCTTCGCTCCCTGTGGATTTCTGAAAATTCTAGCTAACAAAAACACGTCTGGGTGACGAATATGAATAATCATTCTTTGACTTGAAGTTTCCTTTTATGCGGTTCCAAGTCATCCTCACATGTTACAATTAATCCACGTATATTATTTGCATGTAGGCCATGTCATATTTGAATATTTAGAAATAATGACTACGCCATTAGAATTCTCCTATTATTGTGACGAATATGAATAATCATTCTTTGACTTGAAGTTTCCTTTTATGCGGTTCCAAGTCATCCTCACATGTTACAATTAATCCACGTATATTATTTGCATGTAGGCCATGTTCATATTTGAATATTTAGAAATAATGACTACGCCATTAGAATTCTCTATTATTTTATTATTTTATATCACTCATTGACCAATAAATAATAATACATTTTTCAAAAGTTTGAATATCTATCTTCTATTTTCAAAGGTATTTAAATGCGATCATAATTCTTCTAAATTTCGATGACCCCAATTCTATTAAATTCTGCATGAAAAGTCTATAGCGGGATATAAATAATCTTCATTTTATTATTTTTTTTTTAGGATAAAAAAAGATATCTTGTAAATGGTTTTCTACACAACGAATATCTTCCTTTTTATTTGAAGATTTCACGAAAATTTGTGTAGGCTAATTTTATTTTCATATGTATACGTGTGTGTGTGTTCATTTGGAGCTTTGAAAATTTTATAGTCTGAAACTAAAGATTTTGATTCGCAGACATTATCATGAATCTCTAGATATATTTGAATGTGAACATGGTTTGCATGCATATATATATCTATTGTGATAATCCAACTTGCAGTGTGAAACAGAAGGTTACTCTTCTATGATGTGCAATCTTCTATGAAGTTGACCGATTGAGGAAGTAGAAAATAATTAAACTTAGCTGTCCATATTAAAATATTATTAGTCTGTAAGATTTATCTTTATAACCCACTAAACCAACACAGACAAGTCACCTGTATTTGACAGATAGGCAACAATAATTAAACATAAATTAACTCCGGGATTAGCACTTTCCTTCCACTCCAATCTTTGCAGATCAAACAAGATCAGAATCCAACGAAGAAAAGTCTTCCCACCAATTATTAGATAAGATTACGAGATTAGTTATACCAACAAGCAAGAAACTATCTATTTCCAAATGACGTGCAGGTAAAGCCAACCATCGTTGACCTAAATTTTTCTGGTCTATATATACACATCTATACATATAGCTATCTGCATAATCTATTCTATCCTTTGGAAATTCAGCAGAGCTTTGGCAAAACAGCTATGGCGTCGACTGATAAACCAGACCCAGAATACTATTCAAAGGAAACTGCATATTCCGCTCCTCCTCCGTCGTCAAAGGGGTTCTCCATGGATGTGTTTCTGAGGTTTGTCGTGTTTGCTGCTTCTGTTACGAGTGTTGTGGTAATGGTGACGAGCAAGCAGACCAAGACGAGGGGCGTGAGAAATGTTCCGGCAGGAATACCTGTGGTTGCTAAGTTTGACCATTCGCCTGCGTTTATGTGAGTAAACATCAACTTCCGTGAAGCTTTATTAGGTTCTCATTTGCCGACCGGACAGCTGATTTTTGGTTGTTTTTTTGCAGATATTTTGTGGCAGCTTTGTCTGTTGCAGGGCTTTACAGTCTCATTACAGCAATTGCTTCATTATTTGCCATCTTCAAACGTCATGTCTCTCCCAAAAGTTTGCTTCAATTTGCCTTCTTTGACGTGGTAGGTTACCATACATCTCCAGTTTGATTAATTTTGATCAATTCTCAAAGTTTAAAATCTTTAGTGTCGACCTTCCATGTTTGGGCCATAATCTCCCAAAATCACGGTAACATGTGATGCTATTTCTCAAAAGAGTAAGAAGCATGTTAGGGTAAAACTTCACATAAATGTTGGTTTTTGGTTTAAAATATTGTACTTGCGAGACGAGTTTTGTAGTTTTGGATTCTTAGCGTGGAGTTTCCTAGTCCTGTGAGTACAATATTGACCTGCTTTAATTTGAAATCTACACTATTTTGTTCTTGAATTTTACCAGATTTAATTAGATATGAAAAAAAAGTTTACGTATAAATAATTTACTTTCACTTCTTTCAAATAATACATCTCGAGCATTACAATAATAGAATTTCAGTTAATTTTGGTCTTTCTAGGGTGGACTTGGGATATTTTAGAAAAAGTCAAAAAAAGGAGCAAACTTTTTTAATATTGTATGTTTTTTTTTTTGTGTCTGCAGTTGATATTGGGTTTGGTAGCCTCAGCCACAGGCACAGCTGGTGGAGTGGCCTATGTAGGATTGAAGGGAAACGAGCATGTCATGTGGGGTGAAGTGTGTTACGCTTTCGACAAGTTTTGTCAACACGTCGGAAGCGCGATTGCTGTGTCGTTGTTTGCTTCCGTTATACTCGTAATTCTCATTTGGCTCTCCCTTTTCTCCGTTCGTTCCAGGCTTTCCAAATAGGACCACTATGCATCGAAATCAACATCCATATTCATTTTGTATACCACTTTGTTTGTGATGTTTTAGTGTTATTCGTGTCGTTAGTGGTGTGTGTATTTCTCAAAATTGGATTTATCGTGTAAATGTCTAATAAACTCGTAGCTCTTCTTTGCTATTTCGAATTTAGATTAATGAAATTTCATTGTGGGTCTTGTGACTAAATTTGTACAATTATGTTACGTCTTTGCTTCTTACATTTATCAAATGAGTTAAGTCAATTTTTAGATAATATATGATCAAATTAAAAATGTAACCCATACACAAATTCCAGTGTCGTGGGCTTCTGTCTTTCCAAAGCAAGTTAATTAAATGTATATTGTTATATTTAAAATCAAACAATTTATAATTTGCCACTAATAAAAAAACAAATAGAAAAAAGAATGATAATATTACAATTCCGTCTTTAATCGATACCTTTTATCCTACTTAATTACGGGAATCTAAAAGCAATGAAATTTTTAATCCGATGCAAAAGGAACTTTATCATCCTCGTCAACGTTGACAATTCTTTTTACAGTTATGATATATTTACTCTCTATTTATATTTTCTAATTCTTACATTTTGACGTGACAAATATTTATTGATATAGGTAATGTAATTTATTATAAATAATTAAAATAAGTCATTAATTGTACCAATCAATATGTCACGTAAAAAAGTAAGATTAAAAAATATGAATACAGACTAAACATAATATTATTTTTTTGTTGATTTTTTTTCCTTGAAAAGACATAAAGACGACGTGTTGTCTGAGGAAGGGGAGAATGCTACAAGTCGATATTTGGGGAGAGTAGACGACGGTGAAGAACATCGTTGACTTTAGATATTGGAAAGCAGAAGAAGCATGACAATGTCGTGGCGTCGGTCATTTACGTGGCTGAATTCTGGTTCTTCTTCCTCAAATTTCAGACTGTTGCAGAAATTGGCAATTCGCAGCTGAAGCATTGAAGTCGCCACAGAAATATTGAACGAGAAGTCCAGGAAGCAACCTCAAATGGAAGGGAAATCCATCCAGGCTTCACTTCCGAACGACATCGCCATTAAAATTGCTTCTCTTCTTCAGGTTTTCCTCATTAACTTTTTGAAATTCCTCCCTTGCAAGGATTGATTGAACTTAGTTTTTGTTTTCTTTTTTGTGGATTGGGGAAGAAGGTGTTAGATTTGTGCGCCTTGGGTAGTTGCTCTCGATTTTGGAGGGAGCTTAGTGCGGCGGACTGTTTATGGGAGTCTTTGGCGAGAAAAAGATGGCCATTGCTGCCTCTACTTCATTCTTCTTCTTCTTCTTCTTCTTCTTCTGCTCCTGCTGTCTACGATATCTTCATCTCCAAGGTTTGCGAATGGCTCATCTTTTACTCCATTTGATAGTTCAAATTGCGTCAACCAGTTGGCATTGGAACCATCACTTTTTCTAAATCCTGCCTAATTCGTTTATAAAATTGTGATCAAATTTGGGTGAATCAAGTTACACTCTGTCTAATCAACACTTGTATTTTTGACAGAAAATTGGCGTTGTGTAATCTTGTTGTGTATCTAATTTTACATCTAAGAGGACTCCATGGAGAAGTTTTCTGTGTTTCTCGACAATGATCGCCATCGTCTTTGATAATATACTTCATAAATTGGGTTGAGAAAATTGTGTAGGAATGGAGGAGCTTTTACATTATGAGGCATTATGAGATGGCTGAAAGAACATCTGATGTTATTAGATTTGTGGAACAGCGCTCCTCGTCTGCTTCGATTGAGGTTGGAGATTATCTAAAAGCCATTGGAGATTTGTCCAAGATGCAGCTTGGTTATGATGATGTACAAATGTTCCTCTTTAAACCTTCCCTCCATAATGTGCTGCTTAACTTGGTTGGCCTACACTACTGCATGAATTGTCTCGGAATTCCCGTACGTCGTTTTTCCCTTCGTTTTAAATTACCTAGTGGCTAGGTATAGTTGTATCTAATGAAGAAAATTTAAATATCTTCTAAGTTATCGTTTAATATGATAGAGTATCATGACTCGATTTTCATTTTGGTTGAACTCAACTAGATATCTCATATATACTTGTTTGAATTGTAAAATTCATTATACATTGATTTTTTTGTTATAGATTATCTGCATTAGTTCATAAGTTTGTCTCCGGTAAAGTTTTTCACATAAATTTTAGTGTCTTAATTTCTTATTTTCTCTTTTGGTAGTATTGTTCGTATTCCAACACGATCATAGATGGATTTGGATCTGAGTGATGTTAATTGGGTTTGAGGGATTAAATTGCTTTGTGTATAGCAACTACGTAGAATAAAATGCTATGATATTTTGAAGTTGATTGCTGGTTTTGCTCGTTTATCTCGTGTCATTCCAAGATTCGACTCCAAGAAGAAAAATATGAATTTCTAGCTTTTTAATGATGTCTTTCATGCCTGTATAGTTGGCTAAGATAAGGTTAATATTGTGCATTCATTCCAACTTTGTAATTTGCAGGCTGAAGTGGTGTTGGAAGCTCTCAAAACCCACAAGATCTCAGAGCGACACGTGTGCGTAAAATGGTGGAAGGTCGGAAGATGGTTTCATGGCTTCCGAATGCGAGACGAGTCGCATTCTCGCTGGCTCTCACTAGCGGATCTTGCATTGGACAAAGAGGAGGTTCTTCCGGTGCTACGTCGAGGGGCAGTGCACGAAGTTTTACGTGTACAAATCTCTATTGCCAACCCGACTTCCAATTCATGGTCTTTCCAGATCATTCAAAGAGAGGGTTAACACACTTGAGACTGGACTCTATGTAGAGCTCTGTATTTTGGGTCGTAAAAAACATGTATAAATCGTGTAAATAAACCTTTGTTTGAAACCACTGTATATGTCAACATTTGAAACTTCGGTAAGATTCTCTGGATTTGTTTTCTTTGCTGAACTAAATTTATCATATTATTCTCTATTTTATACCATATTTTGATCTCATGGTGTATCCGTCTTTAACTCAAGCAACTAATATTTTGTTTTAAAGGTAAAGTCCAATTTGGTCCCTACAACTAGGTGAAATGGGCAATTTACACCATAAACTTGGGTAAAGTACAATTTGGCCCCTACAACTAGGTGAAATGGACAATTTATACCGTAAACTTGAATAATAGGCAAAAACAACCTTAATGTATTGATAATGGGCAATATGGCCCTTACCGTCATATTTTCTATAAAAAAATAACATTTTTTCACTTATATTTTTTTTTTTTCAGAAATGTCCCTCAGTGGACCGAACCGGACCAGACCGGTTCAGCTAATTCCACTCTTATTTATTTATTTTTTTTAAATCCTATTTCTCATAAAAGAGAAGACAAGTGAATAGAATTTTAAATAAAAATAAAAAACCAAAGTGCAATTAGTCGAACCGGTCATATTCGATTCGGTCCAGTGAGGGGCATTTCGGGAAAAAAAATGAACAAGTGAAAAAATATTATTTTTTGATGGAAAATATGATGGTAGGGGTCATATTGCCCATTATCAATACATTAAGGTTGTTCTTGCCTATTAGTCAAGTTTACGATGTAAATTACTCATTTCACCTAGTTGTAGGGGCCAAATTGCACTTTACCCAAGTTTACGGTATAAATTGCCCATTTCACCTAGTTGTAGGGACCAAATTGCACTTTACCCTTGTTTTAATTATTGTACGATTTAATAAGTGATACGTAAGCAGTACGAAGTAGTAATACTCGTGGGCTAATGTTTATGCATTTACTTTTATTTTTTATTCGAATTTGATACTCTCAACCTTGGCTATAACAATTTTAATAGATCATTAATATTTAGAATAATTACATTATATTTTTATTTTACGGTAAAAATTATTTTAACTCCTAAACTATGGATTTTTTTCAAACACCCTTAAACTAACAACCTTAACAAATTCAACCTCGAACTATCGTAACCCTAACAATTTAACCCCTCGCAGCACCCTGATTATCCCCTATTCTGCATTTTTTTGCCTAGAACGAGGGGTCGATCTAAAACAAACGCCCTCACCTTGTTGATTTCTCTATCCTTGTTGGTTTACTACAACTATTATCCAAAAATCCAACAAATTCGAGCCTTAAAACTATCAAAAATCTCCAAATTCGAGCTTAAAAATCTCAAATCCGAGCTCTTTCAAATGACCCTCAAATTGGTCTTTAAACGAAAGGCCCCGTCACAAGCAAGTTCGTTACAAGGTGGCCTGACAAACCGGGCACCGTCATCACAAGGTGCTCCAACATACTGGGCACCGTCGTCAAAAGGTGCTCTGGGTCAAGGGCCGCGACAGCCAATTGGTTACTTGTCGAATGAATTTCGAAACTAGTCGTGTGAAGAGCAGTTCAAGCGAGATATGTCAATCCGCTCGATTATTCATGGAAAGGTTGCCAACTTTAGTGGTTGAAAGTTTTTGGAGATTAAGGAGATGTTTGACAGAATCTCCTTACACCGGGTGTACAGGCTGAGGGGAGAGAGCTGCGACAGAATTGTTCCTTTATTTTATGCGAACTTGAGCCCCACTAGGAGGATTGAGTGGTTGAAGACGTACATCTGCGGTACAGAGATTATCGTATCTCCAAAAGTTGTTAACGAGTTACTCGAATTTTCCGCATGAGGGAGTGACGTTGGAGAGATACTATCACGCTTCTTGAAACTGTGACTTCTTCAGATTGGCAGAGGGATTAGAGTTCCTGAGAAAAATTCACCGCACTTCGGATATTGCAGGGTTTGTGAAGCCGAGATCAAAAGACTTGAACGTCAAATCTCGAGTTATTCACAACCTGATCACCTACACCATTCTACTTCGGGATGGGCATAGAAATCTGGTGAGCTGTATAGATCTCTATGTGATGGAGAAGCTATATAACAACAGGATGTTCGACCCTAGCTACTTGATCGTAGGTCACATGCATGAGATCAGTCAGACATGCATCAAAAACCTATCGTACGACACCTTGATTCAGAGGATGGTCAAGAAATTTGAGATTCAGCTACCCAGTGGAGAGCAGAGGAGAGCACGGAGATCCGTCGATTTATTTGACAGGCTTCAACTGACTCGGATGGGCCTAGTCGAAGTCGACGGGACTTGGATGCGCAAGGGAGATCAGGGGGCCTCCACATCTCGGGACGCTCCTATGGAGGATGCCATCACGCCGCCATTGTCCCACCAAGAGGCTAGTATGTGAAATATCATGGAGCAGAAGTGGGATAAGATGGAGCAGCGGTGGGACAGGATGGAGCAGCGGTGGGACATAATGGAGCAGATGATGGATTTCCTCGTGAGCAAAATCGGGGAGAACAACTTGTTCAACATACAACTGCATGACAGAGTCACGTGTTGGATGGAGGCATCTGACAATGATGACTCACCCGTAGTGTAGTTTATGTTTCATTTTATGTACTTTGTTTTACGTTTGTAATATAATATCATTTGATATACCGTAGTTTGTATTTCTTATCATTTGATATACTGTAGTTTTTATTTCATTTCATTTGATATCACTTTACTTTATGTTTGTACTGTAATTATCTGGATCTGGCTGTTGAGTATAAATTGTAATTTGAATATACAGAAATTGTGGATATGAAGGAGTCATAAAACAAACAAAATTCTGCCAATTTTTTCAACTTTATCTTACTAAATTACACATTATTCACTTTATAAATTAATTTTAAAAAAACAAACGATATTCAATTTACTTGAAAATTTTAACACATGTTCACCACATCATGAGAAGATAATCTGGAAAGTTTCGTTATTTTCTAACACTTGTACAATTTATTGGAATAAAATATGTAAATTTTCGTCATTTTCTAACACTTGTATGATTTATTATAAGTGTTGTACGTCTGTTTTATAAAATAATTAACTAAAATTCCAATAAATTGTACAAGTGTTAGAAAATAACGAAACTTTCCAGATTATCTTCCCATGATGTGGTAAACATGTGTTAAAATTTTTAAATAAATTGAATATTGTTTGATATTTTTTCCTTCTGTTCGAGGGCTGAGACTCCCCGTTCATTCTTCACTTTATAAATTAATTTTAAAAAAATATCAAACGATATTGAATTTACTTGAAAATTTTACCACATTTTCATCACATAATGAGAAAATAATCAACAAAGTTTCGTTATTTATAACATTTGTATTATTTATTGTAATTAAAATAATTATAATAAATCGTACAAGTGTTATAAAATCACAAAATTACATATTATAATAAATTTAAAATTACACATTACAATAAATACATAAATTACGTATTACAATAAATACGTAATAGACCGCATTTTGGAGAACGACCCTCGTTATAAAATGCTCTTGAGAACGGAGCCGTCTCGAGAGGACAACCTCCGTTCTAATTTCACGTGCACTGCGCGTAGAACGGGGGCTTTCATCCCCCACAACGACTCCAAACAGAATGGCCCCCTCATTCTAGGTAAAAATACATAATGAGAGGTGATTGGGGACGTAACTATGAAGAGTTAAATTGTTAAGTTTACGATAGTTGAAGATTGAACAGTTTTTACCACTTATTTAATCATGAGCCATTTGGGACCTGCTAGGCTCTTCACTGCCACTCAACCTTCTTGAGCTCGGAGAAAAAATGTCAGTTTGCTCGCCAAGCCTGGCCTTCAATTCCGTTCGACCGGAGAATCAATGCTTCAAAACACGCTTGTCTTCTCAATTCTGCAATCGAATTCCGGTGAGTTCGCTTTCTTCGGCTTTCGAATCTTCGAATTTTCTTCCGGAGCCCTTTAAGTTTCGCAGAGAAAGAAGAAACTCCATTAGTGCTTCTTCATCCCCGATTGCGGAAACAACCGAACCTTTTTTCAGAAAGAAAAACCCAAAAGACATAAACGTACTGGTGGTGGGCTCGACTGGATATATCGGAAAGTTCGTGGTTAGGGAGCTGGTGAATCGAGGTTTCAATGTAGTAGCTATTGCTAGGGAGAAGAGTGGAATTAGAGGTAAAAACGATTCACAGGAGACTTTGAACCAGTTGAAAGGAGCGAATGTGTGCTTTTCTGATGTGACCCAGCTGGAAATTTTAGGGAAATCTTTGGAGAATTTGGGGTTTCAAATTGATGTTGTAGTTTCATGTCTTGCTAGCCGATCTGGTGGAGTAAAAGATTCATGGAAAATAGATTACGAAGCAACGAAGAATTCTCTTATAGCTGGAAAGAATAATGGAGCTGCCCACTTTGTATTGCTGTCTGCAATTTGTGTGCAAAAACCGCTTCTCGCATTTCAACAAGCAAAGCTCAAACTGGAGGCGGAATTGATGAAAGTAGCCGAGGAAGAAGACGGGTTCACTTACAGTATTGTCAGGCCAACTGCATTTTTCAAAAGCTTGGGAGGCCAGGTCGAGTTAGTAAAAGATGGGAAACCTTATGTAATGTTTGGGGATGGGAAATTGTGTGCTTGCAAGCCGATAAGCGAGCCGGATTTGGCTTCTTTTATAGCGGATTGTGTATTGCGCGAAGATAAAATCAACCAAGTTTTGCCGATCGGAGGACCTGGAAATGCGCTGACTCCATTGGAGCAGGGGGAGATGTTGTTCAAGCTATTGGGGAAGGAACCCAAGTTCTTGAAAGTCCCGATCGGAATAATGGATTTTGCGATCGGAGTTCTGGATTTGGTGGTGAAGATCTTTCCGGCCATGGAAGATGCGGCGGAGTTTGGAAAAATAGGAAGGTATTATGCAGCAGAGAGTATGCTGGTTTTGGATTCTGAAAGTGGAGAGTATAGTGCTGAGAAAACACCAAGCTACGGAAGCGAGACGTTGGAGGATTTCTTCGAGAGAGTTTTGAGGGAAGGCATGGCTGGTCAAGAACTAGGAGAGCAAACAATGTTTTAGTCTCCTTTTATATCATGTCTTTCTTGTACATTTTACACTCTCTTCACCTATTTTGCCATTGTTGAACATGAGCTTGGTTGGTTGATCATCAAGATTGGAAGTTCTTCTTTTTTGTGTGCAAAGTGAATATTTCTCGACATTCCGGCGAAAAAGGCCGGTCAGAACGAGCTTCCGGTTCAGTAGTTGGAGATTACTGGTAAAGAATTTACATTGATTTTCTCCTCCTTTTTCTGCAACAACTTATTTTGTTTCTTCGTACAAATTAAAGATAAAAAATGATTCAGGGCTCTGATGGAATGGGATTCATAATGGATAGTGTGTGATCATGTTCCTCCCACAAATCATAGATCCTGCCTGGGACCAAGATTTTTCATTTCTTATTTTAAAACTAAACTTGATGAAAAATATAAAAAAAGATCAACGAGTGTACATGTACATATAATTTTAATTTAATGAGAGAATTAATCAAATATTTTACAAAATTAAAATTAAAATATTTTTCATGCTAGCATGCATGGATGGCTTCTTTTGTTTGGTTTTTCTATTTTTAATAATGATTAACAGCTAGAGACCATGATTTCTATTTGCCATTGACCTCATCATTTCAGGTCTAATAAATCATTTCCTCTACCCCATGTAAATATATTAGAAAATAATTATATTATTTTTTGACCAATTTCTTTATCAACGTCCAACAAAATAATTTGTAAATCGCATGAATTTATTCTTGGAATTACCTTAAAACATGTTGTACTATGTATGAAAGAAGTTTTAGTAATAAATCATATATTTTTCATTTTTTCAAACGATGTTAGATTATGCACTTCATTGGTATGAGTTGAATTCTGACACTAGACTGTTCTAGCATTCACATGGTGGATTGTCACATGATTATTAAGTTAAAATTATATAGTTTCAAAGTTCAAGTAATGATATTTGAATGAATAGGCATGAATCAACGTTACAATAATAGAAAGAGAAGAAAATTTAAAATTAAGGATCGAGAATTCTCATTGACGACAATTCTTTAATATATTAATACAAAAATCTGTACATGGAACTTAAAAGCTCTTTTTCAAGCATTTTGCCAGGTAAGCACAGCCATGAAGATGATGATGATGATCATAATAATAAATAGACCTGAAATCTCGTTGATTGATTGTGGAGCCCATACCCACAGCTTGCCCATCAACCAATTACAAGTCTACACGTTACGAGAAACGATCAAATGGAAAACTTCACGACACGTGATTCATCTCGTGGCAGCTCTTCATTCGCTTAACAAAAAAAAAAAAAAGCAATTCTTTAATTTCATTTTTATATATTTTTTTTCATTCAATTCAATGAAACATACAATATAATAATCAGAATACTTAGCTTAAATAACTTGAGATTTTCCTTCCTATTTTAATAATTATTGATTTGACAATTAATTTTAATTTATATATTAAATCCAAAATGTATATACAGTATTTTTTATTTGATAAAGTGTTTTCGACTTGATTTCTAATCTATCGGACAATTTCTAATTCAATTTTAAATTTTATCTAACAATTTCAAATTTTGTCTAGAAATCAACGTATTTTGAAATAGGTTATAAATCACAAGAGATGTTAAAAATCGTAATGTCAAAATTAATGACAACAAAAAGAGGAGATTTGATTTCTCGAAAAAAAAAAACGTTAATTTAATTTGAAATATTAAGTGGATAATTTTATATCTATAAAAATAAAATAAATAAAAATAATTGTAAAATCTGAGGTTAATCATTATTTATTCCAGAGCTGGAGGTGAAGGTGGAGGTGGGTGCAAGAGTGAAGCGAAGAGAGCCGAAGTGGAGGAAGACCAGAAAAGTTATCACATTCTTCTGTATTTTCTGAATTATTTTTTTGATTTTGCTGAGAAATCTAACCCACAATGGCCACTCACTCTGCCTCTGCCACTTGAACACAGCCATTCCCCAAGCAGAGAGAAGAAAAGGAAGAAAGAGAAAAGCAGAGATTCAGAAAGCTTCCCATTATTCTTACTATTTTCTTCTCCGCTTTTGCCTCCTTTTGCGCGAGTGTTTGCAGCTCCAGTCTCGTTTTTTGACTGGCACAATTTGTGGGTTGTGGGCAACTGGGCATTCCCCAAATCATTGTTTTCTCTCACATTTGTCCCGGTAAAGCCACGACCATCCTCCCCTTTCCCCTCCTAGATTTCCCTCTTCAGTTTCTTTAATTACACTGCTCGGCGTTCACTTCCACAATCTTCTTCTTCTTCTTCTTTTTGCACTTGGGTTTCGGTTGATGCGTGATTTAGATCAGGGGGTGCTTTTTGTTTGGGAGATGAAAATGGGACTAGTGTGTTCGACCCTTTGAGTGAATAATGAGTTTATGAGTGTTTTTTGGGGGTGATGGGGTGTGTGTTTGGGAGAGAAGTATCGGCCAAGGCCGAGGAGAAGAAGGAGGAGAGTGAGGAGAGGAATAAGGATGAGGTTAGGGCTTCTGAGAAAGCCGAGGTTAGCGAAGTACATAATGGGGGGAATCTGAAGGCGGTGGAAGAGGACAAGAGCAGAAGGCCGAAAGGCGAGCGGAGACGATCAAGGCCAAATCCAAGGCTGAGCAACCCACCGAAGAATGTGCATGGCGAGCAAGTCGCTGCTGGCTGGCCATCTTGGCTCTCCGCTGTCGCCGGGGAAGCCATCAACGGCTGGACTCCTCGTCGTGCTGACACTTTCGAGAAGCTTGATAAGGTATATTGTATGTTAATTGAACTCATTTTCCTCCCAGCATTGAAGATTCTTTTTTCTAATTATTTGTTGAGATTCAGTCCATGTGTTAGAACATTGGTTATAGCTATTTACTTTCTATTTATATCATTTTCTTGTCACAATTTTATAAACTGTAAGCTTGATTCAATCTGGCTTCTTTCAAATTCCTTGCTATGATTTAATCAAAATCTGCAAAAGAAAATCATGAATCGAGAACGTGTTTGGAATTATGTCATTCGTCTTTCAGCTTAATATGGCACGTTGTATGTCAATTGAACTCATTCCCCTGTTGGCATTCCCCTTTCATAGATTTAATCCGCGATTTATAGTTGATCTATTTTGGTGAATATAATTGTGTTGGATGAATTTAGTAAATGTACATTGGTATGATCTGACTCTTTTGTTTTAGCTACAAGCTAACCAATATCAAAAAACATATTCATGAATAAATTATGTTTGTGATTATGTTAAGTAGATCGGGCAAGGTACATACAGCAATGTGTACAAAGCTAGGGATACATTGACTGGAAAAATAGTTGCGCTGAAGAAGGTTCGCTTCGACAATTTGGAGCCGGAGAGTGTGAAGTTTATGGCTAGAGAGATCCTCATTCTGCGTCGTTTAGATCATCCTAATGTCGTAAAATTGGAAGGTTTAGTCACTTCGCGTATGTTCTGCAGTTTGTATCTTGTATTTGAATATATGGAGCATGATTTGGCTGGACTTGCAGCCAGCCCAGACATCAAGTTTACGGAACCCCAGGTATGGTAATATGTCTATCGGTGGTCACCATGACCAGTCGAATGTTTTGAAATTTTACAATATGAATATGGAAAGACGATTATTATCTATTGTAGCGATATATGGAACATTTAGGATATGTGATGTTTTAGGAACATTATAAACTATTTAGGGTGGACATGAATGATTATTGGTAGCGAATTGCTTCTCCTAGTATTATCTCTCTCTATTTCGTCTACTTTGCTTTGGATCTGCTACTTTCTCTTTTTATTTTTTCTTTTAAAAGTCCTTTTTATTTCTTTTTCTCTTCCATAAGCATAATTATGCTTCCATCATGTGCCATCTACATGGCAGGTTAAGTGTTACATGAATCAACTATTATCGGGGCTTGAACATTGTCATAATTGCCGCGTGCTGCATCGTGATATAAAGGGTTCAAATCTTCTTATTGACAATGATGGAATTCTAAAGATTGCGGATTTTGGATTGGCTTCTTTCTTTGATCCTAATCATAAGCACCCCATGACAAGTAGGGTGGTTACTCTATGGTATCGCCCTCCAGAACTACTTCTCGGTGCTACTGATTATGGTGTTGGTGTCGATCTTTGGAGTGCTGGATGTATATTAGCCGAGTTGTTAGCTAGGAAGCCTATAATGCCTGGACGCACAGAGGTGAGCATTACGTGCTTTTTTGGCTGTTCATTAATTCATTGCTTTTTTTTAGTAATTCTATGTTTACATTATAATTTTATACTTTTTCATACTTTGACGCGAACACTTACGTGTCAGTCACCTGTTCCCTCTCTGCAGATTTATCGTTTGATGGCCTCCTTCGTGATTTATTGAAATTTATTTCTATTTTGTCAGTCTCGACAACTTTTTCTGTTTCTGCTGACTTTTATTTTTTAACCCTGTAAAGGTAGAGCAGCTGCATAAGATATTCAAGCTTTGTGGATCTCCTTCGGAAGAATATTGGAGAAAGTCAAAGTTGCCCCATGCGACTATTTTCAAGCCTCAACAATCTTACAAGCGATGCATATCCGAGACGTTTCATGATTTTCCGCCATCTTCGTTGCCATTAATTGAGACCCTTCTTTCAATCGACCCAGCTGAACGCCAGACTGCAACCGCTGCATTGAGGAGTGAAGTGAGATTTTGCAACCTTACAAATATCACCTCTCTTTAGCTTTCTTATGTCTTTAAAAAATGTGAATTCGTGTTAATTTGAAAATGACATACAGCCCATACCACATATACCTTACATCCACTCAACTAAGCAGAAATGTAAAAGAGATCGAAGTTTTGCAATTTTCCTTCCATTAACGAAGTCTGAATGGAAGTTCTCGCCTTCATAATCGAAGACCGAATGAGCAAATTACTACAAGTTCTATTTATCTTGTGTGTTTTTCTGATATTTTTTCTCTCTTGTAGTTCTTCAGCACTAAACCTCATGCTTGCGATCCTTCCAGCCTGCCAAAGTATCCTCCCAGCAAGGAGATGGATGCTAAGCTGCGTGACGAAGAAAGTAGAAGGTGATTGGCTTTAGTTGCTATCGTTTTCCACTATATTAGTTTTTCGGATGTGACGTGATGAACATGGACATAGGTTGATAGGAATTCACCCACGCAGATAAGAAATTAACACCAACTTGGTGTTGAGTGGTTCACTTTTCAAATTTAAGGTGATTACTATCGAATGATCTAGAAGTTCGAGATTCTGGTAATCTCCGACACTTCTGGTGATCTTTATCACTTTCTGGCCTGATAGGAAAATCAGTTATACACTCCATAGCTGCATTAACTATATTTTATCAGTCGCTCTGACTTACTTCGTGTATATGTGAATCTCACCGGAGGCTAATCATAGGTTTAAATTGCTTTTATAAGAGAAAAATAATCTGCATGTACTGTTGGCGACTATATAGTATTATCTATTTGTTTTTTGAAGACTTCTCTGTTTTTTTTTTTTGTTCGCTTCCGGTTGATCTACCTAAAACCATCTTCCTCAATGCAGGCTTAGAGCTGCTGGCCGATCCAATGCAGACGGTAGTAAGAAAACCCGTCACCGAGACAGAACCAGTAGGGCGATTCCTGCACCAGAAGCCAATGCCGAGCTGCAGGGAAATCTCGACGTATGTCAAGTCAAATAGTCTGCTCTTATATTCAGTTTTAGAGGTCATACTTTTATTTAACCTTCCTTTTTGTCTCAAACCAGAGACGGAGGCTAATATCCCATGCAAATGCGAAGAGCAAGAGCGAGAAGTTTCCTCCTCCTCACCAGGACGGAACCCTCGGCTATCCTCTGGGCTCATCCCATCACATGGACCCGATATACGATCCTCCAGACGTTCCATTCAGTTCTTCAAATTTCTCATATGCAAAAGCACCCATCCAGACTTGGTCAGGGCCGTTGATCGACCCACCGCTGTTCCTTCCAAAAGAAAAAAACGCATGAAAGGCGACGGTCACGCCCACTGAAATTCGTCCAAGTTCTCACAAAACGGCAAAGCTTTCCGTCGGGATCAAATACTTGTCATGAGATCCAAAAGGGTTGGTCGGAAAAGTTCATCGAATTCATGGAGAGGTAAAGTGTATTTGTTTTTGCATTCATATATTTTTGTTTTCCTATTATTTCTCTGCCTTATGTTATCAGAGCGGTTAAATTTCAATAATTTTTTGGTGGATCTAAATCTTGGACTTGTCAGTATTGAGAACTAACTCTACTTTCACATTATCATCTACTCTAATAGCAACCTATTGGTTGAAAGCATGCTTTGAACCCATTTGATCCCGCTTCGAGCTCAATCTCGAGTCCGCCAATTAAGTTACAATTAAGTTACAAGTGATACAAATGTGTGATGAACACTTTATTAGTCGGGTTTGTTCAATTAACGTATTGCGGAACATGAAATACTATAGGTTAAACATAATGGTGATGCTCCCAAAGTTGTTAATCTGCTTCTTTTTTTGGACTTTAATGATAAACGACGTTTATTTTTCTTAATTTTTAAATTGCGAAGCTATTTTCTAAGTTATTTTTTTTATTTCAATTTTTAAATAAAATATTTTTGCATTGTTGAAAATTGAATGAAAAATTCGAAGCTTGACTTTTGAAAATTAGCGATGATATAAAGAGTAAAGTGCAACGAGACGAGACCCTATGAACGTTTACAACTTAACATTTTCACGTGGAATGTTAGAGGTGTGTTTTTTTTCTAATTCTAACAAAATTTGCGTGTTTGATTTGATAAGATTATAAGTATTTCATCGTCTCTTTCACATATTTTGTGCAGTTCTTCTAGATATAAATTAAAAAATATATATAATATAGTTTTAATTTTTAGGGTCATTGACAATTTAGACTTTATAATTTTTTCTTAAAAAACAAAGTTTAACGAATCAACTGTTAGCGATTTAAATATTACTGTTAGAAAGTCGCAAAACCTTTCAACATAAGTTTAGTGAATTTTGCAGAAGTCCAAACCTAAGGCAATGCTCTTCAAACTCAACTCACGGACATCCTGATTTGAAGAGCGAACTCCCGTTACGGATGCCTAGAGACACTTGTGGAAGCTTAGTTCCGAGACACTGTATATTCGAATTTCAAGTTGTGTAAGCCTAACGACACTCGTAGCGGACACACGAAGAGCCTTGCAGTAGTCCAGATACCTATTAACATGAATGGTTACGGTAAGATCTAAATAGCTAACTATTGATACGTTAAAAGTTTATTTTGTTGAAAAAAAAAAAAACCGAGTTAAGGTGGTAACTACTATGATAGTGAACTATTCTCTATAAGAATATAAATATCTTATCTCCGCAACCAAACAGAGGCATATAAGTTAACTGGGCAGGTGGCGAAGTAATCAGCGAAGCCAAACATGGGTAAATTCGATACTCGCAAAGCCAACCAACTCTAACAGGGGAACCAAACAGTGCCTATAAAATGGCATCGTTGCATTAAGCTTTCTCTGTCTCTCGCTTCCTCGTTTTGATCTCCTCCGAATTTTTGGATCTCTTTCTTTTTCTCGCCGAAAATCAATGGCCTCTGTGTCGCAGACTTCGATTGCTCCGACCTCTCTTTTCAGCTCCTCCAGAAAGAGCTCGGTAATCTACGTCTTTTTTCGCAGTTTTCCCTTTTTGAATTGGAGTCTCCTGCATGAATGTGTTTGGGTCTCCATTTCTAGTTATTTCTTGTTATTCAATGTGATTTTGTGTTGTTCGACGTCGCGACTGTTCCAACGAGAAGAGAGGTGAATGTTTGCTTGTTGGTTCGTTATTTTTTGAATTTGATCAATGATGAGGAGAGTATGAACTCGGTTTTGTTTTATTTATTCGTGATAATATGTCATTTCTTCAAACTTAGATTTTGGTAACCTATCTCTTGCCAGAAAGAGCTTGGTAGTTCAGATTTTTATTTTTATTTTTTCCTATTGTATTCTAATGCATGATTGTGTTTTAGCTCGCCATTTATTAATGTTACTTGGATACGAGATTCATGTGACTGTTCCAAAAAGAAGAAAGGTAAATTAAGCCTGTTGTGTGATTTGTGAAATTTTTATCGATGTGGAAGAGATTTTGAACTGATTTATTTTATAATTTCTGCGCTAATAATATGCATTGAGGGGGCTATTATCTCTACCTGCCGTTCTTTTCTCATTTATCTTATTTTTCCGTTCATTCGATTCTTCTCTTGAATGTTTAACTCAGGCAACCCGCAGTGTGATCTCAAATCTGAAATCAGTTTCACTTCCAGTGAATGGGAAAAGCTTTTCAAATCTTAGAGTGCATGTACCACGGGGACGCTTGCAGATTTGCTGTGCGGTAATTTCTTTTACTTCTTTTATGGTACTAGGACTGGAGCTAGATTTTCTTTATTTCCCTAATATTTGTCAAGTGTATTTTCATTGACGAGGAGGTCACACGTCTACTGGGTAAGTCTTGGGATCATGAGTGGCTGACTGACACTGCATGGTTTGAGAAAGACTTCATTTCTTAGCTATGGCTCTTCACTCCTTCCCTTGAATGGACCAGTGATCCGGTTTAGTCATGAAATTCAATTTGTTCTACGTGTTAATCTGCCTAAATATATAAATATTTTTTGTTGGTGTATAAGCCTTGATTTTAGGCGTGGAAAACTTATCGTGCCCTTGATTTTTGCATTTTCAATGAATTCAACTGGACTATTGCTTAAAGTGAAAATTTCTTACGTGTGTATCAATCAGATTGACAAAAAGAGAGGGCCCTTGACATTGTTTTTGCAGGCCAAACCCGAGACAGTGGTCAAAGTATGTGACATAGTGAGGAAGCAGCTAGCTTTACCTGATGATTCTGCTGTCTCTGGGGATTCAAAGTTTTCCTTACTTGGAGCTGACTCTCTCGATACGGTATGATGCATTGCTCACAGCCAAAATTTATTTTACTAATAAAACCAGTAATATTTTCAAGTTTGCAAATTCTTTTTCTGGCTGCTGTGATTGTAAAAGACACTGGCTTGAAATTGTTAAAAGATTCCAGGAAGTCAAAATTGTGGCATATCTTGAAAGCTTATGAAACAATGGTTTTTTCTGTCTATATATATATATATATATTGGAGACGAGACATCGGCTTCTTATGATTAACAAAAAATCCAAGGATAAGTTCAAGCATGTACAACACATGTTTGAATGTAATATCTAACATTACATTTTGAATCCTAATAGGTTGAGATTGTGATGGGGCTTGAAGAAGAATTATATATATATATATATATATATATATATATATATATATATATATATATATATATATATATATATATATATATATATATATATATATATATATATATATATATATATATATATATATATATATATATATATATATATATATATATATATATATATATATATATATATATATATATATATATATATATATATATATATATATATATATATATATATATATATATATATATATATATATATATATATATATATATATATATATATATATATATATATATATATATATATATATATATATATATATATATATATATATATATATATATATATATATATATATATATATATATATATATATATATATATATATATATATATATATATATATATATATATATATATATATATATATATATATATATATATATATATATATATATATATATATATATATATATATATATATATATATATATATATATATATATATATATATATATATTTCCCAACTAAGATGAAACTTTAAGTAATAATAATTTATAATTATCAAATGTTTGTCTTGACATTACCAAAAGTTTGGTTGTAAAGAGTCTTGTCTTAGAAATACTGAGAAAAAAAATTGGGCATTTGGGATACTATCACAAATCAGATGCTTTTTTTTTAGAGAGGCAGCTCAATTGTTGTCTAATAACAGTAACAGTAAAACGCATCTCCTAGTTTGGATACTGAAATTACTAATTCTAAAACCTGTTTGATGAATTGCAACCATTCATCATATCAATTCCTCTCCTGAAACTCTCAATCGAGCCTGCTAATTCTAGTATGATTCTAAATTTGTACACATATATATATATATATATATATATATATATATATATATATATATATATATATATATATATATATATATATATATATATATATATATATATATATATATATATATATATATATATATATATATATATATATATATATATATATATATATATATATATATATATATATATATATATATATATATATATATATATATATATATATATATATATATATATATATATATATATATATATATATATATATATATATATATATATATATATATATATATATATATATATATATATATATATATATATATATATATATATATATATATATATATATATATATATATATATATATATATATATATATATATATATATATATATATATATATATATATATATATATATATATATATATATATATATATATATATATATATATATATATATATATATATATATATATATATATATATATATATATATATATATATATATATATATATATATATGGGAATAGTCTTAAGATTGCAGTAGAGTATAAGACCAAACTCCACTTCAAATGCAAGAGTTGGAAGAAGATGACCAGAAAACATGTAAACTGTTCGCTAAACAAAATGATGATGAAGAAAACGAAATTCTCAAATAACATACTAATGATTATACAAAGAATACATACATCATCCAGGACCAGGATGATAGCAATAGGAATAGGAATAAGAGCCAAAATTCATGCTCATACAAATGCATATAAACTTAAACTTCGCATCATATGGGGACTGAGAGTTCGTACTTCAAATGCAACGAGGTAGCCGTTGCAACTCCAAAGCAACAAGCAACGCATCGTCAGCCAAACGTGGTATACCTGAACTTTTTAGCTCAGAAACAGTATTTTCAATACGAGAAATTTCAGGGATTGATATCGATAGTATCATTGCATGCGATAAGTACTGTCGACAAGAATAACCAATAGCATGAAGCATCCGTCGAAGAAGTAAGTGCGAAATGGATCTCCAAGACTCTAAAATTGCACTAACCTTTGGGAGATTAGTTAGAAGACCAGTGGTGGTTTCTCTTGGAGCTGCCTTAAGCAATAATACCACACATTCGGAAGCAATATCCGTAACTGACGGGTCGTTGATCCCGCTTAACTCTAACAAGACCCCCACATTGCAGCCGAAATCTGATATGTCTCTGACACATTGCTGAGGATCAACTGCTCCACTAGACTCTGAAGAACCTTCGCCTAAAAGAGCCGGTTCGTTTGAGTAAACAAAGCCCTTTCTACTGCAAACTGAACGGAGAAGAAAGGCTCTGCACAGGCCAAGAGTTGGTTCAAGGAAATCCTCCATATTCTTTGCATATACAAACTCCAAAAGGATTCCAATTCTCCTAACTACTTTTAGTTGAGAGAGTAGCTTTGATTCCATTTCAGGAGCAGATGCCAGAGCTAGGCAAAGCTTAACATTGTTTACGTTTGCATTTGAGAGATCGCCAAGCAAAAACTCAAAGCATTGGGAGATTGTTTTCAGATGCAAAATGTCGTGGATTTTAATAAAGTTAAACTCAATGAGCATTACGAGAAGCTTCTGAGCATATACTGGAATGGGGTCTTCGTCTTCAATTAAGATGGGGTAGAGAGGAAGGAAATGCAAATTAGCAATAGATTTCAAATCTTCTGATCTTTTCCCATCTATAACTGGTTCATTCAGAAAGATGACCATCACATCAAATAGAATTTTCAGGCACAAGAATCTAGCATCACCATCTTTGTTGCCCCTGTATAGAAGAGCTAAACTAGGTAGAATCCCATGGATAAAAGTATCTGGACTTTCAAGAATTACGGACTCCTCTGTGATAGATTCAAGAACTCGAAGAAGTGATATTTGGAAATCATCCCTGCCCTGTAAAGAATAAAATTGAAAAAACAATCTTACATGGAAATTTTTTCTTCATCATAGAGTGATTTTAAGCAATTTTAAATATTCGTGACTATTAGGTTCTGAACTCGATGACTACGATGAAATTGTTTGAAGTTTATAATTTAAACTTAACAAAGTGTTCTACATTATATAGTAATCCTTCACTAATGGTCACAACCATTTACTGGTGTCCCATTTATGAATAGACATATTCCTTAGAGACTCTTTGATGGGTAGAGTTACTTCAAGTTTATAATTAGATGGTTGGGTCCTTGAGCATATACTCACATATATATATATAATACACCATCAATTAAAGAGTTATAAGGTTTAGAAGAACCTAAATCGTAGATACTTCATCAAGAAAACATCGAAGAAATAAAAGAGCATCAGTGGGGGTAAGTATGTACACTTTTTCCACATTCGATCTAATTGTTTATTAGAAATATAAAGCATGTTTAGATATAAAGATTTCTACCCTTTTGTTTTTAGTGTAAATATTGCTGAAAAAGCCAACTCAAGCAAAAAGACTGAAGTGACAGAATGATGAAAAACACTAGATGCATCAAATGGCTCAGTTGCAAATGTATACCTGAAACTGGGTTTCTACGAGCCTGATGAGATTTTCCAACTGCTGCAGTACCTGAGGATTAACCACCTTACGCTTGAAAGATGAGCTCCCAAGTAGATGAAGAAAAACTGGAAACACATGGAAGCTAGTCTTCGGAGCAGCTCGACTAGGTAAGGGAAGGAATCTGTCCATGACGCTTTCCCCCCATTATTTGCTGAATGTCACCAACTATGGTGTCCAATAAAGTTGGTATGATAGACGCCACAACTTGCACGAATGTATTTAAAGACTGCTGGACAAAGTTGTCCTTCTCCTTTGTCAGCCTATCCACAGCAGAAAGTAACCTGGCGTTGCAAAAAAAGTGTGGAAGCCACCTCCTTCCATGTTTACAAAGAAGAGCCACGAAAATAAGCGTCTTTCCTTTTAACACTTCACTTCCCTGCTCAATAAGGGAAATGAGGCTTGGGACAAGATTCTTATCTTCTGCTAAGGGTAGAAGGTATCTCCCAATATTTGTTAACATCTGACTGCCAAGCATGGCCATGTTCAAAAGGTTTAAGCTAATTTGTTGGTCACGTGGACTGCCTTTAACAAGGGTAGACGCAATGTCCTTGAAAGGAATTTTTTCTAGGACTGATTGAATGCTAGGAGGACTAAAACGAACCAAGCGAACTATACATGATCCAGCGGTGAGCCTCATGCTCTCTTGCTTTCCTGGGGCTCTATATATATAGCATAAATTACTGATTACATCCTGGCTAGTAAAACGAGCAGCCCACTGCCCTCCTTGACTACAAATGTTTTCAATTGTTCTCAATGCATAAAGTTGAGTTCCATCATCCTCCCCTTTTCGCAGAATTGACTGATACCAATGAAACTAATGAATTTGAAACCTGTCACATAAATATATAATATGTGCTGAAAGTGAAGCAGAGAAAACCAAGAAAATAGTGCACGAAAGAGTGAAGGCCATTCTATAAACAGTGGCCAATGAAGTTTATCCCTGACTCATTTTTTTTTTTTTATAACAAGGGGAAAATCGTTAACTAATTAAATAATCAAAAATATGATATTGGACAACAAGAAGTTTCTTACTAAAGAATTTGAAACTAACCTGCCAGCCAGACATAGATCTGTTTTCTTTTGACGGGGACTCCAGATTATTTGTATCTCTGTTATGATCATTTTGAGTGGATATGTAGAAAAGCAACTCACCTAAAGCAGCCATGGAAAACCTCCTGACTTTATCCTGTTTGTCTCTAAGTCCATCAGTAAGTGAACCTAGAAGTCCAGAATTAGCCAAGTCGTCCTCTATAAAAGTAGAATGCCTAATCAACAAGCCAATTACTGAAGTAAGTTGAACACGCAAAGCCAACACTTTAGCCTGCTTGAGCATTTTAACAAGCATGAGCATTATTGGTCCATTGGTCATCACATTGGCTGCATCAGCATTGCTGCTCAACATCTCAAGATATTTGATAACGTTCTGCTTCTCCACAACACTAGTGTTTCCATTAAATATGGCAGCAATTCTATTTTTTAATGTATCCATCTGCTCCTTCGGCATCTTTACAAAATCAGAAGCTTGCAATCCTTCGAACGGGTGGGAAGGGGCTATGTCTGAAGTTTTGTCAGCTTTTCTGCTAGGCATTACAGGTTTCACTGAAAGATCAGATGGATGCCAGATAACCAGCGAAAGGTCATTTAATGATTTAAATGTATCAGACTCAATGGCATATCCGGAGACTTCTTTGATTCTCTGATTTTTCAGCTGAGGACTTGCAGTATGTGGGCTAGCAGGCACGTCAACATGCTCAGAAGTTGGTTCATGACCATTTGCTTTTGATTCATCATCTATAAGCAAACACATTGCTTGGTTATCTGGTTGGCAGTGATTACTTATTGGTTGTTGTCGTGCAACTTTGTCGGCATCTTCCATTTTCCCCTGGGCCCGAGCTTGACTTGGCGATTTGTCTTCAGAATCACACATTGTGTTATCAGATTCATCTTGGTCATCATGAGACTCATCTTCATTATTCTCGTTAAAATCAAGCTCCATATCTGTATTCTCAATTTTGACCTCAGAATCATTTTCGGAGTTGTCAGACAAAGGTCTCCTGTAGTTTTCCTTTTCTTTCTCTTTCTGCAAATTCGATTTTGCTATTCTTGAGAGTCTTAAGAGATTTACTTTCCTCGAAGAACTAGGACGATCCTTCTGCTTCTCCTCAACTATCCTGCTAGAAACCTTCGGTTGGATTTTACGTCCATTCGGTGTACCCTTAAGTGGTGGCTGAGATCCTATTGCAGAATTCTCATCCTGCTTCAAAGCCCCGTCTTTGGGATCCTTTTCACGATATTTAGGAGGTGTTTGGGAATTATTCTGGAAAGATTTCTCACCATTTCTCTCCGATAAGCACGGTTTAGTATGTTGTCCTATCATAGCATCAAAAGCGGGCTGAGTTGGCAAAGATACTAGTGCAAATTTAGTTCTCCAAAATGCATGCTCACATAGCTCAGGCCATAAAATTCTTTCAGCTGGATCTTTTACCAGTAGGGAATTTATCAGATTGACAAAAGAGCGGCTAGGACAACCAGGAAGTGCCGGAGTTGGATCCGTGAGGATGGATTTTACTAGTTGAGTGAATTCTTTTCCCACAAAGGGAGGCCTCCCTGAATAACACTCAAACAAAACGCAGCCAAGGGCCCACATATCAGATGCATAAGAGTGAACACCACCCTCCTCAAATAGTTCAGGAGCCATATAAGAAGGCGTTCCCCGTTTTGCTTGTGGCAACTAAAAAGTTCATCAAAGAAATCATAATAATTAATTGAGGATATAAAAGTTGATGGTCCATTTCTTTACAGGATAATTACATTAAAAAGATTACCTACCATTGACGAAGGAGTTTTTGAAATTTCACTCAGCTTCTTAGCCAGTCCAAAATCACAGAGCTTCATTGCAGAAAGAATGGTGGTTATTTAGGTTAGAGATGTGAAGATATTAGGCTGCTCTATAGCGAATACTGAAGTACCTTTATATGCCCATTTTCATCCAGAAGGATATTTGACGGTTTCAAATCACAGTAAATGATCCCTTTTGAATGCAAGAACCTAAACAAATTATAAAGAGCGAAGAATGTATCAATTTTGAAGGGAAAGAAGACCACAATAAAGTTGATCGAATCTCAATAGCATTCTTACTGTAAAGCCTTAACAAGATCGTAGGCAAGATCATAAACTGAGTCTTCCGGTAGTTTTCCATCCTGCGTGGAGATATAAGTTACTATGCTATTATTTACATTCAAAATATATATACTTTTACATTTAAAATCATTCTCCCCCTGCATTTCTGGAAAACACAGCTTAAAAAATCTAAGCAGCTTTGCAAGATGCACGGAGTATGCATAACAGTATCTCAGGGCTTGTTGAGTTCTTTCATTTCCATATCTTTGATCTGGCTAGCATTATTTAGCCTCAAATCAACTTAGAAAAAAAAAATACAAGTCGAATTTTAAGTTTTCAATCCCGAAGAAAACTTTACCACATTATTAAGAAACAAAATTTTACCAGTTTGGTTATCTTTTTGTCAATTGGTTGATGAACACAAACTAAAAATACAACAATTGCCACCCATCGACTACTGAAACTATAACTCAAGACAAAAAAAAGCATCAAAACCTAGAGTAGAGAAAAACTTTTTCCCAAAAAAAAACCATACTCCAGTGCATCATGCTGCCATTAAGTATACGACGTTATTGCATTTTGAGTTCTAAATAGTTTCCATAATAAGATTATTTGTGGATTTTCCTAATTGTATAATACCTGCCGCAATAAGCTCATGAGATCTCCTCCAACACAATACTCCAAGACCAACCACAAGTGAGCGGAAGTTTCGTACCTTAATCAGGAAAAATAAATATTAGAAATATTGGATAATGATCTCAAAAAGGTCAGTCCAAAGAAGGTTTAAAAAATCATTCGTAATGATTAACCAAATGGCCATTTTAGTCATAACAATCAAACACAAATAGTTCCTTTCACAGCATTACCAGGAATAAAACTTAAGTACATTTGGGTGATCTAGAGAGTGCAGTATCCGAACCTGCAGTCGGTATACAAGAAAAACAAATTAGATGAGCATTGAAAAAAGCTTTGACCTTATACCGAATACCTATGACTGAGATCCACTGAGTACATTGAGGTAATCTAGAAATTTCAAAACAGCCATTTACTCTTACTAAAAACAGAAAGCTTAATATCATTCCTTCGCACCTATAACAGATAAAGTCCATGCAGAAATGGCATCTAATTTGGTCCGCAGAAACCTAACAACTGCCATATATTTCATAGTCCAATAAATTGACTAAAAAAAGGTCCAGATCAACCTTATAAACTTGAAATTGCTTAAATCTCTAATCAAAGAATGGAACTGACTTACTTCTTGAAGAACCTTGCTCTTCTGAGATTTATCCAGGCTTTTAATAGCGAAGTACTCAATCGTCTTCTTCTTTCTTCCTTTGTACACAGTCTAAAAGCAACAGAACCAGCAAACTGTGAGCTGAAACAAACAGATTAAAACAAAGCGACTTGCAGATAAACTAAAGAAGCTTGCGAATCGTACCGAGTATTTTCCGCGGCCAATAGCTTCATATATGTGGTAGTGATTCATTGATAGATACTTGAACTCTGAATTCTGCTAGCTTAGCTAGGGTTTTCAGCAAGAGAGAATGAGAGATCGGAAATGTAGTTGGATTCGAGTAATGGATGAAGATTGGGATGAACTTACGAAATGATTGCGATTTGCGCGACAGATTGGTCTAAAATGCATCCGAGTGGAGTGAGCGGGAATTTGAGACGAGATTGAAAATCAAACTGAAATATAAATAAATATTTATTATTATTTTTCTAATCATAAATCAAAATATTTAACCTATAATTTATTGATTATCTACTTGTGAAAATCAAACTAAAATACAAATAAATATCTATTATATTTTTCTTATCATAAATTAAAATATATAATGTCTGAATTTAATATTTTTATCTAATTTTTTAATATTTAAAGCCAAATTAAATTATTAAACCTACTTAGATTAATGACATAATTTACAACTGTCTTCTTAAATTTTTTATCGAATATTTCTGTCTCCAGAATTATAACGACGACCAAATTAATCTTCGAAGGTATCAAATTCGTTAAAACAATCACATTGACGTGAATGGGAATCCAATTATACGTTCGACTTATTGTTTTCTTTCTTTTTCAAGCTACGGGAAGCTAATTTACAGAATCATAGATGTTTCTCTTCCTTGCTACATTGATCTCGGGCTATCATCTTTGTGTCGAGAAGATTTAGAATGGAAAAGTCAGCTCTGTCCAACCATCTAGTGTTGACGAGTCGGTTAGAAAATAGAAAGATAAATACAAATATAGAGGAGACCCTATGTGTCCATCCCTCTCAAATTATATTTGACCATGGCTCTTTTTACGTTTTGGGTTAAAATAAAGGGAAATTATCGCTTTGGACCTCAAAATATACGTTTTTTTCAATTCAAACCTTAAAGTATCAAATTTGACGATTCAAACCTTAAAGTATTAATAACCTAACAAAATGAACATTGGCGGACGTCCTATGACCGTCCTCTCTTGAATTTTGTCGTAGAACGGACGGACTCTTAAAAATAAAGTCTGTTCGTTCTAGAGAACGAACGCACCTTGGAACAGTGGTAACCGTCCTCTCTTAAAATTATAACGAGAGAGGACGGTCACCACCGTCCCAAGGTTCGTCCTTTCTTTAAAATCTGGAGAGAGGACAGTCATCACTCTCCAAGAGTGCGTCCTATCTCCACTGTAACACCCGATTTTACGGGATTTTGTAATTCCAGAATATAATAACATTTTTGTAAATATGTCAAATTAAGTCTGTTTTCTGAGCAAAAAAGCGTTATTACGATCCTAATAATTAATATGGATTTTAAGAAAATTTTGAAAATTTTAGGTGTCGTAACGCTAATTTTACGAGAATTACGTTTCTCGTAATATTAAGGACGTTGTGGTAAAAATAGTAAACGAGGTCCGTTTTACGAACGGACAGTTTTAATGGAACCCATGTAATAAATTGAATTTATTGGCGAAATAAGAAAGTTTGGAGAACCGAATCGTTAGCTAAATAACGAAACAAATGACGAAACAAATAGAAAATCAAAGGAAGGGCAAAATGGTAAATTGCCAAGTCATTTTTTATTAAAACCACACTTCTCTCTTTTCTCCCTCATTTCTTCACGATTTCTCCAAAATTTCTCCTCCCCTCTCGGCGACTAGGGGTGTGCAAAACCGGTTTCGGTTTGGTTTTGGGGAGGAACAGAACCAAACCGATCGGTTTCGGTTTCGAATTTACTGAACCGAAATTGGTATTTTAACATACTAAAACCGAACCGGAATCGAATCGAAAGTTTCGGTTCGGTTTCGGTTCTACAACTTATTTTTCAAAAATTTAAATAATGTAAATTTAAATTGGAGGAGATAAAAAACAATTAGATATATAGTCAAATATAAAAAAAAAATGTATTAAAAGAATAAAAAATGAAAACTAAAGTCAAAATTACAATAAATCTTTTTAGGAAATAAAAGTAATATCATAACAAAAGTAATTTTAATTATTAAAAAGATTCTTTATTTATTATTATTATTTTTTTAATAATTAAAATTCATTTGTGCAAAATCGGTTCGGTTCGGTTTGTAACGGTTTTGACCGATCCAAACCGAAAACCGAACCTAATTAAGCGGTTCCTACAAAATGAAACTGAAGATCGGTTTCCAAGTGGTCAAAACCGATCCGAACCGAACCTATTTCACCGGTTCCGGTTCGGTTCATCGGTTTCGGTTCGGTTTGCACACCCCTATCGGCGACGGTTTTTCTTCCTCACAGCGTTCTCCATTCCGGCGACCAACGCTCTCCGATCGACCTCCGACCCTTCACGTTTTCTCCTCCAATCCCAACTCTAGGTATGATTCTATAGTTCTAGAAGGTTTATGTTCGATTTTCGGAAAATTTAACGGTTAGGGTTTCATTTAGGGTTTTGTTAAAAATATCGATTTGAGTTTGAAATCGATAGGTTTACCGTATTTGTGAATATAATGGACGTATTGGGCGTTATTGGACGAAGTTAAACAATTCGTTGAGAAATGTTCGGGTTTTATGGATTTTCGAGGTTTTAGGAAACTTCGTTAAGGGAGGTTTTGGTAAATTGAACGTGAAATGCTCAGCGAAATGCCTCAATAAAGTGTTTTAGAGTTTTAAGAAATTCTTTAGCTAAGAGTTCGTTAGTTTTGACGCTTAAAGATTTGAACGTGCTTTAACGACGATTGTTGTGAAATTGCTTTAGGTAAACAATGCTCGTGGACGGAGCTAGAGTTGCAACGGACACGAGGTAAGTTCTCGTGACTTACTATGGCCGATTGGCCTACACTGTACGTCGAAGTCGCGTCGAGGATCATTGGTGAATTGCTTGTTTAAACGCTTTGGTTGGATAACTAGGATTAGTTCCCTTATAGATTTTGTTTTTATTGTCTTGATGGTATATATGCTATATGTTTATGTTATGCACGTGTTCATGCATCATGGTTTTCAAATACGTTTTCAAGAAAAGAGGTGTGGCCCGAAAAAAGGCTATCGATCTATTGTGAAGGCACGAAGGGGCTTGTCACAGTACCACGTCGTTTTTAAGAAAATGAATTTCCGCATTACGTTTTCAAGAAAAGAGGTGTGGCCCAAAAGGGGGGCTATGGATCTATTGTGAAGGCACGAAGGGGCTTGTTGTAGGATCGAGATTGTCTAAGAGGGGGTGAATTAGACCTTTTTGTATTTTTTTAAATTATTAATCTCACAGCAAATCAACACACCAATAAAAATAACAGAGAAAAAAAAAAAAAAAAACAGCACAAGATTTTTACGTGGTTCGGCCAAAACTTGCCTACATCCACGCTTCAAGGTTCACCCCTTGAAGATCCTTAACCTTCTACTCTCGAGAATAAACAGATCGGAATTCCGGGCTCCGATCAACTGCCTTTTACAGATTTGGATTGAACTTGACGGGCGTCAATCTACTGCCTTTCAGGTTTTACAGGTTTGTATGAATGAGTACAACAAACTACAAACTCTCAAATCAAATTCTCAAGTTTAGGAGCCGAGAGATGTAGTTGAACAATACAGAGTATGATTAATCGCAAGTTATGGCTCAAGAATAAAATTTGCAAAAGTTGTTCATTCGTGCTCTAACCTTGGCTTAAATACTCTGTCTTCAAAACGGCTCTTGACTTCAATGCTCCTTATCCAATAATGGAAACTTTGTTACCGTTGGAGCAGCTTTCGTACAAATGCAGGTAGCCAGTTGCTTTCTGAAAGTGCAAGTCGCCCGACGCCATTAATGTTCTGGACTTTAAGCTTCTGGGCGAGGTACACTGTAGCTTTCGCGCTATATTTAAAATCTGGCGGAAGGCAATGTTGTTTTAATCTTAAACCGCCATCAGTGGATGCAATTTCAAAATGTTGAACCGGCATAGGATGATGAATCTTTAAATCACTGAACCGGCATCGGATGAAAAATCTTTAAATCACTGAACCGGCATCGGATGAAAAATCTTTAAATCACTGAACCGGCATCGGATGAAAAATCTTTAAATCACTGAACCGGCATCGGATGAAAAATCTTTAAATCACTGAACCGGCATCGGATGAAAAATCTTTAAATCACTGAACCGGCATCGGATGAAAAATCTTTAAATCACTGAACCGGCATCGGATGAAAAATCTTTAAATCACTGAACCGGCATCGGATGAAAAATCTTTAAATCACTGAACCGGCATCGGATGAAAAATCTTTAAATCACTGAACCGGCATCGGATGAAAAATCTTTAAATCACTGAACCGGCATCGGATGAAAAATCTTTAAATCACTGAACCGGCATCGGATGAAAAATCTTTAAATCACTGAACCGGCATCGGATGAAAAATCTTTAAATCACTGAACCGGCATCGGATGAAAAATCTTTAAATCACTGAACCGGCATCGGATGAAAAATCTTTAAATCACTGAACCGGCATCGGATGAAAAATCTTTAAATCACTGAACCGGCATCGGATGAAAAATCTTTAAATCACTGAACCGGCATCGGATGAAAAATCTTTAAATCACTGAACCGGCATCGGATGAAAAATCTTTAAATCACTGAACCGGCATCGGATGAAAAATCTTTAAATCACTGAACCGGCATCGGATGAAAAATCTTTAAATCACTGAACCGGCATCGGATGAAAAATCTTTAAATCACTGAACCGGCATCGGATGAAAAATCTTTAAATCACTGAACCGGCATCGGATGAAAAATCTTTAAATCACTGAACCGGCATCGGATGAAAAATCTTTAAATCACTGAACCGGCATCGGATGAAAAATCTTTAAATCACTGAACCGGCATCGGATGAAAAATCTTTAAATCACTGAACCGGCATCGGATGAAAAATCTTTAAATCACTGAACCGGCATCGGATGAAAAATCTTTAAATCACTGAACCGGCATCGGATGAAAAATCTTTAAATCACTGAACCGGCATCGGATGAAAAATCTTTAAATCACTGAACCGGCATCGGATGAAAAATCTTTAAATCACTGAACCGGCATCGGATGAAAAATCTTTAAATCACTGAACCGGCATCGGATGAAAAATCTTTAAATCACTGAACCGGCATCGGATGAAAAATCTTTAAATCACTGAACCGGCATCGGATGAAAAATCTTTAAATCACTGAACCGGCATCGGATGAAAAATCTTTAAATCACTGAACCGGCATCGGATGAAAAATCTTTAAATCACTGAACCGGCATCGGATGAAAAATCTTTAAATCACTGAACCG
The DNA here is from genome assembly GCA_022432975.1 of Begonia masoniana. Taxonomy (NCBI): domain Eukaryota; kingdom Viridiplantae; phylum Streptophyta; class Magnoliopsida; order Cucurbitales; family Begoniaceae; genus Begonia; species Begonia masoniana. The sequence goes on along the minus strand of CM039503.1, from coordinate 46,959,749 downwards.
GCATCGGATGAAAAATCTTTAAATCACTGAACCGGCATCGGATGAAAAATCTTTAAATCACTGAACCGGCATCGGATGAAAAATCTTTAAATCACTGAACCGGCATCGGATGAAAAATCTTTAAATCACTGAACCGGCATCGGATGAAAAATCTTTAAATCACTGAACCGGCATCGGATGAAAAATCTTTAAATCACTGAACCGGCATCGGATGAAAAATCTTTAAATCACTGAACCGGCATCGGATGAAAAATCTTTAAATCACTGAACCGGCATCGGATGAAAAATCTTTAAATCACTGAACCGGCATCGGATGAAAAATCTTTAAATCACTGAACCGGCATCGGATGAAAAATCTTTAAATCACTGAACCGGCATCGGATGAAAAATCTTTAAATCACTGAACCGGCATCGGATGAAAAATCTTTAAATCACTGAACCGGCATCGGATGAAAAATCTTTAAATCACTGAACCGGCATCGGATGAAAAATCTTTAAATCACTGAACCGGCATCGGATGAAAAATCTTTAAATCACTGAACCGGCATCGGATGAAAAATCTTTAAATCACTGAACCGGCATCGGATGAAAAATCTTTAAATCACTGAACCGGCATCGGATGAAAAATCTTTAAATCACTGAACCGGCATCGGATGAAAAATCTTTAAATCACTGAACCGGCATCGGATGAAACACTTAATCATATGCATTAGATAACTAAAACCATTTCCAAGAGCATTTCCAATAGATTAAAATCCTTGCATAAATCATTGTTCTCATTTAATAAACATAATCAAATTACACATTTAACATTTAAATACGTCATAAAAAACTTAGTTAGACTTAAACACTAATTAAGTCAACACTTGTCACAATACCACATTGTTTTTACGTTTTCATGAAAGGAGGTGTGGCCCGAAAAGGGGGGGCTATCGATCTATTGTGAAGGCACAAAGGGGCTTGTCACAGTACCACATCGTTTATAAGAAAATTTTGCATGATTTATGAAACTCATATGCATAACATGCATCTGCTTTTACGAAACTTGCTGAGCCTTTAGCTCATAGTTGTCCGTATGATGTAGGTGATTTCAAGACAGGTGAGGACGACATTCCTCCTCCTAAAGCATGAGTGCGATTGAAGAAGAATGGTTGCGGAAGTGTGCTGGCGCAGTCGAGGCGTTTTGACCCGTGGGGAAGAAAAATGTAAGTATTTTGGGGATACGATCGTAGGAGAAATTGTATAGATTGAACATATTAAGATGCTTGGAATCTGGTTAGTTGGTAGGTTTATGTTTTATGTTTTGGAAACCTGTTTTATAAACTTCTTTCGAAAAGCTTTTTATTGAAAATGTATTGGAAACTGTTGGTGATTTAAAACATGGCGAATTGTTTAGTTTTTAAACGGATCCACGCAGTTGGATTTCGTTGAGTTTATCTTGAGTTGATTGGGTTTTAAGATACGTTGTGAGTCGTTATTTTGAGTGATTGATGAAGTGAGAAATGGATGAGATTACGGGTGAGTTTATGTTGAAAGGTATGGTTGTGATATAGGTGGAATTGTGTTGATGAAATTGTGAAGTGTGTGTTAGGCGTATAGATATGCAGGGAAAAGAAAGAAAGAAGCGGAAGAAAAAAAAAAAGAAGAAGAGGCAGAGAACCTGCCGATCGATCGCCATCGATCGGCAGGGTTGATCGCCGCTCTATGGATTTTCCAGAGAGCGGGCGATCGATCGCCCATATGTGGGGCGATTGATCGCCCCCCATTTGTAAATAGGCGATCGATCGCCACAATGAGGAGCGATCGATCGCCCCTCAATTTTTACAACGGGCGATCGATCGCCTGCCAATGGGGCGATCGATCGCCCCTGCTTGTTTGGGGACAATTGTCCCTTCTGCCCTTCTGTGCGTTGGTTGATGTTTAAAATTGATTTAAATTGTTTTATAATTTGTTTTTAATGATTTTGTTTAAATGGTTTCTCAATAGCTTTCAAACGATTTTAACGATTTGGTCTACGACTTAAATTCCGCTCAAATGTTACAAAGTTTATAAGGATAAAAAAATAATATGAGAAAATAGGGGTACAGTGTTAGGGTCGCTACATCCGCACACCACCATTAACCTCATTTTATAAATTAATTTTTCAAAAATATCAAACAATATTGGATTTAATAAAAATTTTATCACATGTTCATTATATTATGGTACAATAATAGGGAAATTTTCATGATTTTATAATATTTGTATGATTTATTATAATTGTTTTACGTATATTTTAAAAAATAATTCACTAAAATTACAATAATTTGTACAAGTGTTAGAAAATCACGAACCTTTTCAGATTATCTTCTCATGATGTGATGAATATGTGGTAAAAATTTTAAGTAAATGCAAGATCTTTTACGGAACGATATTAAACGATATTAGATTTATTAAAAAAATATTTAAAAATAATAAAAAATATTAGATTTATTTAAAAAGTTTATCAGATATTTACAATATTATAACATTATGAGAAGATAATCTGAAAGGGTTCGTGATTTTCTAACACTTGTACGAATTATTGTAATTTTAGTAAATTATTTTTTAAAATATACGTAAAACAATTATAATAAATCATACAAATGCTATAAAATCATGAAAATTTTTCGATATTTTGCCATAATATAATGAATATGTGATAAAATTTTCGATTAAATCCAATATTGTTTGATATTTTTGTAAAATTAATTTATAAAATGAGGTTAATGGTGGTGTGCGGAGATAGGGCGCACTCTTGGAGAGTGATGACCGTCCTCTCTCCAAATTTTAAAGAAAGGATGCACCTTGGGACGGTGGTGACCGTCCTCTCTTGTTCTAATTTTAAGAGAGGACAGTCACCACCGTCCCAAGGTGCGTCCGTTCTCTATAACGGACAGACTCTATTTTTAAGAGTCCGTTCGTTCTACGATAAAATTCGAGAGAGGACGGTCACCACTGTCCCAAAGTTTGTCAATTCTCTAGAATGGACAAACTCTATTTTTAAGAGTTCGTTCGTTCTACGACAAAATTCGAGAGAGGACGGTCATAGAACGTCCACCAAGGTTCATTTTGTTAGGTTATTAATACTTTAAGGTTTGAATTGTCAAATTTGATACTTTAAGGTTTGAATTGGAAAAAACGTATACTTAAGGTCCAAAGCGGTAATTTCCCAAAAATAAAAGAAAATAGTTTAGGGTATTAATTTTTAATTTCATAAATTCAAGTCCAAATTGTAATTTTCTAAAATTGGGCCAGAGTTGAAAATACACAATTGCCCCACTTTGCCTAACACGGCAGTAGATATTATTGAAGGGTAGTATCGTCATTCTGAAGAATTTTTTCGCACGTGCGAGTCAGGATCGTCTACGGCTTCCCCATACCCACCCCCCACAGCAGAGGAAACGTAAGCTAAATTTTCCTTTCAAGGGTTTGGTTTTCTGTAGCTTTTGCATCAAATTTACATGTTGCTGACTCTCGGGCGACGTCAGTTTCGCCGGAGAAATCCGGTTGAAATTTCCGATCAAGTATGAGTTTAACCTAAATCTTCCCGATGTTGATATCTTTGTTTATCTGATAAAATGTTTCCGAGTCTTCTTTGGCTGACTATCATCACTCTATAAAGCTTAATTAATTTCATTCATTTTGCTCTTGCGACACTTATGTTTTTGAAATGATTTGAAGTACTGTCAAGTTTGTAGTCCACAACTCTGTGTGTACTAATGACATATGGATTTCAGGGTTTCAGTTAATGTCTCTTTTTAACTTTTTTTTTTGAGTGACATATACACTCTTTGATAGAAGGCTTAATCAGAGTAAGTTTAAGTTTCAATAATTTTTTTTCGTATCATGATGCTTGAAAGTATGCGTAATTATGAAAAAAAAAAAAAAAAAAAAACTTTCACACGTGAGGATAGCAATCAATTGCATTAACTTGTCCTGTTCTTATGTGTCTATCAGGCAGACCGGTACTCCTTATTTGAAGCTTCTAGCTGTTTTCTTACAAAACCTTTCTAACTCCAAGGTATTATCCTCTAAGTTGGAGTCATACCTGTATGCGTTGAGAGAATTGACATTGTTTTTATTGGTATTTTATCATTATGTTATATACTGTCCTTATTGTCTCCATTATCTTGTGTGGTGAATTTTAGATCAAATGAGATGGGGTCTTCACAAAATGTTGAGTTGGAGGCCGCTAAATTTCTGCACAAGCTCATTCAAGAATCTAGAGATGAGCCAGCAAAATTGGCTACTAAACTTTATGTGGTGTGTGTAATTTTGCTTGCACTGATTATTCTTCTTTCTTTCTCATTTTTTAATTTCATGTTTGACTTTTATTTTTCATTTTCCATATTTTAGATATTGCAGCATATGAAATCAAGTGGAAAGGAGCATTCCATGCCTTATCAAGTAATATCACGGTAAAGATTCTATGTTTATAATATTTTTCTTTATTTATTTTCCTTCGATGCAATATGCATTAATATCTGAGCTAGATATGAGAAATATCTTATAAAGCATAAGCTACCATTGATCATCCAATATTTGGTTGTGTATGCAATTCTTTTGGCTAGTCTCCTCATTAGACTGTTGTGATTGTTACAACCTTGATATATTTCTTCGAGCAACTTTTTTATAACATTCGTCTCCATCTCGTTTAGTTTCTTAGTTCATTAACTAGCTACAATGTTGATTTCCTCTTTATTTACTGATGATTAGTTCTTAGTTGTTAACCTCTGTTGAGTTCTCTTACTCTTTTAAATTTTTTTCCACTAACTTAACTTTCTCCATCTAGTGCCATGGAAACTGTTATTAGTCAGCATGGTCTTGACATCGAATCCTTAAAAGCATCGCGCATGCCTACAGCAAGTGGAACACAAATGGGTGAATCATCAATGGCACAATATACTGGTAAAGTTATGGCAATGAACTTGGTTCTATACATGCATCTACACTTTATTCTTGTGCTTGCGTTGGTTTGGATCTGATGTATCATTACTTTGAGGGCTAGTTCAATTAGACAATGTCCATATTAAGGGGTTAACTCTCCTTTCAAGAACGAGCTTAAGTTGGGTTGAATAACTAACTAAATTTTATTATTCATCCAAGTATTAAAGTGCAATCTTGTAATTCAAATTTGTAGTACAATTTTCTATATTTTCTTTTGTGTTTCTTGTAAATCTCCAAGAAACCTTCGTACTTGAACAATAGTTCGTCAGTGGCAATCAATAATAAACTAGAAAGAATTTTTTACCAGGGTCATCTCAGGTAGCTGTTGCTGCGAAGGACTCAAAAAAAGTGGGTTTGGCTGAAAATGAAATTACCAAAGTTGGTCCTTTTGCTTCAAGTAGGCCACCTTTTGGCCCAAGCAGTGCAGGACATGACTACTATCAAGGATCTGCAATGCTTCGGAGCAGTCAATATCTTGATCAAGAAAGCCCAGCTAGTATGGATTCAAGGTCTGGCAATTCACAGTCGCAAGACAGGCGAGACTCAACTAATTGGGATAAGCAAAGTAATGAAAAGGATGGAAAAAAGAGTTTCACAAAGAGAAAGAGGCAAGACTCGTCAACATCATTGGAGGCACACATTGACAACCCTCAGCAGTTTGATTCATTCAACCCTGTAGTTAATTCAAGGAATATGAAAATGAACAAGGTTGAACTGCTGACAAGTCATTCAACTAAAGGTGGGAAATATTGTCCTTGTTAAAGGTTTTAATGCATGTGTGTCGTCTCATAGAAATTTCAATGTTTAATATCTAAGAAGATGATCAATATTGAGGATGAAGCAACAAATGTCAACTAACAATGGCTATTTGACATTTCTTGTTTTGGACGAGATGCTTAGTGAAATTTTGTAGTAAATGCTACAATGTCCGGTGGTTATTAAGAAAAAAAAGAGTGTGTACCTTTTGACATGTTTTGATTAGCAGTCGATGGAACAATTTAATAATGATATTCTTTTAACATTCTCAATGGTTAATTACAATAAATGTTAATTACAATAAATAGAAAGTTAAAAAAGATTTTTAAGAGTGATATACAACTTTAAGTCCTCATGAAACTTCATTAAAAGGAAAACCCAAGGTAAGCAAGATAAACAATTTATGTATATATTTACGGTGATTAATTTGCATTTCTATATGATTATGAATTCTATCAAAAGAACTTTTACACTTGTTTTTTGATATCCTGTTTCTTACATGGAAGGAAGCATGCAGAGTGACGTTTTTCTTTCCATGTCAAAAAAAAAAAAAATTCTTTTTCGAGTTGGTTATTTATTTATATTTAGTAATCATATGTATCTCATGTGATAACGAGGGATTTACCTGTTCTTCTTGTATACATCCTGTCATGAAAAGATTGTTGGTCATTATTCGGTTAATTATTTCGTATTTGATGCAGTTGATTCCGAACAGCAGAAGCATGGATTATTGAAAGGTCCTGTTGGTACATCTAAATCTGTTGAACCAAACATGTTTTCTGCCAACCAAGGGGAGGAAATGTCCGCAACGCTATCCAGTGGAAAGGTTTTAGAGCAAGACGGAACTCGGTCTAGTATGTTAGATGCGAATAAAATGGGTCCGGTTCAGGTACTTGTATTTTCTTTTTTAATATTAAGCCTCACTAACTATAAAAATATTGTGCGGTGAATCATTTTATTCAGAATGTGCTTGTTGACTATTTTGCATTCCACGGGCGTGCATGGATATGAATAAAATTTACGTAGTGTTAAAAGAATTCCAATTTTATAAGTTGTATTATTTGCAGTTATCGGATACAACTTTTAGTATAACTTATGGTACATGATCTTTTCTGTCCAGGGTCTTTGGTCTAACAATGCATCAGAAACTAGAAGCACAGGTTCTAGAGATGCAGGAAAATCTCCTGTTTCTCAGGCTTCCCAGTCTTCTGGCTTGCCTTTCACAGAACAACAGCTCAAGCGGCTCAGAGCTCAATGCCTCGTTTTTTTTAGCATTCAGGTACTTTTCTACATATTGTTAGGCTCTTGATGGTGAAAACCAATGTTGCATGTTTCTAATTGTAGGAATACATTGATGATTAAAGAAACCTCAACTAAAGTTTAAGTGGTTATTTAACATAGTATTATAACTCAAAATTTGAGCTCAATTCTCTATAGCATTGCTTTAACCCATTTAAAGTTGAAATGTCCATGCATTAGGACAATTGAAAATTAGGTGTACTTCACATGAGATAATGTTCACAATAAATAAAATGATTAAACCAACTTCAAGCCAATAACTTGAAGTTTTGTGATTAGTGATAATTTAACACTAACATATGGGTATTTATGTGCAGAAATGGTTTGATGCCAAAGAAATTGCATCTTGAAATTGCACTTGGAGACATGTTGGCTAAAGATGGTAAGTGATTTTGTTGATCTCGGGATTACTATGTAAGTTGGTCTTCACTGGTTTCTTTGAAAGTGCAGAGGGGCTAAGCAAGGAAATTGACTATAAAGGGAAAGCTCAATCCTCAAATGAACTAAGCACTCCCGAGGTTGTGATGCCGTTTGGAAAACTGAACAATGCGAAAGAAACCGATAGAATTAATACTGCTGCTTTATCGCCTGCAAGATTGTCAGAGGCTGACTCTTCTATTGATGCAGAAAAAAGAAATATAATGGAAACAAAAAAAGGCCCACATTCTGATCTCTCTGTTCTAGCAGATGAAAGGAAACGCTTTCTAGATTTAAGAAAAGCAGATGTTGAAATTCTGGCACAAGAGAGAGCAGCTTCACTTTCAGGTTTAAGTGCATCATCACAACTTGATTCTGGTGCAAAGGGTGGTTTATCTGTCAGCAATACTGTAAACTATTTAGAGAATGTCAGCCCACAAATTGCACGTGCTAACCCAACCACTTTTGAATTGGGCTTGAATAAGACGCATAATCCTGAAGTAATTAGGTGGGATAGGATTGGCAGTCATTATGAAGTTTCCAGGGGATCCCTACCAGCATTTTCTAATTCACATGAGTTGGCAATTGATGGAAAAGATAACACGCCTAGTCAGTTTCACGATGGCGGTTCTGTGAATCAAATCAATCATTCTTCTGCTTTATTAAGAGAACGCTGGAAATCTGTTTCCACTATTGACAATAGCCACCTGCCAACACCAGAAGATGTTAATATAATGCCAAACCTTTCTTCTCATGGTAAAATCTCTTATCGATATAGGTTATGTCATTGAAATTATTTGATGCTTGTGCCACTTCATATTATAGATGATCATCAAAATTTGGGAATTTTGCTCAAATACATTCAGAAGTGACATTCAATTGAAAATTTGCTTCCTTTTTGCCACAGAACTGGAAGAAGATACTCGGTCAGTCGTTACTAACCTGCAATCTTCTCCAAAATACACCATGTCGGAGAAATGCATCATTGAACAGCAGAAAAAGAAGCTCCTAGCTGAGCAAAATCGGCGACTCAAGCTGCAAAAAACTGAGAAGCGTATTGCTTCTTGCTTTGAGAAGTTAAAGGTGTCGTTGAAGACTGTAATTTTTTATTTTGTTATCAAGCAGTTATATAAATAATGGCGAAACATCAATTCTAATTAGTCTACTCGCTTCTAATTATTTTCTCCCTCCTATGGAGATATTGGCGTTTCAACTGTCATGCTTGGATCAAGAGATTACTTAATTTAGTAGAATGAGTTTTAAACCTTAAAACTAGGTTCATTTTCTACCTCTCGGCAACATAATGAAAATAACTTAATTTTTTTGTCCTTTTTTTAGTACTCATATTTTGTTAAAAAAAATAAAAGAGATGTCAAATAACTTAGCAGGTAGCATTAAAGTAGTTATCTGCGAGTGAATTTGTTGATATTGTGATACTTACTGTATAAGCAAGCTGCCATGTGAAGCAGAATTCAGAGGCTCATAATTTGACAATTTATTTCCTTTCACATCTGTGCCACACTCTGTAATGTTTTCTTGTTATTTATACTTTCAATGCAGGAAAATGTAAGTTCGTCCGAAGATATTTCTGCAAAAACAAAAAGTGTCATAGAATTGAAAAAACTTCAACTATTGCAGCTTCAGCGCCGGCTTAGAAAGTAACCAAAGTTCTAATCTTCCTTGTTTTCTTGCATTTAATGTTTCAGTTTTTGTTTTTAGTTCTTTTGTTTTCAATATAGCATTTCCATTTATCCAGGATTATGTTTGGTTGTTCTTTTTCTATATATCTTTGTAAAAATACTTCTTGACATTTATGGGCAGTGATTTTCTGAGTGATTTCTTTAAACCCGTATCAATGGAGATGGATAGGCTGAAATCTTTCAAGAAGCATAAACATGGTCGGAGAATTAAACAAATTGAAAAGTTTGAGCAGAAGATGAAGGAAGAGAGGCAAAAGAGAATTCGTGAGAGGCAAAAGGACTTCTTTGGCGAGATTGAAATCCACAAGTACGTGACTATTTATGTGTGGTTCGTACTCATCACTTACGGTCTTCAACTCTATATTCATTTTACACTTATCTTTAGGGAGAGACTTGATGATGTATTTAAAGTAAAGAGAGAACGGTGGAAAGGTTTCAATAAATATGTCAAGGAGTTCCATAAAAGAAAAGAGCGTATACATCGTGAAAAGATTGACAGAATCCAGCGTGAGAAGATAAATCTTTTGAAGATCAATGATGTGGAAGGGTATCTGCGGATGGTGCAGGTTTATATCTCCGACTAGACTTATACTTGAGGAAGAGCAGTTTTTTTTTCACTATTTTGCTTAAAGTATAGTTGTTGTATTAGGATGCAAAATCAGACCGTGTTAAGCAACTTCTCAAAGAGACTGAGAAATATCTTCAGAAGCTTGGATCTAAGCTACGGAAAGCAAAAACTGAGGCAGGAAGTTTTGAGCATGAATTGGAAGAGACAGGAATAGGTAGTCTGGATGAAACTGCTGTTGAGAACGAAGATGAAGGTGATCAGGCAAAAGTAAGTTAGTTTTCCTGCATACTTTCTTATGCTTATTTTTAATTTAATATGCTCAAATTTTATTGATATCTGTTAACAGCATTATATGGAAAGCAATGAGAAGTATTATTTGATGGCTCATAGGTAAAGAAATCCACAACACTTTTCTCTGTATATTTTACAATGTTGATGATTGGATAAATTAGTTCAAATGTATAATTCTTTATGGCTTAGGTGAAGATCTCTTCTTTCTTTAAAAACATGTACTTTCTTATACCTTTGAAAAAAAAATTGTGTTTCTAGGGCTTGTGTACTCAACCACAATAATAGTCACCTCTATTATTTGGTCCTTTTTATGTACTCATGGCGGCTAAACTTTAATTCAATGATTTGATTCTTATTGTTGAAATTAAGTCAACTGATGATAAAAAAAAAAATAATCAAATGATGAAAAATTTAATTGTATACAACAATTAGATTTGAAATCCATGACTTGACTTTAGCCAGATGAAGAGGGAAAAAAACAAGAGAGGATCCCTCATTTTTGAGCTGTATTAAAAAATAGTTTTGGTTTTCAAAAATAGCTCAAGTAGTAAAAGCCTTGGCATTTGGAGAGTATTAATTCCCTTTCAGGTCCAAAGACCATAAATCCTTTTAGGAAAAAAATTCCTGGGGTGATGCCTCCTAGTGGTAGTACTAGTGACTTGTCCTGACTCGGATAAAACATTTTGAGTTTAGTCATGGTGCACGTGGGCTGTCTTGGGTAACCAATATTATCCAAAAAAAGGAAATATGAGTTGGCTGGAAAGAATGTTCTAGCCAAAAGTGCTTTAAGACTTTTTTAGCATACAATAGTTCTTAGAACTGTAAAGTCTCTAGATATTTAAAGGGTAGAAGTATTTTCAAAAGGTAACTTTCTTTATTCAAAAAGAAACATCGAGTAAAATAATGTTCCAGTTTTCTTTTTTCATGATCTGGTTTTAAAAACTGTTTTCTGAAAATATATCCCAAACACACTCTGAGTCAATGGACATTTTAGGAGTTCACCATTGATCCGAGTCAGTTGCTTTTTCTATCATTTCTCATAGATATTGTGTTTTGCAGTGTAAAAGAGAGTATCGCAGATCAGCCATCTTGTCTACTTGGAGGAAAGTTAAGAGAGTAAGTTGGAATCCCCTTGAGATGATAGTGTGCTGTTTCTCTCCGAAGCTGTGTCTCTATACAAAATATATGCATTTTTTCTCTTCAGTTTCCTAAACTATTTATTGTATTTAGGGTAGAACAGGTTGTATATTGTCATTCTGTGTTTATTTTTTCACCAACATAATTTTAAAATTCAGGTATCAAATGAATGGCCTTAGATGGTTGGTGTCGCTATACAATAACCATTTGAATGGAATTCTTGCTGATGAAATGGGACTTGGTAAAACTGTTCAGGTACTTATGGTTCTAGATCACCCATGGCGCATCTATTGACTAATCTTTTGTCTTTGGTGTGTATTTCAATTGCTTTCACAATGTATCAAGTATCTGATGGGATGAATCTGTAGGTAATTTCTCTAATTTGCTACCTAATGGAAACAAAGAATGATAGAGGTCCTTTTCTGGTGGTGGTGCCTTCGTCAGTTTTACCTGGATGGGAGTCAGAGATCAGCTTCTGGGCTCCTGCTATACATAAAATTGTTTACTCTGGGCCTCCTGAAGACAGGCGTAGATTATTCAAGTAATGTCTGAAGAAGTGCAAAAATTCTGTTTCTTTTTTTTTTTGAAGTCTTAATGCTGAGTATGAATGATTTTTTCTATTCTTGGCTTTTTAGGGATAGAATTGTTCATCAGAAGTTTAATGTACTTTTGACAACGTATGAATACTTGATGAACAAGCACGATAGACCAAAATTAAGCAAAATTCATTGGCACTATATTATAATTGACGAAGGCCATCGGATAAAGAATGCTTCTTGCAAGTTGAATGCTGACCTGAAGCACTATCGCAGCTTTCACAGATTGCTCTTAACTGGGACACCACTACAAGTTATTTTTCTCCCATCACTTTTAATGTCCTTCCTTCTACAATGACCTATACATATTCTCTTTTTTGACGTGGAGTTGGACAATCCTTCTAATTTGTCAACTCTTAATTGCAATTTGATGTGCTGATAAGTTTTTTCCATTTATTGTTGAAGAACAATCTTGAGGAACTGTGGGCGCTACTTAACTTTTTGCTGCCTAATATTTTTAATTCATCTGAAGATTTTTCTCAGTGGTTCAACAAACCATTTGAGGGTAATGGTGACAGTTCGGCTGATCAAGTAAGCCTTAAACTTGTGTTTTTTCTTTTCAATTATGAGTTATTTGTTTCATAATTTCAATCATTTTGCTTATTCTGATCAGGCCTTGCTCTCTGAAGAGGAGAATCTTTTGATTATAAATCGTCTTCACCAAGTGCTGCGGCCATTTGTGCTTCGAAGGCTGAAACATAAGGTCTTTTTTTTTACTATAATTTCTAGAAAATATACTTTATGTATAGTTACCTATGACAATGTGCATAAAACATACTGAATGCTTCTTGCTGATATGCTCAATAATATGTTTTCATATTCCCATGTGTTTGAAACCATATTAACATGTTTTGTTGTGAATTCATGCTGTTCGGATGACTATAACCCTGGGAGTGAAAAGAGTTTGGCTATACCAGTGCCATTTTGTTTGTTTTGGTTTAATGGAACAAAAGAAAATAAAATGGCTTTGGAGGAGTCTTTAAACTTTAAGTGATTGAGGTTTCTTTCTGTAATATTATTGAGTGGCAGGAAAAAGATAGCTCTTAAATTTTTTCTAGTTTTTTTTTCCGCGGAGTTGCAACTTTTGTAGCTCAACTTTACTTCCCGGTAAAAAAATTAGATCTTGCTATTATATTGATGTGTTCTTTCCACTGCATATCATGTGTATAACAGATGATGGTTTGGAAAATTCATTAATCTTTTTGTATTGTTTTTTCCTTTCAGGTAGAAAATGAACTTCCTGAAAAGATTGAGAGACTTGTAAGATGCGAGGCTTCTGCATACCAGAAACTTTTGATGAGGAGAGTAGAAGATAATCTTGGTTCAATTGGAAGTTCAAGGGTATCTTTGTCGCAAATTTCTAAAAAAAATATATAAGGAATTTGCTTTCCATTTAAATTTCTTGTCTTTAATTTCTTTTCTGTAGGTTCGTTCAGTGCATAATTCAGTCATGGAGCTTCGTAATATATGCAATCATCCTTATATCAGCCAGCTCCATGCAGAGGAGGCATGTTTTTTTATTTTCTTAAATTAGTGGTTGACTTAGTCTGTGAACGGGAAGGGAAGTGCGTGGGAAATCAATAGTCTCATAATTCGTACATTCTCTATTCTTCCCTTCCCTTGCCTCGTTCATCCTCAGATTCTTCCAACCATGGTCTTTTTGTTGATTTTGTTTCTTGCCAGTTATCTAACACTCCTCGGGTATGTTTTTGCCCTTTGTAGGTTGATAATTTAATTCCTATGCATTATCTCCCACCAATTGTGAGGCTTTGTGGGAAGCTTGAAATGTTAGATCGAATACTACCCAAGCTAAAAGCAACAGATCATCGGGTAAGAAGTATTTTAATGAGCTTTGTCAGTATTTATAATGACTAAGAGAATGGATTGTTTTTGCATCCTACCTGCTTAAATGTTAAATGCCCGTTTAAAAGTCTAAAAGTAATTATTTGATAATTCTAACCTTCATTAAGTGTGTGGAAATAAAAATTAACTGTATTATTTAAAGTCCAACAGGCTTAATAATCTGTAAAATATAAGTTCTAAAATTTATTTTTGTAACAATTTGGAATTCAATTATAGAATAATTTTTCTTCTTCTTTTATATAATTACACAAGTTTTTTTTTTAAACTAGAAACAAAATAAAAAAAGAATGTTCAAAGTGATGGGATGGAAAATAGATCCTCCCATTCAAAGATACGAAGAAATTTGCAAAAAATAATTTCGTTGCAATTGAAAAAAATGACATTAAAAAGAAAACTCGAAAATACTTATATTTATAAGCTAACTTAGTAATAAAAAACTAACGTTATCCAATAAAGTCTTCTTCAGAGATTTATCTTCAAATAAAATCTCATTACAATAAATTCAAATAGCTCATCAGATAGTGTTAAAATATTGAGTCTTCAATTTAAAATCTTTTTTTTATAATTTCTATTCTTATTTTTTTTTATATCGACTTACTTTTTGCCTCCCCTCCTATTTCTCACAAAATCCACCTCCCCCCCCTCTCTATCTCAATTCTTTACAAATTTCTTCTTCATTTAATTTTGTTTTTAGATTTATTTTTAAGGTATCATAATAATTTTTTTATCTATGTGACAATTATTTATTTATTTATTTGTTCGCCAATTTTCCCATCCCTAAAAAAAAAATAGATTTATTGTAAACTTTCATGTAATTTAATACTCCAACAATAATTAAGTATCATAATTTATCAAACGTTTAATTTCTGAAATCAATTTTGAGATGTCTTTAATTTCTGAAATCAATTTTGAGATGTCTTTAATTTCTCAAATCAATTTTGAGATGTCAATTTATTGAACTATATTTTTTGCTGCTAATTATTTTTGACAACATTTACTAACAGTCATTAAACAACCTGAAGCAATACCAAAGTGGCCCTAAAACTTACAATCATATTGTTAGAAGACGACTCTATAGAAATTAAAAGTGCACTTGGAGAAGTTTTTCCCTCCTTTAATCTTCTTTCTGTTCACTTGCTATAATGTGTTTACCATAATGCACTTGCCGCAATGCCAATGCCCTTATTTCTTAATTCAAGTATTTAATTTTGTATATGATAGATGTCATCTTTTATTAGAATTATTACTTGGCAGGTTCTATTCTTTTCTACGATGACAAGGTTGCTTGATGTTATGGAGGAATATCTTCATTGGAAACAGTACCGATACCTACGATTGGATGGGCATACATCTGGAAGTGACCGCGGAGGCCTGATTGAAACGTTTAATCAACCAAATTCTCCCTACTTTATATTTCTTCTAAGGTATTTTTCGCATGAATTATCATATGTAAAGGATATCTGTTTGTATCTATGTGAGAGGGTGTGAGAAAGAGGTTTGATGAAATTTTCCGAGCACATAGTTGATGTGTATCTCATTGAGCAGGTCAGAATGTGGGAGTTTGATATGATTATTCTTCAAATGTATATATTAGACTCTAAGTTGTCTTCCTGTTGAGCTGCTTATTTAATGATCCTTAAAATAGTCGACCCTCTTTTGTCTAGAGGAAACAGTCTACTTGACCACCCTACCCTGCTGTTAATGCACAGATGAGAAGATAACTTTTCTTGTTCATGCACATAGTCAAATAATAAAAATGTGGGCATTGATGAAAGTCTCCTACAATTTTAAATATTTCGCAAGAATTTTCGATAAATTACAGATGGTTAAATTGTCATTATATAAGAAATTCTTAAATTTTTAATTTCTTTACCATTTTTGCTTATAACATGGAGTTTATCCTCTTTACTTTTGTACATTTTACAATATTACAATGTGATTGTTTCTTATGAGAAAACATACATTTCAAAATTAGAAACTTCATAAACATATTGCGAATGGTTTTGGCTGATGTTGATGCATAATTTCTGCACAATGCTTTCTTGATATTTTAATCAGTTTATCGCACGTATCTATGCCATCAAGGATTTATTTATCAATTCTATTGGACACATCTATTTGTGGTTTTAGTATCCGAGCTGGAGGTGTTGGAGTAAATCTTCAAGCTGCTGATACGGTTATCATCTTTGATACTGACTGGAATCCACAGGTAGATGAGCTGGCCTTTTCCTAATGGTTAGGACGTTTATTCTTGGCAAGTTTATTTTACTGATGGGTTGTGTATTCAGGTTGATCTTCAAGCACAAGCAAGGGCTCATAGAATCGGCCAGAAGAGGGATGTACTTGTTCTTCGATTTGAAACAGTAAGCTACTGTGTTCTGTAGATGCTTATGACTTTTTAAAATTATGAAATTGTACATGGACCTTTATCAAAATAAAATTTTAGTTGTTCTAGATTAAATGCGAAATTTGAATGCTTAACCAATATGAAAAATCATTTATTGGCTCTTTCTCCCTATTGTTGTCATTTTTGTAAGAAGAATGAGGAAACTAATACTCATCTCTAATTAATTTTGAGCTTACTAAAGGTATTTGTGGTCAATTTTTTTTTTCTTTTCAAGTAGAATATGGTAGTACGTTCATGACAATTAGAGTTTCTTTTTTGAGATATTTAATAGAAATGAAAGATCTAAGAAACAGATCTTAATATTAAGATTATGAGTATTGGTTATTTTTTGGACTATCTAGTTTCATTGCAACGCTGTTATTTTCGATGATGAAAAAACAATTACAAATCTTTGGTAAAGTATTAATTTCAGTATTGCTAAGTGGGCTTATTGTTCGAAATTTTTTAGGATTTATTCTTTTAGTATTGTTCTATTGAATTGTAGAGAAATGACTTGACATTGAAGGTTTTTTCTTGAGAAGGGTTATTCCCTTTCTTTTTTTTCTATTCTTTTGTTTATATTTTCTTTTTATCAATATACTTCATTTCTTATAAAAAAAAAAAAAAAATCTAGAATGCATCTATTTACTGTTTTATTTTTCATTTTCATGATTCCATCGTTACATTCACTTTTTTACGTCAGTTATAAGGTTCAGCCGCGGTTTGATGATTGCTCATTTCTTAATATACTGATTTTTTTTTATTGAATATTTGTAATTGGTAGTTTTCCTCTGTGATGGGTCTTTGACCGGTCAAGACGTTTATCTTCATGCCATTGTCGGGATTAGATTAAATAATTTCGTATTTCAATGATTAAAGGTCCAAACTGTGGAAGAGCAAGTAAGAGCTTCTGCTGAGCACAAACTGGGTGTGGCTAATCAGAGCATTACTGCTGGTTTTTTCGACAATGATACTAGGTCATTGTCACTATAATTTAATTTATCTTTAATAGTATTGAACTCCTCATATTTAATTAATTTTTTTATCTGCAGTGCTGCAGATCGAAGGGAATATTTGGAGTCCCTCCTTAGGGAGTGTAAGAAGGAGGAAGCAGCACCAGTATTAGATGATGATGCTTTAAATGATCTCCTAGCTCGCAGGTATATATTGTTTGAAGGATCTTGATGTCATTCCCTCCCTTTTAAGTTCTTTATGTGGTTTGTTAGTTCCTCCGTCATTTTGGCCTTTTTCAGAAATTTTGTTTTGTTGAGAGCAATAACTATTGAGAATCATAGAGATCTGAGTGGGAATTTTTTTTATAACATTTTTCACCTGTTACACTAAGCGGCTATCATATCGAAAACTCTTTTGGTCATTCATTTGTTTTATTAGAGTATAATGATCTCATACTTATTGATTAAGAGTACATATACAAGTGTAGAACCTAGTAAGAAAAAGAAAAAATAAATTAAAATAGGAAATAAAATAAATATACATATATAGATACAAATCTAATATCTATAAATAAGAAGAGCCTAATAACACTAAGTTATCTACACATAGCTTAGTCAATAACATATCTTAACACTCTCCTTCAAGCTGGAGCATAGATATCAATCATACCAAGCTTGATTAGAAGATTTTCAAACACCTGCTTGTAGAGCTCTTTTGTGAGGTCATCTGCTAGTTGTTCAGATGTAGGAACATATGACATACAAATCTCCTCTCTTTCGAGTCTTTTTTTGATGAAATGACGATCAATGTTCACATGCTTTGTTCTGTCGTGTTGCACTAAATTATGAGAAATGTTGATGCCTGACTTATTGTCACAAAACAGCTTCATTGGCTCATCAGTCTCGATCTTTAGTTCTTTTAGAATATTTCTAAGTCAAATAACTTCACAAACTCCTTGAGTCATTGCTCTGAACTCAGCTTCAGCACTGCTCCTTGCCACAATATTTTGCTTTTTGCTCCTCCATGTCACAAGGTTGCCCCATACAAAAGTGCAATAGGCTCCTGTCAGTTTTAGATCATGCCCAATCTGCATCTGTCAAAACTTCAATCTGTCTGTTTTTATTTTTCCTGAACATAATGCCCTTGCCCGGACTTCCTTTGAGGTAGTGGAGAATTATGTAGACAGTCTTGAGGTGATTTTCAGCTGGACAACGCATGAACTGACTTAATAAGCTAACAGTAAATGCAATATCAGGCCTAGTATGAGCTAAGTAAATCATTTTTCCAACCAGTTTCTGATATCTGACTTTGTTCACAAGTACTTCATTCTTACTACTTTGACAGAGTTTCTGATCATGATCAATAGGTGTTGAGGCAGATTTGCATCTGAAGAGACCTGTCTTTTGAGGAGATCGAGCACATATTCCTCTGAGATATCTCATTCTTTGACCTAGCTACTTTCATACCTATGAAGAACTTGAGATTTTCCAAATTCTTAAGTTTAAACTGACGAGCTAGAAGTTTCTTCAATGATGCTAGCTCCATCTCATCGTTTCTTGTCACAACTATATCATCTACATACACAATTAAAATAACAATTTTACCTCCTGCAGTGTGTTTATAGAATAGTGTATGATAACAAGCATTTTTTTCGAGATTGTATCAAAATATTTGTATTTTTTTGAGTAGGAGAGAAACCTAAGAAAACACATTTAGTTGGCTTAGGTTCTAATTTAGTTTAGTTATGATCATGAATGTGAACAAAACTAGTACAACCAAAAACTTTAGGTACTAAGTGATGAAAAAATCTGTTGTGAGGAAAATATGATTGTAAAGCTTTTAAGAGAGGTTGATAGCATAGTACTTTGCTTGGCATCCTTGGCCTCTTCCTAAAAACGTTTAGGTACATTCATAGAAAACATGAGAGCTCGAGCAATTTGTAATAGATGTCGATTTTTTCTTTTGGCAATTCCGTTCTGTTAAGGTGTATCAACACACGAACTATGGTGGATGATGTCTTCTTCTACTAAACTTACCAAGAATGTTGTTAAAATATTCTCTCCCATTATCCGTTCTAAACACTTGAATTTGAGACTGAAATTGAGTTTTAATCATGAAGTTAAACTTTTTGAAAGTTTTAGCAGCCTCAATTTTTCTTTAAGAAGGTAAATCTATGTGTTTCTTGTGTGATCATCAATAAAAATGATAAATCATCTAGAGCCAGTCAGATTTCTAACTTTAGACATTCCCCACATGTCACTATAAATAAAGAAAAAAGGTTTAGACGGCATGTATGCTAAAGTAGGATAAACAGATTGCCTATGTTTAGCAAATTGACAAATCTCACATCGAAAAGGACCAATATTTTTATCCTTGAATAAAACAGAAAATAAATGTTTTAAATAACCAAAGATAGGATGACTAAGTCTATAGTGACATAACATAATTTCATTCTCTAGAGATAAAAAACTAGAGGAACATGATTTCTGAACTTGTTTACTCGAGAGGTAGTCTGAGACAAAGTAGTAAAGACCATCGCTTTCTTTAGCATTGCCAATCATCTTTCTCGAGCATTGGTCCTGAAAAACACAACCAGTAGACACAAATTTGATTAGACAGTTAGAATCATAGGTTATTTTGATAACAGATAATAGGTTACAAGATAAGTTGGTTACATAAAGGACATTGTTCAAGGTAAGGGAAGGAGAGACAACAATAGAACCTTTTCCAGCAATTGTAGACATTGAACCATATGCAATTTTGATTCTTTAATTTTCAGAACAAAGGAAATAGGTTGAAACAATATAAGAAGATCCTGTCGTATGATCAGTGGCCCCTGAATCAATGATCCAGGGGTCGGATTTATCTAATGTGACAACAAAACACAGTTGCATGAGTACCTTTTTGTGCTATAGAAGATGATGGATTGGATGAGGTATTATCATACTGATGTGAACTCCATAACCGATACAATTGTTCAAGGTAAGGGAATGACAGACAACGATAGAACCTTTTCCAGCAATTGCAGACATTGAACCATCTGCAATTTTGATTTTTTGATTTCCAGAACAAAGAAAATAGGTTGAAAACATATAAGAAGATCCTGTCATATGATCAGTGACCCCTGAATCAATGATCTAGGGGTTGGATTTATCTAATGTGACACAAAATACAGCTGCATGAGTACCTTTTTGTGCTAGGGAAGATGATGGATTAGATGAGGTATTAGCAGACTGATGTGAACTCTATAACTGATACAATTGTTCTAGGTTTTTCTTGTTGAAGAAAAAATTATCACTAGATGACCGAGATGCTGGCTTGGAAGCCTCCTTTGTTGTCGCGAGAGGATTTGTTGGTTTAAATCAGCAGGCTTGCTATGTAGCTTCCAACATTTAGCTTTAACGTGTTCGAGTTTATGACAGAACTTGCAAACTGGTCGATCTGAGCGCTTAGGAAACCTCTGAGTGGACTTATCTGGCTTAGTGATCATTAATGCAGAGGTCTCTGTTGTAGGAGGGGTTGACTCATGGCCGAGCATCACCAGTCGACGACTTTCTTCTCTTCGAACCTTAGCAAACACCTCCCGAGTGTTTGGAAGAGGATTTCTTCCAAGTATCCATCCTCGCACCTCATCCAAGTCCTTGTTGAAGCCTATCAGGAAATCGAATACTCTCTCTTTCTCGACTGTTTTCTGAAATAAGGCACTGTCATTTACACAATACCACTTGTAATCACAAAATAAATCAAACTCTTGCCATAGAGTTTTGAGATCATTGTAGTATTGTGTACACTCTTCTCTCCTTGTTTTGCCTTTCTCAATTGAGTCTTGATCTCAAAGAGCTATTCAGCATTTCCAAAATCCGAGTAGGTTTCCTTTATAGCCACCCAGATATCATACGCGGTTGGAAGAAAGAGATAAGTACGAGCAATATCTGGCTCCATTGAATTCACCAGTCAGGACATGATCATTGAGTTCTCAGTCTCCTGCCTGTCGTGGCTTTTACCTTCATCTTCAGGCTTCACTGCAGAACTAGAGAGATATCCAAATTTGCCCTTTCCTTTACGAAAAGTTTGACGGACTGAGACCGTTGAAGAAAGTTACCCCATTTAACTTGTGAGAGGTAATAGTGAAATTTTGATTAGAATCACCAGTGGAAGCACTGGTGCCCAAATGGAGTGCTGCCATGGAGAACAATTCTTCCTTCTGTCCAAGGGCTTAAAAATTTGAAGCTCCAAACAATAAGCTGTCGAGAGAAAGGGCAGCCCCCTCTGCATGACCAGTAACAGAACAAAAACCTTCAGTCGATGGCTTCTGCGCTAGAGGCTTGCTGTCGTTGGACTCGGAGGGAAGGTGTTGAAGTCTGAAAAACGCAGACTTAAAGAACGAACACAACGCTTTGGCCGACGACTTCTGTGCGACCAGATGGAGAACGCAGTTGCACGTTCTGAACAGCGTTCTGAACAGCGGAGCGCGACTAGACGGAGGAGTGCGATTGAGAGATGGCACACCGAGGAGAAGAGTGAAATTCTAGTGATCAGCACTTCTGTCGGACGGCGACTAGGTTAAGGACCATACTTTTTTCAGAAAACCTGACTCTTATACCGTATTAGAGCATAATGATCTCATACTCATTGATTAAGAGTATATATACAAGAGTGGAACCTAGTAAAAAAAATAAATAATAAACTAAACTAAGAAATAAAATAAACACGCATATATAAATACAAATCTAATCTCTATAAATAAGAGAAGCTTAATAACACTAAGTTATCTACACATAGCTTAGTTTAGTCAGTAGCATATCTCAACATGTTTTATATTCAAACTCTCTCTTTCTTCTCTCACACACACTCACAACTCAACATGTCTGGCAAAACATCTGATATAACTGTAAATCAGAAACTAGTTAAACTGGAACAGAGAGATATTAATTGCTTGTTTTTATTGTTCATATGTTCTGTTTATCACTCAGGTACTTCATTTATATTTCACACTTAATTGCTTATGTTTTTGAAATACAATTGTTCCCATCTCTTCTAGTAAAAATGGTGATACATGGTCATCTCTTTGTTTGTAGTGAGTCAGAGATCGATGCATTTGAAGCAGTTGACAAGCTGCGACGAGAAGCAGAGATGGTATGGCTGCAATCCAGTTTTAGCAAAGCTGTCTTTAGTTGAGGTTAAATTTTAATTGTTAGCTATATTAATTTTTGCAGACTACGTGGAAGAAGCTGGCAATGGGACGGGGGATGCATGGCTCTGAGCATTTACCTCCATTACCTTCACGTCTCGTAACAAATGATGATCTAAAAGAGTTTTATGAAAAAATGAAGATAATTGAGGTGCCAAAAGCTGGGGTCGTAACTCATGTTACGGTAAAACGGAAGACAGGGTATCTTGGGAATCTTGACACCAAACAATATGGACGAGGAAAACGAGCAAGAGAGGTTTGCTAATTGTTTTTAATGCATTTTTTTATCTGAGAACAAGTTGTTGGCATGAGTTTCCATTTTATACGTGAGGGTTTGCTAGTCAGTCTGATTGATCCATTTTAATAGGTACGTTCCTATGAAGAGCAGTGGACGGAAGAAGAATTTGAAAAGATGTGCCAGGCTGACTCACCTGAATCACCAATCCTGAAGGAAGAAGGGATTGAAAGAAATCCGTCAACCATAACAACTGTGTCTGCTGCAGGCATTGTGAATAACGAAATACCCGTCTCAGTCCCTCCTCTCACCCCACTTCAAGGCTCTCTCCCAATCCCAATCCCAATCCCAATCCCAATCCCAATCCCAATCCCAATCCCACCTCCACCCCAACCCCAATCCTCTGTAGAGCCTTCATTGATGCAGCAAACGCCTCCATTCAAGCGTGGTCGTGGGAGGCCAAAAAGATCTGCATCTGATAAATCTCCATCTGCTTTAGCTCTTCAAACACCTTCAGGGACAAACAAAAGGGACGTGGTGTTACAAGGAGAAACTGTTAATGTTACAGATGCTGGTCCTGATTCTTTTCTCAGTGCTGTCCCAGATTCTTTTCTCAGTGCTGTCCCAGTAAGAAGTATTACTGGAACTGTGAACCATCATGAATTGGGTATTGCATCAAGCTCTACAATGGTGCCTTCTATCACTGTTGGCTCTCAGCAAACTCCAAATAGCTCTCTACCTGAGCAAATTAAAGGACAAAGTCAGAAAACTCAAATTGGAGTTGAAGGTAACCGCCGCAGGGGAAAGAAACCAGCCTTGGTATCTCCTGTTGTTCCTGATGAAGTAACTGCACCTCATCTTAAACTGCCCGACCAATCACCAGATAAATCTATAAATCCTTCCCAGACTCAAGCTATTTCTATAAGTAAATCTCTTTCTACAGCTCATACAACTTATTTTCAGACTTCATCTGGCTCATCCACTACATTATCTATATCTGGAATTGACCATCAACCTGGTGCTGGAGTGTCATTGAACATAGAGCCAAATCCTTCTTTCACTTCTGCTGCTGCTGACTATCAGTCTAACCCTGCTTGCCCTTCTATACCCACGCAATCCAAAGGATCAAGTCGAAAGAATCAAAGTGGAGTTGGAGCGCCTCGCCGGAGGGGGAAAAAACAAGCTTCATCAACTACTGGTGACTCCAATGTGTTAACTGACGATAATTTTAATTTGAACAGGCATCTGCATATTAACAATGGGGAATCATCTGTAGGTAAAGATCCTTCTATGAGAAATACATTAGATAAAAATACTATTTTGTTGAATACTGTAAGTCAAGAGCAATCTAGTCAGACAGCTGATATTTAGCTGTGTATGTTCAAGAATTAACAGAGTTCAGATCATTCTCTTTTAGGTAATCAAACAACAAGCTCGTCAACTTGTGATATTGCAGTCCAATCTTCAGGCCAGTAATAGAAATTTTTGGGAGCTAAAGTGCTTCATAACACTAACAATTCTAGATTTATTTGCTTTTAGTCATTCATTAATATCTTTTGAGGTCAAGAACATTCTATATTGTGCAGGCCCTACTCAAGGACAAAAAGTCACTGATCTACATGAAATTGCCCACAAGGCAGTAGAAATTTCCTCTGGAAATTCTTCATTCAATCCAAACTCAAGCGAATCTATTCCGAATGTGCAAGACACTGCCGAGATGATAAAGAATCAAACTTCAAAGGAATCGGGTCCACTTATATCATCATCAGATACTGCTGAACCTTTTACCAATTCCTTAAGTGATTCTTCCAAGACTGTAATTCACGTTACTCCGGAGACTGCCTCTAGTTTTCAGCTGACTACCCCTGTGGCTCCTGTAATGCATTCTAGTTCTGTGTGCCCACCTGAAAATGTGCAACTTAAAAGGCAAGCTCGTAAGTCTTCTAGCAGAGTAGAGACACCTAGGCGTAGAGGAAAGAAGCAAGCTTCAGTGCAAGATCAATCTGCGCATCCAGCCAGTAATAATGATGTTCAGTTGAGAATTGAAAAGTCAACTAATGTACCGGATCTAACTAATATTCAGACACATGCAGTCCATTTACCTGTTGCTACACATGATCAAGATATGAAAAGAAAAGAACAATCAGCCAAGTCTTTTCAGAATAAGCAAATTACGAGTTTATCAACAAAGCTTGATAGTGCTGGTAGATACTTGGATAAGAATACTTCTCTAGGCAATATTCAGACTGCCGATATAAATGACGTTGCTCGTGTTATGAAGGAGATTTTTTCAGGGACTTGCTCCTCAATAACCAAACCTGGAGACTCTTCTGTGAAAAGTAAGGATGCCCCTGGTCTTACCCAGCCTATCTCAAGTAAGTCCTCTGACGAAGTTCAAAAAGAACAAATTCCAGAGGCCAAAACATATTCAGCTACACCAACTTTAGTAACAGCAGCTTCAGTTGATGTTTCTGTTAAGATGTCTGAAGTGGAAAGTGGAGTAGTTGATCCGACAAAAAGAGCATCAGATTCTGCCTGTACTTTGGAGGAGTTTGCTGTTCCCAAGACTAATACTGGAAAACCTGAAAATATGACTTCTGCTGGCTCTGTAGAAATGCCCGCAAGGGAGAACTTTGAAGGGAAGTTAGCTATGGAGGATGAAATGGAGGACATTTCAGTTCTTACAAATACTGTCAAGAGGAATGATGATCTTTTTCATAGACCACCAATTGATGATCATTCTGGAGTTGTTCAATCTATTCACACCAGTTTAGATAATTTGGGCGCAGCTGATGATGCTACCAACCACCCTATTCTAACACCTGTTTCTTATACGGCAGAACATAAAGGCTTAATGACCTCTCCTTGTGTAACAGAAAAAATTGTTATGAGTTCTGAAAATAAACCAGTGCCTACTTCAGGGGAGTTTCAAGAGTCTTTTCGTATAGACATTTTAGAATCCATCGATTCTGTGCCAGCTACAAGAGCTGATCATAGTGAAGAGATTGTTTCATTAGCTGTCAATCCAAATCATTCTGGTGAAAGAGCTTCTGATATTAAAGAAAATAGTTTTGTATACAGAACACCACCAAATTCCCAAAAATCTTTGGACCTTGATAATAAAAGCCTTGGATGTCATAACACTATTTCCGAGAGTGTGGAGCATTCATTTATTAATTCTGTAGAAGGTATTTCTGAGAAGTCAGGCATTGCTTCCTTAAAGGCTGAAGCTGATAAATGCTCTTCTGAAGTTGTTGAAGTTTTGAAAATATTTTCAGAAGTAAATCAGCTAGAGCCATGCTATAGTGCCTCAGGTAATGATGTTGAAACTTTGCTAGAAACTCCTGCAGCTATAGTGGAGAATTCTGCGAGCGAAAAAATTGAAATGGCTGAAGAAGAATGTCAAGAACCGTCTTCTAACAATCATATTCCTGCCCCTCCCGAGACTTTGTGTGGAAGGCCAGATCATTCACGTGTTACTATGCCTTTTGAAGGTTCTGTTGTTGAGTTGTGCGCTCCATCTGCTAATGAAGCCTTTCAATGCGCTAACGCGGGTGTTGAATATTTAAAGATATCCTCCAATGCAAAAGATTTTGACATGGCTTGTGGACCAGTGGATTCTAAATCAGGAAATGATGATGAAAGACCGGAAGGAAAACCTCCTGCCATTCAAGAGTCTTCTAGGATTCTAGCTCCAGCACTGATCGAAAATAACTCTGTAGATGTAGCGCATGCTTCAGAAAAACCATATTGCTCCCCTGAAGGTAGAATCCATGGAGGGCCCTGTTCTGATAGTTCAGCTCATTTGAATGACGAGACTTCTGGTGAAAGAAGTATACCAATCATGAAAGAAGATGTGGTTGAGTGCTCTTCCGAATATCTTGAAGTTCCTAACGGATTAGAAGGCCACAATCCTGAAGAAAGTGTTGGAAAAATGGGTACCATTTTGGATCACCATGCTGCAACTTCACTTGATAATCCTTCTGACCAGGTTAACTTAGTGGCTTCATGGGACCTTAGAGAAGAGAAAGAGGAATGTATGTTGGAATCGGATTACTCTGTTGTTGCTGAACCTGATGCTGTTGAAGAGGAAAGTGGTCCTTGTGCCCCAAATACTAAAAGTCATGAAGGTGGCCTGGAAGGTATTAGCCCTATGGAAGTAGTCAACCCTACAGATGATCTACTAAATGTTTCGGATGGTGTTGGTCCACCCGAGAGTGTGTTGAACACAAAAAAAGATCTGCTTTCATTTTCAGGGTCGGCAACAGAAGAAATGGTTGAGGACTTATTTTACAGCCCTGTTGGAAGTCCTGCGGCACTGACCGAACCATTAAGGTCTGATGATAAATTTGATGATCAAATAAATGTCACTGGTGGTGGTCTTGATAAAGGTGGCAGCCTAGAACAGCTGGAAGGTCCAAAAGAATCTGAAGAGAAGGGGGTCAAAGTTGAACATTTGCCAGAAACTATCAATGCATCTTTGTTGGAAAAAGAGAGAGGGCAAGGTTTTATGCTGGAGACTGAGGACTTATCTGGGAAGAGTTCAGCAGTTATCTCAGTAGTTGATTGCGTTATTGCCAAAGAAGATGGTAATTTTATTGGAGGAAATAGTTTAGAAACTGAGATCTTGACATTCTCTTCGCCAGTGAGAGATGAGGGGAAGAATGAGAACTCATCTAAGGAGGATTGGATTCAGTGCTCAGAGACTGGTTTGAGGGCTGCTTGTCAGATTGATGAGCTAATACCAGAAAACACATCTAATATTCAGGAGTTGGCTGAGTGTCAACTTACTGTCTTGGCTTCGCTGGATAAGCAAAATGGTAATGACATTGAAATGAATGATGAGATGGTTACAACTCAGGTTGGCCAGATTTTACCTGAAGTTCTTTTATCGGTCAAGGATAGTATGCCTTTGACTGTTACAGAGGAGGAAAATTTGGGAGGCACATTGGAGAAGCATCTACCAATCTCTCAAGATTCGAATAATGAAATAAGTAATCAAATGGATGCTTCTCACAATGATATGATTACACCAGAAAATAACAACGTGAATGTTCCATTTTCCTCTGCGACTGAGGAAGACAAGCAGTCCTCTGGTCGTTTAGTAGCAATGGATGAATCAAAAATTTTGAAAATCGATGTTGATCAAATTATTACTTCTGAAGTTGGATATTTACCAAAAGCGACGGTCGACAATGTAGTTCAACCTTCATCTTCCCTGAAAACAGAGGAAGGTTACATCGACTTCAAATCAAACGCCGAAGTACAGATGTCTGATCAAAAGGATTCAAGTGAGGTTGGCATCTTCATATCTATAAAGTAGTATTAATAGCATAAATAAATTTGAAAATGTTTCACTCATATTCATTTGTAATGCTGGTAAATTTATTGACAATTAGAGTGAGACCAAGTTAACAAGCTCAAATTCATCCAATATATTGAAAGTGCTAGGTCCAAGTCGAGGCAGTATGGCACATGGTGTTGTGTCAATTAATCTTCTTAATCTTAAACAATATTAGTATTTTTTTTATTTTTTTCTTACTAGGCCATATCTTCATTTCAGGTTTATGAGCTCTCTGTGAAAAGGGGTGAACTGGAAAATATTAATGCGCTGCAGTCATCAGTACATATAGGAGAGAGAAATGAGGAGGTTTTGTCAGTTAAAGATCTGGTCGATTGTTCAGTGTTGCAGGTGAAAGCAGTGGTAGAAAATGACAAAGCAGATGAAAGTTCATTGGTGAAAGGTAAAGAAGATATTTCAGCCGTGCGAGTGGATGATAAACTAGATGATTCTCCAACATGTGATATCCTGTCTGAGCTTCATGGCATTCAGAAGGGTGAGCTTACCCTCGAAAAGACTGTATCCGAAAGTTCGAATATGCCTTCATCTTCGGTGGAAATTCAAGACCAAATTGAGGAGAGTTCATCCGAGAAAGGTCCAACAGAGGTGAGAACTGATCAGGTAGATGTGTCAGCAGTCTGATTCTGCGAAAACTGATTAGGAAATTAAAAACTTTTGTGGGTGATCCTAGAAGGCTCTTGGGGAGACCCCAGTTTCTCAAAAGAACTGAAATTAGATATGCATAAATGCTGTACAGCCGTGTATGTAATTCTCTTCTGTATTTAGATTGTTATGAAAGAGATGTCGTTTGTAATAGTTAATTTAATACAAAAGCTCCATTTTAGACTTTTAGTTACCACTTTCGTTTAGGTTAATTTCTCCGAAAATTGTTCGATCTTGTCTTTATTTGCCCTCTCGCATGTGACTTCAGTGGTGGCAGTTTGTCTTTTTTTATGTATTGTCCAAAAAGACACCCTCGCTGTCTGACTAAAACATACTGAAAAAAAATGGTTGGATAAGGTCAGGTGGCCATTTTGTGGTAACTAATGCCTGAAATAATCAAAACCATTAAACAACGATGTGTTTTGACTTGTCATTAACTTGCAAAATTTCAGGTCTGGATACTGCTTTTTTCCAATTTAAATAGATTTAAGATTAAGTAATCGCTTGAACATTAGAGTAGTTAAATGCACTTCAACAGTTAACACGTTGAACTATTTTTTCCTTGTAGCCAAAGAGTTTGGAGCCCATAATAATCTATCCTGATTTCTTTCTCATTATCTACTAAGATGCCTTGGTATCATCTTTCAATAATTGCACGACTGATTCGGTTGTGTAGGACGACACCAATGAATAGAAACTCTTAGCTTCTATCTATGCCTTTTGTCATGTGTTTCATATAATGCACCAAATAGACAGTGTGTGTTCATTGAATCTCACTGGATGTAATTATTTTCTATTTGGGAAAATCATCCCCACCAGAGTTCTATGAATTGCCTCTTGCCAACCCCACCACCCATTTGGACTGAAATTCCAATCCCATCATACTATGGAACATGATTTCATTTTTCCACTAACTCCAATAATAATTCCACATCTTCTCAAAGTTTCAACACTAAGCTGAATTGTAAAAGATGTGTTCTGCATAATTAATTAAAATGGCATCAACCCAATACACTTCTCTCCTATTAAAAAAAAAAAAAAAAAAAAAAAAAAAAAAAAAAAAAAAAAAAAAAAAAAAAAAAAAAAAAAAAAAAAAAAAAAAAAAAAAAAAAAAAAAAAAAAAAAAAAAAAAAAAAAAAAAAAAAAAAAAAAAAAAAAAA
Organism: Begonia masoniana; assembly: GCA_022432975.1. Taxonomy (NCBI): domain Eukaryota; kingdom Viridiplantae; phylum Streptophyta; class Magnoliopsida; order Cucurbitales; family Begoniaceae; genus Begonia; species Begonia masoniana. The sequence goes on along the minus strand of CM039503.1, from coordinate 46,930,224 downwards.
AAAAAAAAAAAAAAAAAAAAAAAAAAAAAAAAAAAAAAAAAAAAAAAAAAAAAAAAAAAAAAAAAAAAAAAAAAAAAAAAAAAAAAAAAAAAAAAAAAAAAAAAAAAAAAAAAAAAAAAAAAAAAAAAAAAAAAAAAAAAAAAAAAAAAAAAAAAAAAAAAAAAAAAAAAAAAAAAAAAAAAAAAAAAAAAAAAAAAAAAAAAAAAAAAAAAAAAAAAAAAAAAAAAAAAAAAAAAAAAAAAAAAAAAAAAAAAAAAAAAAAAAAAAAAAAAAAAAAAAAAAAAAAAAAAAAAAAAAAAAAAAAAAAAAAAAAAAAAAAAAAATCTCACTTGGATGTAATTATTTTCTATTTGGGAAAATCATCCCCAATTTTTCCACTAACTCCAATAATAATTCCACATCTTCTCAAAGTTTCAACACTAAGCTGAATTGTAAAAGATGTGTTCTGCATAATTAATTAAAATGGCATCAACCCAATACACTTCTCTCCTAAATTAGTCAAGAAAATGGATAATTTTCTTCTTGAGACAAGACTATTAGCTTCATATCTAATATTTCAAATTATTAAGCATTTAATTAATTTCAATTAACCACTGAATTTGAAATCATTGTTACACTCTGTGATATCTAAACATTACAGATGAAAATTATTTAATGATGGAATTTGTACATAGTTGAAAGTGAAAATGAGTAACCTCTTTCAAAATTTTGATCATGACATGATCTTCAACGCCTCCCTATTCTGTCCTAGTATATTGAATACCGTCGCTGCAATATGAGCTGGCGTCAGACCAGCTTCCGCCATTTGGTGGCCCGGTGATCCATGGTCAATATATCGATCAGGAAGAACCAGTGGTCTCCACTGCCAACATAATAATGCCAACAAAATTCAGATTCAATAAATCAATTATAGTTTTCAGCAGAATTTTACATTATCTTCTCTCCATCTATACCTTTAATTTGCCGTCGAGAAGGCCATCGAGGGCCAGGAACTGTACCACATGAGATCCAAAACCCCCAATTGATCCTTCTTCGACAGTGATTAAAACATCGTGGGATTTCGCCAGACTTCGGATAAGGCTCTGGTCGAGCGGTTTGCAAAAGCGTGCATCTGCAACCGTTATTCGTAAGCCATGGTTTTCCACCAACGAAGAAGCGGCCAAACAGCTTTGTACGGCTGTACCATAGCCCAAGAGTGCCACTCTTTCTCCTTCGATCAATATTCTTCCTCTCCCCACCTGTCAGAATATCATGAAATTTTTATTTGGAGCATTTGGTTTGTACGAATGCAAGAATATTCGTATGAATGAAGGTCTTGATAGAACCAAATGGTCACCTCAATAGGAATGCCTTTATTTCCTGGTGGTAGAACCACCCCAATACCATTTCCTCTCGGGTACCTGAAGCAACTGGGCCGATCATCTATGGCAGCAGCAGTAGCAACCATATGGAAGAGTTCGGCTTCATCGGAAGGGGCCATCACCACCATGTTAGGGAGGCACGCCATGAAAGTGACATCAAAAGTTCCGCTATGAGTTGGACCATCTGCTCCGACTAGTCCAGCTCTGTCCATCGCGAATCTCACCGGCAGCTTTTGCAAATCTACATCATGAACTACCTACATTACGAAAAATTCAAAGAAACCAATTAAAATTATTTCAAGGATGAAAAGAAAATAACCATCATTTAACAACGAGACGGAAGCTTGCCTGATCATAAGCCCTTTGCATGAACGATGAGTAAATGGCACAAAAAGGTTTAATCCCTTCACAAGCCAGACCAGCGGCAAAAGTAACAGCATGTTGTTCGGCTATTCCGACATCAAAGCATCTCGTCGGAAATCGGCGAAGGAAGAGGTTTAAGCCTGTTCCACCTCCCATTGCAGCATGAATTGCCACGATATCTTTGTCAACTTCTGCCTCTGCTATCAAAGCTTCTGCAAAATATGTAGTGAAAGACTGGGTGGTGGCCTTGGATTTCAACTGCTTTCCAGTTGCAGGATCAAATTTCGTCACTCCTACAAAATAAACACCAAGTTTAAGTCTCTCTCTCCGTCACTCACTTCACTTCCGTATGAAATTTTATTATTCGATATTGTACTTTTAAGACTTCAAATTGTCACACAAGACTTTAACGAGATGATTCTGCAATTACCATGGTACTTATCATCGGCTTTCTCTGCATATGGGTATCCACGGCCTTTCTCAGTGACAACATGTATAAGCACAGGACCCGTGGTTTGGGTACTCTTCACCTCTTTCAGAATGGAAACAAGATCATCAATGTTATGACCATCGACAGGACCAATATAATAAAGTCCAAGCTCTTCAAAAAGCGTCGATCCAGAACCACTTATCATTCCACGAGCATATTCGTCGACTTTCGCAGCTAGTTCATGCATAGGACCCCCAATTTTTTTCGTAACACCCTGCAACAATTTCATTTCAGTAGGGTCAAAGTTCAAAAAAATCATCTCCTCTAATCTATATAATTAGAGTAATGTCAGTTTACTCTTAAATTTTACACTCTAATTTTATCTCTTGACGTCTGCTCATTAATTGGTGCAATCGACGTCATATTTTAACTATTTATAATTTATCTTAATTATTACATCAATTAATGAACAACATATAAAATCCACGTCAGAAGGTAAAATTTGAACATCAGAAGAAATCTAGCATTACCCGTATAATCAACAACTCACCTTTGCAACCTCTCTTAGTTCCCTAAGAGGCCTGTTTGACTGCAATCTACTAAGTGCACTGCTCAAAGCTCCGACAGGAGCTACAGGCCCATCGAGAGTAGCAGTAGGTAATGAAACTTGTTTATTATCATTAAGAATGACGATCATATCGGAGTCCAGATATCCAGCGTTGTTCATGGCTTCATAAGCTTGCCCAGCCGTCATGGCACCATCGCCAATAACAGCGATTACATTGTTCTTTCTTCCCTTCAAGTCCCTCCCCACTGCCATCCCTGTAAGGATACCCATGACAATCACCTTGGTGGAATATAGAATTCGCTTCCATTTTTGACTTAACTTAGCATAACATAATAAAATATTACCAATTTCAGAGTAAGATAACTGAATAAGGATAGATCCTCAATTCACAAACAGCAAGTGATATATCAGTTTATACAGCATAGTATAAGCTGAAAGAAAACTTAACTTGAACCATTGGGAATCAATTATGTTTCGATTTAAGAACACATAAGACTTGTTCTATCATCGTAAGCAGAACAAAGCCTTACCCAAGCCTGCGGATATGGTAGTAGAGCTGTGTCCAGTCCCAAAGCAATCAAATTCACTCTCAGACCGCTTGGTAAATCCCGATAATCCATTTGTCTGACGAATCGTAGACATCTTGTCTCTTCTACCAGTCAGGATTTTGTGTGGATAAGACTGCAAAAAGATTGAATTCAAAATTTGATAGCTGAGAGAAAACATCGTGATCAAATAAAATCAACACCATAGAGAAGGAGAAGACATACCTGATGGCCAACATCCCAAAGAATCTTATCCTGAGGAGCATTGAAGACATAGTGAAGAGCAACAGTGAGCTCAACAACTCCAAGGCTCGAGCCCAAGTGACCCCCGGTTTTAGAAACATTAAAGATGACATCACAACGTAGTTCATCAGCCAGTTGTTTGAGCTCCTGCAACAGAAGATTTACATATAAGAAAAACTAAACAAAAACTGCGCCCAGTTTTGGAGTTCTACTCGAGTCTGGCAATTGGGTTTTGCAGTTTATCGCTTAAAAAATAGATTTTCCAAGTGAGTTGAATATTGGGTTTTGCAGTTTATCGCTTAAAAAAAAGATTTTCCAAGTGAGTTGAATAGTTTATAGTATCCACAAGAGTTGGGTTTGCAGTTTTATACCCTAATAGATAGATTTTTCATGTGAATCGGATAGTTTATGGTATCCAAGAGAGGAGTCGGTGGTCTCTGAGAGTGGTACTCGCCCATCTCTGATAGTGATCCACAAATTCTACTCGCCTTTTTCTTTGCCTGTCCAGGATCCAAACAAAACAACCATTACTTTCAACGAATTATGTTTTTTTTTCTTCCTTCCAGATAGAATTCTCATCCACTTAAGGAATAAAAAAATAAAATCCCCTACTCAATGAAATGAAGAAATTAAACTGAAATAATTTTACTAAGATAATCTAATAAAATTGGCAGCCTATCAAGCACGTAAAGGTGCGTGTTCGCTCAAACAACTAGCAGACCTGTTTGGGTCTCCGTCGACATAAGCAGAGTAGATCTGCGCCGCATACAGAGTTGGAAGAAAAAGAGGTTGATTTCCTGTGGTCGGAAGATGTAACGCAGCTGATTTGTGCTGGAAATGTGAAGGTACAGAGAGCCATTGCAAAGAAGAGGAAGAAGAAGAAGAAGCTCAAAGCGCACAATACCCAGAAGAGAAAACAAAGTGGGGAAGAAGATTCAAGAAGAGGAAGAAGGGTCGGCCACTCTTCTTCCCACTAACACACGAACATGGAAAAAAAAAGTTGAAAATTAAAAACGGAAAAGTAAAACCCAAAATGTGTGGTTTACAAAGAGACACAGGGGGTCAGCACTCAGCAGAGAGAGAGAGAGAGAAGAAAGACAACCATCTTTGAACGATGACTCCATTGCCTTTCCACCATACTAGTCTGACAGAACGAACGACTGTTTGAGAAATGGTAGTCAAGTGCTTTCCTATTGGGCCACGTGGATAGAAATCGCAATTGGACGGATAAAGATATAATTATAATTTATTCGTTAATTAAGTAATTTAAATTAATTAATGAATAATTCGTGCACGAGTTTTGTTTTTTAACTAAAAATAGAAAAATAGTTGCTTTGTTAATAAAAGTGACTTTTCCTAATGATTCCAAGTTTATATTATTGTTTAGCTGTAGAATAATGCTCCTCCACTCAATGACTCAATGCAATGCGAGAGAACCAACTTTTAGCGACTCTTTTCTACTTATAATAATTATCGATAATTGTTGCAATTAATGTAATAAATTTAAAAAAATAAAAAATAAACGTGACATTATGTAATAATATTTAATCTATTAGAAACCGTTCGCTCTGTATAGTCTTGAATGTATTTTTCGAATTTTCAAGAGTTGCCAACGTCAACTCACCTTCTATTTATAGACTCTCCTAGTTTGATCAATTAACTGATGCTTTCTCGCAGAAATGATATGGCCATGGGATCGGAACAACATATTTCGCAAAGAACTCGCCCCAAATTGGATAATATTATTGCCTGTAAACTAACTGACATGGCCCTCAAATCCTAAAGATAGTAGGAAAAATGATTTTTGAAACGTTGGAGTTATGTATAAAATTATGAAGTAAATCAAAATTGATGAATGTCGCAGGAAATGAAGCATTCAAAGGACACATAATGCAACGCCAGTTTCCTGCATTTTGAGCTGAATGAAAATGGTAGAACATGTTACCGGTTGAGCTAGATCCAAACTCGATACCGAACATTTCAGAATTTCTTCAACTCGGGTCTCATGCTACGATAAAACTACCATCCTCGGTTACGTCGATATAATTTCCGTACCAAATGTTCATTTCAGAGTGAAGATTTTGGAGAAGAGAATATATACTTTCAGATTGAGTGTGAGAATCGTCACCAACCAGAAACACATTCACCATGTTTCCAACTTCGATCCAACTACAACCAGGCTGTTTTTTCAATCCTCGATCCTTCATTTTCGACCTCATTTTTGCAGCTTCTCTCCATTTTCCAGTCGAAGCATAAATGTTGGACAACAACATGAATGAGCCAGCATTCTCTGGATCTGCTTCCAAGATCTTTTCTGCAACTAATTTCCCAATATTTGTATTGCCATGGACATTACACCCAGAAAGCAGAGCTCCCCATAATGAAGCTGAGCATGGATTCTCAAGCTGCTCAATGTAGCCAAAAGCCTCCTCCAGCCTTCCAGATCGACTGCAGAGATCTATCACGCAATTGTAATGATCTTCTCTTACTTTAATCGAGCCATCTTTTACGAGTCTGTCAAAATATTTTAGACCCTCCTCTACCAAACCCGAATGGCTACAAGCCGATAGCAATCCAACGTAAGTTACATCATTGGGTTTTAATCTGGATTTTGTCATATCATCAAATAATTTTATCGCTTCTTTTCCACGTCCATGGTGAGCATAAGCTGCAATCATTCCATTCCAGTACACTATATCTTTATGGCTCATCAATCCATCCTCAAAAATCTTCCTAGCCATATCCAACTCTCCACATTTTGAATACATGTTTATCAGAGAAGATACTACAAATGTATTTTCACAATATTTAGTTTTACTTATTCTCTGATGAATTTGCTGTCCCTCACTAAGACCAGCTAAGTCACTGCATGCGCCCAAAATACTAACAAATGTCCCCTCATTCGGCTTTACATTGCTTTCATATAGCATTTCGACGAAAATCTTTAACGCTTCTTCACTCTGACCGTCTTGTACACAGCCGGAAATCATCGAAGTCCAAGTGATTACATTTTTTCGAGGCATTTTAGAGAACAAGTCTCTTGCCATATCCAATTTTTCATTCTGAATATAACCAGTCATCATTGTGTTCCAAGACGAAAGATCTCTCTCCGGCATTCGCTCAAACAAATCGAACGCCTCGTTCAATCTCGCATTTTGTGCATACCCAGTTATCATTGCGTTCCAAGAAACAATATTCCGCTCTGGCATCGCATTAAAAACATTCCGAGCTTCGTCAATTCTTCCGTCCTTCGACAAACCCACTAGAATTGCAGTCCAAGAAATTACGTCCCGTTCTGGCATCGTATCGAAAAGCTTCCAAGCCTCATCTACCCTTCCGCACTGTCCGAGAGCAGTTATAATTGTATTCCAAGAAACTATGTTCCTCTCCGGCATTGTCTCGAATATATCACACGCCAAATCAATACGACCCTTACGTAGATAACCATCCATCATAGTATTCCATGAAACCACGTTTTTAACTGGCATGGCGTCAAACAATCTCTTAGCCTCCTCAATCTGATTCAACCTCACATATCCACTAACCAGTGCAGTCCAAGTAACGACATTTTTCTTAGCATCTTCGCGATCAAACAACCTTCGAGCTTCGCCAATCATCCCACATTTGATATACCCTGTGATCACCGTCGTCCAAGTAACAACATCTCTTTCAGGCATTTCCTCAAACACCTTACGTGCCTCCCATATTCTACCCTCTTTGCTAAGCTTGGTGATCAGCCAATTGGACCCAGTAACAGTTGAGTTCGCACTATAATCTCTATCTTTACATGAAATTTTAGGAGTCCCTTGATAATTTGCAGAATGGTACAGAAATCCCATATTGCATTGCTTGAAATTGTGACCGACATGTTGTACAAAGCACAAAAGGGTTAATCTGGTCGCGTAGCTGCTGTGAATAGCAGTGATTAACATATTATTAATCTTCATCCAAAAAATTTCATCTCTTCCCAGATTCTTAATCTTCAATATGTTTCATAAAATCCCAGAAACTAATTTCTCAATCCTCAACACCCCGAAGGAAATCAGTGTCTGATTTATGTCAATAGTCGGGCATGTACCGGCTGCTTTTGCCTTCTTCAACTTCCATTTTCCTCTCTGTAAACAAGAGTGAAGGACAACCATTCACTTATATTTTCTTACTTGATTTACGGGATGGGCTGCGGCGGCGGCGCTGCGCGGCGGACGGTTGGGAAGGAGGTCGAGAGAGAGAGAGAGAGAGAATGGACCTCGGCTGAATGAGAGAGGGCCTGAATGAAACATTTTTCAGTTCCGAAAATTAAAGGTTTTTTTTTTTTTTTTATCTTGAAGAAAATGTTAATTTACATAAACCGCCCACTTAAAAAAACCCTAAAACCGCTCACTTTAGCAATATGCGGTTCAGTTGTTTAGGCGCACGTTAGCTTCGTTTAGCCTATTGTCTCCATTCTCCGAGTCTGTACTCAGCGTCCGGCGATCTCTCTCTCTCTCTCTCTCTCTCTCTCTCTCTCTCTCTCTCTCTTCTCTCTCTCTCTCTCACTCTCTCTCTCAAAATCGATAGGTAGCTTGCTTAGAAGGTGAGGACATGGAAACTTATGAACCTTATAGATTCGTTTTTCTCTTTTATTTTTTATTAATTTTTTTTATCATACATTTGGTTGGTCAGAAAATGGGGAAATCGAAAGAGTTTTTGCCCTATCTTCTTTTCCTGTGATGTTTTGTTGATTGAATATATTTGTTGGCTTTCTGTTCATCTTAATTTGGATGTGAAGTAATCAATTGGAAATGGCGAGCGCTGTCGACGCAGCTGGAGATCCGATCCCGACGTCCGCTGTTCTAACGGCGTCTTCGAAGCACATAGCGACTAGGTGTCACCCGGAGAACGTTGCCTTTCTCAAATGTAAGAAGCAGGATCCGAACCCTGAGAAATGTCTCGAGAGAGGACAGCAAGTCACTCGATGCGTCCTCACTCTGTAAGTGAAATCGTTTTCTGTTTTTATTACATATAGATAGACCTATTGTTCATCATTATCACTGAGCAAACACAATTAGGGATGGATATATGCACGATCCTGTCAATTTTGAGTACTGAAATTTCGTTCTTTTAATGATCCTGCATTCCTAGACACTTACATGTGGATGTTGAGTGAGTCGAGCCATTTTGCTTGCCAATTTAAGAAGCTTTGTGTTTTTCCTTCGTTACTGCTCCGATGGATGATTTTGAACGTAAAAGTAGAATCTTGAGCGGATACTTATAGGAAATATGATACAGAAATTGTGGAAGGTGTGATTTTTTTTCTCCTTAAACCTTATCCAAATATTAACACTGCTAGCATTGATAATGTTGGATAAAATTGAATGAACAACGAGCTTTACGAGGGAATGAAGATCGAGGTAATGAAACAAAGAAAAAACTATGTAAAAATCTGCTTTTGTTAGTAGTTCATACTTTGACTCAATTGTTAGAGAGCAAAGTATAATGTTATGTTCTTGAACTGTGGTATAAAAGTGTCTCGAGAATAGACGCTAGATCTCCCAAGCTAGGTCATAGAATTTCAGACTGCCAAATGGTATCTAGTTCGGAACGTAGTAGTATTTTGATTTAGGAATGGTGGAAGATCAGGCTTGTGAAACTTCACAAGTGTGAATAATGTTACCAAAACTTAAGCCAGGAACATGGCCATGCCATCCTTGCTACATCTGATCTAATAGGAACTGTGAAATGTTTTGTTGAAGCTTTTGAATAGCCAGGTAGCTCGGTGTCTCATTGTTTGAAATTCTAGTATCTGAAACTATGTTTATGGGGTTCTATCAACAAGAAGACATAATTTTGTATTTTGGGGCGTTGTCATGCTTGCAAAACATTTAGCCAAGATGAGAATTCCCTTAATCATCAATTCCATCATTGCTACATCTGATCTGATTAAGAATTGTGAACTCCGTTCGTTGCAGCCGGAAATTTCCAATTTCTTAAATTTTTTTTATTTGGTTTCATTATTGAACGAGAAATTAGGCCCCATCCTTTCAATTTCTGATGAATCGACTCTTGAATGCTGCGAGTGAATCTCATACTATGCATGCTTCATGTTCATGCAATGACCAATTGTTCATTTGGAGATCATAGATGGCAGCGGATGTTCAATTTATGCACACAGACTGGATGAAAGCTCGAGTTTGAATAATTAATATATGGAGGTTTTGACATCTGCAGGCTTAAAGATCTTCATCAGAGGTGCACAAAGGAAATGGATACTTATGTTGGCTGCATGTATTATAATACAAACGAGTTTGATTTGTGCCGCAAAGAGCAGCAAGGATTTGAGAAGGCATGCCCCTTGTGATATGATTGCTCAAGATTTTTGAGCTCCTGCTTTGAATAAAGCTTAGGCAGTTGGCCATCAAGACTACTTTCTGATATTTTCGACTCCTGTTCTTGGAAAATGCATGCAAGAATGGTGTATCCATTACAGTTTCTTGTTGAATTTATTCCAGTTTCGTTCATTTTGAGCTGATTGAAAATGGTACAACATGCATTAACTACTTTATTTTTACTCAATTAAGTACCAAATGATCAACGACAAGACCAGAGTTTGATAAAAATCTTAAAATTATGAAAATCAAAGTGAAAGGAACTATGAACATGAACCAACAATGTATTTTACGAGGAAAGAAAACGGATATTGTCAACTGAACGTTGAGACATGGAAAACTGTTCTATCAAAATTTCAACTCCCAAACAGACCTTAGGATGTGTCGTTCCTTTGAAATCTCCAACATATAATTAGTTATTTCTCAAGACTTTACATGAATTTTAATGAAAGACCATTCGTGCAAAAAATAGCTAACAATCTCAGCTACGGAAACTATAGTCAGGAATCAAACATGCTGAAATGATTACGAAACATCCTCGAGAATTTTCAAATCATATCGACAGCCATAAAACGATAAAAAGTGAGTTTCCAGTCATGGGTTACAAATGCCAACATTCACAAAACATCATAACGACATTCTCCATCTTCCCAAGTAATCCAAAAAGGCACAGCTTGCAGAATGCTGAGTACTCAAGCAACGGCAACGCACTTCCAACAAAATACTAACGAGGACTGCAGAGCAAATGTCACAGAATCAATTGTTATTCCAACAATGTCACGTTTTTTATTAAGAAAATAAGTCTAATTCATTAAGAATGCAAGATCAACTCCAACAGAATATCTCTCAGGCTTTGGTTTTCACAAAAACATTTCAAATGACTTTTGTGGCAGAAGCAAAACAATTTCAATAACTGGTTTGATCAGCATAGGTCAACCAAAAAAAAATATAATCCACTTGCCAAAAATGACAGAGCGCTTCGCCATAAAGAGGCAGCATCCTTCTCCTTTGTTTCTCTCTAATCGGAACAACGTCGTTGCAAGTTACCCATAACATATTAACACTACGCTCTGAAGGTCTCTTATCCTCTTTTTTTCTACATTTTAACTTTTTAATACAATTTGCTTCTCAATGAAAAAAGAAAGTGGCAACAATAATAGCCTCTTAGCACTAAGTTTCCTTATGATTTCACATCCTTGATTACCAAATTTATGATGAGGATACTAATAGACCCAAGACTAATGAAGTTTTATTGATGCATTTCAAGAAATTATGGTTAATCATATAGCAAAGATATCAATCTCAAAAAATATGCCAAAACTAACAATTAGCTATCATTACTAACTAATATCTACAATCAGTTCATAATGTCAAACCTCTTCCCCGTGGGAAGAGCAAATACTATGTGTTTAACAAATATAACGGAAAGAGGTATTTACCTATAAGATCGTGAACGAGAACCTGAAGGACTGCGACTATTACCCCTTGGACTCCTCGACCTGCCAGGTTCCAATTCTTTTTCTTCATGGAGGCCTCTACCATTCTCCCTTGGACTTGGGGACCTCCGACTCCTATAATCCTTCTGATCACGCGGTGAAGGAGATCGTGAAATTGATCTCGACTGTACAGGAGGACGGTACCCCTTTCTAGCCCCATGATCCCTATTTCAGTGCCAAGAACAAACAAACATTAAAAAATGTTAAATCAACAAATCAAAATCATTGATGCCAGCGCCAGATGCAGCAGTCAACGTGAAATATCATCCCCATTTCTTTAAAGAGAAATCTGTATCCCCGAATAATCGCCATCAGAAACTAAACATTCAGCCGAAAAACAACCATCAAATACAAAAATTCGTAAACACAAAAAATTATAATTGTATCATCTTCAAATTCTAATTTATTGAACCGTATCATTTACCTGTACCTTTTTCAGGTTTGTGGACAAAAATATCACAAAGTAGACCCAAACACTGTGAGAAGAATGGTGTATAAAGTTGAACATGTCGATCAGCATCTGAAAAACTCATAGCTCTTCGCTCCAACATTCTAAAACCTCAAACTATCTTTTTCTTGAACAGTTTCACCAAGCGTCTACCAGTAAAAACTTTGGCCTCTTTCTTTGAAGATGGTTTCTTTCTTTAGTCAACTATAAGCTTTTTTCTTTCTTAACTGGAAAGTATATGCAAAACAAGAAAGCGAAGTGCAACTTAAAAGCTTTCCTGTTATTAAATTACTGAGAGAGTTAGGAACAAAGGACAAGCAATAACGTTTATGGTTCCAAGGTTTCTTGCACAAACCTTATCTATTGCCAGCAAATGGTGTGCAAATCCCAAAAACATGGTTAAAGGTGTAAAAAATAGTTCTTATGCTGAGATTAGGTACGGAAGAAAGCATAGTGCCTGAGACTTTAAGATCCCCCTTTTAAACTTTATTAATCCACATGTCTTTAAAATCTCCTTTTTCACTTTAATATCTGCATCAACAATGTCATCAGCAGATTTGATGTTGTTTTTTATTCATGAGTAATAGACTATGTTGGAGAAATCGCCACATATCAAACAATGACAATTAATCATTACCACTTTTAACACTTTTCAAGATTTTAAACAGCAAACCAACTAGCAAAAATAAAACTTTATGACATACACAACAGAGTTTTAACATCTTAAAAAAAGGCACTATACGGTAAGCAAAGGCAACCATAAGATGTGAAGTCACAAGGATAATGAGTAAAAATTAAATAAACTAATAACTTCTGAAAATTCGTACGCTAAAGAGATTTTCCATAAGATTAGTCTGCGACTTTAATGAAAAAGGACTTGCTGTAAAGTAAAACTAAAGGAGAGCTACACCAAAAAAGTAATTAAGGAAAACAAAAAAACTGTGATGCACTTCTAACAAAATGACAAATGAGGAGCTTAAAGACGAGGAAGAGTGGTACAAACTTAATGACGGTTTGGACTCAACCTAAGTAATCCATTCTGCAAATTTCTCAGTATCAAGCAAAACTATTACTGAATTATAAAGGCTTAAATGAATATTAAAAAAAAAAAAAAAACTAAAACTCATATAACATGTTTGTAACAAATGTAATAGTTCAGTACATCAATAGTTGAATACAATTACAGGATATACATAAATGATCAATTTATAGCAGATTATTGACATGATTTATGAATCATAATTTTTTATAAGTGAAATAATTATGCTGCGTAGCCCAAACTAAAAGATGATGAGAATTGTGGCCAATAGGTTACATAATGCCATATACAATAGAAATGGCAAATATCAGATTAAGGAGCAAACCTTGAGTCATGCCTGGCTGGCGAAGGTGAGGGAGAGTAAGCTGCAATAGAACCCAGAAATAAAGAACAAGAGCGACGGTCAACCAATACCATAACGTAAGAAATATCACTAATCTGACTTCTGAGAGCTGAAATATCACTAACAACGATATCGGCGTCTTGGGGACCTTGGTGGACTTCTACCCCTGTAACTTCCTCCTCCATGCCGGCCACTGAATAAAAATCCATAAAGAGAGTCAATGACCACATTAACGAGCAATTTTTGTCTCAAGAGAGGAAGTTTCTTGCACAACCAAACAGGCATCCAGTACACAAAGCATATTGCAAAATCATAGCACCTTGAGTGGGAAGACACACGCATTTCTTGCGGAGTCTTTCTGTTCTCCTCGGCAAACACAATCCTAATCTCACGTCCTCCAATAACGGTATGATTTAGTTGATGTTTAGCCTCAGCTGCGTCTTCACCATGGCGGAACTTTACAAACCCAAAACCCCTGGGCTCTCTGCGGAAATGGGTAGCAAAATGTAAAATATTACCATTTAAGAAACTAGACTAGGAAAATGTGGGTACAAAAATTGAGTAAAAGTCGTATAAGAATGAAACTAGACACAAATGACTGATATGAGGAACACACCCGGTGTAGAAATTTTTTGGCAGATACACGTCCTTAACCGGACCAAATCGCTCGAATGGAATCCTAAGATCTTCAGACCTGCAGTGTATTCAAGCGTCCACAAAGACTCGTTACACCAATAGGCGCTCAATGAAGATAAAGTAACGTGAGTCACAAAGATAACGCGGAGATTGAAGAATATGAACAAAACCTAGCGTCAAGGGGAAGATTGCGGACGAGCAAACCAGAGGGGGCCGGAGAGCGGCGGTCCCTGTAAGACCTACTCTCGCGATAGCGGTCGCGAGGCTCGTCGTCGTACCGCTTGCGACCGCGTGGCGGAGTTCTGCTACGCCTGCGAGGGCTTAAGCTTCTGCTCCGGCTTCGATACCTGGCCATAGCAATGGCTGACTTCGTTCTAACTTCAAAATCGAATTGGATGGTGTGCGATACGAAGTACAGAAGAATCACTGAAAACCTCCCAAAACCCTAACCCTAATGGGTAGACCCAGGCGCTGCGTTTCGAAAATTTTGGAGGGAGAGGTGTGTGCCTATATATATATATGAGGAAATTGCTAGAAGTAGCTGTGAACGTCCCAAATTATTTTCTTGGGTAAAAATCATTAACCCCTGATTTTTTTTTTTTTTTTTTAAACACCCTGTGAACTGACAATTCTACAAAATTCAACTTTCAACTGTCATAAACCTAACAATTTAATCTCTCTTAACCCCCGATCACCCTTATTCTGCATTTTTTTACCTAGAATAGGGGGCCGATTTTAAACGAACGGCCCCCAATTCTGTCGGGAGAGTTTGTTCCAGTGCACTGTACGTGAAATGAGAAACTTCCACCCCCACAACGACCTCCCGATAGAACAGGAGGCCGTTCGCTTTAGATCGGCTCCCCATTCTAGGCAAAAAAATGTATAAAATAGGTGATCAGGGGACCGTGATTGGATAAATTGTTAGGTTTATGATAGTTAAATGTTGAATTTATTAGTTTAAGGGTGTTTTAAAAAAAAAAAATTATAGTTTAAGGGTTAAAATGATTTTTATCTTATTTTCTTCCAACTTGCAAATATTTTGAGTAATTACAATCAATTTATAGTAATTTGTTCATGAAAGAAAATTGATGAATGATTGTAGTTGTTTACTCGTAAATTTAAAATTTTTCAGTTGTTCATCAATAAATTACATATGAATCTTTGCTTATTTTATATTTTTTTTCATGTCATTGCACATAAAAATTTCATTTTTTCAAGAGTAGAGTGTAATTTTGCCTTTGTACTGACGGTGCATGGACAACTTATGGATCGAACTATTTTTTTTAAACAACATTAAACTTATGAGTTTGGGATGTTAGAACAACAGCTCATATTGGTGCTTTTGTCATCAAATATTTTTAACACGTGTTTCTTTTTTTTTTAATATAACGTTACAAGAATCTTCATGATGTCCAAAAGCTCTCCAATTTTCTTCTTGAACTTCTTCACCCGAACATTGCTTACTAGTAGAGCCGATTAACTTCCTAAGTAGAACGGGAGGTTGCGTGACCAAATTGCATATTCCTTCCCTGTCTCTTCGGCCGTCATCACCCCGCTCACAAATGTAGTAAACCTTAGCTCCTCGTACAACTCTAGATGTATATCTTTCTTACTATACAAGAAATAGAGGTATAATTCGAGTTTGAATTGAACAAATAATATTCAAAAGAATAATTTTATATTTACTATTTGTTTAAAGAATATATCTAATTCAAATATATTAGATTTCATAAACTTTGATAAAAAAATCAATTTTTTTATGCGAAGATTTATTAAATTTTGCTAAATCTCATGAGTTAAAACAAAAGTTAATTCTAAATATTTGACAAATGAAAATCAAATCTAAAAACCCATATTTTAGGACAAATTTGCCATTGTATTTTCCATCATTAAATATTTTCGCCACTTTGAAGAAGAAAAGTACAAAAGAAGCAAAAAAAAAAAAAAAAAAAAAAAATTCATTTCTTAAATAAATCAAATCATCATGGGTGTAGATCAGACCACATCCTCTTTGCTATTATCATTGTTTTAGCGGCTACATTAGTTTCTTTCACCCGAATTTTTTTGTATAATATGCATTCTTCTTCATTCTGACATTCAATGTTAGAATCAACTCTAATATGATTCAACGGAAGCGGGATCGACGAAGCAGACTCAAAAGTTTACCAATTAAGGATTTATCTCGACTTCTAAAGATTTCCATGAATATGGTGAAGTATGATTTTTGAATATAGATTTATTAATACGATAACTAGACACTGACAATAAATAGTTTGTCTAGGAAAGGAAGAATTGTAACTTCTCCAAGGAAAACTTATCTTTGGGAACCCAGGTAAGTATATCCGTAGTCCCTACGTTGTAAAAAATAATTTAAAAACATACTTAGATATTTAATTCTTGTTTTTAGAAGTTGTTTTCTTTTGTTGATGCATGTTGATGCTCTTTTCAAATAGTTTGAATTTTTTCTTTGTCGTGAATACTGTATCATATATTATTGTGATAAAAATAATGAAAAGTTATGATAAAATTTGTGATTGCATATGTGACGACCTCGGACTCGCCGAGACCGTCACGGGACTCGACTGGACTTTGAGTTTGACTTATACATTTTTAGACGTAAAATTTTTCGACTTTTTAAAACCTTTGAATGTTTAAAATGGCAAGACATAAAATGGACGACGTAAAATGGAAAACATAAGAAAAACTGGAAGACAGAATTGGACGACTGCAGAAATGGACGACTGCAGAACTGGACTACTTGTAAAAATAGACTACTGCATAAATGGACCACTGTAGAAATGGACTACTGCAGAAATGGACTGCTGCAGAAATGGACGACTGCAGAAATGGACTACTGTTTACAGAACAGAATGGACAACTGTTTACAGGACAGAATGAACGACTGTTTAAAGAACAGAATGGACAACTGTTTACAGAACAGAATGGACAATTGTTTACAGGACAGAATGGACCACTGTTTAAAGAACAGAATGGACAACTGTTTACAGAACAGAATGGACGACTGTTTAAAGAACAGAATGGACGAATGTTTAAAGAACAGAATGAACGACTGTTTAAAGAACAGAATGGACGACTGTTTACAGAACAGAATGGACGAATGTTTAAAGAACAGAATGAACGACTGTTTAAAGAACAGAATGGACGACTGTTTAAAGAACAGAATGAACGACTGTTTAAAGAACAGAATGGACGACTGTTTACAGAACAGAATGGACAACTGTTTACAGAACAAAATGGACGACTGTTTACAGAACAGAATGGACGAATGTTTAAAGAACAGAATGAACGACTGTTTAAAGAACAGAATGGACGACTGTTTAAAGAACAGAATGAACGACTGTTTAAAGAACAGAATGGACGACTGTTTACAGAACAGAATGGACACTGTTTAAAGAACAGAATGGACAACTGTTTACAGAACAGAATGGACGAATGTTTAAAGAACAGAATGGACGAATGTTTAAAGAACAGAATGGACAACTGTTTACAGAACAGAATGGACGACTGTTTACAGAACAGAATGGACGACTGCAGAAATGGACTACTGTTTACAGAACAGAATGGACGACTGCAGAAATGGACTACTGTTTACAGAACAAAATGGACGACTGTTTAAAGAACAGAATGGACGACTGTTTAAAGAACAGAATGGACGAATGTTTAAAGAACAGAATGGACGACTGTTTAAAGAACAGAATGGACGAATGTTTAAAGAACAGAATGGACGACTGCAGAAATGGACTACTGTTTACAGAACAGAATGGACGACTGTTTACAGAACAGAATGGACGACTGCAGAAATGGACTACTGTTTACAGAACAGAATGGACGACTGTTTACAGAACAGAATGGACAACTGTTTACAGAACAGAATGGACGACTGTTTAAAGAACAGAATGAACGACTGTTTAAAGAACAGAATGAACGACTGTTTAAAGAACAGAATGAACGACTGTTTAAAGAACAGAATGGACAACTGTTTACAGAACAGAATGGACGACTGTTTAAAGAACAGAATGGACGACTGTTTAAAGAACAGAATGGACGACTGTTTACAGAACAGAATGGACAACTGTTTACAGAACAGAATGGACGACTGCAGAAATGGACTACTGTTTACAGAACAGAATGGACAACTGTTTACAGAACAGAATGGACGACTGTTTACAGAACAGAATGGACAACTGTTTACAGAACAGAATGGACGACTGCAGAAATGGACTACTGTTTACAGAACAGAATGGACAACTGTTTACAGAACAGAATGGACGACTGCAGAAATGGACTCTGTTTGACGACTTACTTCTTTTGACACAAAAAGCTTTAAACCCCAAAAATCCGATTCAAAACGTAATTTTAGACATGTTAGAAAACATGACAGAAGTTCAAGAAATCTAACTGCATGGATAGCTCTAAAACTCGAGACAATCCATGCACAACCAAAAAGGGAAAGGATTCCAAACAATTCCAGTATATTTCAAAATACAACTGTCAAAACAGAGGTTTTAAAAAAAAACATCAACACAGATCCTGTACATCACCTAAATCCCAGAATAACACTATACAAACATGACCTTCACTTCAAGACACCACCCCGCAGATCAAAATGCGCCTGACTGCCGCAACCAACCCCACGAGCTCGTCTCGCCAACTGCACCTACTCGTCGGCCTAAGGCACAAAGTTCTCATCCACGGGATCCGTACCTACAACAAGGAGTTCAACTATGAGCCTAGAGTTCAGTAAGAACATACAATGCAGTGATGCATATGCTATGCATAAACTTTTGAAATACATGAACATTACATAACTTTACGTTCAAGTGGACAGGAGGTATAAGTGGGGCTTATAGAGGAACTGACACAATAGAAGTACACAACAGGTACATAACAAGAGTGCACAACAGGCACATAATAGGAATACATAACAGGTACATAACAGGTTTTATTTTTCTTAACTTCAAATGGCGTGTATAAAACATTTACATGATTTTCAAGAAAACGTGTATGCATGAACGTATACAGTGCTTAAACGTAACTTAAACAGGCGGCAGAATAACAAAGCAAGACATAAAATAGAACACGTTTAACTTAGAACATAACCTACGACCTAACTACCCAACAACAACCCCCAACCACGTAAAAACCTAGTACCTCCGTGATATAGGGCCTTAAGGGCCAATTTATACGCATGAACTTACTTGATGTCCGTAGAGTTGAAAACCTTGCACGTAAGTCCTCGGCGATTCATGAACCTATAACATGCACGATCGGTCCATTAACCCTAAACTTCAACAAAACTAAGGAATAATTAACCTAAACTCGTTAACTAACGTAAAGGGTTACCTTTATTGGAGAAAACTGGAGGGAACAGGAGAAGACGGAGTTTTGGAATCGTCGCTCGTCGTCTGGAAGAGAGAAAACAGAGAGAAGAGGAAATGGAAGGTTTCACGTAGGTAAGAAGAGAAGGGAGGAAGAGAGAAGGTGAACATGGCTTCTTCAACAAGTTGAACATGTGTCAACCTCTCATTGGCTCCATCTCAACCACCTTAATTGCTTTCCCATTTTGCCCTTCTATTGGTTTCTAACTAAATCGCTATTTAGTTCGCCGATTCAGTTTCTCCGAAACTCTCTCTTTCCACAAAACACACCGAAAAATTTATAAAAACATACATTGTATTAATATCAAATTAATCCCGTTTAATAATTCAAGAGATAATTACATGGCCAAAATGTCGGGTGTTACAGCATAGACACATAAAAAAAATGTGAAATTGATAGATATTGGTCGGTTACTTTAGACGAAAAAATTACTGAGACCCAGAAATGATAGTAAGGTCGTGGGTCAATGAGTAGCCCGCCGAGATAAGGAACATGATTTGTTAGATTGCCTTGGTCAGGAAAGCTATGAGAGAAACAATAATGAGGTCGTGGATCAGTGAGTAGTCTACTCGGTAAAGAAATTTAATAATATGTAACTATGGTTAACTATTAGAACATAATTAATAAATGTGGAACTGAAAATATGCTTTCTTTTGTGGTGTTTCGATTTTACTTACTGAGTTTTCTCATTAGCAGCTTTGTAATGCAAGTATATAGTTTTAATTCAAAGGACTTGTCATTAATCAAGGATCTTCCAGTTGCACGTGAGTATAAAGATGAGAATATTGGTAAAGATAATAAAATTAGGGAAATGAAATAAAATTTAGAAAGAGATTTCATTATTATAGTTAGTCATTAGTTTATTATTGTGTCATTTTGAATGTTTTAACTCGATCTAAACATTATGATTTATTTGATATTTGAGGTTAGATTGACTATTGAATGAGAATTTAAATAGGAATATTATAAAGTTATGTTAAGAATGTTAATTAATTAAGTTATCATCATACTTTGTTAATATAAGTTATCAAAATATATATAAGTTTTAGAAGGTGAAGATTTGGTTATAATTGAAAGTTAGTATTTATAAAGGTGATAATTATATTATTTGATGACTTTAATTAATGTCCTTAAGTTAAAGGTAAATGTTTCAAAATATTAATTAGAAAATTAAAAGTTTCCACATAAATTATAATTGATGATTTGAAATTTTAGTAGTTAGGGTTTACAGATGACCTGCAAGTCTAATTTGATGAATAGTTAGCGAAAAAAATTAGAGTTTTAAATTATCACTAAACATTTGGACAAGTTATCACATCTTCACCAATTTCAATTTCTCATTATAATGGTATCGCAAAAGACAATACCAAAAGGAAGGTTAGAGATCCATGGCAATATGGTAAAATTAGTACAGCGAATTATGCATTGAATGTGTTCGAGATTATTGATTATAGTGGAGAGTTTTCAACATATTCAAGGGGCGAGTGATCGGCGGCACTGTTCACGTGAACAGTGCAAGTACTGTTCACAATTTATTGTTCACATGAACAGTGAATGTTACTGTTCATGTGAATAGTGCCACAAAAACAAATTTAACTATATTTTATGCACATTTTTTAGGAAGTTTAAAAAAAAAAGTTTACACGTTTTAAGCCCTTTTAAAAATGTATAGTATTTTCCAAAGTATTTTTACGAATAGTCAATTTAGTGACTTCTGAAAAATGGGTAGATTATGATAGTTTGATGATACTACGGAGAAGATGAGATTTCTTCTCGAGTATGTTTATCAAGTTTAAAGGTTGACTATATTTTGTTGGTATCAGTTGTTGAGTTAGCCTTTCAGGAGTCTTTGTGGAAGAGGAAGTTTTCTTCGTTGAAGTTTTGCAGATTTATACCTTGTATCGAAATTTCTTTGAAGATAGAGATTGTCAGAGTTTAATGTTTGGATTCGTTTTGAGTTGGGCTGAGAAGCCTTAATTTTTGGATTTTTCATATAAAATTCGTATCATGTTGAAAATTATTAGAGTTCGATATGATTCGAATTTAGTTGGACCTAGTCAGACTCATATTCAATATTAGAATTTTCTTACATTGTTATTTACATTGTTGCTTAAGTCATAAAACTCATTGTACCTTAATTTGATTATGGTGAATTTCTTCCCTTTTCGTGATTTTCATATCGTGTTTGATTTTCAACAAATTGACTTAGTTTTATTTAAATAAACTTGTTATATGGTTGGATACACTTTTAAACCATATATTTTTTATGCATGTTTTAAATAGATAAAAATTGCAATGGTGTCACTTCATCCATAGATTGAAATGCATTGAGTGAAATATATGACATTCATATTATACATTATTGTTTGTTGGCTGAAAGCTATAGGACTGGTTTTTGTCTTCCATATGGGGCCTAAACCTTACCATTAGAATGACTTGGCTACTATATTCTGAATAGTTAAAACTCCTAGAATGTAGCATTGTGTGAGCAAAAATTGGTTCGGTTCGATTTTATAATCTAATCGGATCGAACCGAACTGACTTTTTTTTTGTCCTTAAAAAATAGAACTGAAACCAAATCATCCAACAAGGTGGGAAACCGAACCGGAACAGTTCTAGTTCGATTTTGGTTTAATTCCAATTTTTTTTAAAATAAATTAATATTCTTAAAAATACGAAAATTATTAAACTATGAGTCTAATAAAATATCAAATTAGATAAATAAATAATCTAAATAATGATTAAATAACTAAATTAATTTATTAGTCAATTCATTTTGTAATAATACAATTCAATCACTGATTAATTTATCAAGTAATCAAATTATTAATTTGGTAATAATCTAATAATTTAATCACTAATCAGTATAATTCAATAATATATTTATTAATTCGGTATAATGTATAAATTAAATCTCAAATTAGTATAGAGATGTCAAACGAGCGAGTCGAGCCGAGCCGAGTCGGGAAAGTCTCGGCTCACCGAGCCTGCCGAGCCTAACGAGTCGAGCCTAACGAGCTGATCAAAAAAATTTCCAACTCGAGCCGGCTCACGAGTCACGAGCCTAACGAGCCGAGCGGAGCCAGCCCAACGAGCTTAACGAGCCGAGCATAACGAGCTGAGCTTACAATTATATAAATAAAAATTTCTGATTGTATAACTAAAATCTAAAATATATCATAAAATATACTACAATTACCTAAATTTAAAATAAATATGTAAACAAATTCAATGCATAAAATAAACTAAAAATGTTGGTGAAAAATAAAATAACTCTAGCTCATGACTGGTCGCCGTCGGGCTCATCGTTGTCCCCACCCTCTTGTGGAGAGCGATATGGTCTCAATAGGTGCTCCGGAAAGATAGGTAAATTTGGGGTCACTCCATTCATATTGTCATAATGAGTATCTAATGATCTCACATATCGTGCACAGAAGTTTGTCAGCTCTACCGAATGATTTTGCATATGCGTCAACCAATTTTCGATGCGTGTTTGCTGAACGGAAATATTTTCCAGCTTTTGTCTTGCATCCTGTTCAAAGGTGGTACGTTGATTGGAAATATTTTCTAACCTTTGTGTTATATCTTGCTGAAAGCTGGTCTGTTGAGCAGTCATATCGGCAAACATTTTGGTAAGATTTTCTAACATCAGCCCCGCATCGGTAGTTGATAAAGAGCGGGGTGGCACGGCCGATGATGTAGAGGCACCTTGATCGAGAGGTATAGTTGATTGATTTTCATATCGTTGTTTTCGACGTGTCTCAGCGCGCACTCTTTTTGCATCCGCTATGCTACCTTCTGCATAAGTCATAAAACCATCTTTGCGCCGGATACGAGGCAATGGCATTAGTGGAGGAGGAATTTCAGCATGAATATCATCCTCAATGAATCCCAGTCCATTTGCTCTAGCCTTGCCGTACGGCCAGTTGGCTATTCTTGAAATATTTGATGACAAGTAAAGCATTGGCTGTAGCATACATCGTTAGAGCTCATAGGGACATTTTCTGCAGCGCATAAGTGCGTGATAAGGATGGGGTGGACATGAGTTGCAGTGGTCGAACCCTTACCATATGCACTGATATTACTATGGATAATTCGCCCGACATTTATGGAGCGACCAGTGAGAATACAATAAAGGAGTACCGCCCGCTCTTTGGTAAGCTCAGTCCTTTGGGACGTCGGCATTAAGTTTCCTCCGATAAACCTGCACCAAGCTTGAGCATAACAGTTAAGACAATTTAGTATCAAGTGCAATGGTTGAGCTTGGTTTTTGATAGAGTAAACCCATTGTGAACCTCGATGTCCCAGCTCTTGTATAATCATCTCATAGTCTGGTCCCTCTTCTATCATAGTATGATAATCATCTTCATATAAGATATCCAAACCAAACTTAGCATTTATGAACTCGGCAGAGAAGTCGATGATCTTATTGCGAACTTCAACCGTACTAGCACTATTTGAATTGGATACTCTCAAATTTGCGTAGAATTCACGAACGATATTTACGTTCGCATCACCACCTAATATAGCTAGATTCTCCCATTTTCGTTCCTTAATCATGTCTAAAATATCTCCATCACACTCACCGGGGGAAAACTGGATTTCGCATATAATAGGTTTATTTTTTGCCATGAAATCCGTGAAATATTTCTTTGCCTCAGAATTGATGAACGAGTGATCGATTCGAGAGCTTGAACTTGAAGAAGCTTTTAAACGTTTTGGCGGCATATTTTTTTAACCTGTGACAAAACAGGAAACACAAATACTAAACACCTCACTTCAAACACACCCAAATAAACAAAACAACATATTATATTTGTGTAACAGATAATTTCATAATTTGTGACTTAGAAATCTCAAGTAGACATTTCATCGAACAATTGGTGTGCACAATTATAAAACTTGATTTACAATTACTTTTCTATCTCAAACCAACCTCATCAATCAAAAATCAACCCATTCCACAGAATAATGCGAAGTAATCGAATAATATTCACTTAATTATCAAAGGGTGGAACTTGGAAATGGAAGAAATATAACCTAGTCGAGTCGGATGGTGAGCCACTGAGCCTTGAGCTGGATTCGCGGAGGTCGAAGTTGTGGTGCGAAATACTTCGATTGACGGGAGCCGAGAGGGGAGGCGCTGGGAGATTTAGCAGTGTTCGGCGCTGGCGATTGACGGGAGCCGGGAGGGGAGGCGCTGCGCTGGGACTGGGAGATTTAGCAGTGTTCGGCGCAGGCTATTGCGATTGACGGGAGCCGGGAGGGGAGGCGCTGGGACTGGGAGAGTTCGGCGCAGCTATTGCGATTGACGGGAGCCGGGAGGGGAGGCGCTGGGACTGGGAGATTTAGCAGTGTTCGGCGCAGCTATTGCGATTGACGGGAGCCGGGAGGGGAGGCGCTGGGACTGGGAGATTTAGCAGTGTTCGGCGCAGCTATTGCGATTGACGGGAGCCGGGAGGGGAGGCGCTGGGACTGGGAGATTTAGCAGTGTTCGGCGCAGCTATTGCGATTGACGGGAGCCGGGAGGGGAGGCGCTGGGACTGGGAGATTTAGCAGTGTTCGGCGCAGCTATTGCGATTGACGGGAGCCGGGAGGGGAGGCGCTGGGACTGGGAGATTTAGCAGTGTTCGGCGCAGCTATTGCGATTGACGGGAGCCGGGAGGGGAGGCGCTGGGACTGGGAGATTTAGCAGTGTTCGGCGCAGCTATTGCGATTGACGGGAGCCGGGAGGGGAGGCGCTGGGACTGGGAGATTTAGCAGTGTTCGGCGCAGGCTATTGCGATTGACGGGAGCCGGGAGGGGAGGCGCTGGGACTGGGAGATTTAGCAGTGTTCGGCGCAGCTATTGCGATTGACGGGAGCCGGGAGGGGAGGCGCTGGGACTGGGAGATTTAGCAGTGTTCGGCGCAGCTATTGCGATTGACGGGAGCCGGGAGGGGAGGCGCTGGGACTGGGAGATTTAGCAGTGTTCGGCGCAGCTATTGCGATTGACGGGAGCCGGGAGGGGAGGCGCTGGGACTGGGAGATTTAGCAGTGTTCGGCGCAGCTATTGCGATTGACGGGAGCCGGGAGGGGAGGCGCTGGGACTGGGAGATTTAGCAGTGTTCGGCGCAGCTATTGCGATTGACGGGAGCCGGGAGGGGAGGCGCTGGGACTGGGAGATTTAGCAGTGTTCGGCGCAGGCTATTGCGATTGACGGGAGCCGGGAGGGGAGGCGCTGGGACTGGGAGATTTAGCAGTGTTCGGCGCAGGCTATTGCGATTGACGGGAGCCGGGAGGGGAGGCGCCCCAATTGGGCGACTTCTCGGCTCCAGGTGGGGCGAGGTATCGGCTCTCGGGCGACTTCTCGGCACTCAGTCATATATTTAAAACGGAAGTGAAACAAACATGAGAATTGAGATACGTAACAATTTCAAAAATATAATCTTCTAGTTAATTATAAATTTGTACAAATTAATACAAATTAAACGCATAGTTTTGCCATCCTGGCCCATCCATGATCCATCTAATAGTCAAATAGTCAATCATCATCCATTACAAATTACAAAATCAAAAATTACAAAAGTGAAACAACATGAGATATGTAACAATTTCAAAATATAATCTTCTAGTTCATTTTGTACAAATTAAACTTATACAAATTAATACAAATTAAACGCATAGTTTTGCCATCCATCTGGCATCTAATAGTCAATCATCATCCATTACAAAATCAAAAAATTACAAAAGGCTAATCTTGTTGTTGAACTTCCAAATTTTGAAATTCTTCGATTATTTCGTCATGTCTCTGTTGATTTCTTGAAGCAGCATCATTCCAATCCTTCATGCAAATGAGTGCCTCCACGAGATTAGGTGCAAGTCTTCCTCGTCGATCGTCGTACACACGTCCACCTGCACTAAAAGCAGATTCCGATGCTACAGTTGAGACCGGAGGTGTTAGTAGATCTTGTGCCATTACAGATAGAATAGGATATGTATTAGAAAATATTTTCCACCAATTTAAAATATCAAAATTTTCCTCACGAGAAAATTGATACCTAGTGTCAAAATAAATTTCCAGTTCATTTCGCATAGAACTAGAATATGCATCTGTATCTAATTCATTCCAAATATCATGAATACTAAAATGTAAAACTCCAATATCTCCACCCCTACTTGAACCAGCAGCACGTGAAGAAACACGACTACTCAGATTTGAATATTTAGATTCATAAGAAGAATATAAACTAGTAATTCCATGACTTATTTGATCTACAGAAAATAAAGAAGGAGTTTGTAAATTATTAGAAATTTTATTAACAATGAGAGATAGTCCTCTTAACTTATATCTAGGATCCATTATACATGCATAACAAAAAATAGGAGGGATGTCAAGCCAATACTTTTTAAATTTTATTTCCATTTTATCAAGTATATCTCTAAATTCTTCTATATGTCGATATTGTGCAAAATTACCTGTTAAGTTTATAAAAATTGGAAGAACAAGATGAGAAGTAGGATAATAAATTCCTGAACATTCATTTGTAGCCTCATAAAATGGTTTTAAAAATTCAAGAAATATATTAGCTATATCGCAACTAGATTTATGAAGATGAATACTTTGAGTTTTCTCACTAATAAAAGTACAGATAACTTGCCAATATGGCCTAGCATTTTCCAACATTAAATAAGTAGAATTCCACCTATTATTACGTCAGTTTTTAATTTTCGTGGTTTAAGTTGAGCAGCTTTACAAAAATCTCTATATTCTTGTTGCCTCGAATTAGATCCAATTATATAAGAAATTGCTGATCTAATTGATTCAATATGAGGTGAAATAAATGTCATACCATCTTTAACAACTAAATTTAAAATATGACAAACACATCTCATATGAAACATAGAATTGTGAGTAGCATGTAATTGAAAATAATTTTTAAAATGAGAAATAGCAGAATCATTAGCACTAGCATTATCAAGTGTTATGCTAAATATTCTATCTTTAATAGAAATAGAATATTCTTGCAATATTGCAAGAATATATTTATAAATTGTAATACCAGTGTGGGGATATTCACAATTACGAAATCCTAAAATTCTTTTATTTAATTGCCAAGATTCATCTATGAAATGAGAAGTTACAACTACATATCCTATAGAATTACGTGCACTCCATAAGTCAGACGTAATACAAATAGACATTGAAGGAGCATTTGAAAAAAATACAATTAATTCATTTTTCATATCATTAAACATTTTAATGATATCATTTCTAGTAGTACTTCTAGGAACACGTTTAAAGTTAGGAGTAGCATATTCTTTCATAAAATTTTCAAATTCAACACTATCAGTAAACGCTAGGGGCAATTCACATTGTGTTACAAGTTTTGCTATTCCTTCTCTCATTTTATTCTGTGAATACATAAAAGTGCCACTACCACTAGCATTTAATAATCTTTGCGTAGGATCTCTAACTTGATCGTTTAAATGACACTTTTGATAATGCATATTTAGTGAGGTGGTTGAACTACTAGCAACGTATGCATAATTTTTAATACAATATTTACATTGAGCTCTGGATTCTATTTTTCCACCTATTTTAATATCTTTCATTACAAAATGTTTCCATACCTCAGAAGTTTTGTTTCTTTTTTTTTGAGGTGATGAAGTGGAAGTGGATGCTTGTGCAGATGATTGTCCTATTGAAAATGCATTTTCCCTAATTTCTTCAATATCATCATCAAAATCAATGTTACAATCACGTGGATCCATAATTAAAAATAATTTCAAATAAATGATACCAGAACCAAATTCCAACAAGATATTTTATGTCTTGTATGTGATGGTGTGAATTGATCACTTATACAGTATAACCTACGAAAATAAATGAATGTATGTTAGTCAAATTGTATAACTATTAAATATAATTAAAAATTTTGTAAATCTAAAAAGAATAAACTAAATTTTACCTTGTTGAACTTTGAAGCCTTGAAGGTTTGAACTTTGAATCACAGAGAGGCAGATAGCAGAGTACAGGAGTAGTAAAATAAGTAATTGAATTGAACTATTGAAGTGAAGTGAGAGAGATTGAGAGATTGAGGTGAAAATAAACCAAGGGAGGATTAGAATTTTATAGAAAAAATGGAGTGAACTAGTGAAGTGAAGGGGGAGAGCAAAAGCAACGGCCACAAAATCTCAGCGACTCAGCGTTTTCTTGTTACCGTTGCATTGTTAATGTTACCGTTGGAATTGGCTCTGTTTCAGTTTTTAGTTTTTACCAATTAAAACTGGTCGACCCTAGTGAGTTGGCTCTGTTTTACCAATTAAAACTGGTCGACCCCAGTGACTTATGGTCGACACTGTAATTTCTGTTTTCATTTGTGACACTTTATGGTCGACCCTAGTGCGTTATGGTCGACACTTGAATTGCTTCTGTAATTTCTGTTTTCATTTGTCACATTTAATGGTCGACCCCATTGAGTTATGGTCGACACTTGAATTGATTCTGTAACTTTTATTTTCATTAGTCACATTTAATGGTCGACCCTAATGAGTTTTGGTCGACACTCCTTTTGACATTATAAAAAAAACAATTGTAGTCCTTAACATTTCATTTTAAATATTGCAAAATTAACTCCAAAACAGTTAAACAGACAACAGATATAGATAAGTACAAAAATAAGTAACTCAGTGTTCATTTTTTAATCATTCAAATTTCAATAATTAAAATTTACATACCCACTGGTGAAGTCACTATATTTTTCATAAACTATGAAAAGTACACAAACAAAGACAAACACAAACAAAGAAAAACACAAACAAAGACAAAATGTCACTAAGATGGAGAGTAACATGGATCGTCAAAAGGATCAAAAGAATCGACTGGAGGATCGACTGGAGGCGGAGCTGGAGGATCGACTGGAGGGTATATTCTGCCATTCCAATAATCTTGAAGAAAATAAAGATGCCCGTGAACGTCATTGAATTCTTCATGGAGTTCATCTTCAATCGCGTCCATCCTAGCGTCCATCCGAGCTTCCATCTGATCAAAGCGATCGAGAATCACGTTCTGAAAGGAGTCAAATGCTGTGCCAATGCTAGCTATATTGGCCTCCAAAGTGTTGACCCTTTCCTCAAGGGAAGAGAAACTTCCTCTAGATGCATTGGATGGGGGTTCAGTAGTTTGTCTTTGCTCGTTACCACCCTCGCCAATTTCCATATATGAGGGTTCAGCTTCAGCCCCAGCCCCAGATGCACCAGCTCCTGCTCCAGCTTGTTCTCCTTTGAAAATCCACTCCCCAGTCGCATTGAGTACTATCCCCATTCTTGCTAGAGAGGAAGTGGTGTAGATGTCATTTTTCTTCAAAGGTAATCGAGTCGCTGAACTAGGAATTTGGACACTATTGACCTCAAAAATCTTCATTAGAAGAAGATTAAAGGGTAAAGACTTGGCCGGGTTGGAGAATACTTGCAGCATCCGTTTCAAAATTACGTACCCAACGTTAAATGATTCTCCTCGAAAGATTTTATACAGAACATAGAGATCCATCCCACTAATATGATCTCTATGTCCATCTCTTGGTAAAAGATTGTAAGTAATCATGTGGTGGATGAGTCGTGCACGTACATTTAAATCATTAGCCTTTGGTTTCAACGGAAGGAATTGATTTGGATCCTTAACAATCATTCTCAAAAATTCAGTTCCTTCACTAGTGCCCACAAAATCAGGATACTTGGCTGCCTCATAATAACATTCAGCCTCGTTGTTGAACTCACATTCTAAAATTGCATTTATTGAACTTGGGGATATCTCTATGTGTTTTCCATACACATAACTAATAATTTTGAGAGGCCTCAAAGAATGTTCTAAATTTGCGTAGAACATTCTCACTGTAGTTTCAATGTAAGGTCCATCAAAATCAAACAACTCATATAACCCCAGAGCCTTTAACGGCTGTTCCAAATTTAAGCTATAGAAATCATAAAATTCTACTCTTCTACTTAAAATCAGGGGTTTGAACTGAAAATCATCATCATACCGTTTCAATGAATCAGAATTCTTGAATAAAGGAGAGGGCCATGTAGGTTGTTGGTCAATTTCAGCGGATGGAGTAGCATTCTTTGATCTCCTTTTGTGAATGGGGAGTTTGCTGCGAGTGCGAGATGATGAAGACATTGGAGGTGTAAAATGAAGAGAAGAGATGAATATCAGAAGAAAATGTCACAGAATGGTCGAAAATAGCCGATGGCAGTCGAGAGGTGAGACTCGAGAGAGAAGGGTCGAGAGTTAGGGTTTTTGGTCGACCCTAGGAATAAAATCATTTTTTATGTGTCGACCAGTTACATTAGTGGTCGACACTTGCAAATGGCCGATATATCGCTCATAGGCCGATATATCGCTTCTGTTTGAATTGACTGTTGTTACTTAATAGTTAATAGTTTAATTAATACTTGTTATTTGTTAATAGTTAATAAATTATGTTATTTGTTAATTGTTATTATAATATTTTATATGATATCACTAAATCACTTGCAGTAAATTTAAATATATAATCAACTAATCTAATTAATTATATTTATATCATTACAATTTACAATTGCAATTTACAATTGAGTGGGAGATCGATTATCGATGGTCAGGGCCGACTCAGGCGTCGCCGCGTCGGAGAGGGTTCGACAATTGCAATTTACAATTGCAATTTACAATTGCAATTTACAATTGCAATTTACAATTGCAATTTACAATTGCAATTTACAATTGCAATTTACAATTGCAATTTACAATTGCAATTTACAATTGCAATTTACAATTGCAATTTACAATTGCAATTTACAATTGCAATTTACAATTGCAATTTACAATTGCAATTTACAATTGCAATTTACAATTGCAATTTACAATTGCAATTTACAATTGCAATTTACAATTGCAATTTACAATTGCAATTTACAATTGCAATTTACAATTGCAATTTACAATTGCAATTTACAATTGCAATTTACAATTGCAATTTACAATTGCAATTTACAATTGCAATTTACAATTGCAATTTACAATTGCAATTTACAATTGCAATTTACAATTGCAATTTACAATTGCAATTTACAATTGCAATTTACAATTGCAATTTACAATTGCAATTTACAATTGCAATTTACAATTGCAATTTACAATTACTCTCAGAAGAGTGGGAGATCAGATTATCGATGGTCAGGCCGACTCAGGCGTCGCCGCGTCGGAGAGGGTTCAGCGCTCACCGCAGTGGCGTAGTCCGCAGAACCCGAGCTGGGCTTCCGTTGACGAGCCAGCTCGCGAGCAGGCTCGCGAGCAGGCTCGTCGAGCCCGGTCATTTACGGGCTCGCGAGCTGGGATGTCCAAGCTCGACTCGACTCGCCTGTGTGACTCGAGCCAAACTTGCTCGTTACTGTAGCGAGCCGAGCCAAGCTCGACCCGCTACAGTAACGAGTCGAGCGAGCGAGCTGTCGAGCAACTCGCTCGTTTAACATCTCTAAATTAGTACAATTTGATGTCTAAATAGTCAATAAATCAATTACTTTTTTAAGTAACAATCAAATAATTTAATGTTAAGCAATTGTAGAATTTGAATTTGAACATAAAATTAATGTTTTATTGGATAATTTCTTAATATTTAAATAATTTCTTAAGTTAATTTTATTTTAAACGATTTTTTCGGTTCGACCCGGTTCCTAGATTTTAGAACCAAAACCGAACCGATTATTTTCGGTTCCTATAACTTAGGAACCGCACCAAAACTGCTATTCAATTCTTCGATTCTGGTTCGATTTTGCATACCTCTAGCATTGTGCGAGCCTATATGTGTATTTGCTTAGAAATACATTAGCATTATTGATGTATGATCACAATTTTTTGTTATATCACATATAATATGTTTATTCCTTAAAATATGAAATCAGTGACAAGTTGACATTTAAACTATATTCGTTAACAAACCAACATTTAAACTATCATTTATTAATAAGTTAATCATTCCCGTCAATTTAGTTGTTAAATTTATGTTTGGTGGACGCGTTTTAAGTGTGGGCACCTGCGTCGAATACCCATGCATAGTCGCAGAAGCCCACTGCAAGAGTATATTCGACTCAATGTATGTACGCGTGTGATGACCCCCGGCCCGATCGGGGTCGGTGAGCCATCACTCCGGACATTTTAAAACGTGGTATTTTTTTTTTTTGAACAGTGAACCTTTAAAATTTAACAGAGAGCTTACAGAGAGGAAACCTTCTCTGGTGTTGAAGACTGGAAGACATATTAAAAGTCGGACTTCAGAAATAAATGGCAGAAGAAAAACAGGAAGACAGGAATATTAAAAACTTGGATGAGTACTCTGGACGAGAGCAGGAAGACAGAGAGAAATGAAAATAGGAAAAACAGAATACTTTGAACGTTTAAAATAAAGAGCAGAATGAACGACAGAAAACAGAAGGCAGAATGGACGACAGACATGCAGTGGGGACTTAATAAAATGGAAAACATAAATTGGAAGTCAGGCAGTGGAAGACTTACTGTAGATGACAGAAGTCGTGTACAACAGAAGTCATGGACGACAGAAGACAACAGAGGCTGTGGACGACAGAAACTGATGACAAAAGCCGTGGACGACAGAAGTCGTGGACGACAGAAATGGACGACAGAAATTGTGGACAATAGAAGTGGATGACGTTATCGCCCACAACTTTGGATGATAACTTTGGATGACTAACACTTAGCCGAATACTTTAAACAATTACCCGTCGAACGAGTACTGTGGACAATTGGACTTTGGACGACGTTATTGCCCACAACTTCGGACGATAACTTTAAAGAAACATAATGGATTCTGGACGACGTTATCGCCCATAACTTTGGACGATAACTTTGGACGATAATTTTAAAGAACAAAAATGGACGACTGTTTAACAGGAAGACATAAAAACAGAAGGCATAAAAACTTCAAACCCCCAAAACCCGATTCAAAACATATTTTAAACGTGTTAGAAAACACGACAGAAGCTAAAAAAGCATGACAGAGTTCAAGAAATCAAATTGCATGGATAGCTCAAAAACTCGAGACAATCCATGTACAACCTGAAAGGGAAGACTCCAACGGTTCCAGAATAATTCAAAATACATATTCAACTGTCAAACAGAGGTTTTAAAACATCAACAGAAAGTTTATACATCGTTTTAAAAATTTAAATAGTTGTACAGAATCTGGACATACACTTCAAGAATTTACCAGACAAGAGTTTTAAAACATCAACACTAAATCAATACATCATTTTAAAATCCCAACAGAAACTATACTAACATGAACTTCATTTTTAAAAACTTCACTCTCTTGAGTCAGAAATATGTCTGGCTGCCGCAACCATCCCTGAAAGCTCGTGCCACCAACCACCTATTTGTCGGATTGAGGCACAAATTCCTCATCCACGGGTTCCGTACTTACATCAGGGAGATCAACTATGAGCCTAAAGCTCAGTAAGAACATAAAAATGCAGTGATGCATATGTTATGCATGAACTTTCGAAATACAGTGACATTACATTACATTACATTTCTCTGTCAGGGGGGTATAAGTGGGGCTTATAGAGGAACTGGCGCAGCAGAGGGTGCACTTTCAGGCACAGCTGCACTGACTTAACATAGGAAAAAATGGTTCAAACGCACAGAAATAACAGGAAATCTAAACCATGCAATGAGCATGGCATTAAACTTACTTATGGTCGAATCATCGACCTAACTACCCAACGACAATCCCGACGACATTTTTAGCCTAGTATCTCCGTGATGTAGGGCCTTAAGGGCCAACCTACGGATATGAACTTACCTGTTGTCCGTGAAGTTGCAAGCTTTGTTCGTGTAATTCCTCGGCGATTCACGAACCTAAATCATGCACAATCGGACATTAACCCTAAACTCAGCAAACTAACGTTTTGACTTGTCCAACACGTTAGCTTTAGTAGATGCGTACCTTAGGCAAGAAAATAGAAAGAAACGAGGGAGATCGGAGGAGCTTCCAGGCACAGTGCACTTTCAGGCACAGTGCACTTTCAGGCACAGTGCACTTTCAGGCACAGTGCACTTTCAGGCACAGTGCACTTTCAGGCACAGTGCACTTTCAGGCACAGTGCACTTTCAGGCACAGTGCACTTTCAGGCACAGTGCACTTTCAGGCACAGTGCACTTTCAGGCACAGTGCACTTTCAGGCACAGTGCACTTTCAGGCACAGTGCACTTTCAGGCACAGTGCACTTTCAGGCACAGTGCACTTTCAGGCACAGTGCACTTTCAGGCACAGTGCACTTTCAGGCACAGTGCACTTTCAGGCACAGTGCACTTTCAGGCACAGTGCACTTTCAGGCACAGTGCACTTTCAGGCACAGTGCACTTTCAGGCACAGTGCACTTTCAGGCACAGTGCACTTTCAGGCACAGTGCACTTTCAGGCACAGTGCACTTTCAGGCACAGTGCACTTTCAGGCACAGTGCACTTTCAGGCACAGTGCACTTTCAGGCACAGTGCACTTTCAGGCACAGTGCACTTTCAGGCACAGTGCACTTTCAGGCACAGTGCACTTTCAGGCACAGTGCACTTTCAGGCACAGTGCACTTTCAGGCACAGTGCACTTTCAGGCACAGTGCACTTTCAGGCACAGTGCACTTTCAGGCACAGTGCACTTTCAGGCACAGTGCACTTTCAGGCACAGTGCACTTTCAGGCACAGTGCACTTTCAGGCACAGTGCACTTTCAGGCACAGTGCACTTTCAGGCACAGTGCACTTTCAGGCACAGTGCACTTTCAGGCACAGTGCACTTTCAGGCACAGTGCACTTTCAGGCACAGTGCACTTTCAGGCACAGTGCACTTTCAGGCACAGTGCACTTTCAGGCACAGTGCACTTTCAGGCACAGTGCACTTTCAGGCACAGTGCACTTTCAGGCACAGTGCACTTTCAGGCACAGTGCACTTTCAGGCACAGTGCACTTTCAGGCACAGTGCACTTTCAGGCACAGTGCACTTTCGGGAAAACACGTGTATGTATGAACATTCATTGTGCACAGACTTAACATACTGAAAAAATGGTTCAAAACGCACATAAATAACAGGAAATCTAAACCATGCAATGAGCATGGCATTAAACTTACTTATGGTCGAATCATCGACCTAACTACCCAACGACAATCCCGACGACATTTTTAGCCTAGTATCTCCGTGATGTAGGGCCTTAAGGGCCAACCTACGTATATGAACTTACCTGTTGTCCGTGAAGTTGCAAGCTTTGTTCGTGTAAATGTCCTCGGCGATTCACGAACCTAAATCATGCACAATCGGACATTAACCCTAAACTTCAGCAAACTAACGTTTTGACTTGTCCAAACACGTTAGCTTTAGTAGATGCTTACCTTAGGCAGAGAAATAGAAAGAAACTGAGGAGATCGGAGGAGCTTCGATGGTCGTTTGTCGTCTGGAAGAGAGAATGCAGAGAGGAGTGGAGAGGACAGAGAAGAGAAGTGAGGAGGGTTTCACGTAGGAGGAAGAACATATCTTGTTCAACAAGTTGAACACTTGGCATCCATCCATTGGCTTCCTCCTACCAACCTTAATTGGCTTCCTAATTTGCCCCTCATTGGCTTCCAACTAATTTGTTAATTAATTCGTCAATTCAGTTTCTCCATTAAACACTCCGACAAATTCATTAAAACATTCATTGTATTAATATAAAATTCATCCCGCTAAATGATTTGGGGAATAATTACATGGCCAAAAATGCCAGGTGTTACATTCCACCCACCTTAACAGAAATTTTGTCCACAAAATTTACTTAAGCGAACAGCTCCGGATATTAGGCTCTAACGTCCTGCTGTCTTTCCCAAGTGGCTTCCTCCATGTTATGATTGTGCCATAAAACTTTCACCAATGAGACCACTCTGTTGCGCAACACCTTGAGTGAGGAGTCCAAAATCTTTATGGGCCTTTCTTCATATGTCAGCGTCGGCATGATATTAACGTCTACCGGCTCCACGATCTGAGTTGGATCTCACATACATTTTCTCTGCATCGAAATGTGAAAGACGTTGTGAACTCCATCCATAAACGCTGGCAACTGTAGTCTGTAAGCCATGCTCCTAACTCTCTTTAAGATGGGAAAGGGCCCAACAAACCTTGGACTTAGCTTCCCTTTCTTGCCAAACCTCATCACGCCCTTGAAAGGCGACACCTTCAAGAATACTTTATCGCCTTCAGCAAACTCCAAGTCTCTTCTCCTATAGTCCGCGTAACTCTTCTGTCTACTCTGAGCAATTTTTATTCGTTGTCTGATAGCAGTCACCACCCCGGACATCTGCTGTAATAACTCAGGGCCGATAAGCTTAGCTTCTCCAACTTCGTCCCAATACAATGGAGATCTACACTTTCTGCCGTAAAGAGCTTTATATGGAGCCATACCGATCGTAGCCTAGTAGATATAGTTATAAGCGAACTCCACTAACGACAAGTATCTACTCCAAGGAGCATGGAATTCCAACATGCACGACCTTAACATATCCTCCAATATCTGGATCGTTCTCTCGGATTGTCCATCCATCTGTGGATGAAACGCCGTGCTGAAGTTTAATTTAGTGCCCAAGGAGTTTTGCAAGCTTCTCCAAAACTTGGAGGTGAATCTAGGAACCCGGCCTGAGACAATCGACACCGGAACACCATGCAGCTTAATAATCTCGTTAATATACAACTCTGCACTTTGATCCATAGAGAATGTTGTCTTCACAGGTAGAAAATGTGCCGACTTTGTCAGTCTGTCTACAATGACCCATATGCTGTTATGGCCTCTAGCCGTCCTTGGAAGGCCAACAACAAAATCCATCGTGATATTCTCCCATTTCCATTCGGGGATCGGGAGAGGCTGAAGCGTTCCACTTAGGGGTGTGCAAACCGAACCGGAACCGAGGAACCGAACCGGAACCGGTGATTTAGGTTCGGTTTTGATCGGTTTTGACCATAGATTCGGTTTGGTTCGGTTTCATTTTATAGAAACCGGTGATTTAGGTTCGGTTTTCGGTTTTGATCGGTCAAAACCGATCAAAACCGAACCGAACCGGACCTGTAATTAAAAAACAAAAAAAAAAAAGAATATGGAAGAGTGAAGCCCTAAATCATCGGGTCTTCACTCTTCGCTTTACTCTTCATCTAAGAAGTAAGAACCTCTCCTCCAGAGACGACGGACGAAGACGATCCGGCGACGGCGAGGCGATGGTGGAAGAAGAAGGTGGCTGTGGATGGTTGGGGCTCCGCCACACATGCAGAGAGGAGATCGATGGAGACATTTTGACAACTCCATCGACGCATTGTCTTTTGGGTTTGTCGCAACTGCCATTCTCGTCTCCATGTTTCTGGTTCTGGCTATCTTTGAGAGATTCCTCACGCCAACTCCTTCGCCTCTGTCTGCGTCCATCAATGGTGACCGGCTGCCAGACCTTGAGTCTCAGACCGGGTTCCCCAGGAAGCAAAGCCGTCGATCGCCTAAAGTATGGTTTACCATTTTGACTCGATTTGTTGTTCACCCCTCTTTTTCTGTTTGTTACTCGAGAAAATGTACCCAGTTAGAACTTGCTTCCAAAAACTGTTTAGTTTCAAGCTTGGGAGACATTCATTTTCATCCCAGATCTTCTAAACTCTTATCTGCAGAGGCTGGTTCAGAGAAATTAGAGATTTTTCTCTAGAAATTTCGAGAAAATGATAATCAAAGTAGAATCCCTGTTCTTGGTTTGAGGTTTGGAAAGTGAAAGTTTTTTATTTTTGGAAAATAGGTTGTAAAATCGAAACCGAACCGAAACCGAACCGAAAGTTTCGGTTCGGTTTAGGTTCGGTTTTGGTATGCTGCAAAACCGGTTTCGGTTGGTAAGTCCGAAACCGAAACCGATCGCATCGGTTCGATTTCTCTCCAAAACCGAACCGAAACCGGTTTTGCACACCCCTAGTTCCACTTGGTCGTTGATGCTCAGCCTGCACTTGCTGACATACCATACAAGACTCCACATATTTGGCTACTTCGTTCTTCATATTCGGCCAGCAAAAGTGAAGTTTCAAGTCTTCATACATCTTTGTTCTGCCAGGATGCACTGAGAAAGAAGACGAGTGGGCTTCCGACAAGATGTCCTTCCGTAGCTCTTGATCTCTCGGAACGTACCATTTGTCTTTAAACTTCAAAATACCGTCTCCCGAATAGCTGAACTGTAATACCTGGCTTCACGGGATATTAATATTATATTATATGATGGTATTTTTGTAAATATGTCAAATCAAACCCGTTTTACAAAAAGAAAGCGTCATTAGAATCCTAATTATTAATAGAAATTTTAAGGAAATTATGAGAATTTTTGGAGTAATAACGCTATATTTCGAGTAATTACGTTTCTCGTAATATAAAAGACGTTTTAGTAAAAATAGTAAACAAAGTTCGATTTGCAAACAGACAGTTTTAATAAATCCCAAATAATAAGTTGGGCTTATTGGTGAAATAAGGAGATTTGGTGAAACCGAATAGCTAGTTAATCAACGAAACAAAGGACGAAACAAATAGAAAATCAAAGGAAGGGCAAAACGGTAATTTGCCAAGTCAATATTATAAAAAAAATAACAAATCTCTTTCTTCCTTCACCATTTTCACGCCAGATAGCTTCTTCTCCTGCGATTCCTCTCGGCCGTCGGCGATTCCTCAACGTCTGACCTCCGTTCTTCCTCCGTTCGTCCTCCGTTCTTCACGTTTTCTCCTCCAATCGACGCCCTAGGTATGAATCTATGATTCTAGAGCGTTTGTTTTCAATTTTCGGGCCGATTTAACTTTAGGGTTTAGGTTAAAAATGCGATTTCGGGTTTAAAAATCAATAGGTTATCGTAGTTTATGAACGTATAGAACTTATTGAGCGTTATTGGACGAAACTAGATTAATTTGTGGAAAATGTTAAAATTCGAGAAATTTCGAGATTTTGAGGAAAACTCATAATTTGGGATTTGAGTTGCCGAGCGTGTGTTGCTCGATGAAATAGCTCAATGAATTGGATTAAAGCTTTAGGAAATTTCTTTAGTTAAGGTTTCGTTAAATTTGGATGTTTAGTAACTTAAACTTGTTTTAACATCGACCGTTGTGTTTTGCCGCAGACAAACAACGCTCGTGGACGGAGCTCGAGGTTCAGTGCGCAGGAGGTAAGTTCTCGTGACTTACTCTGACCGATTGGCCTACACCGTACTTCGATGTCGCGTCGAGGATCTTAGAGTATTGTGTGTTTAAATTGCTTTGGTTGGGTAGCTAGGTTAATCGTTTATTAGGTTATGTTTTTATTCGTTTTGATGGTATGCACGTTGGTTGTTTATTTTATGCTTATAACTGTTCATGCATCACGTATTTTAACTAAGCATGAAAATGAATTTCCGCACGATGTTTTCAGAAAACCGATGCGGCCCGAAAGGGGGCTATCGATCTATTGTGTGGACCGATTAAGGGTCTGACCAATACCACATCTCATGTAATGTAATAAAATACGTTATCTGTTATCTGGTCACTCGAGATGGGGCTCAGGCACTGCTGTACGTGTTGTAAGTGTGTACCCCCTCCTCTAGCTGGAAAGAGTAGTCCGACCGCTGGATGGGCTCTCTCCGGTTAGGGGGATGAGATCTCGGTAATATTCTGTCTGCCACGATCTGTATGTTATGCATGATTTTTGAACTCCATATGCACTGCATGCATTTGCATTTACGTAGAATTTACTGAGCCTTTAGCTCATAGTGTATCTGTATGGTGTAGGTAACGTTGTAGGTCACATTGAGCCAGGTGAGGACGACGTTCCTCCTCCTGATGTATGATGCAGTTGATGGAGAATGGTCCGTGGGAGTGTGCTGAGTAGTCGGTGCGTTTTGACCCGTGGGGATGTATGTACGTATTTTGAGAGTACTGGGTTAATATTGGACAAAATATGTGTAAAGTTAGAATATATTAGGATGCTTGGGATCTGGCTAGATGTTAGGTTCATGTTTTGAGGTTTTAAACGTTCTTGAAAACCTGTTTTATAAACTGTGTTTATATAGTGTTTCATTGGAACTGCTTGGAATTTAAAATAGGAGGATTTGTCGATTTTTAAACGTATCCACGCAGTTTGTTTTTATAAAAGTTTAATATGTGTTTAGGTTGTTTAGTTGGAGTTAATAAATTGTGAAGTGTGTGATGTGCAGAGATGTGAAATTTGTAGGAAAGAAAGTTGGTGTTTGCTCTCTGGAATTTCAGATTCCAGAGAGCACAAAAAAAAAAGAGAAAACAGAAGAAGTGAATAAAGAAGGAGGGTGTGAAGGGCGACTGGGCGCGGGTGTGAGGGGCGACGATCGCCCCTCCCTGTGTTGATTGCAGCGATCGATCGCCCTTGGCTTTCGATTGTCAAATGCCGAATATGCCCTCCCATGTTTAGCCGATTGTTTTTAATAGTTTTATTTGTTTTATTAAATGTTTTAAATTTTATTTAATTGGATTTATGTTGTTTTTAAACTATTTTCTAAACGAACTTCGATTTCGATTTAATTTCCGCTTAAGTTTAAATTTAAAGTTCATAATAAGGATAAAAAAAAAATATATTATGTACGGGAAAATGGGTACAGTATTAGGGTCGCTACATGAACTCAGATGAGGCCATAGACAACTTGCTTACTATATCGGCCATTTCCTTTGAATTGGTCTTCTGGGCCTCTTTAATTCGGTCCAAGATGGTTGGCCGTAATGTTAGATCTGCCAGCACGGCCGATAGCTTAGAAACCACCTCCAAATCAAACCTCTAAATTTCTGTCCTCAAAGGCACCGATATGGCCGACAAGGTCAGTTGCATAGTAGCCGGCATCCTGCTCAACGCATTGGCTACCACGTTAGCTTTCCTCGGGTGGTATTTAATCTCGATGTCATAATCTTTCATGAATTCGAGCCATCCCCGTTGCCTCATGTTTAACTCTTTCTGAGTAAATATATACTTCAAGCTTTTGTGAACCGAAAACACCTCACATGATTGTCCATACAAGTGGTGTCTCCATACTTTCAGTGCAAAAACAACTGCCGCTAACTCCAGATCGTGAGTAGGGTAGTTTTGCTCATAACTCTTCAATTGCCTGGATGCGTATGCCACCACTCTCCCTTCTTGCATTAATACACATCCCAAGCCAACCTTGGACGCATCACAGTAAACGCTGAATTTGCCGTCTTCAACCGGTAATACCAACAGAGTAGCAGTGGTTAATTTCTGCTTAAGCGTCTGAAAACTCAACTCACAAGCTTCAGACCACTTGAACTTGATGTCTTTCCTTATTAAGTTGGTCATAGGCTTTGCTATCACAGAAAATCCCTTGATGAACTTTCTGTAATAACCAGCTAGTCCGATAAAACTTCACACTTCGCTGGCATTCCTCGGTCTCGGCCATTCTTTCACAGCCTGAATCTTGGCCGGATCCACTGAAACTCCTTCTGCAGACACCACGTGGCCTAGGAAGTTAATCCTGCTCAACAAGAATTCACATTTTGACAGCTCGACGTATAATTGGTGTTGTTTCAGAGTTGTTAGCACAACTGCTAAGTGCTCCCAGTGCTCGGCTTCACTTCTGGAATAAACCAGGATGTCGTTGATGAAGACGATCACAAATTTATCCAAGAAGTCCTGAAATATCCTGTTCATCAAGTCCATAAATGCCGTCGGGGCATTAGTCAACCCAAATGACATCACTAAAAATTCATAGTGCCTGTATCGGGTTTTGAAGGCGGTCTTTGGGACATCACTGGCCTTGACCTTCAATTCATAATAATCGGAGTGCAAGTCAGTCTTTGAGAATACTTGAACCCCTTGTAGCTGGTCAAATAAATCGTCGATCCTCGGCAACAGCTACTTATTCTTGATAGTCAACTTGTTCAGCTCACGGTAGTCAATACACATACGTAGGGACCCATCCTTCTTCTTAACAAACAGGTCTGGAGCACCCCACGGAGAAAAGCTAGAGCGTACAAAGCCCCGGTCTACCAACTCCCTTAACTGAGTTTTCAACTTCTTCAGCTCTATTGGCGCCATACGGTACGGATTCTTCGATACCGGTTCGGTACCAGGGCATACATCAATTTCAAACTCAATCTCACGATCCAGTGGCAACCCCGGTAAGTCATCCAAGAAAACCTCTAAAAAGTCTCGAACCACCGGAATGTCTTGGAGTTCCACCTCACCTTGCCTTTGAACATTCACAACATGGGCGAGAAACCCAACGCATCCTGACCTCATCAGCCGTTGAGCTTTCAAGAAGGATATAACAGGCATATTCCGCTTTTCCGGTATAGCCTGATAGAAGAACTCTTTCTCATTTGGGCGCTTAAACGACACAAGCCCGGACCTGCAGTTGATGGTGGCGTGATGTCTAAATAGCCAGTCCATCCCCAGAATCACATCGTATCCTTTCATACCGATTACGATAAGATTGACATACAACTTCTGGTCTCCTACTTACACTATATCACCTCGTACAACCTGCTCGGAGTGCATAAACTCTCCGGATGGTAGCATAACGCTGTAGGGTTGATCTGACGGCACACAACAAAATTTCTCTCTAACTATGAAGTCTATAGCCACAAACGAGTGTGTGGCCCCAGTGTCCCACAAAGTATAAGCAGGTGCTTCACATATCGAAATTGTACCTGTGATCGTTGTGTGCTGGGCGGCATCGTCATCCTCTATTAATGCAAAAACCCGTGGCACGGCACGATTCAGTCTCGTGTCGGGCATTGGACAAACCCGGACGTTATGGCCCTCTTTGCCGCATCGAAAGTAATGGCCGGTAAAGAACCTGCATTCACCTCTGTGACTTTTGTGGCAACGCGGGCATGTAGGAAGCTGAGGATCCCCCATTGGTCTTTTCCCCTTATCCTGATAAGCAGCAATCTCATTGGGCCTCTTAACGCCCCTATTCTGTTGCTGTTGTAGTTGCCAATTTCGACCCCTTTGTTGTTGTTGTTGAGGGGCATCACGAAGGAATCTCTTCGATGAATCCCTCTGTTTCTGGAACTTCATTTCTAAGGCTTCCAACTGATAAGCCTTGGCCACCACCTTCGTGTACGGTGCCTCATCAAATCCCCCGGTTGTGATCTCGCGTATTATGTCCATTTTCAGCCCTTGAATGAACTGGTGTACCTTATTCTCATCGGTGCCCACCAAATGTTGTGCATAGCGGGACAAGGAATCAAACTTCTGAACATATTCGGCTACTGATCCGTACTGTCGTAGCCGAGAGAATTCCATCATCTTTTCCTTCCTCGCACTTCAATCAAAATACTTCTCATAGAATATTCGTTTAAATCCTTCCTAGCTCAATGCCACTGTTGTTGCCTGGACGGTGTCCCACCAAAATCCCGCATTCTTAGTGAGAT
Source organism: Begonia masoniana (assembly GCA_022432975.1). Taxonomy (NCBI): domain Eukaryota; kingdom Viridiplantae; phylum Streptophyta; class Magnoliopsida; order Cucurbitales; family Begoniaceae; genus Begonia; species Begonia masoniana. The sequence goes on along the minus strand of CM039503.1, from coordinate 46,886,552 downwards.
GAAATGTGGCACATACAACTTTCTTAGTTTCTTCCACTTTTGCGTAGATGAACATTCTCTCTATATGCCGGATCCATTCCTCCGCGTGAGTCGGGTCTGTAGATAGCCCATCAAACGTAGGCGGTTGGAGTCGCCTAAATCTATCTCCACTGGTGTCACGTGGAGCATTCCCATGATTATTATTTTTGTTATCTTATCTAGCCATCATGCGTTCCACCATGCGGGACTGTACACCCACCAGCTCGGTTAATCGGTCAATGGCACGAGAACTATCGTTTGCTTCATCCTGATGTCCTCTCACTATTTCTAAGAAAACCTTATAAATAGAATAACCAAATTTAATAAACAGAACTTTTACGGGAACTTAAACACTTACAGTTGGTGGAGTAATCTCACGTGGCGGGTTGCGCAACCAGACAGTTCTCCAGAACCGCTTTTAAAACTTGGTGTCTCTAATACCATAACTGTGACGACCCCTGTAACGCCCGAGTTTTTTGGGTTTCTGCTCTTAAGGGTATTTTTGTAAAATAGCAAATTGAGATCATTACACGAGCGGAATGTTTTGTTAGAATCCTAGTGATTGACTATGAGGGTTAGGGAAATAAAGGAACCTTCGAGGAATTCAAACCTATAATGCCCGAGTTGCCGATTTTCCACCGTCTAGTGTTTTAATTTGTATAAATAGTTAGTTGAATCCGTTTTGCGAGCGAAAAATTTTATTGGAACCCCAAGGATTTATGAGGAATTTTAGTGGATTAATAATATTTTGGAGTAAACCAAATCATAGGTTATTAAATGGAATTATGTAAAAGAATAATAGGAAGGGTGTTATGGTAATTGTTAGCAAAATATTAATTAAAACCTAAAACCTTCAAGTTATCTCTCATTTTCTCATGATCTCCCTCTCTCCCTGGCAGCTTGCTCTCCCTTCTCCTCTCCCACGATTCTTCCCTCCTCCAATCCACCTCCTAGCCGATTCTTCTTTCGTTTTCTTCAACGTTCAAAGCTCTACGTAAGATTTCTAATCTTTGGATAGGTTTAGTTTCGTTTTTAGGGATTGTTATTTATTATGATTTCTATTAGAAGTTGTTGGGGGTTATAGGTTTTGTCGAAAATCGATAGTGTTGCGTGTTTATACTCGTTGATGATACATTTATTGCTATTGGAGTAGTTAGGATAAATTATTGGTGGAGTTATTGAATTTGTGGCGGTTGGGAGGAGTAAGTGTTATTAATATTATGTTAGTTTTGTTTATGCACACCAAGTGTTCGATAAAATGTCCGAATGAGATTAGTTGAATTTCTAGGAAGTTTCCTTAGCTAGGACTTTACTAGTTTTGAGTTTGGATTTTTTGAGGATTGATCTTTAACATCGGAATATGAAATGTCTTAGGTGAGAAGAGATTAAAGGTGAGTGCACGGCTCGCAAAGGATGCCAGGTAAGTGAGTGTGTTAGGAGTTCCGGCCACTAGGGCCCTACATCACAAGGATACTAGAGAGGTTTGTTTGGGTGATTGTTTGATGATTATGACATGTCGTGTGCTATGTTATGATGAATTTGAGTAGAATGATGTTATGATACATGATGTATTGCTCGTTCTTATAGTATGTCATTCCTATGTGAATCCATGTCCTTGCATCATGTGCACATTTTATATGATTAAGATGAAAATATGAAATATATATGTAAGCATGATTAAGTGTAGAACGGGGTGAATTAGCCACGATTATGTTCTCAAGATTTTAGTACGGTTCGCAGATCCTCCTGCTAGTGGGACCGGACTGGCAGGAAGACTCGCGGATCCTCCCGCTGGTGGGGGTTGGACTAGTCGTTACTGTTATTGTCCGTTTGGACCACGATTATGATTCCCTTGCCTTTTCTCCCAGTGTCCTCTCCTAATTCTTGCCAAGTAAATGTTGATTAAGAACATGACCACGAACACGAACATGATTATGTGAAGTATGCATTCATGAGCATTTATATATATATGTTGCACTTCTTACTAAGTATTAGGCTTATAGTTTGATCCTTATGATGTAGGTGACGAATTGGAAGGTGAGGATCTCAATCCAAGTCGTCTAAGAAGGTTGCTGGATGATACTTATGGCGGTGTTTTGTGGCTGGGCGGCGATTGACCCATGGTTTGTGCTCCTAGCAAGATTGGTAAAAGTTTACGTTATAGGAGTTTAAGTAAAAGAATTTCATAGGACTTTCGTGTGATAACTAGTTTTGAAATGATTGGCGTCTTTTCTTGTTTTGAAGTGGATTTTACGACTAAGGGATTTTCATCGCTTTGACTTCCGTTACGGTTTTACTCGTTTTGTTTCGCATGATTTCTTTTGATGAATGTAATAGAGATTTAAAGTGCTCGTTGAATGATTTAAATTGAGTTTTGATCGATGAATTTAAGAGTAATTGGGATGAGTCTGTTGTATGATGTTTTGGTGTGGGTGAAGTTTTGTTTTAGGGTAATTTTATATTTTGGCTAGAGGGGTTGCCGATTGGTCGACGGAGGTCGCGATCGATCGACAGGTTGGTTCAATTTTATTTTAGATATCCAGAGAAGATGTCGATCGATCGGCTGTTTGCGCGATTGATCGGCTGTGTTGATTTCGTGGAGTGATCGATCGCTCATATTATGAGCAATCGATCGGCTGAATTTGTTTGGTAGGGGGCGATCGATCGGCCAGGGAGCAGACGATCGATCGGCTATGCTGTTTTGGTGGGGCAATCGATCAGTCAAGAATGAGAGATCGATCGGCTCTTGTGTTTTAACCATTCTGCCCATTTTCTTTCCTTTAATACCGAGCCACTCCTTTCTAAATTTTCCCTTCAATTTTTATTGTTGTTTTTAACTGTTCCAAATGAATTTCAAGGAGTCTCAAATGGAGTTTACAATTGTTCTAGTAAGTTTCCTCTCAAGTCGTCTTTCCTCTACGTTATGCTTTTTAAAAAAAAAATACGAGTCAAGAATAAGAACACGAACAATATTATGTAAGTCGCGGCCCATTGGGTTTCGGGTCGTGACACCCCCGGCCCGATCGGGGTCAGCGAGCCATCACTCCGGACATTTTAAAACATGGTTTTTTTTTCTTGAACAGTGAACCTTTAAAACTTAACAGAGAGCTTACAGAGAGGAAACCTTCTTTGGTGTTGAAGACTGGAAGACATATTAAAAGTCGGACATCAGAAATAAATGGCAGAAGAAAAACAGAAAGACAGGAATATTAAAAACTTGGATGAGTACTTTGGACGAGAGCAGGAAGACAGGGAGAAATGAAAACAGGAAAAACAGAATACTTTGGACGTTTAAAATAAAGAGCAGAATGGACGACAGAAAACAGAAGGCAGAATGGATGACAGACATGTAGTGTGAGACTTAATAAAATGGGAAACATAAACTAGAAGTTGTGCAGTGGAAGACTTACTGTAGACGACAGAGGCCATGGACAACAGAAGTTGTGGACGACAGAAGACAAAGAGGCTATGGACGACAGAAACTAATGACAGAAGCCGTGGACGACAGAAGTGGATGACGTTATCGCCTACAACTTTGGACGACTAACACTTAGCCAAATACTTTAAACAATTACCCGTCGAACGAGTACTATGGACAATTGGACTTTGGACGACGTTATCGCCCACAACTTCGGGCGATAACATTAAAGAAACAGAATGGATTCTGGACGACGTTATCGCCCACAACTTTGGGCGATAACTTTGGACGATAATTTTAAAGAACAAAAATGGACGACTGTTTAACTGAAAGACATAAAAACAGAAGGCATAAAATGATGCGAACCTCGGATCGAAAGGACCCGAGACCCGACAAAAACGCGGAATAATTCAAAGGAACGCCTTTTCGATTCAAGAACAAAGTAAGGAACTAAGACCCCAATCGAAGAATTCGATAGAACCCTAGTTATTAAAACAGGAGCTTGACCCGAGCCATACCTGTTGGCTGAACCGAAGCTATCAAACAGGAGCTTGACCTAGACCAAACTCGTTGCTAAGAACCAAAGCTATCAAGCGAGATTCTTCAAGCGTGACTTGAAGAAGATCGTTGTTCTTCGCAAAGAACTAAAGAGAAATCCTCTCTAAAAACTCAACCTTTTTAATTCAAACTTGTTCTTTCATTAAATCAAATAGTTTTGCCATTAAATAGGCAACACATTAAAATTAAATTAAATAATTAAAAAAAAATAAAAATAAAAATAAAATAACTAATAAAATCGTTAGATAATGATCCTTGGCATAATCAGATATCATCTCACGTTTAAACTACGTTTGAATATGATTTGAATTGATTTGAGTAGATTCTGTCGGATAAGATCTCTCATACGTGATTTGTTTGAATTTGCATGTGCTTTGCATGTGACTTTTTAATTCTTACTTGTGCATGTGCATGACACATGTAAATCTTCATGCATCTTTGGCTTCCCTTGCTTCAACTTGATTTTGATTATCTTTAATCCTCGACACATTCAATAGTTTTAGATCAAGTTGTTGCGGTTCCTCTCTCTCTTAGATCTCTAAAATTAATCCTTGCAAGGCCTCACGCATCTTCTTAGCTTTGGACTGTGTCATTGGGCCGTCAATGTCCTCAATTGGATCGTTGCTCTTGGGCTTGGGCTTGGTCGCTGCTTGGATCACTACATTCCCTCCCTCTTCGAAAAGATTCGTTCTCGAATCTCCTGCATCATATAAAGATAAGTCACTAACATTAAAAGATGCACTAACATTACCATATTCGCTAGGTAAGTCGATCTTGTAGGCATTGTCGTTTATGCGTTCAAGGACTTGAAATGGTCCATCTCCTTGTGGTTGTAACTTACTTTTTCGTTGATTTGGAAACCTCTCTTTTCGAAGATGTATCCAAACCTAATCTCCGGGTTCAAATATAATCTTTTTACGTCTTTTGTTTGCTTGACGAGCATATTGCTCGCTTTTCTCTCGAATGTTCTCTTGTACTTTCATATGTAAGTCCCTAACAAATTTAGCTTTTTTTTCTCTCCATCAAAATTAACAAACTTGTTAGTAGGTAGAGATAAAATATCAAGAGGAGATAAAGGATTAAATCCGTAAGTAATTTCAACATGAGGTAAACATTTTTCCCATTGTTTTAAATTTTTAGAAGTAATCGCTCTTAACAATGTAGAAAGTGTTCTATTTACCATTTCTGTTTGTCCATCCGTTTGGGGGTGTGCCATGGTTGAGAATAAAAGTTTTGTTCCTAGCTTACTCCACAAAGTTCTCCAAAAGTGACTTAGGAACTTAACATCTCTATCACTCACAATGGTTTTAGGAATTCCGTGTAAACGCACAACTTCTTTGAAGAATAAATCCGCCACATGAGTAGCGTCGTTAGTCTTTGAGCATGCTATAAAGTGAGCCATCTTACTAAACCTATCCACTACCACAAATATGCTATCTTTCCCGCCTTGTGTCCTCGGCAAACCAATCACAAAATCCATCGATATGTCCACCCAAGGTTGGTTAGGAATAGGTAGAGGAGTGTACTTTCCATAAGGTTTAATCTTTGATTTGGCATTCCTACACTCAATGCACTTATCACAAATGGCTTGAACATGATGCGTCATTTTCGGCCAATAAAAATGTTTACAAAGCACACTCAATGTTTAGTAACTCCAAAGTGTCCCATTAACCCTCCTCCATGAGTATCTCTAACAAGTAACTCTCTTAAAGAACATTTAGGGATACAAAGTTTGTCCTTTTTAAATAAAATCCATCATGTTTATAATAATCATTACATGCATGTTTCTCACATTCTTTCCAAACAAGATCAAAATCTGAGTCCGATTCATATAAGTCCTTTATTAAATCAAATCCTAACAACTTAGATTGTAAAGTAGTTATAAGCACGTACCATCTTGACAATGCATCGGCAACCACATTCTCTTTACCTTTTTTATAATGAATAACATAAGGAAAGGTCTCTATGAACTCCATCCACTTTGCATGTCTCTTGTGCAACTTTCCTTGTGTCTTTAAGTGTTTTAGGCTTTCATGGTCAGAATGGATGATGAACTCCTTGGGCCACAAGTAGTGTTGCCACGTTTGTAATGTTCTCACCAAGGCATACAACTCCTTGTCGTATGTTGGATAGTTTAAGACCGCGCCACTAAGCTTTTCACTAAAGTAAGCGATCGGCTTCATATCCTGCATCAAAACACCACCAATTCCTTTTCCCGACGCATCATATTCAATCTCAAATGTTTTATCAAAATTTGACAAAACTAACAAAGATGCATTAGTTAACTTTTCTTTTAGAAGATTAAAAGATTCATCATGTAACTCAGTCCACCTAAAATCCACATTCTTTTTAACCAAACCATTCAATGGTGCTACAATAGTACTAAAATCTCTAATGAATCTTTGGTAAAAGCTAGCTAAGCCATGAAAACTACGTACCTCGTTAGCATTCTTAGGTGTCGGCCACTCATTGATTGCCTTGACCTTTTCTTCGTCCACCGAAACTCCACTCGAGCTCACTACAAAACCAAGAAACACTACCGATTCCATGCAAAAAGTGCACTTTTTGAGGTTAGCATATAAATGGTTTATTCGCAAAATATTAAAAACATATTTTAAATGTTTCACGTGTTGTTCTAATATTTTGCTATAAACTAATATATCATAAAAATAAACCACGACAAATTTTCCAATAAACGGTCGTAATACGTGATTCATTAACCTCATAAATGTGCTAGGTGCATTAGATGATCCAAAAGGCATGGCTAACCACTCATAAAGACCAAATTTTATTTTGAAAGCAGTTTTCCACTCGTCTCCCTTTTCATACGAATTTGATAATATCTATTATTTAAATCAATTTTTGAGAAAAAATAAGCGCCATATAATTCATCAAGCATGTCATCTAACCTTGGTATAGGATGTCGATACTTTATCGTTATTTTATTGATTGCTCGACAATCCACACACATCCTCCATGATCCGTCCTTCTTTGGCACCAATATCACGTGTACCGAGCATGGGCTTAGGCTTTCTTTCACTAGACCCTTGTCCACTTTCCTTTGAATTTCCTTTGTTTCCTCTGGATTCGCTCGATATGCCGGTCGGTTTGGAATTGTCGCACCCGGGATGAAATCAATTTGATGCTCGATTCCTCTAAGTAGTGGTACTCCTTTTGGTAACTCCTCTGGGAATACATCCTTAAACTCTTGCAAAAGAGAAATCACAGCACTTGGAAGAAAATTTAGTAAGTCATTAGATGATAAATAAACATCTTTATATAAAAGCAAAATCATCTCATGCTTATCCTCACTTTTGTTCATCAATACAATTTGTTTTTCACTCGGCTTTTGTTCACTCTCTCCCTCGGTTTTTATCTCTTTTCCCTCGATTTTTCTCTCTTGCTCCCTCGGTTTTTCATCCCTCTTTGTGCTCTTTTCAACTATTTTTTTTCTACTTTCTTTTTCTTTTTTTGCTTCTTTTTCAACTAATTTCTTTTCACCACTTTATTTTTCTTTTTCAGCCCTAATCTTTTGGAATTCCTTTGCAATCCTCTCTTGGTCTACAATTGCCTCTCATGGTTTTAATGGTGTAAGGATAACAGTTTTTCCATTGTAAACCAACGAATACTTATTCTTGTAACCATTATGTTTGACGTTTCGGTCAAATTGCCAAGGTCTCCCCAAAAGTATGTGTGTAGCTTGCATCGGCACTACATCACATAAAACTTTATCTTGATACTTTCCAATTGATAAAGGAACTTCCACCTGTTTAGTCACATTGATTTCTCCACAATCGCTTAACCATTGCAACTTGTATGGTTTTGGATGTTGCTCAGTTTTCAAGTTCAACTTTTGGACTAGTAATGTGCTTGCTACATTGGTGCAACTCCCACTATCGATGATCAAACTACAAACTTTGTTGTGCACATGGCATCTTGTATGGAATATATGCTCACGTTGTACTTTGTCTCCATCTTTCTTAGTTTGCACATTCAATACTCGCCTTGTGACTAAAATATCTCCTTTTACTGGTTCCTCTACCTCAACGTCACTATAATCCTCAAGTGGTGGCATCTCACCTTCACTCGAACTCACACTCTCCACATCGCCATTGTCCCTTAAAATCATAGCTCTTTTATTTGGACAATTTGAAGCTATGTGTCCGAACCCTTGGCATCGCATCGAAAGCACTTATCTCTCAGGTTCTAATTGGATTTGAAGTCTCAGCTTTAGCTTTTTATGGTAACATTTATTGTTGGACACAATTTTTCCTTTAGAACCTCTCTTGGTTTTGGCTTCTCATTTTAGTTTGCACATTCAATACTCGCCTTGTGACTAAAATATCTCCTTTTACTGGTTCCTCTACCTCAACGTCACTATAATCCTCAAGTGGTGGCATCTCACCTTCACTCGAACTCACACTCTCCACATCGCCATTGTCCCTTAAAATCATAGCTCTTTTATTTGGACAATTTGAAGCTATGTGTCCGAACCCTTGGCATCGAAAGCACTTAATCTCTCAGGTTCTAATTGGATTTGAAGTCTCAGCTTTAGCTTTTTATGGTAACATTTAATTGTTGGACACAATTTTTCCTTTAGAACCTCTCTTGGTTTTGGCTTCTCATTTTTCCAATTTGTTTGCCAAGTTGTGGTTGATGTTGTACCAACCCTAGTACTTCTCTTAGACTTTAGTTGTCGCTCAATTTTGATTGATTTGTGTAGTAACTCCTCCAAGTCGATGTAGTGTTGTAGATCCACCACATCCGCAATATCTCGATTCAATCCCCCAATAAAATGTGCCATGGTTGCTTCCTTATCTTCTTCCACATTAGCTCTTATCATGGTTACCTCCATCTCTTTATAATATTTCTCCACACTTTTGAAACCTTGTGTCAAATTTTGGAGCTTTCGACACACGTCTCTATAGTAGTATGATGGAACATATCTTTTTTTCATGTTGGCCTTCAAGTCTTCCCATGTGCAGATTTGTGCTTCACCATTCCTTCTCCGGTTCTTCACTAATTGATCCCACCAAATACTAGCATAGTCCATGAACTCCATGGTGATCAACTTTAGCTTCTTTTCCTCCGAATAATTTTGAAACTCAAATACCAAGTCTACTTTTCATTCCCAATCCAAATATCCCTCGGGGTCGTTCTTCCCTTGGAAAGGTGGAATATATACCTTGATATTTCGTAAATCATTGTCTTCTCGATTTGTCCCCTCATTTCTTTCTTTTGGATAATAACCACTATACTCTTCGAATTCTCCATCAAAATCCTTCCTTTGTCGTGCATGACTAGGGGTCGGAGTTTCCAATCGTTCCATTCTCCGATTTAGAGCCGTGTATTGATCTTGCATGGCTCTCATGAACAATTTTAAATCAACGTTGTTGTGTTCTCCACTCATGATATTCTTTTTCGACTACAATAAGAAAATAAAAGAAAATTGTTAGAAGTAAAAGAAAAATAATCAAGTAATGGACCTTACCTCTCCCTCACGTGTTTGCTCTCGATGGATGTCACTTCACTCGTGTTTCGCTAAAAAATTAAGACTTTTTCTATAATAGTCTCACCCTCTTGCCTTTTACCTCTAGATCTCCCTTTTAGTTCTCTACATAAGAACTTGATCGATGGTAAATATTCAACAAGCCAAACTATAAAAAATCAAACTTTAAAGCTTAAAGGTTCAAACTTGTAAGGATGACTAAATTAAGGGTATAATTGTAATAAGAGAAAAGTTTGGATGATGACAATATTTCAAATGAAGATTCAACAATTTGAACTTTCAAAGAATAAATTTGGATAAATACAATATTCCGAATGAAGATTCAACTATTTGAATTTTCAAAATATCTAGAACAAAATTTTGATTTTTTTTTTTGACTTCTAACAACTTTTTTTTTTTAACTCTTGACCACTCTTTTTTTTTTTTACCTTTGAGAATTTTTTTTTGTACTTTTCGAATTTCAAGAGGAGAAATTCACAAGAAGAAAAAAGTTGATGATAAAAATCGAGACTTGATAATAAGGATGGAAAAAAATGATTTTTTTTTGTGCTTTTTGAGTACTAGGACGAATAGAATAAGATGAAGAAAATATTGATAACCAAAAATTAAAGATAGCTTCTTGAATCAAGGAGCCGAAGCTCTGATACCAACTAATGTGAACCACGGATCGAAAGGACCCGGGACCCGACAACAACGAGGAATAATTCAAGGAACGCCTTTTCGATTCAAGAACAAAGTAAGGAACTAAGACCCCAATCGAAGAATTCGATAGAACCCTAGTTATCAAAGTAGAAGCTTGACCCGAGTCATACCTGTTGGCTGAACTGAAGCTATCAAACAGGAGCTTGACCCAGACCAAACTCGTTGGTAAGAACCAAAGCTATCAAGCGAGATTCTTCAAGCGTTACTTAAAGAAGATCGTTATTCTTCGCAAAGAACTAAAGAAAAATCCTCTCTAAAAACTCAATCTTTTTTAATTCAAACTTGTTCTTTCATTAAATCAAATAGTTTTGCCATTAAATAGGCAACACATTAAAATTAAATTAAATAATTAAAAAAACAAAAATAAAAATAAAATAACTAATAAAATCGTGAGATAATGATCCTTGGCATAATCAGATATCATCTCTCGTTTAAACTACGTTTGCATATTATTTGAGTAGATTCTGTCGAATAAGATCTCTCATACGTGATTTGTTTGAATTTGCATGTGCTTCGCATGTGACTTTTTAATTCTTACACGTGCATGTGCATGGCACATGTAAATCTTCATGCATCTTTGGCCTCCCTTGCTTCAACTTGATTTTGATTATCTTTAATCATTGGCACATTCAATAGTTTTAGATCAAGTTGTCGCGGTTCCTCTCTCTCTTGGATCTCTAAAATTAATCCTTGCAAGGCCTCACGCATCTTCTTAGCTTTGGACCGTGTCATTAGGCCGCCAATGTCCTCAATTGAATCGTTTCTCTTGGGCTTGGGCTTGGTCGCTGCTTGGATCACATCATAAAAACTTCAAACCCCAAAAACCCGATTCAAAACATAATTTTAAACGTGTTAGAAGCCACGACAGAAGCTGGAAAAGCATGACAGAGTTCAAGAAATCAAACTGCATGGATAACTTAAAAACTCGAGACAATCCATGCACAACCTGAAAGGGAAGACTCCAACGGTTCCAGAATAATTCAAAATACATATTCAACTGTCAAATAGAGGTTTTAAAACATCAACAGAAAGTTTATACATCGTTTTAAAAATTTCAACAGCTGTATAGAATCTGAACATACACTTCAAGAATTCACCAGACAGGAGTTTTAAAACATCAACACTAAATCTATACATCATTTTAAAATCCCAACAGAAACTATACTAACATGAACTTCATTTTTAAAAACTTCACTCTCTCGGGTCAGAAATATGTCTGGCTGCCGCAACCATCCCCGAAAGCTCGTGCTACCAACCACCTATTAGTCAGACTGAGGCACAGTATCCTCATCCACGGGTTTCATACCTACATCAGGGAGTTCAACTATGTGCCTAAAGCTCAGTAAGAACATAAAAATACAGTGGTGCATATGTTATGTATGAACTTTCGAAATACAGTGACATTACATTACATTACGTTTCTCTGTCAGAGAGGTATAAGTGGGGCTTATAGAGGAACTGGTGCAACAGAGGGTGCACTTTCAGGCACATTACAGAGATACAGTACAGTAATACAGAACAGAATGGCAGTCCCCGTCCCATACTTAACCATTACATTACATTCAGAATTTTATCTTTCTTAACTTCAAACCGTGTGTAGAAAATATTTGCATGACTTTCGAAAAAAACGTGTATGCATGAACATTCATTGTGCACAGACTTAACATACTGAACAAAAAACAGTTCAAAATGCACATAAATAATAGGAAATCTAAACCATGCAATGAGCATGGCATTAAACTTACTTATGGCTGAATCATCGACCTAACTACCCAACGACAATCCCGACGACATTTTTAGCCTAGTATCTCCGTGATGTAGGGCCTTAAGAGCTAACTTACGTGTATGAACTTACCTGTTGTCCGTGAAGTTGCAAGCTTTGTTCGTGTAAATGTCCTCGGCAATTCACGAACCTAAATCATGAACAATCAGACATTAACCCTAAACTTCAGCAAACTAACGTTTTGACTTGTCCAAACACGTTAGCTTTAGTAGATGCTTACCTTAGGCAGAGAAATAGAAAGAAACTGAGGAGATCGGAGGAGCTTCGATGGTCGTTTGTCGTCTGGAGAGAGAATGCAGAGAGGAGTGGAGAGAACAGAGAAGAGAAGTGAGGAGGGTTTCACGTAGGAGGAAGAACATATCTTGTTCAACAAGTTGAACACTTGGCATCCATCCATTGGCTTCCTCCCACCAACCTTAATTGGCTTCCTAATTTGCCCCTCATTGGTTTCCAACTAATTTGTTAATTAGTTCGTCAATTCAGTTTCTCCATTAAACACTCCGACAAATTCATTAAAACATTCATTGTATTAATATAAAATTCATCCCGCTAAATGATTTGAGGAATAATTACATGCCCAAAAATGTCGGGTGTTACAACGCGTGCCTACTCAAACCTGTAGGCGTCCACTACAAACGCCCACTCCCGAGAGGATGTATTACAATCAATGTAAGTGTGGACACCCGCAATTAAACAAAGAGCACCCATATGTATGTCACGTCATCGTCAGAGCTTCTGCACGCGACCTAGAAATACTCTAGTGAGTGAAACGTGAAGTAAAAGGTGAATGCATTTTTAAGACCGCACATTAGGCATCCACCTCGTTAGCTCCTCCTCTTGCATCTATCTTTCAAGATGTTCCTATGCAGGATGCTTCATCCTAGCCTCACTCCTTTTATGTCTACATTTGAGGAGAGTTTACACATTATTTCAGCCAATTTATCTAGCCTTGCTTTAACTGTTGAAGTAATGACTTGACAAATTCAGGATATCGTTTTGACTCAAGCAGTCATAGTTGCTAAACTTGCAATAAGAACTCTATCAATATGAAGAAGACGACACCTACACTATCGAGTCTAAGCCTAGGGATGCTTCTTGTGTTCCTTTATTCTTTGATGTTGAACCTTCATCAGATGTTTAGATTTTTGTCTTTTTTTTTTTTTTCATTTGTTGTATTCATGCAATTGCATCAATATACTTTGAACTGTCTTTGTTTTACTTACTTTTTTGGATTTGAACAGTATTTGAATTGTCTCTATTTAAAAAAAAAATCTGCATATTTGGACTTAGTTATTGTTTAGGATTGTTTTTTATAATTGTTGTGGGGGAGAGAAAGAGAGAACAAAGGCTCTATTCTATTTTTTTATGAATTCAAACATAACAAAAGAATTTAGACTATTTAACAATACCAAATCTCAATTAGACACTCTCCAAATATTTTAAATATGAATTTACGAAAAAATATAAAAAAACATTTATGAATCAGACATCATTACATCAACGACGAACTGAACTCATAAATATGTTATGTGAGCTTCCACTTATGCCTCCTTGGTGATTTATTGTCAGTGACATAATTTTATCCATATCTATTTCAGGCTATATGTTTGGCCAATAACAAGCTGAATTACAATACATCTTCATGTATGTTTTTTAGAGATAGTACTGATGAACATAATTTTCAACTAGTTTTCTCATAAAAAGAAGATACAGAATTGCATGCACACATGAGATGTCAATCAACTGTCACTTGTAACAATTACACACACGTTTATCCAAATCGATAATGTATTGTATGCTATCGTTATTGACCTCAAACTGTGTAACTTCAGTAAATGTTAGACTCCAATTTTTGAGCTGTAAGTTGTAGTTTGCCAACATTTTCTTGATATGAGAACACAATAATTCTATTGATTTAAACATTTTTTCATGTTTCTTCACAATCTTGAACATCATGTTTTTTATGATAATTTCAAATATAATCAGAATCAGTTGGTCCCTAGCTAGTATGATGCAAGGACTTTGTGACGACCCCGACCCCGCGTCGGTGCCGCCACGACCTGTGTCGTGCGTGCGTACATACATACGTGCATATTACCTTCGCCCGTTCTCACCAACTCCTTAAGTTTCATTTTCCATTTCATTCTTCGTTTCCTTTCATTTACATTCGTTAGAGAACGGACTCAGGCTGTAGCAAACCCAAAGCATAAACAAACAACAAACTTAGACATACAACAATTTAACTAAAACTAACTACTCAGCTTATTACCCAATACATTGAATATCTCCAAATTTCCTCAATCAACGTAATCATATGGTGTAGGCCAAATCAGCCAAAGTAAGTCACGAGTACTTACCTCGCGTCCATAGCCAACGAGCTCCTTCCACAAGCATTGTTCACCTAAAACATTTCACAATACACGGCATTAAACCGAGCCTAAATCATCGAACTTCAAAAACTAATGGAACTCCTAGCTAAAGGAAATTTCCTAAAACTCTATTTTAACTCGTTGAGGCATTTCGTCGAGCAATTCGCGCTCGACATTTCTAGACCTCCATTAATGGGGTTTCCAAGCTTTCAATAACCAATTCTTCAACTAAACTCCAAACACATCCATTATTTCGCCCAATAACGTCCAATAATTATAAATAGAGTGATATCTAACCTTTTCTAACATAACCCGGCCAATTTAACGAAAACTTAATAAAACCCTAACCTTTTAACACCCTAAAGTTGGAAACTAAAGCCGGGAAATGATAGAATCTTACCTAGGAAGTGGTTTCGGAGAAGAAACGTGAAGAAGCGTTGAAGATCGGAGGAGGAAACGTTGAGCCACTGTGGAGGAGAGAAAAATCGCCGTTGAGGGTTGAGAGAAAAAGAAAATCACGTAAGTGTAGAGGGAAGAAGAGGGATTTTGTTTATTTAACTAAAATCAACTTGTCAAATTATCAATTTACCCCTCCTTTTATTTCTTCTTTAATCCTCTTCTTTGTCTCGTTAATTGACTAACATTCTGGTTTCTCCAAAATCTCCTTATTTCACCAATAATTCCTATTTATTTTCAGGGCTCTATTAAAACTTTTCGTTCGTCAAACGGACTCAATTTACCATTTTTACGGATTAAACCGCTATAGGGTTAAAACAGAAACTAAAGCTTTACATTTCGATTTGAATTTCTAAAATTCTCATATGTCTCTTAAAATTCATATTAATTATAAGGATTCTATTAAAACTCTCGATTCATAAAATAGGCATATTTCAATTATTTACAAAAATGCCATCGCGCGCACAATTCAAAAATCTGTAAAACCGGGTGTTACATTCCATTCACCTTAATTGAAATTTTGTCCTCAAAATTGAATCACACAAATAGTTTTGGGTATTTAGTCATTATAATTTGCTGTCTTTTCCAGGTGGCTTCCTCTACGCCACGATTCCGCCATAAGACTTTGACTAGTGGAATCTCCTTGTTTCTCAACACCTTAATAGAGGATTCCAAAATTTGTAACGGCTTCTCCACGTAGGTCAATGTCGGCTGTACCTCAATCTCCCGTGCTTCTACGACATGCGACGGGTCATGTACGCACTTCCAGAGCATGGATACGTGAAAGATGTTGTGGATGCTCTCCATAGATGCCAGAAGCTGCAATCGATAAGTCATCTTCCCGATCCTTTTCAAAATAGGGAAGGGCCCCACATAACGAGGGCTT
Source organism: Begonia masoniana (assembly GCA_022432975.1). Taxonomy (NCBI): domain Eukaryota; kingdom Viridiplantae; phylum Streptophyta; class Magnoliopsida; order Cucurbitales; family Begoniaceae; genus Begonia; species Begonia masoniana. The sequence continues at coordinate 46,870,853 of CM039503.1, read as the reverse complement.
AGCTTGCCTCTTCTTCCGAATCTCATGACGCCTTTGAATGGAGAAATCTTCAAATATACCTCGTCACCTTCATTAAACTCTAACTCCCTTCTTCTATTATCGGCATAGCTTCTCTGACGGCTCTGAGCTATCTCAATGCGCTGTTTGATAATGGCGATCTTTTCTGCTGTTTGCTGTAGAATATCGGGGCCAATAATACTAGCCTCGCCAACCTCATCCCAATACAGCAGTGACCTGCACTTCCGTCCATACAACGTTTCATATGGTGCCATCCCGATCGTAGTTTGAAAATTGTTGTTATATGATAACTCGATCAGTGGCAAATACCTGTTCTACGATCCTTGAAATTCCAACACGCAAGCTCTGAGCATATCCTCAAGGATTTGATTCGTTCGTTCTGTCTGACCATCGGTCTGAGGATGAAATGTCATGCTGAAGTTCAACTGTGTTCCCATGGCTTTGTGCAAACTCTTCTAAAATCTCGAGGTAAATCTTGGATCTCGGTCTGAAACTATTGAAACAGGTACCCCGTGAAGTCTAACGATTTCCTGTACATAAAGTTCGGCGAGCTGATCCATGGAAAATGTTGCTTTAACTGGAAGAAAGTGGGCCGACTTCGTCAAACGGTCCATTATCACTCAAATCCCATCGTGTCCCTTCGTCATTCTCGAGAGCCCAATAAGAAAATCCATAGAAATCTGCTCCCATTTCCACTCCGGGATCGGCATGGGTTGCAAAGTTCCTGCCGGCCTTTGATGTTGTTCCTTAACATGCTGACAAACCAAACAGGTTTCTACGTACTTGGCCACCTCTCTCTTCATGTTAGGCCACCAGAAATGCTGTTTTAGATCCCGATACATCTTGGTGCTTCCTGGATGCACCGAGTAAGACGAAGAGTGCGCCTCGGCCAAGACTTCTTTCTTTAACTCTTCATCATTAGGCACGTACCACCTATGTCTGAACTTTAATATGCCGTCATCCGACAAGTTAAAATCGGACGAGTCTTCAGATGTCATGCTCAAACGGTGCTTCTCACACTCCAAGTCTTTCCGTTGAGCTTCTCGTATTTTGTCCAGTACCGTCGGCCTAAGAGAAATGTTCGTGAGCATAATGGACAACTCAGCCACGATCTCCACATCAAACCTCTCAATCTCAGACCTCAACATCACCGACATTGATGCAAGCAAAGACTGACTCGTAGTGGGCATTCGGCTTAAGGCATCTGCGACCTTATTTGCTTTTCCCAGGTGGTATTTAATCTCAAAGTCGTAGTCCTTCACAAACTTCAACCACCTTCTTTGTCGCACATTCAGCTCTTTTTGCTTAAACAGATACTTTAAACTCCGGTGATCTGAGAACACTTCACATTGTTGCCCATACAGATAGTGTCTCCAGACTTTTAACGCAAAGACGACGGCTGCTTACTCTAGGTCATGCGTCAGGTAATTTTGCTCATACGGCTTCAACAGCCAGGAAGCGTACGCAATGACTCTCCTTTCTTGCATCAATACGCATCCAAGACCAACCTTAGACGCGTCACAATATATGCTGAACTTGTCGCCTTCAACTGACAACGTTAAAACTGGAGCTGTGGTTAACTTCTGTTTTAGCTCCACAAAGCTCTTCTCGCATGCAGCCGACCATATAAATTTCTCATTCTTTCTTGTTAATCGGGATAGGGGAACTGCGATCTTCGAAAATCCCTCAATGAATTTCCTGTAATACCCGGCTAATCCGAGAAACCCACGTACCTCACGCACATTCTTAGGCTGCGGCCAATCTTTAACAACTTGTATTTTGGCCGGATCTACTGAAACTCCTTCCTGAGATATGATGTGGCCGAGAAAGTTCACTCGGTCTAGCCAAAACTCACACTTGGAGAACTTTAGGTAAAGTTGGTGTTGCTCTAGAATTATCAGAACAATCTGTAGTTGCTCCTCATGTTCTTCCTTCGTCTTAGAATAGATCAAGATGTCGTCAATAAATACAACAACAAACTTGTCTAAATACTCCTTGAAAACACGGTTCATTTAGATCCATAAACGCTGCGGGGCATTCGTAAGTCCAAAAGACATAACAAGGAACTCATAATGCCCATACCTCGTTCGAAACGCTATCTTTGGAATGTCTTCCCGTCAGACCTTCAACTGATAATAACCCGAGCGTAGGTCAATCCTCGAAAATACTCGGGCACCCTGCAGTTGGTCAAACAGGTCATCTATTCGGGGCAACAGATATTTATTCTTCACTATCAATTTATTCAACTCTCTGTAATCTATGCACATCCTGAGAGTTCCATCCTTCTTCTTAACGAACAGAACCGGCACACCCCATAGAGAAAAGCTAGGTCGGATGAACCCCTTATCTAGCAATTCCTCTAGCTGAGACTTTAACTCTCTCAATTCGGCAGGCGCCAATCTGTACGGGTTCTTAGAAACAGGTTCATAACTTGGATACACATCAATCAAAAACTCTATCTCCCGGTCCGGCGGTAATCTGAGAAGATCGTCACGAAAAATCTCCGCAAACTCCCTAACAATCGGGATGTCACTTGGCGTTACCCCCTTAAGCAATTGAGCGTCGACCACAGTGACCATATAAACTGAGCATTCACCTTTAAACTGCTCTCTGACCTTCATTGAATAGGAAGCCGGTAACCCGCTTAACCTATTCATTGCCTGATAAGCAAACTCCTCTTTACCCGGGGGCCGAAAAGTCACCAACCCGGATTGGCAGTCAATGGTGGCGAAGTGGCATGACAGCCAATCCATTCCAAAAATTAGATCATACTACTCTATGACCATAACTATCAACCGGGCATAAAGGGTATTGTCCCCTACAGAGATGACACTGCCCTGGAAGATGTGATCTGACTGCATAAACTCCCCTGAAGGCAGCATTACTCGATACTCGTACTCTGCTAACTCAGGCACTACCTTCAGTCTAGCTACGCATGCAGTGGAAATAAACGAGTGCATAGCACCTGTGTCTATCAATGAAAATACGGCTACTCCCGTGACCAAAATAGTACCTGCTATAACGAAGGGCTGGGCCTCGTCGTCAACATCGCCTGGCTCAATAAAGGCAAAAATTCTCGGGGCAACTCTCCTCTGATCCCTGCTTGACTTACTTTGGTTCATTAACGGGCAATTCATGACGTAATGGCCAACCTCACCACATCGGTAGCATCTATCAGTGCCCATCCGACAATCACCATAATGTTTCTTCTGGCACGTAGGACAAATAGGCTTCTCAGTAGCCCCTTGGACTTGCTTCCCCTTACCCAGGTCACCCTTGTCATCATAGGGCCTCTTAGTACCTCTTTGTTGTTGCTGTGGCTGTCCCCTTGGTTGCTAGCCCTTATTCTGAGGCGTAGGCTGTATCTCCCAAAAGAACCCTCTAGCCGGCTCCCTCGGTTTGACGTAAGTTGGTTCAACGGCCTCAATCTCTAGCGTTCTAGCCACAGTCTCAGCATAGGGCACATTCCGCACCCCTGATATGATGACATTTTTTTGAATTTCCTGACTTAGCCCTTGCATAAACCGACGCACCTTGTCCTCATTAACACTGACCTAGCGTGGTGAAAACCGGGATAGGGCCTCAAACCTTCTGACATATTCGGCAACTGAGCCAGCCTGTCGCAATTGCATGAACTCCATCATTTTAGCCTCCCGTACCGTATGGCTAAAATACTTGTCGAAAAACACGGTTCTAAACCATTTCCAGCCCATCGTTGTAACATCTGTGGTCGCCTTGATGGTGTCCCACCAGAACCGGGCATCTAGTGCCAAATGATAAGTGACGAACGCGACTTTCTCCCCATCCTCTATATTCGCATAAGCCAACATGTCCTCCATAGTTCGAATCTACTCCTCAGCTAAAGAGGGATCCGAAGATTGTCCGTTGAACACTGGAGGTTGTAATTTTTGAAACCTCTCCATTCCACGATTACTAGGAGCTGCCATCTCCTGAGTTCTGTTGCCCTTACGGTTAATCAGCGTGTCAAGCTGTTGAGACTGTCTTTCCATATGCTGAGTCTGTCAGTCTAAGTGTTAGGATTGTTGAGCTATAAACTCTCTCAATTGGTCTATCGTATCATCTCTCTCATCCCTATCATTCCCTCGACGGACCATTTTGTAAACCTATACAAGTTAGAAACAATAACTCTAAGAAACAAAAACAAAGAAATCTTAAAAACGTACTTACAGTTGAAGAAGCATGTCCGTGTAGTGGCTGTGCAGTCGAGCAGTCTACAAAACCAATTTTAAAACCCGGGGGTTCTGTTACCATACGTTATGACGACCCCGACCCCGACCCCGCGTCGGTGCTGTCACGACCTGTGTCGTGCGTGCATACATACATACGTGCATGTTACCCTCCCCCGTTCTTGCCAACTCCTTAAGTTTCATTTTCCATTTCATTCATTTAATTCTTTGTTTCCTTTCATTTACATTCGTTAGAGAACGGACTTAGGCTGTAGCAAACCTAATTCCTATCCCTTATTTTCCCGTAGAAATTTTCGTTTTCTACACATTAAGTAAATTCAAGTTCTATAGCTATAAATCAAGGTCTACATCAATGAAAGTCGTCTTCAAAATCATTTAAATAAAACCTAAAATATAAGGAAACAATCGGCCAAGTGATCGAGGGCAGAAATGGCATTTTGTCCGAAAAATGTCGAGCCAATTGATCGGCCATTTCAGCCGATCGATCGGCTGTGGCGTTTATTCGCCAGGCAATAGATCGCCTGATCGATCGCCCCTTGGCGATCACACTTGGCCGATCGATCGCCCCCACCAGGCGATCGATCGGCACCCGCTCTAGAATTTCTACCAGAGCGTAGCCAAAACACGGTGATCGATCGTCCTCCCTGGCGATCGATCGGCGACCTCTCTGGATTTCGAATCTAGAGAGCTGCTTCATCCTTCCTTTTTTTCTTTCCTATAACCCCTGCACAATTCACACTCACTTCACCATTTTCCTCTTCCTTCACTTAATACACCTTTCAAATACCATCCTTTAATTATTCATCAATAATCCAACTAAAATACACATTCATAAACCAAACATTCAACCTAAAATCATCAAAATCCATTTCTATTTTATCCAAAACCTATCAAAGCATCAATTTCAATTCTAATTCATCAAAACCACAATCTATACATAAAAAATCCATCTGTACGTGGCGGAAGCTAATATCGTCATCAAAATACATCAAAACACAACTTTTAACACTATCCAGACACCAAAGCATCCTAAAATGTGTTTCTATACGATTCTATCCATAATATAACCCATCAGCCCGTCATAACCCCAAAACAATCCAAAACACTTAACCTATAGCTCCCACGGGTCAAGTTCGCACCGACTGCGCCAACCACTCCCACGGGCATCCTCCTTCAAACTGCAGGCTCTTCAGGTGGAGGGACATCGTCCTCACCTTGCTTTAAGTCACCTACACCATAGAAACAAACTGTGAGCTAAAGGCTCAGTAAGTCTACATGAATGCAAGTGTATGCTATGCATATGCGTTTCGTAAATCATGCATCCTACCTTTTCGCTATTCATTTCATTTCATATACGTCACCGGGGCTTCACTCTCGGTAGATAAAAGCGGCACATCCGACGATTGGATAGCCCCTTTCATCTACCCGGGGGGAAAACATGTTTCACCTGTACGACAACCATGTTTGAACCACCATCCCCAACGTGACCATAATTACATACATTTTACCTCTTCGTTATCCTTTTCCTTTTCATGAAAACGTGCATGTAAATTCCTTTTTCGTGCTTATTTATAAAACCATGATGCATGAACATGTACGATGCCGTATAAAACCAAAGCATAAACAAACAACAAACTTAGACATACAACAATTTAACTAAAACTAACTACCCAGCCTATTACCCAACACATTGAATATCTCCAAATTTCCTCAATCAATGTAATCATATGGTGTAGGCCAAATCGGCCAAAGTAAGTCACGAGTACTTACCTCGCGTCCATAGCCAATGAGCTCCTTCCACGAGCGTTGTTCACCTAAAACATTTCACAATACACGGCATTAAATCGAGCCTAAATCATCGAACTTCAAAAACTAACGGAACTCCTAGCTAAAGGAAATTTCCTAAAACTCTATTTTAACTCGTTGAGGTATTTCGTCGAGCAATTCGCACTCGACATTTCTAGATCTCCATTAATGGGGTTTCCAAGCTTTCAATAACTAATTCATCAACTAAACTTCAAACACATCCATTATTTCGACCAATAACGTCCAATAATCATAAATAGAGCGATATCTAACCTTTTCTAATATAACCCGGCCAATTTAACGAAAACTTAATAAAACCCTAACCATTTAACAACCCTAAAATCGGGAAACGCTAGAATCTTACCTAGGAAGTGGTTTCGGAGAAGAAACATAAAGAAGCGTTGAAGATCGGAGGAGGAAACGTTGAGCCACCGTGGAGAAGAGAAAAATCGCCATTGAGGGTTGAGAGAAAAAGAAAATCGCGTAAGTGTAGAGGGAAGAAGAGGGATTTTGTTTATTTAACTAAAATCAACTTGTCAAATTACCAATTTACCCCTCCTTTTATTTCTCCTTTAATCCTCTTCTTTGTCTCGTTAATTGACTAACAATCCGGTTTCTCCAAAATCTCCTTATTTCACCAATAATTTCTATTTATTTTCAGGGCTCTATTAAAACTTTCCGTTCGTCAAACAGACTCAATTTACTATTTTTACGGATTAAACCGCTATAGGGTTAAAACGAAAACTAGAGCGTTACATTTCGATTTGAATTTCTAAAATTCCCATATTTCTCCTAAAAGTCATATTAATTATAAGGATTCCATTAAAACTCTCGATTGGTAAAACAGACATATTTCAATTATTTACAAAAATGTCATCGCGCGCACAATTAAAAAACCTGTAAAACCGGGTGTTACAGACTCACTCGTGTTATTCCGACTTATGTCACACTTTGGGATCAAACTAAAAACATGTGTCACCTAACTTCTCGAATTGATGCCATTTAAATATGTATATCCTACCTTATCAACCAAAAATAATTTTTTCAATTCTCTCTTAAAGTGCACTGATGTGGTAACCCTAGATGCATTCTACATTGTGTCTTTGTACAATGTACAACTTATCCCAAAAACTATGTTTTGAAATTGACATATAAATGTCTGAGACAGAAAAGATGTTCATCTGATGCTACATGCTCCTCCATAGCAGACACTAACTCCTAAAAAATGGCAATACATAATAAGATAAATGTTTAAATAAAGCGCATGATATAAACATACAAAAAAACACACAATGCATCGTACCCTTTTTTAATCCAAAACAAATGTTCATCCACAGCTCGAATCACTCTATATATCTACAACCAATAACTGCATAAACCATAATCATGAGTCTCTACATTCTGATTCGACCACTACTATAACAACTCGATAAATTTCAACATTACCATCAATGTTGACAGCTGTAAGTAACTGACCTGGACACGAGGCCTTCAAATAACAACTATCCAAGTATTGGTTTACCACTCATTTGGCATAAGCATGTCGTTTTCTATCTTTTTGTGAACATCATTGTAACTCGTTATTTGAAAGATAAATTCACATTACATCTTTGAAGTGTGGATCCGCCAATCGCATCCCTCCTGACACACACAGTCGTCAACTGATGAGTTTTCACAAACTTTATAACATACCCATACTCCATATCATAATCATCACTTCTTCTCTAATTGTTTTCAAAAAACTATATTTCTTTCTCATACAAAGATTTAGAGAACAAGATACAAATGTTAATGTACGATCCTTATCATCTAGAGATGTTGAGATCGGATGTAGCTCTATTTTAGTGGTAATAACTTCATGATCGAATGCACAAAGTTCATTGTCAACAAATATCGAGATCAGATCCTCCTCCATTTCCCAATTAACATATTCATAATCAGTGGTTTATTCAATTGACACCATTCGGTAAACAAAAATCAAACACTTCTGATGAGAACCACAAGTATATCAAATCCGGGACCTTTCCTTCCACCTTTAAATCAAGTACAAGGAACTTGACATCGATCGAACATTGCCAATGAAACCAAAGTTATCAAGCAAGAGGAGCTTGACCCAAACCAAACTTGTTGGTAAGAACCAAAACTATCTTTCATGTTTTTCACTTGGTTGGCTTAGAAATTGCACTCCAAATATCTTTTGGGCTTCTGTTTGTAATTTTTGACTTAAAAACGCATCTTTTCCACTTTCAAGGGCAATGCTTTCCTTTCCTTTAATGAATCTTTATGTTTGTTTGAAAAATCTTTGATATCAATCAAGAGGAGCTTGACCCAGACTAAACTTGTTGGTAAGAACTAAAATTATCTTTAATGTTTTTCACTTGGTTCACTTAAAAATTGCACTTCAAATATCTTTTGGGCTTCTATTTGTAATTTTTGACTTAAAAACGCATCTTTTCCACTTTCAAGGGAAATTCTTTTCTTTAATGAATCTTTATGTATGCTTGAAAAATCTTTGATAAAAGCTTTATTTTTTGGTCTTTCTTGGTTCATATCACTTCCTAAAAATTTACAAAGAAAGTCAGGAGAACCCGAGCGATCAAATCGACCGAAGTTAGGGCATAATCCGTGAACAAATTGATTCAGAGATCCATAAAATCTAGTGAGCACTAAGATCATAGGTCAAAAATTGGATGGAAGTGCTAAAGGATCGCTAATTGAATGAATGGAGAGAGAGGAAAAAATGCCAGGGTGTTTCTAGATCTCATGTGGAAGCTCTATGGGTGACCTGACCTACATATGGGCACTTCCGTGGGTGCTCGCTCTTACATTTGATTGTAATACATCATCTCGGGAGTGGGCACTCGTGTTTCAAGTGAGAGTGCCTGCGGTGGACGCCCATGGGTTTGAGTAGTCGAACACACTTACATTGAGTCAAATATCCTCTCGAGAGTGGGCTTTCGCAAATCTCTGTGAATGTCTGGACACAAATTTAATAGCTAAATTGACGAGACGGGTTGACTTGTTAAGTTGTTAACAGAGAATAGTTTAACAAATAATTTGTTAGCGACAATAGTTTAAGGGTTAACTTGTTACTGCTTCCATAGTTTAGGGTTTTTTGCTTTATGTTTTATCATGTGCATTACACATAGGAAATGACATGGTATATGAACTTTTGTATATCATCATTCACTTTAATCATGGGATGCATGGATGAGTTTTTGTGACAACCCGCTATGTAAAGGCAAAGAGGGTCCGGTGGGGTCCAACCCATATCAGTGTGAGTGCACAATCCCGCATTATTTGAGAGAATGAAAAATGTATGGTTCCTCTTTCTACCGAGTACAATGAAAATTAAATTGATTACATGTGAGTAAATTAAACTGATTTTAAAAATAAATAATCCTAATTGTTTTATATTCCTGATAATTAATATAAAAAAATTGCATATAAATTGTATGTTATGCATTATCATTGAATCATATTAATGTGATATCTCATTTTTTATATACATGATTAATTTGACTCAATGAAATGGTATAATGCTCTATTCACGAATATGACAGTATTCCTTTCTAACTTTATGAATCCACAAGTTGATATTCGATCGCCTGGCCATTGGTGCGAGATTGGGTATGATAGCTTCCCAATCCTTGCAATGTTTTTCATCCTTTGTCCTAGACGATAGCATTTTATCAACCCCTAGTTGTGCTTCATCTAGATCTATCTTTGCGAGCACAATCTACTAATCTTGTATTTTGATCCAACCAAGTTTATCATACTTTATAAAATTCGTCTAATAAAATCACATCTCAGAACAAGAACTTCAAACAGAAATAATCGAAATTGTGCGTGGTCATTATTTTCTTTGATGGCTTATAAGATACAATGTATGCTCTCATTTTAATTCGTAGTTTCATCAAACAAACACTTTGTCGAGATCGACTCTATCTATGCCCTAATTTGTTCATACTAATTCTTTTTAGTTGAATAAAAATAATTTTAAAATAAAAAAAGGATCAATTTTAGATAATTGGTAAGCTTCAATAACTACCAAATATTCCACTCTATTTACGTATTTAAAGAAGTTTTCATCTAACATCTTTTTCAGAATATTATTTTTAATTTAGTTAAAAAGAACTTTTATCTTTTTTGTGGCTTTTAGCGTCCTTGTATATATATATATAAAAAAAAAGATTGAATCTGAAAAATTAAATAATGGTAGTCGCTCGTGTCATCACCTTCTTCATCATTACTCGTTGAAAATGAAAGTTCATCTTTCCTAACCCATCCGCTGCGTAATAATTGAAAGTTTATGAGGGTCATCATGTCGACACTATTCTTTGTCCTTGTGTATTATTGACACAAATTATTAATAATTAAAATTCGATAAAAAATTAACTATTTATTATATATCTAAGGTTGATACGAGAATATACCTTCACAATTTATATAGCCACCGAATTTAAGGCTCAAAAGAAATTGATACCTAAAACTATTTTTTGAGCAAAATTATTAATAAAATGAATTGTGTCATGATAAAATTACTCAAATGTCTCGTAATTTTCACTTGTAATAAACATTTTAACTCACACTTGCTATGTTAACTCATTCAGTTTCACGAATACGTTTAATTTTACACTCAATTTTAAATACAAATTTAAGTTGGATTACCATTAATCTTTGAAATTGATTGTTGTGATGTCAAGTGTGTGCTAAAATCGAGTGAGTCAAAAAACGAAACATTTAACATATTTTACATCAGGATTTCGCGAAGGACCCAATGTACAATAATAATTTTTTGCTAAAAAAAAAAAAAAAAATTAGAGGATCAATTATTCCTGAGTCAGGGGTTGAATGGTACTTTACCGTAGTTTTTACTTTCTAACACAGTGATATTTTTTCTTCGTAAAATTAAATAAAAATTAAAATAGGTAAGATTAAAAATAATTTCTTGAAACGGGAAATATGACACGTGTTAAAAGTGTCAATTTATTTTGTAAGATTAGACATCACCTGATCTTTGAATTTTGATTTCTAGATTTATACAGAGAGAGAGAGAGAGAGAGAGCCGGTGAGGTAGCACCTAACGCCCAACAACAGCTTGACCTTCGGAGCTACCGTCATTTTGCCGCCAAGTTTCTATCCAACGACTTCAACCACCATTGTCAACCACCTGTTAGGGCTGAGGATTAATCCCTTTGGAATTTCAGTAGATGGAATCGCCTCCCCCGAATGGTGTTCGTCGCCCCAAGGTTGCAGGAATGGACGTGGTTGAATCTTTGTTGACTGAAGACCCTTCCGCCGCTTTGTGGGACTTCGGAGATCTCCTCGACTTCGCCGCTGATGATCATTTTTCTCTTTCGCTTGATAACCATGAATTGACGGTAAGCGCCACAGAGGAGGCTCTGATTCCGGAAGAGGAGTCGATTTCGGATAGGATTCGGAAACGTGATCCGAGATTGACCTGCTCCAACTTTCTCGCTGGTCTTGTTCCCTGCGCGTGCCCTGAGATTGATGAGAAGCTTGCGGAGGAGGAGGGTGCGCCGGATAAGAAACGGAGTCGAACGTCTCGTTCGACGGCTGGAACGGCGCGGTGCCAGGTCCCAGGTTGCGAAGCTGATATCAGGGAGCTAAAAGGCTATCATAGGAGGCATAGGGTATGTCTACGTTGCGCAAATGCATCTACTGTTAAGATCGATGGAGAGACCAAGAGATACTGCCAACAATGTGGCAAGTAAGTCAACTTTCTTCAAACTTTGCGCACTTCATCATCTTCTTGCGTATTCCCCTCGTTTACATTTACTAAAATTTGGCATAGTTCTTATTCTTGGTGCCTGTAGGATTTATTATGTTTAGTGTCGCGTTAACTGTTTATTCATTCTCGCTAAGTTTGAATTCATTATATTAACATCTGCAGTGTGCATTTAATTGTTCTCCCAACTTTTATTTGCTACTCGTTTGCAATTAGTTTTGTTTTTAACCTTTTATTTATTTTTATATTGCTTATGGATGATGTTCTTTGCTAACTGTATTAGATTTTTTCTGGCAACTGCATTACAGGTTTCACATTTTGCCAGATTTTGATGAAGGTAAAAGAAGCTGTAGAAGAAAACTAGAGCGCCACAACAATCGACGCCGAAGGAAACAGACAGATTCTAGAGTTTTAATGGAAAATGAATCTCAGGCTGTGATGCATGGTGGCGATGTTGCTAATGATTGTGAAGCGGGGAAAGGTATGAAAATTTTGTCTCGTGAGTTTGCTTATGGACTAGTATGCACTTCAAACTACAGTATCCTACTATACTCTTGATTTTAATTCGTTTTTCTAGGCTCTTGTGCAGATAGCTTTTGCTTTAATGACAAAGTAGTTGATGAAGAAGCATTGTTAGAATCTGAAGATGGACAAGCAACTATAACATACTCAGCTCCTAACTCTCAGAACATTTGCAGTGATAGTGGTGTATCTACTATGAATCCCCATGAAACTCCTGCAGACATGGCAAAAGATAGTTCTAAATATAATGCGTCTCCTTCATATCCTGAGAATAAAAGTGCTTATTCTTCGATGGTGGGTTCACCTTGAACCTGTGTATTCCATTTTTTGGTCATTTAAGAATGAGGATTTAAATTTCCATTGCAGTGCCCGACTGGACGAATATCATTCAAGCTTTACGACTGGAATCCTGCAGAATTTCCTAGAAGACTCAGGCTTCAAGTATTTTTAAGATTACTATTGCAGTTTAGTATTTAGAAAAGTACATTCACTTTTGTCTTGGATAATAGGAATTTTTTTTAGTTCAATGCAATGAATTTGCAGATATTCCAATGGTTGGCCAATATGCCAGTTGAGCTGGAGGGATACATCCGCCCTGGATGTACAATTTTGACTATGTTTATTGCAATGCCAAAGTTTATGTGGGCAAAGGTAATATTTATTTTTCCATTTAGCTAACTTTGTAACATTTGGGAAGTAGAACGTTACCAACATGTTTCTCCCGGATTGTAGACCTAAGAATCTAGAGTTGATTGATCTCTTGCAACATTTTCATTTTGATACTTTGGTTGAAGGTAGTAATCATATAACAAAAATCCAAAAAAGGATGAGACCTAAACAATTATCAAGTACAAAAAATTACATGAATCTATATTTATTTGGTTGTCTCGTGCTGTTGGAGAAATGAATGTTACGAAGTTTATTATTATGTATTAATTAAGTTTGACATAGAAGTAATCAATTGCATTCCTTTTGGCTATAAAAAAGTTAGCATTAAAATATTATTCTCCTATCTTTGTGACTTTATGTTTCTCAGTTGAGGATCTCATTGATCTGAGTTATGGTTGTTGTTTTAACTTGATGTTTCCCCCAAAATCCTAACCAGATACTTGAAGATCCCGTGACACATCTACATGACTTAGTTATTTCACCTGGAAGGATGTTATCAGGGAGAGGCAATATGCATATATATTTGAACGACATGATTTTCCATGTCATTGAAGGTTTGTCGTTGCACCGTATGTTTCTGATATTTGTTAAATCTAGTTGCTATTCGATAAATTTCTCATTATAAATCAGATCGTATCTTTGGGATGTGAGATGCTGCTACCTTGACAAGGAACACTTTTCTTTGCAAATTGACCATAGCAATCAACTTGATTTTCTACTTACGTATGAGCAGCTTTTTCCATTCCAAAAATCAAGGGAGCTGGAATATGATATCTGCATGTCATGGAATGCAATTTCTTTTTTCCATTTTATTACTGGGTTATGCACTCATAGTCTCAGTTGTCTCTATGTCTGGTAGAGGAAAGTTCCAGCACTGCATTTCCTTTGCCATTATGATTGTCAAATGCTTTAATCATTTACTTTGAAGCAAATAATCATTGATATGTTTTCTTTTATATTATGTTTCATCTGCTGTGCAATACTTTTAGGGTACCTCATTACTCTTAATGCATTTTTTATGTGCAATATACATGTCAGGCTGTATGTAACAAAAAAAGTAGCTTTTCTCAAAACCTATGATGTCGGGATTGGTGTATGTCTTCATTTGGGTTGTATATTCTGTGAAAAGTGTACTTGGTTCTTAAGTGATAAGAGAGATGCACGAGTAATTAAAGGGTTATTTCATTATAAAAATACTCTTTTATGCTTTCAGTTTGTTTTCTCTGTGGATTAAATTGTTTATTTGTTTAGGTGGTAACTCTGCGATGAAAGTCGAGGTGGAAGTTCGTGCTCCAAAACTTCACTCTATCCATCCCTCATGCTTTGAGGCCGGCAAGCCCATTGAGTTTGTGGCTTGTGGAAGTAACTTGCGCCAACCAAAACTTCGGTATTGGTCTTTGAGACTTGTATCTTTTCCACATTAGTTTAACCAATGGTTACTTTGTAGCCTACCAACAATTGGAGACTTTAGGTTAAATTAAACCCATACTGTATTCTTCTGTGATTAATTATTAAATTCCTCAATGGTTCAACTTAGTAGTTTATCTTCAAGATGGTCATAATTGCAGGTTTCTTATATCTTTTGGTGGAAAATATCTGGCATATGATTATTGTAATGCCTGGCCACACTGTCAAAATGGAGGGTATGTGAAGTTTGATGAAGACTGTCAGTTATATAAGATATCTATACCTTGTACCGAGCCCAATCTTTTTGGTCCAGCATTTGTTGAGGTATGAATCTTGCATTGAATGTATTTTACTCTTCGTTGTGTTCTTTTAATTTTATTTTTTGCTATCCAGCATGAAAAGTTTCCGAAGTCCCAATGGGTAGTAATCCATCTCCCCCTTAATAGCAGTTGAATAGAATTAAAAGAAAGTACGTTCCAAATAAACTTCTACATTGTGATTTTTTTTACTTGATTCTAGCTTTCTTTTGAGGATTGAAAAAATTGTCTGCATTAGTTGTTATTTATTCGATGTGATTTAATTCCTCAAGGGTAGAAGCATCAATTCTGTTGTAATTAAGTAACCAACCCTTCTTAAATCAGTGATACCAAACCAAATTGCACAGGTCACTGGGGTACGTTTGTGAAGCTTCCTATGTATCGTCAATTTATGTTCATGACTAACTCTTTATTTTTCAACATTCATCAGTTGCTTGCTCTATAACACTTAGTGATGAAATTTATTTAGCGTTTTAGAATCACAAGAATTACAAATGTGAATAGTGTGTCATCATCTGATAAAGTTACATGATACTCTTATAGCTCAACTCAGTTCTTTGAGTCTGGCCAACAATTCGCTAAAGAAGGAACCTTACTTGCATGGATAGATATTTGGCATCAAGTAGGAGCATATCTGTAGATATGCATAATCATAATGGTCCTAAGATAGTAATCTTAAAGCAAAATAATTCAAAGCATACTCATAACGACTCTAGATCATAATTTAAAAGCACACCAATGCTTAACATTTTTTCTTTCTGTGTTCGATAATTTTTATAATTTAATTTTGCAGGTGGAGAATCAATCAGGCTTGTCTAACTTTATCCCTATACTAATTGGCGATAAGGAAATTTGTTCTGAAATGGAGAAAATAAAAGAAAGAGTTGACACACATCTCTTTCCAGAAACATGTCAAAATTCATCTAAATCACGTGAAGAAATTTATAGGTTAAGGAGAGAAGTGTATTCTGAAGTTATTACAGATGTATCTTGGTTACTTAGAAAGCATGCATCAAAGAACTTACAGGTTACAAGTGCGTCACGACTTCAATGGTTCGCTGCTTTATTGAAGTTTTTGACACAAAATGAGTCAACTGTCATTTTGAAGAAAGTCCTAGAATATAGGGAGAGGTTGATCGAAAAGAGGGATATAAACGGTGCTTACAATTGCTTTTATGATGATGACATAAGGCTATTTAAAAAATATATACAGAAAGCAAGAGAACTTCAAAATTGGCATAAAGTTGGTGATTCAGGGCAGCATTTTGAATCTCGTGAGCCTACTGAGGAAAACCTTTCTCAAAGCTCATCCACAAACAAAATGATTTCTGCTGCTTCAGTTATCAAAATGGTGAGTTTTTCAATATTATTTGGCAGATTTTGTTTACACCCAGGTTTGTAGAACTTGCGTTAGACTAATTTTTGAAAGAGTTACAAGTTACCCATGTTTCAAACATTAAAAAAAATATCATGATTAATTAATTTGTTTTATGAAGTTAAGTTGATATTTTCTCTGACAGTATGAAAGTTTAGAAATCCCTCTTTTACAAAAATGTTTCTGGTTTGGAATTTATTACGAAAATAATCTAAGATCAGTTCAATCTGTTAATTAGTACAAGTTTTTCCTTTGAACTTGACATGTATTTTACAGGATAGCTTTGCATGCTTTGTTGTGCCTTTAGTGGAGAAACAGTAATTATTTTCATGAGACACTTGTATAACGGCTCAGTAATTTTGTTCCTTTGATAGTATGCATTTATGCGGCTGGAATATTTTCTGATGGGCAGGATATGGAGCGAGGATCAAATGGTGATTTTGGAGCAGTTGCAGGCTCTACATCAGTTGATAGAAGTGAAACTGCTCCTCTCTTGAATAAGGAGGTTGTCATGGATGTGACTGCTATTAAGGAAAGACCAAGAAAATCATATGATCGTGGGGTTGTTGGTGTCATAATGCTGCAACGTCCTGCTATATTTGCAATAACGGCTGTGGCAATTTGTTTCGGGATATGTGCTGCAATTTTCCATCCTCACAAATTTGGTGAAATTGCAATCTCTATTCGCAGGTGCTTGACGGTCAAAGTTTAATGTTAAATGAAGCCTTTTTTTTATCCTGAAAGTTTATCAATCTTCAGAAGACACATTCACAAGCTGTACTTGTGCACTACATTGGATTGCCAACTCAACAGATGAGGTTTAACTATTTGCTACTCTCATCTTCATGAAGCTTTGATTTGAGTGATAGTAGTTGCTATTACGGATGCCAAATTGCTCAAATTTCATGTGGGATGGCAATTTTTTGCATGGGTTTACAGCCGCCATGAAATGCGGTTAGACTTCTTTGGAGTTGAATAGTTCAGATGGAGGACTCATTTGTAATGATACCATCTAAGTTTATAATGGAGAAAGAATTTGCACCTTACTCTCTAACATGGCGTCATCTATTTTGCGGCAAGTTAGACGGGTGAGGCAAATTTTTGGTTTCAAGCTGCAAAGGGCACAAGCTGAATTTGTCAGACTTAAGTGTAAATTCATACATGGGTAATTTAATAAGATCCTAGTTTACATTGAGTAATCCTACATTGTTAAGTACAACTAACTGTAATTTTTTAAATTATTTGTTTTCTGGATGGTTGATAATTTTGGGTTCGTCAGTTTGGGAAGCAAGGATTTAGAAATAAGTTCGATAGCATTACAGGAAATTACATATAGGTCTTAAATCAATTGAGGGTGTGATGTTTATTATCTTGTCTTACTGATGATTTTGAGAATTATGGGGGTCTGATAACAAATGTTGTCATCAATTTGACTCAGTTTATACTCTTACGACTCCATATGTAAAATAAAATGCATGGTTTGATTGACAACTAAAATTGTGGGTTCTGATTGAATGAGAGAGAATGTTGATGCGCAGAAAAGATTGCTGGCAGAGATCAGCCTCTCTGAGAGAGAATGATTGTAGAGAGGGAAAGAGTGAGCCTGAAATTGAAGTAGAATGCAGAATATAGGAGACAAATGTAGCACAGCTACGCAACAGCTTTGCGTGGTTTTGTGATAAAACACGGCAATGTAGGATTTACAAACACACATTCTACCATTAACTAAACAGACATTTTCATTAGAAGATTCCCATTAAACTGGATTTAGAAGTTTATTTCAGTCAGCGGAATCGACCCACCTGCCCCAATAATTTGTTGCTCCAACTGCAATCAAACAACAACAATTTTTATCTCAATTTGTATGCAACAATCAACCATATCAACTACAATTTGTCTAGGCCTCAAGTTAACCAAATATCTATAGTTGAAGATTCAGTTGAGTTGAAATGGACAGTTATTTCAACCTTTATTCATTAATTTTCCTTGCTTAAAAGGAGTAATCGCTTAAGAAATGAAGAACTCACAGTGAATAGATTCTCAAGCTTGCTTTTCACGAGGTAGTATTCTTGCTTTAGTTGTTGCAGACATCCATGGCACCTGCACACTTCTTTCTTACTTTGGTTCGAACAGAAAATAATGAGAAATAATTGAAAAGAAAGTGGAGAATTAACTCACGCAATGATGTTTTGCTGCTCACAGTAGTTTCGGAATGTAATGCAGGAATTCTTCACTCTCTGTGCACCTATACTGTTTAACCACAACACAACTGCTCTTATTTTCTTCTACAATTAATCAAAATTATCTTATTTCTATTGTTAATTGCTCTAAATACACTACACTATTTGACATGAACTGAATTAAGCTTCTAAAACTACGACAGTTGTATTCATTTAAGGGGTTTGACAATAAGATCGAAATGTCTTGTCAGTACCTGGAACTGCTACCCTTCAGCTGGTGAACATGGGCATCGATCTTTTTGAAATCTACGCTTGGTTGATCTCTGTGTGGATTAATATGAAGATCGCATAAGTTGTTACTTTCCCATAAAATCCTGTCCTAAAAGAGAGGATAAAACAAAACAAGATCCTTACAGAACTCCAGAAAGATCACTGAGAAGCTTCTCAGAATCTTGAAAGAAGAGAGACACAACTTCAAAGACAAAATCCGGGTTGCTCTCATCTTGCAATTGTTGAAGCTGAACAAACTGAGCATCCAAAAACCCCTTCGCTCGCCAACAAACAAAACCACAAAATCAAAGACACCATTAAACAAAACCACAAGATTCGTCTCTCTTCTTTGATAGAGTTTGACTACAGATTTCATATTACAAGGCATCATTTGAGAGTCCATCGTTTACATAGTGACCCTAGATTTACTCGTTCTACTGCTGTGCTTACCTCAAAAAACAGGGATTTAATGTACTGAACCCATCGTCTCTGCATTGAGCCAACCTCCATGTTTACAGCTTCCGTCAACCCAATAAAGCTTCTGCGTAGAATTGCAGATATTGAAGAGTATTTTGAACAATAGTCAATATTTTTGTACTTGGAGACCGAGAAAAAGGATTTACCGAACTTTTGAATGAGATTTTGCTGGATAATCCAAATCTTTTTCCTGCTCGGGAGACTCACTACTGTGGTATAGATGTGTAGAACTCGAATCTGAGCTATCTCAACTGGTCCGCCTTGAAACACTCAATCATTGGCCGACTTCTTCCAGAGCGACGAAGAAAAGCCAATATTCCCTCACCTCGCATTGAAACCACATTTCCTGGCTCAATTGATAATTGTTTTTATATTGCTTGCAATTTGCATTATTGTTTATATAAATGGTTTAATTACCATAAAGCCCTTGCAGATAATTGGTTCTTACCATAATATCCTTGCAGATAACAGCAATAATAATTGATTATGGGCATAACTCTATTTTTTTGAAAGATCATTGTTATATTCTTCCTCTAATTTTATACAATAAATTTATTTTTTGGCTCAAAAATTAAGTTGTCACTTGTTAATTGATGTATTAATCAAGATAAATTATAAATAAATAAAATAATAATTAATTACAGTAATTAATTATCGTCACATCAATTAGTAAGATTAAAATGTAAAATTAGAAAGTTAACCTATCGTTACTTAATATTTTTTTATACAAAAATTTAGCTTAATTTACAAATTTTTAATACAAAAATATCATGTAAAAATATAAATAACCTAAAATATATTTTAATGTTGATTATTCTCTCATTGCACTTCATAATGTACTATAATATTAGACATATAATCTATGATTATATATTTCGTGTATTCTTTTAACTATTTATAACATTTTATAATTATTCTATCAGTAAGGGTGGGCATGTGCCAGTTCGGTCCTATCCCGAGCCCGGATCGAAGGGTTTCGAGATTTTAATCTCGAAACTGAAACTTGTCCCTGGCGGCACCAGGACCGACCCGGGATCGGACCGAAATTTTCGGTCCGATCCCGAGTCGATCTCGATTCCGCCCAAGATTTTTTTTTAAAATAAAAAAATTATAAAAAATAATAAATATAAAAAAATAAACTACTGAGGCCAGGCCACAGCAACAATTATTGATTCAGCAGATTTGCAGAAGCTATGGTCTCGATCGAGACAGCAACACCTCCTCGATCATCTTCTCCAAATTTGACAAAGAAGAAAGAGTTGCTTCTTCCTCAGCCTTCTTCTTCCACTCCATAGCCTTCTTCCGTATCTCTGCATCTTTCTCCCCCTCCATTAGATCCCTCACCAGACTCTCCACCACTTTTCTCTTCACATCGTTATTGAGCTCCATCCCAACCCCCCATTTCTCACAAGAGAACCGACAATTCGTTTGCAGTTCTGCAAAAAATGGCCAGCACACAATCGGAACTCCGTAGCTCAAACTTTCGATGGTGGAATTCCATCCACTGTGTTGAGGACACTCCAATGGCCGGCTGGCTCAGAACCTGCTTCTGCGGGCACTAGCTCAGCATCATCCCTCTATCTGCTGTTTCATCGATGAAGTCTCAAGTGATCACTCTCGACTCGCCCTTCACGAGATCTGGTCTAATGACCCATAAAAATTGCACCTTACTGTTCCCAAGCCCCCATGCGAACTTGACGAGCTGGTCCTTCGGTCCGATCTCGGTTCTTCAGGAAATTGGACTGGGGACCGAGAACCGGACCTACGATCCACGGTTCTAGGGAATTTGGACCGAGAACCGGATTGTGGTCCATCACCCAAGGATCGAAACCGGACCGAAACCTCTGGTTTGGTCCGGTTCTCAATCCGTGGTCCGGTCCTGCCCACCCCTATCTATCAGTGAATAAACAATAAGATAGTACTATCCATCATTATTATTTAATTAGAAGGTAAAATGCAATTTTTATCTTGCTCCGTCACTTAGCTCAAAAAATAATGTAGAGATTTAGTTGAGACGACCTGCTGAGTTCAGGTCTAACGTGTACTTTATTCTCAATTATTATTATTTTTTATAATAAATAATATAATTTGGAGTTGGCCTTCTTTGTCCTTACCTGTATGTATTAAATTGGTAATAATATAGGCCATGGATGGATATACAATATATAATAAGTTGAAACGATTTATCAAATAAATATAATTAAATAAAAATATTAATCATTATCATAAGATTCTAAAGTAAAAGGAATAATATATTAAAAAATTAAAAGAGGGGGACAGGTGGAGCTGGTCCAAAATTAGACAGCCAAACATGTGTTAATTCCACTGGGAATTTGGAGAGAGAATCTTCCCTCTTGTGTCATCATTCATCGTCCACTAAGACTAAGAGGGAAGATCTTCTCTCAATTATATAATTTATTTAAGGGTAAAATTCAAAAAGTAGATCTAACTATTGATTAAGTTCAAAAAATAAATCAAATTAATTTTTCGTCTAAAAATGGCTCAAAGTATGAAAAATAGACAAAAAATAGCTTTGCAGCAAACCGTTATGACCCAGTGGTGAGTATTCTAAAGGAGAACGGTTTGTCGCATGCGGAGAATGGCAAACCGTTCTCACGAGGGGGCATTTCAGAGGGTGAAGATCCCCTGCGCACGTGAGGGGATTCTCAACTATTATCTTGCTTTCGAGATTTTTCAGGTATTAGAGATGACGATGGATGATATTTCAATTAGAGGGAGTGATTTAGATGAGCCAACAAGCTTTGATGTCGATATCAATTGGTATGCACACGTCACTCATGCATATGGTGATCTTAGAGCATTCGATCACGTAGGTGGGGACGAAAAAATAAAGGTGCATTCGACCTCCAGAACTCTAGACGAGGAGTTTCGAACACCGATCGGGTCAGACGTTGATGAGGTGGAAAACATACAGGTACGTGAAGAAATCTCAATGAGTTTTTTTTAGAAACAATATAGTTATATAAAGGAAATTAAATAGGAAATACTCGAATATTCTGTGCAAATTGGTTATGGCATCAAATTCCCCCAATGTGACAAACGGCGACTGACGGCTAAATGCGTAGAGGGATGTGTATGGCAACTACATGCGTCGAAGATGTAAGACGAGAAAACCTTTCAAATAAAGAAATTTATCGATTCTCACAACTGTGCAAGGGTAGTTGAGAATCCAAACGCTCAAGCAAAATATCTTGCAAAGCATTATCTAGACAGGTTTAAAAGTCAACCTATGTAGGAAATCTCTTCCATCATCGAGACAGTCAGGAATGATTTTGCTATCAACATTACGCCTAGTATTGCCAAAAGAGCAAGAAGCATACCTCGAACACGTAACGAAGGCAGCGACGACGATCAGTACAAGCAAGTCTAGTCGTACGCAGCTGAAATATATAGATCAAATCCAAGTAGCTCATTATACATACATACTTACGAAGTGCACTCTGATTCGTGGGCATATCAAAGAATGTATATGTGCATGACTGCGTGCAACACATGTTTGCTGCAGCACGGTTGTCTTATTATCTGTTTGGACGATTGCCATATGAAGGGCTCATGTCCCGGACAATTACTCACAGTCGTCAGTATTGATGGCAACGATGGAATATATCTCATTGCAGTTGCCAAGGTCAAAAGAGAGTCTGAGGCCACATGGACGTGGTTTTTGCAACACTTGAAGCGAGACCTAAACCTTGGCGAGGGAGGCGGATGGACATTTATTTCGGATTGACAAAAAGTATAATACATTTCTAATTGTTATTCTTACATTTCTTCTATACATTCATGTTTTTCTTTCAAATTTCAGGGGTTGTTGAATGCTGTAGAAAAAGAATTTAAAGATTTTGAACAGAGCTTCTGCCTCCGGTATATGTACGCAAACTTCAATGCCTTGTTTGGAGGCAGATCGTACAGAGATGTGATGTGGAGTGCAGCCAGGGCACCGACAAAGTATCATTTCAACCACGAAATGAGCAAATTATTTCAGCTTAGCCTAGATGCCCACGCATGACTTCGAGTAGAAAGCCTAAATATTGGGCTACTCATGCCTTCTCTTCGGTCCCCAAGTGCGAAATGGGTCTGAATAATTTGAGCGAGTCATTCAATGCACTTCTACTATCTGCGAGGGACAAGCCGATCCTGACTATGGTCGTTCTGATCCGAAAGTGCATGATGACTGGTATTGTGAAGAAATTTTAGAAGCTATCCCAAGCAACAGGCCTCCCGTGTCCCAATATAAAAAATAAGCTTGATAATCTAGATGTTGCAGCTTGGAATTAGAGTGCTGTGCGTGGGGGAGGTGAACAATTTGAGATCAATAACAGCTACGAACAATACGTGGTCGACATGAGTACGAATATGTGCTTCTGCACCAAGTGGGAGTGTACTGAAATCTCGTGTGTCCATGTCATTCCATGAATCTGTTTCATGAGAGTGGTACCAGAAAATTATGTGCATCCATGTTATCACCGGATGACTTACCTGTAGATATACTCACAGTTTATTCGACCCGTGAGCGGCAACCAAATATGGCCAGTAGTGACAGATGTGAATGAACTCATCCCACCGATAAGATATTGTCAACCTGGTAGGCCGAAGAAGACAAGAGTGCGAGATGTCGACGAGCCGTCGAGTTCGACAATAAGTAGGTTGAACTTGAAGATGACATGCAGTATATGTGGGCAGAAGGGGCACAATAGTTGCATTTGTCCTCACCGGGAATCAACTTCAGGCGCTGCTTCTCAAGACACGTTTATGGGTTTCAACACATTTGACAGGACGCAGGTACAGTTTAACATATTTCCCTCGTTAACACAGTCATTCTTTTTTAATATAGTTTCCATTATGTGTAGGAATCGAGGGCGCGTGGCTGAGGCAGCAATTATTGACTGTGGTAATTTCGGTTCTGGGTCCATTTTTTCACTTTTATTAGACTAACCTAAAATAAATTTTATTTCATTTTAAAAAAAATTACAATTTGAAATATCTTCGGGATGCAATTTGTTATATCGGCTTCATCGGACCAGGAGAACATCACAAAGTTTAATGTGTGCAAGGTAGGTTTGAGTGCTCAAGATATTTCAAAATTGTAATTAATATTTTTTTTTTTGGATGTAATTTGTTATATCGACTTCATTAGATTTTTATTAAGTACGTTATTGTTTTAAAATTTATGAATGATGTTTTATTTAATATTTGTTTAGTATTTAATTTTCTAAATATTTATTGATAGTAATTTCAAAGCTTCCATTTAATAAATGATTTCTACTATTTTTAAGAATTTTGAATTAAGAAAATTAAGGTTTTATAACGATCCGATTTAACCCAATTTGTAAATCGATTTGGGGAAAATTTTAAGGTTTCAAATTGGAGAAAAATGAAAATAAAATTTTTTTTGGGTCGTTACAGTTGGTATCAGAGCACTAGGTTTTTAAACGATTTTGTAGACTACTCTGTATGTTCATCATGCATCTGGAAGATTGTTGATCAGCAAGTAAGTATTTTATTTTATCATCTATTTATTTTATTTTATTGTGATAGAAATTTATTTTATTTTATTGATAGAAATTTATTTTAATTTATTGTGATATAATTTTTAGTACATTCATATTTAATTACTACCCAAATTAGAATAAATTTTAAAGAAAAATAAATAAATCCTCATGATGTAGATATATGGCCAACTGTAGAAGAAATAGTACCAAGCGTGATGCTATTCTCGATCGAATGATGGACGTGATTGAGAGGCAAGCTAGACAAATTGAATAGTTAATGCAGACAACGACTGTCACGGCCTAAGCGGCTACTGCCACAGCCCAGGCAGCTAACGCACAGGCTCAGAATGTGAATAGACCACGACATATGGACATCGATCTCGAGAGGTTTCGAAGATTGGATCCTCCAACCTTTGATGGTAACTTGACTGATATGGCAGCTGCTGAGAATTTGATCAAAATAATTGAAAACAGAGAAGTTGTCATGTGCATCCACAATGTTCAAGAGGGACGCACGATATTGGTGGGACTAGGTGAAGGTAATGCATCTAGATACTACTATTACGTAGCAGCGATTTAAGGAACTCTTCTACGAGAAATACTTTGCCGATGCTATGAATGATGCAAAGATGGAAGAATTCATGTCCTTGAAATAAACTGGAAGTGCCATTGAATACGTGCACAAGTTCGATCAACTCTCTCGCTTTGCCTCGCATATGGTCAGCAATGAGACTTTGAAAGTAAAGCGTTTTGTTCAAGGATTAAGGGCAGAGATATTTAAGAATGTCAACCTCCACACTTCACGGGACACCCCATTTGCTGTAGTAGTTGAAAAAGCCCTTAAAACAGGAGATTGAGGAACAAAAGATCTCCAAAGCTCAAGAATATTGGAGACGGTTTAGCCATGCAACACAGTCGACAAAGAATAAACTACTACCACCGCAATGGGCTTGGATTGAAATGGCCAATGACCAATGATGCTTCCAGTGGAGCCTCCAAGTTTATTAAAAGGGAACCAGGGAATTAGACAGCTATACCTACTATACTAACGTGTCTCACTTGTAAGAAGACACATACTGAAAAATGTCAAGCTAGAGTAATGACTTGTTTTAAGTGCGGTCAAGCTGGACATTTTATCAAGGATTGCCCTAAAAATAGCCAGGATCAGCCAGCAGCAGTTGCTCGGGTTTACGCCATGACAAAGGAGGAAGCTGAAGGAAATGCAACTATAGTAACAGATGTGCTTCTAATTTCTGGAGTACCTTCCTTTATATTAATTGATTCTGGGGCAACTCATTCTTTTATATTCTTTATGCATTCAATAAAATTAAATAAGGTAATAGAACCTTTAGAACATAAGTTGAGAGTAGCTACACCCTAGGGTACAGTATTGTCCGTCGACTCTATTATTCGAGGATGCAAGGTTCATTTTGGAGATAGAGAATTGGAAGTAGACCTGACCATTTTGGCAATGTAAGATTATGACGTAATTCTCGGTATGGATTGGCTAACCAAACACTATGCAACTATTTATTGTCGCAAGAAGGTCATAAAATTTCAATTGCCTGAAGAGGAACTGTTTTTATTTCATGGCGATAAGAAGGGTTCGAGAATTCCAGTTATATCATCATTACGAGCACAACGATTATTGAACTCTGGATGTTTTGGATTCTTAGCAAGCGTTGTGTGCACTCAAACCGAGGAAGCAACAGCCTTAAATAAGGTGCTGATAGTTCGTGAATATCCAGATGTCTTCCTAGATGATTTAACGAGTTTACCACCAGTTAGAGACGTAGAATTCAGCATTGATATTCTACTTAGAACGATACCAATCTCTAAAACCCATACAGAATTACGCCAATTGAATTAAAAGAATTGAAGATTCAACTTGATAAGTTACTAGAAAAAAGATTCATTTGACCAAGCTTTTCGCTGTGGGGAGCACCAGTATTATTCGTGAAGAAGAAAGATGGATCTATGAGAATGTCCATCGATTATCGAAAACTAAACAAAGTCACATAAAGAACAAGTACCCACTCCCAAGAATCGACGACTTGTTTGATCAATTAAAGGGCGCTAGAGTTTTCTCAGATCTGGCTACCATCAGCTAAGAATAAATGATGATGATGTACCCAAGACGTCATTTCAGACAAGATATAACCACTATGAATTTCGAGTTATGCCATTTGTATTGAGTAATGCCCCAGCCGCCTTTATGGATTTAATGAATCGAGTATTCAAGAAATTTTTAGGTGAATTTGTGATTGTTTTTATCGACGATATTCTCATCTATTCAAAGAGTGAGGAAGAGCATGAAGGACACTTACAAATTTTTTTATCGACCTTGAGGCACGAAAAGTTGTATGCTAAGTTTTCAAAATGCGAATTCTGGATGAAAGAAGTTGCTTTTCTCAGTCACGTGATTTCAAAGGAGGGTGTATTGGTAGACCCACGAAAAATCGAAGTAGTTAGTAAATGGCCACAACCCAAAAATGTGGCAGAAGTACGAAATTTCCTTGGTCTTGCGGGCTATTATAGAGATTTGTGGAAGGATTCTCGAAACTAGCCACATCGCTCACCAAACTCACGAGGAAGGGTACTAAATATTTATGGACTAAAGAATGCGAACAAAGCTTCCAAAAACTAAAGGAAAGATTGATTTCAGCACCAATACTCATTATTCCATTTGAAACAAAGAAATTTGTAGTCTATAGTGATGCCTCAAAGTATGGACTCGGATGTGTACTTATGCAAGAAAGAAAAGTTGTAGCCTATGCCTCTAGACAGTTAAAAGATCACGAGAAGAATTACCCGACTCATAATTTGGAACTTGCAGTAGTTATATATGCGCTCAAAATTTGGAGACACTATCTATATGGAAAAAAAATGTGCGATTTACACCAATCATAAGAGTTTGAAATATTTTCTAACACAAAAGGACTTGAATATGAGACATCGCAGATGGTTGAAATTAATGAAATTAATAAGGATTATAATTGTGAAATTATATATCACTCTAGAAAAGCAAACGTGGTAGCTGACGCATTAAATAGAAAAGCCTCTTCAAGTGTTTCGACACTAAGTTCGATTCTTAAAAGTTAGTTGAAGAGATGCAGAAATTTGACATTGAGATAGTACCTCCCGGATTGATTGAGAGATTATATGCGATGATGCTACAACTAAGCTTGTTTGAATAGATTAAAGACAAACAACATGGCGATATTTTTTATGTAAGATAAGAGATCAATTGAAAGGTGGGAAGATATCAGAATTTTTTATGTCGGAAGATGGAGTTATTAAATTTAAGAAAAGATGGTGTATACCTGACGATATCGAACTGAAAGGAGTTATATTAAAAAAAGCACACTCAACTCCATACTCGGTACATCCTGGTGCAATCAAAATGTATCAAGATTTGAAGCAACATTATTGGTGGCGAGTATTAAAATTAGACGTGGCCAAATTTGTTGAAAGTGTCTTACATGTCAACAAGTCAAAGCGGAACATCAAAGACCTACTGGCATTTTACAACCATTATTTGTACCCCAATAGAAATGAGAACATATCACGATGGATTTCGTTGTTGGACTTGCAAGATCAATTAAAAATTATGACTCTATTTGGGTGATAGTTGACAGACTGACAAAATCGGCACATTTTATTCCTGTACGGATTGCCTTTAATATGGATCAATATGCTCAAATATATATTATGGACATCATCAGATTACTCGGTACACATATCTCTATAGTTTCGGATCGAGATACTTGTTTCACGTCAAAGTTCTGGAAGAGCTTGCAAAAAGCAATGGGCACTCAATTAAATTTCAGTACAACTTTCCACCCTCAAACGGATGGGCAGTCAAAAAATGATTCAAACCTTATTGGACATGTTAAGAGCTTGTGCTATCAATTTTCAAGGGAATTGGTGTAAAAATTTACCACTGGTAGAGTTTTCCTATAACAATAGTTACCAGACTTCAATTGGAATGACGCCTTATGAAACACTTTATGGTAGAAAGTGTAGATCCCCAGTAGAATTGGGATGAGGTTGGTGAAGGCATTCTTGTAGGACCTGATATTTTGAGACAAACTGCTGAGATTGTTATTTTAATTAGAAAGAAGATTATTGCCGCTCAAAGTAGACAGAAAAGTTATGCAGATCAAATAAGGAGAAAATTAGAATTTGCTGAAGGTGATCAAATATTTTTGAAAGTTTCTCCAATGAGAGTTGATGTGTAACGACCTGAAAATGAGCGAGTTATGTAACGCTCCGAATTTAATAAACCTGGTTCGTTACTCATAATACTGAACCAAACTATGACATTTAGAGAAAATTTTTAAAACTTCACTCGACGATCTAATTTGACCTTATAAAAAGAACGTCAAAACTTGCAGCGGAAAACCATTTGTATAAAACAGCATTTATATACTAATTAAAATATTAGAGACAATTGGTTGAAAGAAAAACAAAAAAATATAAAACAGAACACATCCACCGCTGAATAGTCCCAGCGGTAGAAATAGAGATAGAATAGTCTTGGCGGTAGAAGTAGAGACAAAATACGTCTTCTGCTACTGACATCCACCGCTCACCTCTACCGCTCGCACCTACTTAAACGACATCTGCCTTTCGACATCTGCCAAACGACACGTCGACTACTCTCATCCACCGCTCAACAGTAACACTCAACCTCCACCGATAGACAACATCTACCGATAGACAACATCTACCGATAGACAACATCTACCGATAGACAACATCTACCGATAGACAACATCTACCGATAGACAACATCTACCGATAGACAACATCTACCGATAGACAACATCTACCGATAGACAACATCTACCGATAGACAACATCTACCGATAGACAACATCTACCGATAGACAACATCTACCGATAGACAACATCTACCGATAGACAACATCTACCGATAGACAACATCTACCGATAGACAACATCTACCGATAGACAACATCTACCGATAGACAACATCTACCGATAGACAACATCTACCGATAGACAACATCTACCGATAGACAACATCTACCGATAGACAACATCTACCGATAGACAACATCTACCGATAGACAACATCTACCGATAGACAACATCTACCGATAGACAACATCTACCGATAGACAACATCTACCGATAGACAACATCTACCGATAGACAACATCTACCGATAGACAACATCTACCGATAGACAACATCTACCGATAGACAACATCTACCGATAGACAACATCTACCGATAGACAACATCTACCGATAGACAACATCTACCGATAGACAACATCTACCGATAGACAACATCTACCGATAGACAACATCTACCGATAGACAACATCTACCGATAGACAACATCTACCGATAGACAACATCTACCGATAGACAACATCTACCGATAGACAACATCTACCGATAGACAACATCTACCGATAGACAACATCTACCGATAGACAACATCTACCGATAGACAACATCTACCGATAGACAACATCTACCGATAGACAACATCTACCGATAGACAACATCTACCGATAGACAACATCTACCGATAGACAACATCTACCGATAGACAACATCTACCGATAGACAACATCTACCGATAGACAACATCTACCGATAGACAACATCTACCGATAGACAACATCTACCGATAGACAACATCTACCGATAGACAACATCTACCGATAGACAACATCTACCGATAGACAACATCTACCGATAGACAACATCTACCGATAGACAACATCTACCGATAGACAACATCTACCGATAGACAACATCTACCGATAGACAACATCTACCGATAGACAACATCTACCGATAGACAACATCTACCGATAGACAACATCTACCGATAGACAACATCTACCGATAGACAACATCTACCGATAGACAACATCTACCGATAGACAACATCTACCGATAGACAACATCTACCGATAGACAACATCTACCGATAGACAACATCTACCGATAGACAACATCTACCGATAGACAACATCTACCGATAGACAACATCTACCGATAGACAACATCTACCGATAGACAACATCTACCGATAGACAACATCTACCGATAGACAACATCTACCGATAGACAACATCTACCGATAGACAACATCTACCGATAGACAACATCTACCGATAGACAACATCTACCGATAGACAACATCTACCGATAGACAACATCTACCGATAGACAACATCTACCGATAGACAACATCTACCGATAGACAACATCTACCGATAGACAACATCTACCGATAGACAACATCTACCGATAGACAACATCTACCGATAGACAACATCTACCGATAGACAACATCTACCGATAGACAACATCTACCGATAGACAACATCTACCGATAGACAACATCTACCGATAGACAACATCTACCGATAGACAACATCTACCGATAGACAACATCTACCGATAGACAACATCTACCGATAGACAACATCTACCGATAGACAACATCTACCGATAGACAACATCTACCGATAGACAACATCTACCGATAGACAACATCTACCGATAGACAACATCTACCGATAGACAACATCTACCGATAGACAACATCTACCGATAGACAACATCTACCGATAGACAACATCTACCGATAGACAACATCTACCGATAGACAACATCTACCGATAGACAACATCTACCGATAGACAACATCTACCGATAGACAACATCTACCGATAGACAACATCTACCGATAGACAACATCTACCGATAGACAACATCTACCGATAGACAACATCTACCGATAGACAACATCTACCGATAGACAACATCTACCGATAGACAACATCTACCGATAGACAACATCTACCGATAGACAACATCTACCGATAGACAACATCTACCGATAGACAACATCTACCGATAGACAACATCTACCGATAGACAACATCTACCGATAGACAACATCTACCGATAGACAACATCTACCGATAGACAACATCTACCGATAGACAACATCTACCGATAGACAACATCTACCGATAGACAACATCTACCGATAGACAACATCTACCGATAGACAACATCTACCGATAGACAACATCTACCGATAGACAACATCTACCGATAGACAACATCTACCGATAGACAACATCTACCGATAGACAACATCTACCGATAGACAACATCTACCGATAGACAACATCTACCGATAGACAACATCTACCGATAGACAACATCTACCGATAGACAACATCTACCGATAGACAACATCTACCGATAGACAACATCTACCGATAGACAACATCTACCGATAGACAACATCTACCGATAGACAACATCTACCGATAGACAACATCTACCGATAGACAACATCTACCGATAGACAACATCTACCGATAGACAACATCTACCGATAGACAACATCTACCGATAGACAACATCTACCGATAGACAACATCTACCGATAGACAACATCTACCGATAGACAACATCTACCGATAGACAACATCTACCGATAGACAACATCTACCGATAGACAACATCTACCGATAGACAACATCTACCGATAGACAACATCTACCGATAGACAACATCTACCGATAGACAACATCTACCGATAGACAACATCTACCGATAGACAACATCTACCGATAGACAACATCTACCGATAGACAACATCTACCGATAGACAACATCTACCGATAGACAACATCTACCGATAGACAACATCTACCGATAGACAACATCTACCGATAGACAACATCTACCGATAGACAACATCTACCGATAGACAACATCTACCGATAGACAACATCTACCGATAGACAACATCTACCGATAGACAACATCTACCGATAGACAACATCTACCGATAGACAACATCTACCGATAGACAACATCTACCGATAGACAACATCTACCGATAGACAACATCTACCGATAGACAACATCTACCGATAGACAACATCTACCGATAGACAACATCTACCGATAGACAACATCTACCGATAGACAACATCTACCGATAGACAACATCTACCGATAGACAACATCTACCGATAGACAACATCTACCGATAGACAACATCTACCGATAGACAACATCTACCGATAGACAACATCTACCGATAGACAACATCTACCGATAGACAACATCTACCGATAGACAACATCTACCGATAGACAACATCTACCGATAGACAACATCTACCGATAGACAACATCTACCGATAGACAACATCTACCGATAGACAACATCTACCGATAGACAACATCTACCGATAGACAACATCTACCGATAGACAACATCTACCGATAGACAACATCTACCGATAGACAACATCTACCGATAGACAACATCTACCGATAGACAACATCTACCGATAGACAACATCTACCGATAGACAACATCTACCGATAGACAACATCTACCGATAGACAACATCTACCGATAGACAACATCTACCGATAGACAACATCTACCGATAGACAACATCTACCGATCTGATCCCTTCTTCGATGGGAAGTGGATCAATTTTCCCAAAGTCTACATCCTCTACTCGATTAAGGGGCGGATTAGTTCCCTTAATAGTTTGTCTGTTACAACCTGTTCATGTCTTACCATGTCATTACATGTAAATTCATTTTCGTACTCATTCAATAAAACATGATGCATGGCATACTAGAAACATTCAAGCATGCATAAACCTATTGTTTTGTGATGTAGACCCGAAGGCACACACATACTCCACTTACCTGGTTTCTTGAGAGATTCCTGGTTGTAAGCTACTTCAAGAGTTGGCTCACCTAAAACATAAGCACAATATTACTTAACTTCATTCTAAACTATCCAGAAATTTAAGGGAAACTAGTTTGGAGGCTCTGTTCTTCGTACATTCCCAATTCGCTACAAAACCGAACTCAACTCCTACTCCCAGCATTCTCAAAATACGCATCTACAACCCTCTCTATTGCCTATAATCACTAAAACAGCGAGAGATCGAAGTAAAACTCACCTAAGTCGAAGAAGAATTGAAGAGGATGTCGCCTCAAGGAACCACTGACCTTGAATGCCGAAAGAGAAAAAATGAAACAGTGGCGGCTAAACCTTCATTAAACCTTCTACTTATAACACTTGCTTCACAATTACTCAAATGCCCTTGGCTAATCAACTTTAACCTATTTAAGCAACCAATCAAATTTTACTTAATTTTATAAAAATACTAAGTCACAAAATGTTACTAATAAAAATCAGGGCTGACAATTGCAGGTTGCTACAAGTTATCACCCAAAGAGTAAGGGTTGCTCAATGGTTGGCTAACCCGAGAGCAATAAAATATATGAGCGGAAATGAAAGAGTTAAAGTGCTCGAAATGAAACTATTTCTTCAAACGAAATGAAGCTAAGAGATGGAAGATGAAGTACATATAAAGTGGTGATAGTGTTCTATGAAGAAAAATAAAGAAAATGATAAAACCATGAACCGACTGATAGAGGCATTGAGTTACCTCTCGACTAATGCTTCTTCCAAGGAAGAAGACCGGTCTTTGGGAATGGTGTGACCTTCTCTTATGATTCTAGCACCAAGGTGACTTGGAATAGAGTAAGGAGTAAGAGCTTTCAAGCCACCACACGCTTGGAAGCAATGGAGGTTCTCTCCAATCGGTTTAAGCAAACTAATACCTACCTTGGCACCAACCTAAGTAGAATTCCAATGGCACCAACCCTTAGAAGATTCTTCACCAAGACAACCTTGTCTTAATAAAAAAAATACCTCAATAGATTAATTTAGCAAAAGACCCATACAATGGCCTAGAGTATTGCTTAAATAGAGTTTGAGGGGATAGCTAGGTTTACAAGATTAAATGTGAGCCATTGGATGAAAAAAGATGATGGGTGGCCAAGATCAATTGTGCTTCTTCTCCCTTGTGCCATGTCATCGATCCATGTCTCCACTAGCAAGTGTCCTTTTTTTGTCCAAGTCATGCCTTTCCAAGCCCAAAGCAATTGGGCCTCTCCAAGCTCCATCTTCAAGTTCCATCTTGAAGCTTTGTCTTCCATTGGGTTGGGCCTATCCCATCAAGATGGCTTACTTGAAATCGAGTTCTACCAATATAAGCTTAAGGCCAAAATGGTCTTTCTCAAAGAAACATAAAAGCAATGAAAAATAAATAAAAATTACAGAATTTGTCTCCGGGAAGACAAATTCCCGCTCCTGATGCTCCACTGATGCTCAAGTGTAACCTTCATCCCGAGCATCCCAGAAAATAGTGTGAAGAGGTTTGTTCATGTCTCCTTGGCTAGGTGTCCACTTCAAGTCACCAAAGGGTCCATCACCTGCAAAATAAATAAATTCATTAGCACATAAGTTATAAGTGTCATGGGCCTCGGTTATGGGCTGAGTTTTGGTTTGAGACCTAGTAATGGGCCTATGGGGCACATCAAGAGTTATGATGCAGTTTGGAAGGAAAGGCAAATTAAGCCCAAGATACATTGACCCATTTACAATCTCAGCAAGAATTGGAGAAGTTGCTTATGAGCTGAATTTACTAGAGTCACTCAAGCAGGTTCATAACGTGTTTCATATCTTGATGCTGAAGAAATACGTTCCAGATTCCTCACATATTTTGCCAATGAGTTTCGAAGAAATTGTGCTCAATCCTAATCTATCTTACGAAGAGAGACCGATTCAAATTCTGGAATCAGAAGAAAGAGAACTACGAAATAAGAAGGTCTCACTTGTAAGAGTTCTATGGAAGAATTGAAACGT
Source organism: Begonia masoniana (assembly GCA_022432975.1). Taxonomy (NCBI): domain Eukaryota; kingdom Viridiplantae; phylum Streptophyta; class Magnoliopsida; order Cucurbitales; family Begoniaceae; genus Begonia; species Begonia masoniana. The sequence continues at coordinate 46,835,582 of CM039503.1, read as the reverse complement.
TGAGAAAGCAACCAGGGAAAAGGAAGAAGAAATGAGAAGATTCTATCTAGATCTTTTCAGGTAAGTATTTAAATTTCAAGGAAGAAATTTCTTTTAAAGAGAGTAGATTGTAACATACAAAAATTTTATCCCCAAATTTAATATTCGATTTCTAAAATCCAGCCATAATTGGCAATCAAATAAATTAATTCCCCAAATTCAGCTCAAACCACCTAAATTATAATTGATTATTCAACAACGTTAAGAAGTAATCCGCCTTAATTGGAATTGATTTTCAATTTGTAACAAAAAAAAGGAAAAAATTCATTTTGTTTCCGTTACTGAATTTGCCCAATTTGGAAGGCCAGATTCGTATCCATTATCTAAGGAAAGAATTGAAATCCCCCTCCCTTACAAATCAAGTCGCTATGTAAAGGAAAATCACACTATGATTCCTCCCGTTCTGAAAACTAGAGAAGAATCCGAGAGTTACCTCGCCTTGCAAGAACTTTGATCACTGCGCGTTGCTCAGACTTGGCCGAAATCCTCTGTGGAAGCATCAACCTTGCTCTGTGCGGCTGAACGTTCCCTCTGACAAAGTTCCCTCTTTCGGTCGAATCCGTTCTCGTGTCAACAGAGACTTTTCTCTGACCAAACTGACAACCTCCATGGGCGTAAGGTTCTCTCCCTCTCGCTTTGTCCTTATCTCGCTCTCTCACTCTGTCTCCCTCTCCCTCTTACGCACACACGCTCTCTCTCTCAGATGCTCGCACGAAGAAGAAGAACGAATGAGGATTGGTTCAGAAAGTTTATTCTAAAACGAACCGGACCTCAAGCCAGAACTAGACCCACCTGTTGACCCGAACCGGCCCTAACCCGAAACTGTTCAACCGAATATTTTTGGATCGTTAAGGACGCTCAAATCGATTAAAAAATCCAACGCTAGGATTTTATTGGTAAGGAATCCCTACTCTAATTATTTTCAAAATGATTGTTTTGGAATAAAATTTAAATGTCCCTAATTTTTAGGTAAAGAAGATCAATCCAACGCTCGGGAAAAATACCTAAAACCCTATTATCTATCTCTCTCGAAATTCAGGTAAGTAAAATACTAGGTTTTAAATGTTTTGGCCATAGGCCCTACATCACAAAACATATATTAAATTATTTTCTTTAAATATTTTATTATTCAATTATGTTATTATTTGGACACGCATGTATATGCATTGACATGAGGATGTAGAAAGATAAAAATGATAGGATATAATGTATGCAAGTATGAAATGTATGAAAACGAATGGAATTGACGGAACGTATGAAATGACTAATGAGAGCCTGAATGCATGAGATGACTAATGAAAGCCTGAACGCATGGTTATTGAGACGGCTGATGAAACTTTATGAGGGTAAGAAACTGCTAGTTTTCTGAAAGCCTGAACGCATGGTAAGGATCGAAAAATAAGTCTCATTAGTATGTAACTTTTAAAGCATGGAATTGGATAATATATGCAATTAAAGTCACATGCACGTGTTTTTACTTACTGAGTTTATCTCACGCATTAGTTTTGTGATGCAAGGTGAATTTTTATCTGAGGAAGAAATGACGTTGATCGATAATTTGCCAAAGGCAGGCGAGCATAGAGAGGAGGATATTATCGTCGGTTTTGAATAAAAATTTAAAATTATGATTTTATATCTTTTTAAAATGATATTTTATATTTAGTTGCATTTAATTTTAGTGTTCAGTTTGAATATGAATAATTTATTTCATCAACTATTGGATTTTTATTAAGTACGTTATTGTTTTAAAATTTATGAATGAAGTTTTATTTAATGTTTGTTTAGTATTTAATTTTTTAAATATTTATTGATAGTAATTTCAAAACTTTCGTTTAATAAATGATTTATGCTATTTTTAAGAATTTTGAATTAAGAAAATTAGGGTTTTATAACAATCCAATTTAACCTAATTTGTAAATCGATTTGGGAAAAATTTTAAGGTTTCAAATTAGAAAAAAATGAAAATAAAAATTTTTTTGGGGTGGTTACTGTCGCAGACCCAATTCCTCAAAGAATCTCCTCATCCACAAAGCCTCCTTACAACCTATCAGTAATCGTAATGTACTCAGTTTCTATGGTGAATAGCGCAACCTTGCCGCTTCGATTGCCAAGACACGGCTCCCCCTGCAAAAGTCATCAAGAATCCTGAAATGGACCTCCTGGAATCAATGTTACCAGTCATATCTGAATCGGTATACCCAACTAGCATAGGATCACCAGTCACCGAAACACAAATACAATCTGGAAGTACCTCGGAGATATCTGAGTATCCACTTCACTACTTCCCAGTGTTCTTTGCCAGGATTGGAGAAGAATCGGCTGACTACTCCAACTGAATGAGCAATATCGGGTTGAGTGCAGACCATGACGTACATCAAACTGCCAACTGTAGACACATAAGAAACTCGACTCATGTCTGCTTTGTCTTTTTCACTTGTAGGACATTGCTCCGAATTGAGATTGAAGTAACCTGCAAGTAGAGAACACACAACTTTTGCCTTGCTCATATTGAACTTTCCAAGTACTTTCTCAATGTAGTCTTCCTGAGACAACCACAGTTTCTCATTCTTCCTATCACGAGAGATTTTGATACCAAGTATTTTCTTTGCCGCACCCAAGTCTTTCATCGCAAAAGACTTACTTAACTCTCCATTCAACTTAGCAATCTTGTTAGTATCATGGCCTATGATCAACATATCGTCAACATACAAGAGGAGAATAATGAAGTGATCATCAGAGTATCTCTTGATAAACACACAATGGTTTGACGATGTCTTGTTGTACCCTTGACTCACCATAAATGATTCAAATTTCTTGTACCACTGCCGTGAAGCTTGTTTGAGGCCATACAAGCTCTTCTTCAACTTGCACACAAGTTGCTTATTTTCTTTGACTTTGAATCCCTCGGGCTACTTCATGTAGATCTCTTCCTCCAAGTCACCATGAAGAAACACAGTTTTTGCATCAAGTTGTTTGATCTCCAAATTAAAGCGTGCCGCTAAACAAAGAGCAACTTGGATCGAGGACATCTTCACCACTGGTGAGAATATTTCTTCAAAGTCGATTCTCTTCTTCTGACCATACCCCTTCACAACTAACCAAGCATTGTATCTTGGTTGTGAGCTTGCATTTTCGGTCTTCAACCTGTAGACCCTGTAGGACCGTTATTGTCTAAGAGGAGGGTGAATTAGACTTTTCTCTCCTAATCGAGTTTACTTAGTACAATATAAATTACTTAAAATATTGTTTACTGATTCAAAATAAACATAGAGAGAGAGAAAAAAAAAATAACACCGTGATTTTTACGTGGTTCGGCCAATCTTGCCTACGTCCATGCTTCAAAGATTCCCCCCTTGAAGATTCACTACTTCTCTTCTACGAGAAATCTTGATTGGACTTCATGGGCGCCAATCAACTGCCTTTTACACTTCGATTAAACTTCGCAGGCATCAATCGCTGCCTTTACACTTTCTAGATTGTTGAACAGTATAGAGGACAAAAACTACACTCTCTCAAAATAGAATCTCAAGTTTAGGTGTAGAGAGATGTAGAGAGTTGCAGAGTTTTACAGACTTAAGCTCGTAAGAGTAGAAGGAAAATTTTTCAAATCAGCAAAAAGTTTTTGTCTCGAGCTCCTATTCTTCCTTTTATACTGGTGTCTATAATCCGCTTTGTCTCGAGCTCCTATTCTTCCTTTTATATTGGTGTCTATAATCCGCTTCTCATTCAGAAGGCTCCTTGTTTCCGTACTGAAAATATGACCGTTGTGAAGAAATATAGCCGTTAGAGTCTGCTTTGGTCAACATTTAATTCGGCGGTCTTTAATAGTCTGGTCGTTAAGACTCCGGACGTTCCCCCTTTGGACGAATGAATTTGGACGAATTTGTTTGGTCTGATGTTGGACGAATGCTCGTCGGACTAATACTTCGCATGAATTCGTTGTTCTGTCTTTGAACACTTCGGTTGTACATTTTGGACGCTTGCTCATTGGACGAATACTTTGGACGATTATTCGTCGGACGAGTAACTTTGGACGAATAAGCTGTTCTCCGTTTGGACTGAATTTGTTTGTCTTCCATGTGGATGAATGACTTCGGACTAATAACACTTAACAAAAAAATGTCAGAAACGTAATACCCTTTTCAAAGGGCATTTTCAGATAAATGCAATAAACACAGTAATCTAATTATTCAGTTTATATATTTGATATTAATCACAATCATCAAAAACATAATTAGACTCTATTTAAGTCAACAATCTCCCCCTTTTTGATGATGACAAATATATGATCTATTTCAACATACTAATCTGCACTTCAGCTTAAACTTACATACTCCTTCATACTCTATCCAGTATTCCTTATCAATAACTCTTAATTATGCATTCAGTAACTTCTATAACATTCTCCCCTTTTGACATTATTAAAAAATAAACACTTACAGGAGGAATGTCATTCAGCACACCACATTATAGACGACATGATAAAATATTCACAGTGTTAAAAAAAATATCCCTAGATCTCAGGAGAGGAGGGATTCGCCCAGTGCATGAGATCCCATAGTTGATCACGAAAATCATCATTATCATGAGGGGATTCTACCTGATGATTAATTTCCTTAACAGGACCAACGCCAACCTCAGTAGAAGTGACAGCTTCTGGAGGGGGATCTGAAGCAGTAGAAGTATTTAGCACGATGAGAAACATCAGGAGCAGCCAAAGGTTCTTCCTCATAAACCCCTGCAGTGCCAAGAACTGACTCAGAGATTTGAGAAGCAATGGGAGCAATTGAAGGAACAACATCTGCAGTTGAAGGGATGAATGCATCCACACTTCCTTGTGGATCAATAGTAACCAGATGAACGTCCAGAGCAACAATCTCAGCAGGCAAAGGGTCACTCTCACCTTCAGGTTCAACTGCTCCTTCTTCTTCAGCAGAATCATTCGCAGCCCATTGATCTCTAATCACTTCCAGATGATCATGAACCATGACCATCGCACGTTGAGTTAGAGTCTCCAAATAGCCAGTACTGAATCTAATGGAGTTTTGGATAGGTTTTTGATCATTGCCGAAGATCAGAGAATTCTGGAGATGAAAGTAGGAATCGCTGGACGAACGAAAGAGATCGAGATGTTTTAGAAGGGTTTTCAAAAGTTAGGGTTTTTGTAAAATTGCGAAAGATTTTATCGTCCATTTAGACAACATCCATTGTGAACGTCCATTGTCAACATCCATTGTGACAACGTCCATTCATTTCAGAGAGAAGTAAATCTTGGAGATCGTCCATTTCTTTATTGACCACACTGCTTATTGGTCAATATTCTCCAACAGAAAAATGAACCTTAATTTTTCTCATTCCTAATGAGACCTAACCTTATTCTAATATTACTGAAGGTCTTCTCATCTAATGGCTTTGTAATGATATCTGCCACTTGATCAGCAGAGTTGACAAATTATAAGGTGATATCACCTTTCTGAACATAATCTCTAATGAAATGATATCTAATATCAATAAGCTTAGTCCTAGAGTGTTGGATAGGATTCTTAGAAATGTTAATTGCACTAGTGTTATCACATCTAATTGAAATCCTTTCATAGAGTAGATTGTAATCTTCTAAGGTTTGCTTCATCCAAAGCATTTGTGCACAACAACTGCCAGCAGTAATATATTCACTTTCGACCGTTGAAAGTGCAACAGAATTTTGCTTCTTGGAGTATCAGGAAACAAGAGACTCACCAAGGAATTGACATGTTCCACTAGTGCTTTTCCTATCTACCAGACTCTAAGCATAATCGGAGTCAGAATATCCTATGAGATCAAAGGATGTACCCTTCGGGTATCATAAACCAAATCATATGTCCTACTTAGATATTTGAAAATTATTTTAACAGCAGTTAAGTGAGATTCTTTAGGAGAAACTTAGAATCTATCACATAAGCACACACTAAGGAGGATGGATGGTCTGCTAGTAGTGAGGTATATAAGGGATCCAATCATACCTCTGTACTTCTTAATATCAACACTTGTTCCATTCACATCCTTGTCCAGTTTTGTAGTTGTGCTCATGGGAGTTCTAGAGGACTTAGAAGAATCTAATCCAAATCTTTTTAGGAGGTCTTTGATATATTTTTCTTAACAGAAGAAAATTTCATTTGGTTTTTGACAAATTTGAAATCATAGGAAGAATTTTAGCTCTCCCATCATACTCATTTCAAACTCACTTTGCATAAGAGTGTCAAACTCATCACAAAGTGATACATTTGTAGAACCGAATATGATGTCATCAACATAGATTTGAACTATTAGAATGTCTTTGTCTTTTTGCATGGTAAAAGTCGGTATTACCCTTTTTGAACTTCCTTTTCCTCAAGGAAATTCTTCAACCTATCATACCAAGCTCTAGGAGCTTGCTTAAGTCCATATAAGGCTTTCCTAAGCTTGTACACATGATCAGGTCTATCAAAAGTTTCGAAACCTTGAGGTTGTTCCACATAGACTTCTTCTCGAATATATCCATTAGGAAAAGTACTTTTTACATCCATTTGAAAAAGTGTGAAATCTTTGTGACAAGTAAATGCTAAGAGCATCCTAATTGACTCTAAACGAGCTACTGGAGCAAAGGTTTCCTCAAAGTCAATTCCTTCTTCTTGATTATACCATTTGGCAACCAACCTAGCTTTGTTCCTGACCACAATCCCATTTTCATCTATCTTATTCTTAAATACCCATTTGGTTCCAATAATGAGATGATTATCAGGTTTTTGAACAAGTTCCCATACATTGTTCCTCTCAAATTGATTCAGCTCTTCTTGCATGGCAACTATCCAATTTTCGTCAAATTCGGCTTTCTCAAATTTCTTGGGTTCAATTTGAGAGATAAAGGCTACATTTGCACAGAGATTTCTAAGGGAGACTCTAGTTTTGACTCCTAATGTTGGATCACCTAGAACTTCATCTAAATGATGATTTTTTACATATTTCCAATCTCTAGGAAGAGCAACATTTTTATCCTTGACTGGGATAATTTCTAGAGAATTTGAAGATGGATCTAGGGAATTTTCTCCTTGAATGGTTTCAGCAGGTTTGTCTAAGGAGAGAGAATTCATTTGCTTTTCCTAGAATGTCATCTTCTTCCACATTTAATGTGGGTTGAGGAGTCTCATCAAAATTGACATGCATGGATTCCTCTACAACTAGTGTTCTTTTGTTGAACACCCTATATGCTTTACTTGTTAATGAATATCCAAGGAATATTCTAAGATCCGTCTTGGAATCGAATTTTTCCAAATTATCCTTAGTGTTGAGAATGAAACATTTACAACCAAAGGCTCTAAAATACTTAAGACTAGGAGACTTGTCGTTCCATAGCTCATAGGTGGTTTTCTCTAAAATCGATCTTATGGAGACTTGGTTTAGTACATAACAAATTGTGGAAACAGCTTCTGCTCAAAAGTATTTTGGAAGGGAGTTCTCGTTGAGCATGGTTCGAGTTAGCTCTTGAAGAGACCTATTTTTTCTCTTAACAACTCCATTTTGTTGAGGGATTCTAGAGGATGAGAAGTTGTGCTCAATTCCATGTTTGAGACACAAGAGTTCAAATTTTTCATTCTCAAATTCTCCACCATGATCACTACGAAAAGCAATAATGGTGAGCTCCTTTTCATTTTGAACTTCTGTTCCTAAAGCTAGAGAATGTATCAAAAGTTTCATCTTTTGACTTTAGAAAGAATACTCAAGTGAATCTATAGAAATCATCTACAATGACAAAGTACATATTGTTTGCCTCCTACACTAGCAATATTTGAAGGACCGAAAAGGTCCATGTGAAGTAGTTGTAGAGGTTTGGACGATGTGACAGTATTCTTTGAGGCAAAATAGCTTTTGATTTGCTTGCCCATTTGACAAGCATCACAAACTCTATCCTTGTCAAATGATAGTTTTGGAAGTCTTCTAACTAGATTATTCTTGGAGATTTTAGTTAAGGTATCCATACCTACATGACCTAATCTTCTATGTCAAGACCAATTATCATTCAAAGAATTCATAGCAAAACATTTTTCATCAAAACATTCAATATCATCTAAATTAATTGTATAAACATTTTCTTCTCTATACCCTACAAACAAGATTTTACCACTTGAGCTATCTTTGATTATACATGACTTTGATTTAAAAATCACTTTATAACCTTTATCACACAATTGACTAATACTGAGTAAATTATGTTTTAAACCTTCTACTAACAACACATTTTCAATAATAGGTTTGGTAAGATTACCTATATTGCCGATGCCAACAATCTTACCCTTTTGATTTCCACCAAAAGTAACATTTCCTTTCTTTTTGTTGACATAGGTAAACTTGGAGGAGTCTCCCGTCATGTCTTGAGCAACCGCTATCAAGATACCATAAGTTTTTCATAGGAGAGCTCACAACCTACAAAAAAGAAAATCATGTAACCTTCTTTAGTACCCAAACTTTTTGGGTCCTAGCATTAGGTTTGGTTCCCTTAGGAACCCACTGTAATTTATCAAATAAATTAGAGTTGTTAAATTTTAGAGGACATACAAAAGATTTATGGTCTAACATGCATGGCAAGTAGTTGATTTGATAAAGAAATTCTTATATACTTTCTTTTTACTAAACCTTTCATAGCCTAAATCTGCTTTATTAAATGTTATTCTTTGACTGCTTAACAACATGTTCAAGTTCTTGCTACCAGTTAGTAAATTTCGTAACAATGTTATTCAAATTCTCATTTCTACTTTTAAGATCATTAGTTTTCATTTCATGTAAACTAATCTCTTTAGCATGCTTTTCAATTAAGTCAACATTTTTCTTTTTCAACATGTTGTATTTAGACTTAAGCATGCCATATTGTTTAACTAAATCATTGAAGGCATCAATTAGATCACCATCTTCATCAACTTCACTATCCCTAGAAGAATGATTAACCTCATCCTCCTTGGTCATGAAGCACAAATTTGCAACTTCCTCATCTTCGGATGAGGTATCGCTCTCACTATCATCTCATGTTGCCTTCATAGCCCTCTTTTTGAATCTCTTGGGATTCTTCTTGGCTTGTGGACACTCGACCTTGATGTGTCCAGGCACATTCGTAGCAGGTAATTTCTTTCTCCTTTTGAGATTTCTCAATCTTTGGAAATCTCCTTCCTTGCATCCTTTTTCTCTGGAGAAATTTGTTGAACCTCCTTGTGATGAGAGCTATATCCTCATCATCATCTTCTTCCTCGGATTCTTATTATTTGCTTGAAGAAGCTTTGAGTGCAATTTCCTTTCTTTTAGAGATCTCCTTGTCCTTGAGATCCTCCTTCTCATTGGCTTTCATGGTAATCTCATGTGTCATGAGAGAGCCAATGAGTTCTTCAAGCTTGAGGAACCTTGAGGTCCCTTGCTTCTTGTATGGTTGTCACCTTAGGTTGCCATGATCTTGGAAGACATCTAAGAATTTTTTTTACCAATTCTTCATTGGCATAAGTTCTACCAAGTACTTTTAAACCATTAGTAATATTAGTAAAACATGTAAACATAGAGTTAATAGTTTCATCCTTTTCCATAGAGAATAATTCATACTCATGAACTAACATACTCAACTTACTCTCTTTTACTTGATTAGTTCCTTCATAAGTTATCTCAAGTAATCTCCATATCTCATATGCACTATCACAACCTTGTATCCTATTGAATTCATCTCGATTTAAGGCACAATAAAGGGTGTTTATTGCTTTGGCATTTAAACTTAGATTACGTTTATCAGAATCATTTAATTCGTTTCCCAGCTTTGGTATACTTACACTATTTTCAGTTTTCATAGCTCTAAAAGGACCATTTTCAATGACACTCCATAGTTCATAGTCTATTACTTGAATAAAAATTCTCATCCTAGCTTTCCAATATACATAGTCATTACCATCGAAAAATGGGGGTCTAGAAATAGATTGTCCCTCTACGTGTGTGGTGTTTGTGTTGAATAGTCATTTCTAGATATGCAACTATTCTTTTAATCACAATTAGACAAACATTAACCTTTCTCTTATACTAATTGTAACCTTTCTCTTATACAAATTGTAGGACCGTTATTGTCTAAGAGGGAGGTGAATTATACTTTTCTCTCCTAATCGAGTTTTCTTAGTACAATATAAATTACTTAAAATATTGTTTACTGATTCAAAATAAACAGAGAGAGAAAAAAAATAACACCGTGATTTTTACATGGTTCGGTCAATCTTGCCTACGTCCACGCTTCAAGGATTCCCCTCTTGAAGATTAACTACTTCTCTTCTATGAGAAATCTTGATTGGACTTCACACACTTCGATTGAACTTCACGGGCGTCAATCGCTGTCTTTACACTTTCGAGATTGTTGAACAGTATAGAGGAAAAAAACTACACTCTCTCAAAACAGAATCTCAAGTTTAGGTGTAGAGAGATGTAGAGAGTTGCAGAGTTTTACAGACTTAAGCTCGTGAGAGTAGAAGGAAAATTTTTCAAATCAGCAAAAAAATTTTGTCTCGAGCTCCTATTCTTCCTTTTATACTGGTGTCTGTAATCCGTTTCTCATTCAGAAGGCTCCTTGTTTCAGTATTGAAAATATGACCGTTGTGAAAAAATATAGCCGTTGGAGTCTGCTTTGGTCAACATTTAATTCGGCGGTCTTTAATAGTCTGGTCGTTAAGACTCCGGATGTTATCCCTTTGGACGAATGAGTTTGGACGAATTTTTTTGGTTTGATGTTGGACGAATGCTTGTCGGACTAATGCTTCGCATGAGTTCGTTGCTTCTGTCTTTGAACACTTCGGTTGTACATTTTGGACGCTTGCTCATTGGACGAATACTTTGGACGATTATTCGTCGGACGAGTAACTTTGGACAAACAAGCTGTTCTCCGTTTGGACGAATTTGTTTGTCTTTCCATGTGGACGAATGACTTCGGACTAATAACACTTAACCAAAAACGTCATAAACGTAATATCCTTTTCAAAGGGCATTTCTAGATAAATGCAATAAACACAGTAATCCAATTATTCAGTTTATATATTTCATATTAATCACAATCATCAAGAACATAGTTAGACTTAAACACTATTTAAGTCAACAGACCCATCTGTTCTTGAGAATTTTCTTTCTTTGGGGTAACTTCACCAAGTCATAAGTGTGGTTCTCATGAAGAGACTGTATCTCCTCTTCCATGGCTTTCAACCACAGTTTCTTCTCATTAATAGAGATCGCCTCTAGTGGATCTTCTTAAAAGAGGTTCGTCTGGTTACTCTTGAACCTCTTCTTCGACTTAGTCAGTCGGTTCAACATTATCAGCAGTGGAAACTTTGTCATTTACAGGACCGGTATCATGCTCCGGTTTCGCTCTCCCTTGATCGGAATGCTATACAGGTGTAGAAATTTGATCCAAATCGATCAAATCATTAATGTACCTTTCTACTATTTCCACCTTATCAATGTCTTTGATGCATTGTTCTTTCATGAACACTGCATCTCGGCTTATGACAAGCTTTTTCTGCACTATATCATAGAACATGTACTCAAACTCAACAAGACCATAACCGATGAACACACACGGCCTCGTCTTCACATCGAGCTTCGATCGCTCGTCTTTTGGAATGTGAACAAAGGTCTTGCACCCAAAGATGTGCAGATGGCTATAAGAAGTTTCTTTTCCAAACCACATCTTATCCAGAACTTCGAAGCCCAACGAAACACTAGGCGTAAGATTCAAAATATGAACCACTGTACTAAAAGCTTCACCCTAAAGGACCTCGACAATTGTGACTGCGAAAACAAGTATCTCACCCTCTCAACAAGTGTCTTATTCATTCTTTCAGCTAACCCGTTCAACTGAGGAGTCTTCGGAGGTGTCTTTTGATGCCGAATACCATGCTCTCTGCAATACTCATCAAAAGGACCACAATACTCACCCCCATTATCTGTCTGGATTCACTTGAGCTTCCCACATGTTTCTCTTTCCACATGAGGATGAAACTGCTTGAAGACGTCTAGCACTTGATCTTGTGACTTCAACATATACACCCAAATCTTTCTTGAATGATCGTCGATGAAAGTCACAAAATACAAGGCACCACCAAGCGTTCTTGTCTTCATCAGACCGCACACATCGGAGTACACCATGTCGAGTATACCCAGTTTTTGCGAGTAAGGAATGCCCTTAAAGGTTACTCGAGTCTGCTTACCTGCCAAACAATGAGTACACCTCTTTAGAGAACCATTTCTCATATCTGAGAGTAGATTTTTCTTGGCTAGAATCATCAATCCTTCTCGCTCATATGGCTAAGCCGGTTGTGTCAAAGTTCTACTGTGCCTTCATCGTCCACTGTATGAACGGTAGAACCCGCGATCTTCGCATGCATCACATACAGAGACGAACATTTTTCTCCTCTTGCCACAATCGAAGAGCCTCTGACAAGCTTCCATTTTCCATCACGAAAGGTGTTGCAAAACCCTTCGTCGTCGAGATCAAATTCATGCGGATGTCGGGGATGTGCTTCACACCTCTCGAAACCAAGGTGTTGCCGTTGTCGGTCTCCAAATGCACGTCTCCCATACCAATGGCTTTTGCAATGCTATCATTTCTCATCCTTACACATCCAAAGTCACTGGAAGTATAGGACGTGAAGAAATCCCTCCGCGAAGTAGCATGTATCGAAGCGTCACTATCAATCACCCAACTCGTATCTTGGCAAGCGAGATTGACGACGTCTCTGTCGTACACAATAAAGAAATCCTCGGTGGCCGTGGCTACATTCTCGCCTGTGTCACCTCATTCAGTCTTCTTTTATTTTTCCTTGATTTTCTCGAAGAAACTTTTGAAAAAATCTCGTGATGTGTCCATTCTTGCCACAATGATGACACTCAAAATTGGCATTTTCTCGACTTGCTTTGACTTCAATTTTTGTTTCCCGGACCTTTGCTTTGACTCATCCCTCTGTTTTCGATGACCAGAACGTCTATCTGAGAAGAAAGAGTCCATCGACTTTCTTCTCATCTCCACGTTCAGAACACTGCTCTTGACTATATCCATAGCCAAAACACCATCTGGAGCCGAGTTGGACAACGACATTCCGAATGTCTCCCATGAGTCCAGTAAGTTCCAAGAAGTATCAACCCCTGATCTTCTTCATCAAACTTGATTTTCATTCAAACCAACTAATTGATAATTCCTTGAAAAGTATTCAAGTGATCGGTCATAGCTTTTTCATTCTGGTACTCAACCTTAGAAGCTGCTTGATAAAAAACAACTTGTTGTTGTCGGTCTTCCGAGCGTACAACTCATCAAGCTTTTTTCACAAGCTTTGAGTCTTCTTTTCCTCATTGACATGGTTGAGGAGTTATCATCTACCCATTGTCGAGTGTAACCGCACACTTGAAGATGACACAATTCTCATTCGACGTCAGATTTAGCTATCGGCTTCACACCAGCAAAAACACGCAAATAATAGTCTTTCACATAGAGAAGATTTTTTATGTTTCATTTTCACACATGATAGTTGGAGCCGTTCAACGTGACTATCCGACTCGGATTACTCTCCATGATTCAAAAAACAAAATCAGCTCCCAAAAGTTTAGAATAAATTCTCCAAAATATTCTGAAACAATAAAACTCGCTCAACTAGCAGATAATTTTCCAATCAATACCTCGAGTCTCAAATATTTCTGAATTTCAGTAGAAAATTTAACCAAAAAATTAAATCACCCAAAAATTCTAAGAAACAGATCACGAAATGCTTCTAGAATGTGAAAAATTCCAAACTTTGGAATAAATCTCCAGCCAACAAAACTAGCTCGGCGTTCAAAATCAGATCGGAGTCGAAGAATGGGCGGCAGACGAAACGAGAGACCGGCTCCTCGTTTCGCATTCTGATCGAAGCTCGCAAACTGTGATTTTGTTCACACAAATAAGTACAAAATCAACAGACCTCAATGGCGTTCCCTATAGTTTCTTCGTCGGTGATCTTCTTTGAGGACGACAGTGGCGACGAGGAAGATTCCTTCTTCCTCATGCGGTAGCAGTGACAGAGGGGTCTTCTCTCTCTTCTTCGATCGGCAATGGTGGCAACCACAAGATTTAGGATTTCCTCCTCTTCTACGTAGACAGCGGTCTGCGGTTTCTATGGACTATGGCGTATGAGATAGCTGAAGTCACCTTCCTTTTTCCTCAGCAGCAGCGTACTGCTCTCTCTCTGTCCTTCACGAACGACAGCCCCCTCCTAGGGCTGCCTCTGTTCTTCACGGCAAGAAAAATAGAACACTAGAAAAGAAAATCAATTTCTTTTCATTTATTTTTCCTAATTTCTTTTTCCAAAAACAAATTGTTCGAACCTTTGATAAATCGAAAAACCCGATTTTTAGAAAACCTTCAACTATGCTCTGATACCAATTTTTTGAAAAACCGAACCAGAAATCAAAAAAGAAAATGAGAAAATAATGGACTACCGAAATTTACGTGAAAACCCTAGAAGGGAAAAAAAACCACGGGCATATGAGAGAAATCACTAATCAAAATCGGTACAACTGAGTTTTGCGACTCAATCATCAATAAGTAAGAAAACCAGAAACCCTAATATTGACTACGAGTCCAACACGAGCAAAAAACTTTTTTAATCATATTAGTTCATTGCCCATTATGGATCCGAGTCCACACATGTGGTCCATAACCCAACATCTGCCTCAGCTTCTGTCAATTTGACAAAACAACCTTCACAGCAGCAACCCATCAAAGCTTATGTTTTTATATTGAAGAGTATTTTTGTACTTGGAGACAAAGAAAAAGGATCTAACGAGCTTTTGAATGAGCTTTTCTGACCATTCTTGCTCAGGAGAGTCACTTCTGTTGTGTAGTTGTGTAGAACTTGAATCCGACCAACGTTAGTTGCTCCTCCCCGCAACAATCAATCATTTCCCGGCGTCTTACATAAAACTTCTTGCAAATGTCATGTTAAAAATAATAACAAATAAATTCTTGATAGACGATAATAATACATATCTACTTTACGTTGTAATGTATCGTTTGTTCATGACTATTAATTTTGTTTTTATTATGAAAATCATCTAGCATTTGTAGTACGTTAACATGACTATAATTGCAATATAAATGTAGGAAAATTATCGATTTGAACCCTGTACTATAAATGTTTTTTCAATTCGGCCCCTGTACTAAAAAAACAGGTAAACCGAACCCTGTACTTTGATTTTGTTATCAGTTTTGACCTTCTATCAACAATTTCATTAAACCCTCATTGAAAAAACTATCAAACGATCGTAGATTCAGTTGAAAGTTTTACCACATGTTCATTACTTAATGAGAAGATAAGGTGGAAATTTTTGTGATTTTTTAACATATCTACGATTTATTGTAATTTTATTTTAGTATTTTTTAAAACTATTATAATAAATCATACAAGTTTTAACAAATTACGCAAATTTTTCTATTATCTACCCATAATATGATAAACATCTGAAAAAAATTTCAAATAAATTCAATATTTTTTGGTATTTTTTTAAATTAATCTCAGTTTATATTTATCTGTCTTCTCTTTTCCGATAAATAAGATTTAAAAAAAATAAATAAATAAGAGTGGAATTAGCTGAACCGGTCTGATCCGGTTCGATCCAGTGATGGGCATTTCGGAAAAAAAAATGAATAAGTGAAAAAATGTTATTTTTGGATAGAAAATATGACGGTAGGGGCCATATTGCCCATTATCAATACATTAAGGTTGTTCTTGCCTATTATTCAAGTTTACGGTGTAAATTGCTCATTTCACCTAGTTGTAGGGGCCAAATTGCAATTTACCCAAGTTTACGGTGTAAATTGTCCATTTCACCTAGTTGTAGGGGCTAAATTGCATTTTACCCAAGATAATTTATCAAATAAATACAATTAAATAATACATTGCATTGTAAAATTATTAATCATTGTCAAAAGATTAGCACATGATAATACGTTAAAATGGGAAATAATTTTTTTAAAAAATGAGGCGACAGGTGGACCACAAATAGACAGCCAAGCATGTCTTAATTAAACTGGGATAGGGAGCAGAGAGAGAGAGACACAGAGAATCTTCATGTTACCCTGTTCTTTCTAATGTGCCTACGTGGCCTTATCTGATTGGACAGTTAAATAGAATATTGCACTGCCCTCTTTCCTGTGTCATTGTCAACGGGACTCTTTGATTAAATTTGTTAATCTAATGGTCATAATTTATTCGATTTTTCTTATTAATTTCATTGAGCTAGAACCATTAGATTATAAATGACGGTATAGATTACAAAACAAGAATTATACAGGAAAAGCAAAATATTATTTATTTATTTTTTATTATCAATTGAACTGCAAAAATAATGCTATTTGATGTTTTTTTGTTAATTTCTGAGACGTCCTGCCTTTATTTAATTATTTTAATGTCTTAATTTCATCATGAACGCACAACTTTATTTGTTTGATAATCAATCAATCAATCAATCAATATTAGCTTAATTGTATTACTTTGATCATTAAATTTAGATCTTAAGCTAAAATGTATTTGACATGACTTATATAAATTAACATAAGACAGTGTTATATATAAACATGTTTGATAAAATAAGATAACAAGCTGTAATTTTTGAGCTTGATTTATAAAAATTAAAATAATGACTTACATAATATCATTGCCCGATTCATTTGAATCGATTCAAACCATTTTAAGAATAATAATGTTGTTTACTCTCTTATTTTACTATTTTAAAATACTAATTGGCGTGTCAAATGATGATTGTTGCAATTAATTTTATAAATTAATTATGCATAATTTATAGCATTAATTACACTAATCATTATTTAACGCATAAACAAATATTTTAAAATGGTAGAATAAAAGAGTAAACGTATCATTACTCTTTTAAAAAAATCTATCAGCTTCTGGATTTCATTCCTATCTTCGATTAAGATGGTTAAATTAGTCGGGTTAGATTGGGAATCATAACATTACATGTAGTACCCAATTCATCGGTACAATGATAATGCAAGAACAAAACAAAAGTATCGCAAAAAAATAAAATTATTGGGATTGAATTGTTTAATCTTCAAGGCATGATTGTTAGAAAAAGAAAATCAATAATTCTTGTAAAGGGAATGGGATTTCGAAGGGAAGTGTACTTACTACTTAACATGTTTTGCAACTCTTCCTACAGTAGCCAGGAAGGTCTGGAGATCCGACCATATACTCTGGGTTATTGGTGCATTCTCCAAGAGCAGCCCATCTGTCACAGCTTGCATTCAGATCACTGCAATTTCCACTATCCCCTACCTTCCTGTCAAATGAATCCACGTGAATCCACTTTGTTGCTGACCATTTTTCCCCTTCAAGTACAGGACATCCAGCGTGAAGGCTGCTGATGTCTGGCTGAGCTGTTGGGTGGAGGCTGAAGAAAAGAAGCGCATCGCCCCTTCGCGGTTTCGCTGCGTATTTACAGGGATGATATGAGTGAGATAAGAACACAAAATTATTCATAAAAAGTAATAATTTCTCTCATTCCTCACCTGCAATTCCTTTCTTTGCACAGTCTGAGAGATCGTTTATTTCAGAAGCCTTGCGGCGTAGAGGTTCCTATTGGTACGTGCACATCCATGACACAAATGTTTAGAAAAATCTGTAGGTCAATCCCCACAATCTTGACACATGAAAACGCTTACTCATGAACTCATTCAATATTTTTGCCTTTCAATGATATCCTAATTATCTTCCATAGATTTTGGTTCAAGTTCTTCCACGCATCTTTATTTGCATCATGTTGGAACATAACAAAGCAATTTCTTTACGGGAGAGTATATGATATAAATTGACACAATAAATACTCTGATGGAGTCTACGAGTAATTAATTTTTATATCATTGAGAGTGCAAAAATTGTTAAAATGAGGTATCATAACAGGCGCATGACCTAACCTCAGCTGAAGGAAACACTGTTTCACCACCTTTGGCCACATCAGTAAGATACATAAGAACAGTTGCTATCCGATGTCCCCCCCGAGCAATGTTGACCTTATCAGTGAAGTAATCATAGTGTGGTTCGTACTTCTGGCCCTCCTCATACCTTAATACTTGTATGTCCTCCCCATTCTCTGGAATCAAGAAACTCAGCACATTTACATTGAAAAGGAAAAATAAATTGTCCATTGACTTAGATTTTCATGTTTTTACGTAGACAGCGACCCCCCAAGCAGTTAAATGCTTCCTTTTGTCATAAGTTAAAAAACAATGTTAATTTATAATTATAACCACCGTACTAAAATGCATTAATAAATTAAAAATAGCAAGCAAAAAAGAATAAAGGCTAAGGAAAAAAGTCTATTTCTACTCTCAGTGTGCAATCAGGATTCATGACAAACTTAAAAACTGAATCTTCAGAGAAAAGATGTGTAATCTGAGAGTTGCAATTGTATACCTTTAGGAAGAAAGGTCCATGATGCGATTCTGTCTTCTATACCAGAAATTATTGGATCCTTCAAAACATGAAAATACACATTAGAAAAACAAAATAAAAAAGAAAGACCATAACTTCATCAAAACTCGAAAACATGGTGCCATAGATATTGTCATGACACGAGAAAAACCGAAATATCCAGAGTCCAGACATTCTAAGAAAAGCAGGCAGGAAACATATTCACAGATTAAGCACCCAATATTCCAACTGCTACCATATATAGAAATAAAAGTCATACCACCCAAATTTTCCATTCACCAAAGATTCTCATCATTTTTGAACCACAACATGAGTACAGGCAATTCGCTTATTTTCATCTCGACCATTGAGTACTTGAGAATTACCGGTAAGCTCATACATAGTAAATATACTTCGTATGAAACAACAACAGGAATAAGTAAAAACTCAATAGGACATTTGGCAAACAAATATAAGAGTGCAGTAATAATTGGATAAAAAAGTGAATAATCACCTTGCCCTTTTTGATAAACATCCCAGAACTCGTTCGAACCTCACTCAGCTTGCTTTCTCCTGAATCGTGATCTGCAACCGCAGACCTTTTCAGCTCCGATTGGGCCTAATTGAAGATTCAAGATCAATGCAAGAGTGATTCGTGTATATCATCAATTCAAACTCAAAATTTTCAACGCTACTCACAAGGGAAATCAGATGATCACACTCTAACTCTGTGAGAAAACCTTCATAAACAAAAGCTCTGCAACATCGTCAAAATCATCACATGAAAAATCGAAAATAAGAAGCCGAAACTAATACTTAGTTGAAAAAAATGCTCTAGATTTTCGGATCCTAAATTCCATTATCAGAAGACCAGTAGAAACGAGAGTTCTTCTCAATCGAGACGGAAGCATCAGCTTAATTAAGCCGATCTCCTCGAATCCAATAACAAAACGGAACATAAATGCCAAAAAAATATCCGAGAGGGATAGTGATAAGACCTCGGCTTCCATGAAATTTGTTTGACTTTAGCTGGATTTATAATAGAGCTGGCCGAACCAGCATAGGAGCTTGTAGACGGAGGGAGGAGCGACGATATAAATAGCAAGAAGACGCATAACAGAGGCCAGACTCCGGCCATGGCAGAGAGAGTCATCGAGAGAGAGAAGGAGAAGAAAGAAAACCGGTGGCTCCGCGACGAGAAATTACGGTTGAAGGACGATGTCCGTATTGGAGAGTTCATTAACATATCTCTTTTTCAATTATTACTTGACAAGCTCGCCAAACTCTGCAACGTCATGCAGGCTTATGTCGGTGCTAAACCGACGCGTCGTCAAGTGGTGTTGACAAATGATTTTTTTTTTTTTTTTTATAATATATTTTTCCAACATACTTCTCCCAATCTTGAATGTAACTCAATATGCATGGCTCAAAATTTGAGGGGAACGGGGAATCTCTGTTCCAGTTCTCGAGATTTTACCCAGAAAACTCTGCATGGCAATTGATGGAAAATCAATATTTAAATCAAAATAATAAATAAAATATATATTTTAGAATATTAATCTTGGAAATATTCATTAGGCCTACAATTCGTACTATTGCGAAAAAATTATAATTTTCTTCCAAAAACTTTTGTCACGCCACGAGAATTTCGCTTTAACTCGTAACAAAATCTAGATCACCGAACTCCACCAAAACTTATTTGCATAGGTCTTATTAATATAAAACGAAGAATTGTGCAAAGAACAATTAGATGGATAGGTCAGTGGGGACACGTAGAAAAGGGTTCTAAATTCATTTGGGAAGGAAGTTAACTTAATGAATATAGATGATTATTTTTGAAAAAAAAAAGTATTACATGATCCTTACTTCAATTTTATTTAATTTTAAGAATATACAACTTATTCTAAATTCACCAAGTTTTCTAAGAAAGTAAAATAAGAGAGTACATGTAATATTATTCATTAAATAATATGAGTTAAGTTTTATGGGGCAAATGCGTGTAAATACAATGACACCATTATTTATCTTGTCATTGACATAATAGTAATTAGGCATCAAAGACTAATCAAATGATTATAGTCCCCGACTAACTAACGATGACTCAAAATGAAGGACAACGAACAAGGTAACACAAATCAAGTGCAAAAAGACCGAGAGTTGTGAATGGCGATGAGCATCAACGAGATGGCTCAAATTGGCCTACCATTGGATGTCAAATTGCCATAGATCCCAAATCTTCACATTTTTCGACAAGTGCTTATCGAAATGGAAGACCATCGCACTGCAAATCACACCAATTGATTAGCGTATGTCATTCTTTCCTACTGATAATGATCTTGGCAATATGAAATTCGGTTTAGACTTCAGATAGACTTGAGACTTTTTACATTCCAAAATACATCAAAAGAAGACAGCAGGACACTGATTTGTATATTTGACATATTGAATCATGGAAACGAAGTGTTCTAAACTGATAGAAATGGACTCCTGTTGGAAAACAGAAGAAACAAAGTATGCAGACTAGTCAATTAATGTCCATTACCTGTACACAAACAAGAAACCCTAGCTAGCTTACATCGTTGAAATTCTCAATTCTAATTTGATAAATGACAAACATTACGTAGCTGCAAGTAATTTCCCACTTAATTGAAAATGCAATACAGAATCTACACCAGTCGAACAAATACAGAATAGCAAACATTTTCCTGACCCGTAAAGAACCAAATAAATCCAAGAGAACAAACAAAACCTGAAAAAGTGCACCAAATTAGATGGAGCAAGCAGACCAAACAAGAGAGAACTTAGAGAAACTCTTCCTACCGCGCCAAGCACAAAACGAAATTATAGTCGACTGTCGAGTCTCCATTCAGTGCTCCCTTAGTCGCACCAGATCAATCCGTCTTCGGAATTCCAGTGAGACCAGAGGCGGAACTCTGAGGAATGAAGAGCGACGGTTTTCTTGTTTAGAGTTGGATTCTCATTCTTCGGCTCGGGTTTTCTCGTTTTAAAGAACAGAGAACTGAACCGACAACTACCAGTTCTTGGAAAATTGAACCGACCCTCCCACCCATAGCCCGTAGGCCATAGCTCAATCTCTATCGTGCAGAATTGAGTATGAGCGTTGTGGCGCCCTGTATTGGACGCCACAACGCTTACTCTATGACCTATGACATTAATGCTACAACGTTGGTTTGGTTGTTGTAGCGCCAAGAGTCTCGGACTAGACTCAGCGTTGTAGTGTGCGGATGGATGCAACTGACTTTTTAGATATCTTACAATGCAAAATCAATTGATTAAAAGCACTATGCTATAAAATTAGCATTTATTGTCCAAATTAATTACTTTAACGTGTTAACGTCTTAAACAACTCGACTTTTTGATAACTATGTGGACATTTTACACTGTTGAGCATGTGAACTTTATTTGGTCAAAAGAGTACTGAGATGCCTCTGTAAAATAAATTATTACATGCTTTCAAATAAGAAAATCAAATCACTTAGAGATTATTGACTACACTAATTCTAATTTTGTTGGATGCCAAGATGATCTAAAGTCGACATCAAGACTATATTTTTCTCTTAGCTGAAGGAACTAATTCTTGAAAAAGTGTGAAACAGTTACCACTTCTTCTATTACATGTTATGATGTATCCAACAAAGCAATATGACTAAAGAATTTTGTCGCAAGACTAAGAATTATGGAAAGTGATAAAAATCACTAAATCAGTGTGATATTCTAACAATAACAGAGCTCGTCAAAGTTTAAATTTATAGATATTAATTTCTTAATTACGAAGGAAAAAGTTTAAAGAGGTCAAATATCTATAAATCATATCAGAACAAATCCCGTAATAGCGTATTTGCTCACTAAGAGAATACTGCCCAAAGTCTTTTAATAAACATGTTGCTCGCCTGAGTGTTATTTCTCTCGAGTGTATTGTTGTTAATATCTTATGTGTGAATTATTTGTAATAGATATTTTTTGCTATTACAATATAAAGTTTTGAGATTTAAAGTTTGATATTGATCTCGATAAGTTTTTTAGATATTATAATCACATACATGTAATTTCAATGCTACACATATATATTTGACCTATGTCATTCGATTGTATTAATATATAATCATTGACGAGTTGATCTTATATTGATATAGTTGATGGACTATATTAGTTTTATAATTTTTGAACTATGCATTGTGGTTATCATCCTATATAAGACTAGTTGAAAGCTATATAATAATAATTAAAGGTTTGGGTTTTAAAATATATTAAATAATATGAGTAAGTTCTTATGGGTCGAGAGATACAAGGACGTCACTATTCATTTTATGATGGGCATAATAGTAATTAGGTATTAAAGATTAATTGAAAGGTTGGGTTATATTCCTCAATTCACATTTTCTATAGAGATTCCATCAACTTTAGAGAGATTTTACGAAAAGTGGGTATAATGAAAGATCTTCGTACTCGCCTCACTTCTCTACAAATGACACCTATGGATTCAAGTATCGTTTTTTTCTCCTCATAATTTTTTATTTGATCATTTTTAAATTACCTTGTTGTAATATTAATTATTAATTAAAAATAGGAGAATATCTTCTTAATTCTTGGGGTCGTTTCAATTTAGCCCTAGTGCTTTTATTTATTTTTTACGTTAAGTTCCCTCGTTGTTTCAATTTTATTTTTAAAAGTGTCTTTCAATTTATTTTCGTCATTAAATTTGATAAAAAAGCTTATAATTTATTTATATCAATTAAGTTACTTTAAATAAAATAATTATTATGTGACATGTTTTATTAAAATAATCACGAAAATAAATTGGAGAGATTAAAACTATAAACCCTTTATTAAAAATTAATAAAAATTATTTATATTAATCGATAAAATAATATTAATAGAAAAAAATAAAAAGATATCGTCGTGTTGCCATCAATAAGGCATCCAGTAGACAGGGCCCCGGGGCCACTCACAGTGATTCCCGTGGTAAGATTGGCCAAGGAAGACGACAACTAACGGAAACAGCTGCCCCAACGCCGTCACTCAAGAACGACCAAGAACGAAAAATACCAAACGGAGAACTAACTATCCGTTAAAACGGACCAACTAGACCCTACCATAAAGAAGACCGAGTCAAAATCAGCCACCTGTCTCGCTCCTTCTTCACGCGTCAAGAAGAGGAGGTGAATGCCTACGAAGCTCCCCTTATATATCCTCTTCCTCCGTTGCTTCCCCTTCCATCGACAAATCCAGGCTCTACCAGGTGAAGCCTCTCCTCCTACTCCGGGAAGAAGAGGCGACGCAGAAGGATTTTGACGGACAGGAGTTTGTTTTAGGAAGAAGAACCGTTTTGTTTTTGTTTTCATTTTCTTTCGAATTTGAATCGATGGGAACTGAGATCTTATTGCCTCGAGATTGTTTGATTGAACGGACGAGAGTCCCGACGGCGTCGTTTTATCGCCGGAAGTGTAGCTATGGTAACATTAATAATAATTTTAATAGATGTAGCTATAGATCTAACCGTAAACCTGCCGGCCGGTCCGAGAGGCCGGACCTGAGGAAGCGCGTCATTTCTAACCACTTGGAGCCTTCGACAATGAAGAGATCGAGCTCCGATGACAGACTGATAATGAACAATCTTGTAAAGGAGAAGGTGACGATCTTGAGAAGAGGTCAGTCGCTCGATAAATCGAATAAAGAAGGCGTTGATTCGGAGACTGTGCCAAAACAGATCCGAATCGTTGGTGAAAATCTGCCGTTGGCTGTGAAATGCGACATGTATGCCGGATCGGCATTTTACATTTCTCCGGCGCCGAGTTCGCTTCCGTTACCGTCGTTCTATAAAAAGAAAGAGGTGTTAGTGACAGTGGAAGACTCGGCCACGAGGTGTCTGAGGCGTCTTCTTCGGCTCGAGGTCTAAAATACCAGGTCACGCATCAGGTGAATATCCGGTTATGTGTATAGTAATTCTCCGGATGTAAATTCTAATCTGAAATATCTGGCTAGGTTTTCTCCGTTTCGTCTCTGTTACATGTCTCTCGAGTTTTTCAGTTCTGAATCTCCCTGGTTTTTTTTAAGAGGGGAGGATCTGGAAATCGAGTTAAAGGGATGAAACAGGCGAGTTCGGTAAGATATTCAATGTGCCAGTGTGTATGGTAACAATGGGGGGTAAAGATGGGATGGTCTGTATATTTTGGAAAGAGTCTAGTTTGTGAAAAGAATGAAGATGGTTTGTGGTGCTCTGATGTGTATGTAATCGCGAGTTTGAAAGCTATGTACTCCGTTGGATTATAGAAATAAATCCAGTAAGACTTGGTGAGAATTTCTTTGAAACTTTCTTTGTTTTTAGAATTCATGCAACTATTATGCAACTTTTCTTTCGTATCAATAAGAAAGTGCAATTTGGCAAGGAATTTTGAAAGGGGAAAAGAAAGGAACGGAATGATGCGTGAATCATGCAATCATTAAGGTTTATGGACAATTACCTTTCCACCTTTTTCGTTGGTTTTTGTTCTTCTCTCCGCTTTTTTTATTTTTTTGTTAATTTACAGGCTACGGGTTGTTGGCTTTGTTCAGTCCATGCGTTGCACTGCTGGTGTTTTCCAGTTTTGGCTCTTTTGGACTCCATTACTGTGAAATGCTTCTTATCCTTCTTTTTGAATCTGCTGACAAGATTTTGATCGAATTTTACCTCCTTTATTTTGTTTGGCTTTCTAATGTTTTGTTCATTTTATGCTAATACTTTCCAAGTAAAAAGAATTACTGGCAGGCCAGAGAAACATGTACGGATTACAGGGCAACATTATTAAACATACTGGAAAAACCTAGAACAAAATGACAAATTAAATAAAGCCAGATTGCAATAGCACAACCTCACAAGCCTCATCACTCTAACTCTTGTCATAATTGAATTTTACTTAATAAACTTAAACACTTCAGTTATTCTTTTATTTATATCCTACTTTTGTGCAAAATTGTGTTTTAGGGTGCATAGTTTGTTTAAGTGTATTCTCTACAAACTCTTTGTATTCTCTCTTATATTAATTAATAAGTGTGATTGTGTGCAAGTGTTAATTACATTTTGTGAGTTTGACAACTTGTGGTAATTCCTAATAATATGTTGTATTTGTCATTATTCATTTGAAAAACAAGTACTTAGTTACTCTAAAAATATTCTGCTTCAAATTCTTTAGTCATTTTTTTTTTCTCGATCATTACTTGTTGCTCGTGTGATATCAACCTTCACTATATGGTGGTCGGAGGTACCTTTAGATGAAAAGACAGAGTAGGATCCCAGAACGACGTGAAAAGTGAATTTGGTGACATTAATTCGCAATCAACTCGAGTTCTAGCATTAAACAACCCGAGATTAGCAACAAAAAAAGCGAAGCAACAACCGACGACCAAAAGAAAATCTAAACAAGAGCGTTTTAAGTATACTTTGGGTATTGGCAATCATGAACAAAGATTCACACTCCCCAGCAAAGTCTTTAGAATTTATGTGTAACCTCTTCCTTTGAAAAACTTCATCACTTCTGTTATACTGCATTGACGTTACATATCAGAAGAATCAAACTCAGTGATTTAATAGAATTTCTTGTTTCACCTTCACAATGTCCATCCATCTCAGATCTGAGTAATCTGATATCTCTGAGTTTAAACCTCCTACCAAAATGAGAGGAAAATCCACTCATTGGGTTGACTGCAACAGATGTTAACCTCTCCGATTCTCGGCACCTCGATGGTTACCTTCGCCAAGTTCTTATATGAACATTAATCGACTTTTGGGTATTTCATGGTAATATCCGTAAGTGTACTAAAAAAAAAGAGAGAATGCAGAAGAGGAAGATCTAAGAAAAAGCTCCGAAACTCGAGCAATTTTACATGAAATCATCATCATTAGCAATTTTGTGAATCTTCCATCTCTTGATAGGCCATTTAGACAAGATTGCTCTCCGCAAAAACATACTTCATTTCCAAAGAAGTTGCTTACATCAGAGAGAGGCTTCATCCCTTTTTCTTCCTCAGCCTCGACATCTTGCAGAGAGCGTTAATTTCTGTAAGAACTTCCAGAATGCTTCTTCCATTGCCTGTCAAGAAATTTTCACCCTGCCATGGAGAGAGGAAAGCAAACAGGGGACCTGGCCGAGGCTTTTCTGCCGAAGAGTCTTTGGTTGGCCGTTGCCGGAAAACTCTCCGAAGCCTCCTGCATCGTCAGGAAGGTTTATACAAACCTTTGGTTTGGAAGTTTGAGGACTGCTAAAAGTTGTCTGGTTCCTTATACTTCTCGGATGATCATTGAAAGGACTTTTAAAAATAGAGGTTCTTCAGGATTTAGAACGGCCGGTGCTAGTTAGAACACGGCAACATCGAAAGTGGCAATGTGAATTGCAGTTTCAGACCCATAATCGACGTCCATTTGGCCTCCACTTTCGATGCTTTCCAGTCATTTCCACTTTCCCAGCCTTTTTCTAGTAACTTTCGGTCACGGCAGCCTCCATATCAGCGACCATAAGCTCGAGGATGGGTGCCAGAATCTTCATCTGAAGATCTTCAATAAAGCAAAACTCTTAACTTTTTCTTCATCCGTAGTTTTAACAACTGTCACAACATAACTCGAAGTAGAAATGAAGATCGACTACTTGGATTTGGACAGGATGACATCTTTAGAGAGAGAGAGAGAGAAAAGGAGAGATAAAGCAAACTAGTACAAGGCATAACATGAGTGGAAGGTAGACAAATGAGCAATTTAGCTGTGCTCCTTTTTCTAGATGCACCAAAACCACACTATCTACTTCTCCATACCCTATTGAATATAGAATATACATTAATATGCAGACAACTTTCTTCTCTGCAATAATTACTTTTTAGACACTTCAAAACGACATCAAATAAAATGAGAAGTCTAAACTGACAGAAACGGCCAAAGAAATTTAAACCAATCAACAGCAAAATCGAATGGCATACACAGTTTGACAACAAGATCCCATTCAAAACCTTCAATTTTCTGAGTCAGACATGGTAATTTACTCTGGCTCTCTTCTCTCAGCCAAGATAATTTACTCACCTTATCACTTTCTCGGCCTATCTGATTCCCCGACCTCGTGCATTTCCATTTAATGCAGCATTCCTTTGATTGAGGGTCGACGATATGACTTGCTTTACATACCAAATAATTTTATACCATTGATTGTAAAAAGCGCCGAAATGTTGAGAGGAAGAACATGTTTTGAAATCATTCGTCCTTGAACAATGTGTCAAGTAGATTGGCAGAGGAGTCAACATTCTTCCCATCATCGAAGAAACCATTAGCAGCATTCTCCCTTCTGGATTTTCGATCTTCCATAATAGATTCTGCTGATTCAGTGCAGTAATTTCGTCTCAACTGTTTTACAGGTCTCTCAGCAACGACAAACTTGTTACCATCACGGGATCTTTCAGAGAATCCTGCCCAAACTGAAGCAGAAAATTGCGTTAGGAGTTTGTTGTCCAGAGAAAAAGTACACCCATTTTCATCTAATATTTGAAAAAATACGATAAACATAGACCATGGCTAAAGATTACGCGGGAAAGGGGATGGAACAAACTTAAAGCATTTCATGTTAATAATACAGGAGAGAATGGCTATTCCTGCAAATCCTCTCGACCTTGCTTCCTTACACTTAATTATTTTCCAAGGAGACTCCTGGTAGATCAATTCTTGGAAGAGATATTTTTCCAGTAACTGGATGTAACATGGAAGAAAAATACTTCAAATGTTAGCTCAAGAGTGGCCTACCAATTTTATATTCTAATTTTGCATGTGAATTATTCTTTTAATAAAAAATGCAAAATGGGATAGCCTTTTATTTGTGAGCTTTTCATCTGAAATATATCTACCGGATCACACTCAAATTACATCAAGAAGCAAACAAACAAAGGACCCATTTTTCAATCACGCAGTAAGTATATAAAGAACACTTAAACGAGGGGATATAATAAGAATAGTACCACCAAAATGATGAAGAACTATAGAAGCTGCAACGGTAACATTTAAAGAAGCAGTGCCACATCCATACTGAGGTATATAAACAAAAAAATCACATATCTCGCACTCCTTGACAGAAAGACCTGTTCCCTGTAAAGAATCTGCATTTAGCCTTGAAAAACAAAGTATGAATGTAAGGAATGCAGGCAAAATCCACTATTTATCTATGTGAACTCAAAGAGAGTCAAATGATAATTATCTTTTAACTTCAAAGAGTTAGTTAAGCTCGTTCTATAGATCACTTTTTGAACTAGGAGAACCCAAAAAAGTTTGGTTAACCTATAGTACCTAGCTGATTCAATCACGGTTCCCTCGAATTAAAATTGCATCTTCCGAGAGCAACACATAAGTAAACAACAGACTAGTTTTAACACCTCCGTAGATAATCATGTCACTATATAACTAAAAGACCTCAAATTTACTATTTTATCAATAAAATTGGACTTTCAATAAAACTTGGCTAGATAAAGATCATAAGAACTTCTGAATGAAACAGAGCAAGAGTGAGCAGGGAATGACCCTCTCCTAAGACACTAAATAAAAATGAAACTAGCTGTAACTATAATGAAAATGAAATCCAGAACAAGTAAACGATCAAACTGTTCCCGAAATATGTATTGTATTAGAATACTGGACTAGTTTGATCAGCTGATGTAAATGTTAAAGTACTAGAACTATACTTAAAGGTTCGAGTGCACCTATTCAAACCTTCGAGCATACTGCTGGCAAAGTTACTCAAACTTCCATTGTGAAGTACAGCTTGAACTCCACGAAGCTTCCAGTTCAATAGTTAAAACGAGTATCATATTTCATTAAAGAAGCAAGGGAGTGCAATTTTATCTTATTTTCTTAAAGTATGAAAAAATAAGAGAAAGTGGCTGACAGTCAAAGAAGCCAAATTTTACAGCAAACCCAGAAAGTGAAAGGATGGCCTCACACCTCGTTGCCCAAAAGAAAGGCAGTACTCCTTGTGAAAGGATGTTGATTCACAGCAACGGCCTTATCAGTAATCTCCACCCCACATATATCACAATCCTTTTCCTACCAAAAGAAAAATGAGACCCCAAGAAATTCAATGCCAACCTCAGAAACTAAGAACGAAAGAGAGAGATAATATCAAGAGACTGAGAACCTTGAGGAAGAGTCGGGCCTCGGTGAGAGAGTGAAAATGACGGAAGCGAAGGTGGGAACTGGAGCCTGTGGCTGCCAAACGCGTTAAAGTCTCTCCGGCCGACCAATATCAATTCCGTTACCCCAAAGGCAGTGGCGCTTCGAGCTAGTGTGCCAACGTTGTGTCTCTTCGCTATATTATGCACCACAACATAGCTTTCCATCCTCAACTGTCTTTCTTCTCCGTTTCAATCCGCCGATGGAATAGACCCTCGTCAGAAATTTTACGCTATGCAATCTAGGGTTTTAAGCCCACCATCACCAGAGACACGACGGAAGACGTTCCGCATGGCGTCGCCGGCTATGTTACAAATATAACCGTAGATAATTTAAGTAAAATACAATTTTAAAGCTTCCTGTTTTTTTTTTTTAACAAACTATCCTCATATTGTAAGTTGTTAATAAAACGGCCCATATATTGATAATTTTATCAAAAACATAGTGTTTTTCCATTTGTAATAGTCATCTTACTCTACCTTAGTTTTACCATCACTCATTCGATTTGACACGCATATACTCACTTTTTACACTTGATTTTGATCATATGCCTGTTGGGTCTGGCTCATTCATGGAGCGCATCCATATAATTGTCCCCAATTTAATTTTTCATCTACTTCAATTAAACGTGTTGGGAGTCTTGTTGATCGCCAATCTTTATAATGACTATTTTGTATTCATGTAACATACGGCTAACTTTTTAATTTGCAATAGATTTCATTTTCTTTAACTGGTATTAGAGCTGCCTTGAAGAACTGAGAGAGAGAGAGAGCGTCGTTCGTCTTTAGAAGTGTAAGACGTGAAGAAATGATGGCGCTGCAAAAGCCATTGGTATTGGAGACATGTGTTTGTAGACCGACACCGGCAACATCTTGGTTTTGAGAAGTATGAAGTACATCCTTGACATCCGCATGAATCTGATATCGATTGGCAAGCTCGACGACGAAGGATTTTGCAACACCTTTCTTTGATTGTGGCGAGAGGAGAAAAATGTTCATCTCTATATGTGATGCACGCGAAGATCGTAGATTCCACAGTCCATACGGTGGACGATGAAGCTGCTGTAGAACTTTGACATAACCGACTTAGCCATATGAGCGAGAAGGGGTTGATGATTCTTGCAAAGAAAAATCTACTCTCATATATGAGAAATGATTCTCTAAAGAGGCGTACTCATTGTTTGGCAAGCAAAGAGACTCGAGTAGCTTTCAAAATTATTTCTCAATCGCATAAAACGGTATACTTAACATGGTATACTTCGATGTGTGCGGTCCGATGAAGACAAGAACACTTACGGCTAATTGTATATTTTGTGACTTTCATCGACGATCACTTAAGGAAGGTTTAAGTGTATATGTTGAAAACAAAAGATCAAGTGCTAGACGTCTTCAAACAGTTTCATGCTCGTGTTGAAAGAGAAACATGTGTGAAACTCAAGTGCATCCGGACAGACAATGGAGGTGAGTACTGTGGTCCTTTTGATGAGTACTGTAGAGAGCAGAATATTTGGCATCAAAAGACACCTCCAAAGACTTTTCAGCTGAACGAGTTAGCTAAGAGAATGAACAGAACACTCGTTGAGAGGGTGAAATGTTTGCTTTCGCAGTCACAGTTGTCGAGATCCTTCTAGGGTGAAGCCTTGAGTACAGTGGTTCATGTGTTGAACCTCGCACCTTGTGTTCCATTGGGTTTTGAAGTTCCAGATAATATGCGGTCTAGAAAAGAAGTTTCTTATAGCCATCTACACACTTTTTTGGTGCAAGGCCTTTGTTCACATTCCAAAAGACGAGCGGTTGAAGCTTGATGTGAAGACGAGGCCGTGTGTGTTCATCAGTTATGGGCTTGATGAGTTTGGTTATAGGTTCTATGATCCAGTGCAAAAAAAGCTTGTCAGAAGCCGAGATGCAGTGTTCGTGGAAGACCAGAGCATCAAAGACATCGATAAGTTAGAAATGGCAGAGAGGTACAGTGATGATCTGATTGATTTGGATCCGTTTGATACACCTATTGACTATTCCGATCGAGGGGGAGCGGAATCGGAGCACGATACCAGTCCTGCCAATGGTAAAGTCCCCACTGCTAATAATGTTGAACCGACTGAGCAAGTC
Source organism: Begonia masoniana (assembly GCA_022432975.1). NCBI lineage: Eukaryota > Viridiplantae > Streptophyta > Magnoliopsida > Cucurbitales > Begoniaceae > Begonia > Begonia masoniana. Next base: position 46,803,771 of record CM039503.1, on the reverse strand, counting down.
GAAAAAGTGGTTCAAAAGTTGCCACAACAAGTTGCCAGAACAACCTCCTTTGAGAAGATCCACTAGAGAGAGGCATCCTTCGACGAGATTCGCTCCAGATGAGTATGTGATGCTCACAGAGGCCGGAGAACCAGACACTTACCGAGAGGCTACTTCTGCTAATGGTAAGAAACAGTGGTTGAAAGTGATAGAAGAAGAGATGCAATCTCTTCATGAGAACCATACTTATGACTTGGTAAAGTTACCACAAGGCAAGAAACTTCTAAAGAACAGATGGGTCCACAGATTGAAGACCGAAAATGCAAATTCACAGCCAAGGTACAAAGCTCGGTTGGTTGTGAAGAGGTACGGTCAAAAGAAGGGAATCGACTTTGAAGAAATATTCTCACCGTGGTGAAGATGTCATCGATCCGAGTTGCTCTTGGTTTAGCAACATGCTTGAACCTGGAGATCGAGCAACTTGATGTAAAAACTGCGTTCCTTCTTGGCAATTTAGAGGAAGAGATTTATATGGAGCAGCCCGAGGGATTCAAAGTCAGAGGAAAAGAGCAACTTGTGTGCAAGTTGAAGAAGAGCTTGTATGGCCTCAAACAAGCTCTACGACAGTTATAACGACCCCAGCTGGATCGAGACAGAATACATAATTTCATGACTTGATTTATACCTTTACACGTGAAAACTAAGGATATATCTTTTTTTTTAAAAGAAAACTAGTGGACATTTAACTCAGGCATCAACTGATATTCCGAGGGGGTTGATACTTCAGACCCCAGAATATAAATCTTTCATATATCAGATATTATATTAATCCTCAGAGTTGGACGACATAATTCGGGAACAATCTTGATCACAAGATCGATCAACATAATTGTCCACGGACTACTTTGACACTTTCGTCCAGTGACTGTAAACATTATCGCTCTCTGGTCGAGTGGCTTCCTCGTCCACAGACCATGTGACTTTATCGTTTATCCACTGACTTCATTACTCACGGGTTACATAAACCCATCGTCCACGGACAAACGTCCATAGACTCACTTAAATTTATCGTCCATAGACCACGTGACTATCGTCTACGGTCCACGTTGAAGGATCGTATTTGTCTAAGAGGGGGGTGAATTAGACTTTTTAAACTTAATTTGTTAATCTAATCAATTTCTCTCTTATGTTCAACTGATAAGAAAACGGCAAATAATCAAACAATAAAAATGAGAGAGAGAGAAATTGAAACCACAGTTTTTAACGTGGTTCGGCTAAGCTTGTCTACGTCCACGCTTCAAAGCTCCCCCTTGAAGATTCTTTCCTTCTCCTCACGAGAAAACCAGATCGAACTTTCCGGGCGTCGATCTACTGCCTTTACAACAACTGGATTGCTCTTCACGGGCGACAATCCACAGCCTTTACACTTTTACAGTAAGATATAATTTTTTCAGCACACGCTACACTCTCTCAAAAATCAAATCTCAAGTTTTAGAGTAAAGAGATGTAGAGGAAAATACAGAGTTTTGCTTGAATATGGCTCGTTAGGGTTTCAAGATTAATTTCAGCAAAAAGTTCTTTTCCCGAGCTTCTTTCTTCTATTTATACTCTGTTTGAAATCGGCTTCAAATCTGGAATGCTTCTCATCTGAAAATAGAAATATAGCCATTAGAGAAACATTCGTACTTAGATGGCTAGCCGTTGCGTTCTGAAGTCGCTTTCGTTCGTCGGCCATTAATGGTCTGGAGTTAAGGCTCTGGACGATAAGCACTGTTGCTTCGCGGTTTATTTAAATTTCTGGCGGTGGATACTGTTCACCGGATGACTTCGCCTTTGGAGATCAGCGGTGTATGTTGTCTTTGAAAATCTACTGGTGGATGTCTTCAAAGATTGCTGTTCACCGGATGACTTTGCCTTTGAAATTTAAGCGGTGGATGTCTTCAGAAATTTGTCGCTTAGCTATCGGTGGATGTCTTCAGAATTTGTCATTTAGCTATCAGTGGATGTCTTCAGAATTTATCGTTTAGCTATCGGTTGATGTCACCTTTGAATGCTAGCGGTGGATGTGTACTATTTTATCATTTTCTGCTAGCGGTGGATGCAGCCTTTAAACAACCAGCGGTGGATGTAGATTTTGAATACCAGCAGTGGATGTGCAATTTTGTCGTTTAGCTGGCGGTGGATGTGTTCTTTGAATTCCAGTGGTGGATGTGTTATTTTATCATTTTCAGCACTGTTTTGCTATCACACCCTGAACACTTAACAGAATTGTTAAACAACTACAATACCCTTTTCAAATGGCATTTCCACTGAAGATTTCGAAACATATATACGAGGGACAATATTTAACTTATTAATCAATTTATTAATCTCATATAATTAACTTAATCAAATTACACACAATTGAAAACACATCATCAAAAAAATCGTTAGACTTAAACATAAGTTAATTCAACAATCTCCCCCTTTTTGATGATGACAAACTATAAGTAAGAATTGATTAAATTATCTCTCCCCCATAATCCTAGCTCCCCCACAGCATGTGCATGCAATCCAAGTTAAATTTAAACACAGTGCTGACACACTTTCTCCCCCTTTGACATTATCAAAAAGAAAACAGGAAACATCAGTCAACTACTCAACATGTGGATATTGAAGAAGTAGGAAAATCAGAGTACCAAATATATGGATATCAGTAAAATTGTTTACAAAAAAAATATCTCCTATTTAATCTAAATCTAAAAAGCGCTTCCACAACACTTGTATAATCGAATAAGACACTTCAAGGTACGGAAAGAAATAAAGACCTATGAGTGATGCAATATCGGGAGTGGGAGCAGAAGGAGCAGCAGGTGGAAATGGTCCTTGATATTCCACCAAGTCCATACATGGAGGAGGCTCTAGCAGAGGAGCAGTAGATGGAGATGGTCCTCGATATACCACCAAGTCCAGACATGGTGGTGGCTCTACTGGAGGAACAGCCGGAAGTGCAGCCATTGACCCTTGAAGATCAGATGTAGACTCGGTGACATGGGAACTAAAAGGATCAGAGAACCTAAGCTCAGCATCCTGTATATCCAAAGGTATGAAGTTCACTTCCTGGTCAACCTCAGGTCTGATGATAGGAGGGAGGAAGTCTTCAGAACAAGCCGCTGAGTAACAAAGAGGTCGAGGCGGTTCTGGCTGAAGAGCTTGAATGTCAGACTGAAGAGACCGAAAGTCCCTAGAGAAAGAGCCTTCAAGTCTATCCATCCTTTTAGTCAACCTGTCCTGAACTGAATCAAGGTCTATGCTCATGTCCAATCTGCTCTGAGTGAGCTTGGCATCTAAAGATTTATTCATCTGATTCTGAACAGATGAGAGAGCAGTGCCGAAGCTTTCTATGCGGGTCATTAACTCAGTGAACTGTTCCTCACTTATGGATGATCTCCTCTGATAGGTCTTTGGAGTTTGAGGAGCCATTGGAAGGTTTGGATTTGAGGAGGTTAGGATTGGAGGAGCTGTAACACCCGAGTTAACGGCCAGATGATTTTCCTAACTGTATTAACGGTCATGAATATTTAATCTTTACAGTTCAGGACTTATACCAAGAATAATTAATTTCATGTGGGTTTAAACTAGGCTGGGTGGCAAAGTTGTAATTATGGAGGGTGATGACCAATATATAAAGAAAAAGGAAATGTTTTAAACCTCACTTGAACCACTGTAGCCGACACCTTCCTTTTCGGCGATTTCTTCTCTCCCAAGCTCTTGCTATCTGCTTCCGGCATACTCTCTTCGACGATCGGTTTCTCTACCACTACTCGACTACTCTGTGCCCGAGGTATGCATTAGTCAATGTAGCTATCTGTTAGCTTGTTAGTCCTGTTTTCTACTCGGCATTGGAGTTTTGGATTTTCCAATGGCCGACTATTAATAAGAACATTTGGAATCTGTGAGTGTGAATGCTTTTATCAAATCGATTCTGGACATTTAGAGCAACCACCTCTGAGTTATCGATAATCGAATCAGTCTGTTTTGGTTTTGGATTTCAAACTGCACAGAGTATTAGGCTAAGGATTCGGGAATGACTTTAGCTATTAAATCTTAGGATAACTTGAGATTAGAACTATTAGGATTTTGTTTTAACTACTGCAATGTAAATGTTTTAGGTGAAGAAGTTTGAAGAGAAAAGAGCTCAAGTGCTAGGAAGACCAGGTAAGTGAATGTATTAAGATTTCCGGCTAATAGAGCCCTACATCGTGGGAGTACTAGGTTGTATAGATGTCTAATGTTTACCTTATAATAATGAGCTTGTCTGCACTTGAAGGATTTATGTATGTTGCGAGTTATACTATTTGATGACCTGCTAGTGAATGCGAAGTTGTCTGCTCTGGTATGATCCTTGTCATAGTTTGATGAGTTAAAAGTTCTCATGTTCATGCATCATGAATGTTTCTCAAGCATAAGAAAATTTTTTAACGCATGTTTTCCATGAACAAGATATGTATGTATATATGTATATATATAAGATTTATGCAACGTGGATTAAATGAGGGTTGGGGGCGGTTCGGCGTATGTCACAGTCCAAAGAAGGACATATGAATACGACCCGCAGTAGGGAACAAGATCAAACTCACTGTTGAACCCCCTTTACCAGCACAAATCCTCTCTTGATCCACACAACCTAAACAAAGAATATGATCAAAGACTATGAATGATGAATATGATCAAAGACTATGAATGATGAATATGATCAATGACTATGAATGATGAATATGATCAATGACTATGAATGATGATTATAATCAATGACTATGAATAATGAATATGATCCATGACTATGAATGATGATTACGAGCAAAGACATGAACAAGAAAAGACTTATGAGCATGTGATTTTCCCAAATTATGCATTCATGCATCCATGTAGTGTTGCATTCCTTACTAAGCATTAGGCTTATAGTTTAAAACCTTATATGTAGGTGACGAGTTTTCAGGTGAGGAACTCAAGGTTAATGAGGATACTAAGCTTGGAATATGATCAAAGACTATGAATGATGAATATGATCAAAGACTATGAATGATGAATATGATCAAAGACTATGAATGATGAATATGATCAAAGACTATGAATGATGAATATGATCAAAGACTATGAATGATGAATATGATCAAAGACTATGAATGATGAATATGATCAAAGACTATGAATGATGAATATGATCAAAGACTATGAATGATGAATATGATCAAAGACTATGAATGATGAATATGATCAAAGACTATGAATGATGAATATGATCAAAGACTATGAATGATGAATATGATCAAAGACTATGAATGATGAATATGATCAAAGACTATGAATGATGAATATGATCAAAGACTATGAATGATGAATATGATCAAAGACTATGAATGATGAATATGATCAAAGACTATGAATGATGAATATGATCAAAGACTATGAATGATGAATATGATCAAAGACTATGAATGATGAATATGATCAAAGACTATGAATGATGAATATTAGCTCCCTGGTTACGCTCATAGTAAGTTAGAAAAGTTTACGATGGATAGATGACTAAATAGAACAGAATTTCTTATAACAATGAGATTTGGATTTGAAGAGCTTGTCTTTAGAGTCTGAATACGATTTTAAGGATTAATGAATGGTTTGTTTTGTTTGAGTCTTCCAGCTATGCGTATTTTAGATGAGTTTATGATTTTTACTCTTTGAGGTTTATGGTTATTAAGTTAGGGATCAGGTGAGTTGTGATATGTTCTATCGAATGAAGATGTTTGATGATTATAGTGTTTTACTGCCGTATGATAGAAGCTGGAGGAGGCAATCATCCGGCTGACGTCATCGGCAGATGTAGTGTTTAAGCCATCGGATGATGAAGTGTTATTTTGTCGTCTAGCGATCGGCAGATGTAGAGTGTTTAAGCCATCGGATGATGAAAGTGTTATTTTGTCGTCTAGCGATCGGCAGATGTAGAGTGTTTAAGCCATCAGATGATGAAGTGTTATTTTGTCGTCTAGTGATCGGCAATTGTAGTGTAATTCTTCACCGGATGATGTAGATGTTAAATTGTCGTCTAGTGGCCGGATGACGTGAGTATTGTCTTATTGTTTAATGTCGGGAAATGTTTTAAATCAGTCACGTGAAGCCCACATGACTACCGGTCGATATGAGGTAAATATGAACATCTAGTGGAGAATATTCGGGACCGGGCGATGTCTTCAATTAGGCACGTGCATTGCCCGTGACCACCGGCGGATGTCTATTGCTGGTTGAGATCAGATTAGTCGCGTGGCGGACACGTGACCATCGGTCAATGTGAGTCTATAACTCTATTGGTGGATGCAGATTAAGAGATGTTTTAAAAAAAAAAGAAAAGAGAAAAGAGAAAATAAAGAGGGAATAATATTAACAATATGATGAGTAAAGTGTATGGAAGCAAGAATCAAATGATTAAGAGATCAAGTAATGAATTTGTGTGGCGATTCCGTTGGGGTCGTTACAGGAGTAGTGGGTGGAACCAGAGAAATGAGAGGTGGAGCAGGTAGAGATGGCAAAAGAGGAGTAGGTGAAGGAGAAGTTGGACTCTCTGGAGGTAGAAGGGGCACAGATGGGTGAACAAGAGGTGCCACAAAGGTATAAGATGGAACGGCGGAAGGAATAATAGAGCGTGACACCTGAGAGGATGATGGAGAATCAACAAGGGCAGGGATTTCATATTCATCCACACCTTCACGAAGAGACTCATCCTCCTGTAGGATAAGCTTCCTTTTCCCCAACCGAACAGTAGTTGCCTTAGAGACCTTCTTGCGGGTCGCATCCAGCACAAAATCCCCCTTTTTGTTCTTTAGTGGAGATCGAGTAGTAGCTGGATGGTTGAAGGCGGAAGGGATCATCTTCCTCTGGAAATTCTACTTCAAACTTCTCAAAAATCTTCATGAGAAGTAGATTGTAGGGCAGAGACGTAGCCCTGACTGAGACACGGATCATCCTTCTCAACACAATGAATCCAAGGTTGAAGGGGGCCTTTTGGTAGAGTGCAAAAAGAACAAACAGTTTCATGCCACTCACATCATCGTAGTGACCACTCTTAGGAATAATATTATACCCTATCATTTGGTGAAAGAGCCGAGCCCGGATATTGAGATGTTTGCTCTTCAAGCGACTAGGGATGTGAGTTGGGTCTAGAGCAATGGTCTTCAAAAACTGATGACCCTGTGGAGAGTCAAGAAAAGTGGGCTCAGTCCCTGTCTCATAGAACGGGACATGGCTATCCAAATGTGGGCTCTCCAGAAGCTCATTAATAAATTGGCTTGTGGAACTATGTGTTTTCCATACACATAGCTCGAAACAGTATACAAGTCCGAAGGATAACTAAGATTGGCATAAAACATTTGGACGACAACAGGGTAATAGAAAGATTCAACATCAAATAGCCCCAATAACCCGAGACACTTCAAGGGTTCTACTAAATCCAAGACATCTAAATCCTCAAATATCATACCTCGACTTGGAATAAGGGTTTTAAGCTTAAAATCATTGTGATACCTCTCTTCGGCAACTTGACTAAGGAAGTAGAGAGATGGCCACTGAGTTGCACGAGGAAGCTCTCGTGACTGACGAACTGAGGTTTTGGACTTCTTCTTGGCCGGTTATGAAACAACTCGTAAAGAAGATGTAACACCCCTAAGTCCGTACCCATTTATCCCGTATAAATTTTTCATTTTATAATTTTTACTTTTCTATTCTTTAAATAAAACTTACTGTGTAATCTAAACTGAGGTTGAAATCGGAACTGAAATCGGAACTGAAATCGGAATTAAAACTGAACTTTAAAAGCATTTAAAACATACCTTTAATAAATAATTAAAACTTAAAAACATTTATTAAAAATAACTTATTAAAATCAATTAGAAAAGAGGGAGGGCAGAATGGTATTCTGCCCTCAAAAGGAAGCAGCGATCGGGCGCTGCTAATTGCAGTGCACGATCGCTGCATGCGCTGCACAATGCAGCGCACGATCGCTGCATTGTGCAGCGCCTGATCGCTGCACAGCAGCGAGCATTTGCTGCTGCAGCGATCCCCCACGGCGCCCAGTCGCCGACCCACCATTCGGCGATCGCTGGCAGCGATCAGCGCACAGCGCCCGATCGCTGCAGCGCCTCACTTCTTCCTTAATTCGTTCTTTTCTTTCCTACACTTAGGCTCTCTGGAATCTCAAACTCCAGAGAGCAGATCCCCCTACATCCCTCTCTGGAATCCGATTCCAGAGAGCATTTTGCTCTTTCTTTTCATACTCAATTTCTCACCTTTATCACAAACGTTTACAACTTAAATCAACCGACTCACGGCAGACTTTGCGAAGTCCAACCGCGTGGATATATCTAAAAACCGAGCTATCCGTAACAACCTAAACCAATCAAAACATTCTCAAAACATTCAGTAAACAGTTTAAACAAAGACGTTTTACATACAATTGCCCAAAACATTTAAAGCATCAAAAGGTTATCTAACCCCTAACCAGATCCAAACAACCTAATATGTTCTATACATTCGTTTTAACCAAATATCCCCCAGAATACATACACAGACGATCCCCCACGGGTCAAAAGCGCCTCGACTGCTCAGCACACTCCTGCAGGCATTCTCCATCAACAGCATCAGACATCGGAAGGAGGAACGTCGTCCTCACCTGGTTCGACGTCACCTAACACGTCACCTACACCATACAGACATCTATGAGATAATTAAATCTCAGTAAGCTACGTAAATGCAGATGCATGCGTGCGTATGCCATTCATAAAACGTGCAGATTACAGATTCATATTCAGATACATTTTCATTCCTTTCAGATACAGAAACAGATACAGATTCAGATTACAGATTACCGATTCATTTTCATTACATCACAGACAGATTGTTACCGAGATATCAGCCCTCTAAATGGAAAGGATACATCCCGCGGTCGGACTACCACTTTCGATTTAGAGGAGGGGGGTACATGCTCACAAACCCTACAGCCATACCTGAGCCCCACCTCGCGTAACCAGATACAGATACAGATACAGATTACGTACATTAATTACAGAGGTTCATGTCTTTCCTTAAAACACGTGCGGAAATCCATTTTCTATGACATTTGAAATACGTGATGCATGAACAGTTAATCAGCGGAAAGTAAACAAACAGCATACATATCAACAAGACAATACAACATAACCTATAAACAACCAACCTAACTACCCAACCTAAACAACGTAAACCAAGGAACCCTCAAGGATCCTTGATACGACGACGAGGTATGGTGTAGACCTTTCGGTCAAGCAAGTCACGAGAACTTACCTTGAGCGCGCTGAATCTCAAGCTTTGTCCACTGGAGTCGCGTGTCTGAGGTAAAACACGATATTTGCCGTTAAAACCGAATTAAGCTATTAAACGTCCAAATTAGCAAAACCTTAACTAAAAATATTTCCTAATGCTTTAATTCGATTTATTAAGCTAATTTATCGAGAAATCGAACTTTTTCCGAAAACCCTAAAATTCTCGGATTTTTAAACTTTTTCACAAATCGATTTATCTTCGTCCGATAACGTCAAATACGTCCAATATATACTTAATCATGGCTAACTTATTAATTACGAGCCCTAAATCTCATTTTTAATCAAAACCCTAATTGAAACCCTAACCCTAAATCGAACCGAAAACTCGAAATAAACGCTCAGAGACAGAAGCTACATACCGAGGGTAGCGAGAGGAGAAGAAATGACGAGGAACGGAGGAAAAACGGAGGAGAACGGAGGTCGGATTCGTCGGAAACCCTCGGCTGGCAGAGAGAGATCGTGAGGGAGGGAGTCTCTGGAAATCGATTTCAGTTAATGAAATCGATTAAGGCTTTTTGCCTTATTTAAATAATAACAATTAAATGCTCAAATGACGATTTTACCCTTCTTTAGTTTTTATATTGATTTCGTCTTTCGGTTCGTCAATCGTCCGACGATTCGGATTCTCGAAAATTCCATATTTTCCCAATAACTCATATTTATCACCAGGGCTTTATTAAAACTATTCGTTAGCAAAACGGACCTCGTTTACTATTTTTACTAAAACGTCATTTAATTTACGATAGTGGTAATTACTCGGAATATAGTGTTTGATCTCTGAAAATTCCCATAAATTCTTTAAAATTCTTATTATTCGTTAGAATCGTAATGACGCTTTCTTTTTGTAAAACGGACCTGATTTGACATATTTACCGAAAATGCCATTAAATAATGAAATACGAATATAATATAATATATCCAAAAACCCGTACAAGCCGGATATTACATTCTACCCTCCTTATTCAGAATTTTGTCCACAAAATTAAATCATGCAAACAAATCAGGATACTTAGTCATCATATCCTGCTGTCGTTCCCACGTAGCCTCTTCCACCTCGTGGTTCCGCCATAGGACTTTGACCAGCGGAATCTCCTTGTTGCGTAAGACTTTGATAGAATACTCCAAAATGCGTACCGGCCTCACCTCGTAAGTCAAGGTAGGCTGTACCTCGATCTCTGTAGTCTCCACGGCATGTGATGGATCACGTAGACACCTCCGAAGCATGGGCACGTGGAATACGTCGTGGATACCCTCCATAGAAGCCGGAAGCTGTAATCTGTACGCCAACTTCCCGATCCTCTTCAGAATAGGAAAGGGTCCCACATATCGAGAATTCAACTTACCCCTCCTTCCGAATCTCGCAACGCCTCTGAACGGAGAAACTTTAAGATAGACTTCGTCGCCTTCTTCAAACTCCAGATCTCTCCGTCTGGTGTCAGCATAGCTCTTCTGCCTGCTCTGAGCTACCTCAATACGCTGTCGGATAATGGCAATCTTCTCTGCCGTCTGCTGTAGAATCTCAGGACCAACGATGCTGGCCTCGCCAACCTCGTCCCAATATAACGGAGACCTACACTTCCGACCATACAGAGCCTCATACGGTGCCATGCCGATGGTAGCCTGAAAGCTGTTATTATAGGAGAACTCAATCAGAGGTAAATAGCTGCTCCACGATCCCTGAAACTCAAGCACACACGCTCTGAGCATATCCTCCAAAATCTGATTTGTCCTCTCTGTCTGACCATCAGTCTGAGGATGAAACGTTGTGCTGAAGTTAAGCTGAGTCCCCATAGCTTTGTGCAGACTCTTCCAGAACTTCGATGTAAACCTCGGATCTCGATCCGAGACAATAGAAACCAGCACTCCGTGCAACTTCACAATCTCTTGTACATAGAGCTCTGCGAGCTGATCCATAGAAGACGCCATCTTCACAGGCAAAAAGTGAGCCGACTTTGTCAATCGGTCCACAATAACCCAAATGCCGTCATGGCCTCTCGTAGTCCTCGGGAGCCCCACAATGAAACCCATGGAGATCTGCTCCCACTTCCACTCCGGAATCGGCAGTGGTAACAGCGTTCCAGCGGGTCTCTGGTGCTCAGCCTTTACCTGCTGACATACTAGGCAGGTCTCAACGTACTTGGCAACCTCCCTCTTCATGTTCGGCCACCAGAAGTGCTGTCTCAAATCCCGGTACATCTTGGTACTCCCTGTAGTCAATGCACATCCTGAGGGTCCCGCCTTTCTTCTTGACGAATAGAACAGGCACACCCTAGGGTGAAACACTGGGTCGAATGAAACCTTTCTCCAATAACTCATCGAGCTGAGTCCTCAACTCACTCAACTCGGCTGGTGCCAACCGGTATGGGTTCTTAAACCTCGGTGCAGAGTTAGGATATACGTCAATAATGAACTCAATCTCCCGGTCTGGTGGTAAACCGGGAAGATCATCAAGGAATATGCCAGAGAACTCTCTGACAACAGGAATGTCGCTCGGCTTCACTCCGCTGAGCAACTGACAATCAAAGACAGAGGCCAAATAAATAGAGCACGCACCTTTGAACTGCTCGTTGACCTCCATAGAATAAGAGATAGGCGATCCAGTCAATCGGTCCCTCGCCTGATAGGAAAACTCGGCTCTATCCGGGGGTCGGAAGGTCACAATCCCGGAGCGACAATCGATGGTGGCGAAGTGCTGTGCTAGCCAGTCCATCCCCAAAATAAGATCGTACCGCTCTATGCTCATAACTATCAAACGAGCATAAAGGGTAATACTCCCCACCGAGACGACCCCTGTTCCCAGCAAGATATTGTCCGCTCTGGGGATTGGGCCGCAGCCCAATATCCTCCCCTCACGGCTTTGTTTGGCGAGAGCACTTCCCGGAAGGTCACCCAACCTGGAATTACTCTCGTCGAAGCCCTCTTAACTTCGGAGTTCTTATGGGATCCGTCGTCAATTGAGCTCCAAAACGCGTCTTGCTATGTTGGGAGGATCTCTTTACATATGTTTCATTTCCACATACTTCCCCAAGCGCTGTGGGATTGTGACGACCCCCTTTTTACGACCCGTCACCTTCCGGTTCGCCCGCGCGGACGTACCGCCATCCGGGTTCCGGTTCGTGCAGCCATCGTACCATACTTGCAGATCCGGGTCATCACAATCACCCCCCCTCAGGGGCCCAACGTCCTCGTTGGCCACAATTCCGATTGGGTACAGGCTCTGATAGAAGATGCCATAATCGATTGAAAGTGGAACTCGAAAGAGAGAGATTTTGGAGAAGGGAACAGAGGAATATGGCAGGAGTTCTGGAAAGGGCGCGAAGAGAAGAAGCGTCTGAAACAAGTATGTTTTAAATGAATAAGGGTTTCGCCCGATTATACGAAGACAAACTAGTAACACCAATATTGCCCGATGGGTGACACGTGTCAACTGATTCAAGGAAATATCTTCCGATACATATCGGTAGATATACATCTTCAGATGATAAAAGGATGATGCATATCTTTTAATGCCTTCATTAACCAATCTGCTTATTACTCAAAATTTACCAACAGAAGAAGAACCTCAGTTTTTCTCAACATGAATGAGACCTAACCTTATTCTAATATTGTTGAAGGTCTTTTCATCCAAAGGCTTGGTAAAGATATCAGCTAATTGATCTACAGAATTGACAAATTCTAAAGAAATATCTCCTTTCTGAACATGATCTCTAATGAAGTGATATCTAACCTCTATGTGTTTGGTTCTAGAATGTTGGATAGGGTTTTTTGAAATATTAATGGCACTAGTGTTATCACACCGAATAGGAATCCTATTGTAGAAAAGATTATAGTCCTCCAAGGTCTGCTTCATCCACAACATTTGTGCACAACAACTGCCAGCAGCAATATATTCACTTTCAGCCGTTGAAAGTGCAACAGAATTTTGCTTCTTGGAGTACCAGGAAACTAGAGATTCACCAAGGAATTGACATGTTCCACTGGTGCTTTTCCTATCAACTAGACTTCCAGCAATTTCAGAATCTGAATATCCTATGAGATCAAACGAAGTACCCTTCGGATACCATAGACCTAAGTCATAAGTCTCACTCAAGTATTTGAATATTCTCTTAACTGTATTTAAGTGGGATTCTTTAGGAGCAGCTTGAAACCTAGCACACAAACACACACTAAATAGAATATCAGGCCTGCTAGCTGTTAGGTACAACAGAGAACTGATCATACCTCTATATTTCTTAATGTCCACACATTTTTCATTTTCATCTTTGTCCAATTTGATTGTGGTACTCATGGGAGTTCTAGATGATTTAGCAGATTCTAAACCAAATTTCTTAAGGAGATCCTTAATGTATTTTTCTTGACAGAAGAAAATGCCATCAGGAGTTTGACTGATCTGAAATCCTATGAAGAATTTTAGCTCCCCCATTATACTCATTTCAAATTCACTTTGCATTAGGGAAGAAAATTCATCACACAGAGTGACATTAGTTGATCAAAAAATAATGTCATCGACATAGATTTGAACTATAAGTATGTCATTATCCGATTGCTTTGGTAAATAGAGTTGAATCTGTATTACCTTTTTTAAATTTTCTTTCCACAAGAAAATTCTTCAACCTATCATACCAAGCCCTAGGGGCTTGCTTAAACCATAAAGAGTCTTTCTAAGTTTGTATACATGATTGGGTTTATCAAAGGCTTCAAATCCTAAGGGTTGCTCAACATAAACTTCTTCAGTAATGTAACCATTTAAGAATGCACTCTTTACATCCATTTGAAAGAGTGCGAAGTTCTTGTAGCAAGCACAAGCTAAGAGCATTCTAATTGACTCTAATCTAGCTACAGGGGCAAAAGATTCCTCAAAATCAATACCTTCTTCTTGAGAGTATCCCTTAGCAACTAGTCTAGCCTTGTTTCTTACAACAATCTCATTTTCATCCATTTTATTCTTGTAAATCCATTTAGTTCCAATGATAGGATGATCCTTAGGCCGTGGAACAAGTTCTCATACCTTGCTCCTTTCAAATTGATTTAACTCCTCGTGCATAGCCAACATCCAATTATCATCATTCTCGCCCTCTTCAAATTTTTTAGGCTCTACTTGAGAAATGAATGCCACATTGACACAGAGGTTCCTAGGAGATGATCTAGTCTTTACTCCTAAGGAAGAATCACTTAAGACTTCATCTAAGGGATGATTTTTGACATACTTCCAATCTTTAAGCAGAGCAGAGTTTTCATTCTTGACAGGAACAATATCTAGAGAATTTGAAGAAGGTTCTAGGGATTTTTCTCTTTGAAGGGTATCTGTAGGCTTATCTAGGGAAAGAGAATCTAGATGCTTTTCTAAAGAATCATCCTCATCCACATTGATTGTGAGTTGAGGAGACTCATCAAAGTTGACATGATATATTCCTCTACAACTAGAGTTCTCCTATTGAACACTCTATAAGCTTTACTGGAAAGAAAATAACCAAGAAAAATTCCAAGATCAGATTTGGAATCGAATTTTCCTAAGTTATCCTTAGTATTAAGAATGAAACATTTACTACCGAAGGCTCTAAAGTATTTGACAGAAGGAGTTTTTCCATTCCAGAGCTCATAAGGTGTTTTCTCAAGAATTGGTCTTATAGAGACCCGATTGAGCACATAACAAGCTGTTAAAACAGTTTCAGCCAAGAAATACTTAGGAAGGGAGTTTTCATTAAGCATAGTCCTAGCAAGCTCTTAGAGAGATCTATTCTTCCTCTCAACAACACCATTTTGCTGAGGGGTTCTAGGGGAAGAGAAATTGTGCTCAATTCCATATTTGAGACACAAGAGTTCAAATTTTTCATTTTCAAACTCTACACCATGATCACTACAAATAGCAACAATGGTGAACTCCTTTTCATTTTGAACTCTTTTCCTAAAGCTAGAGAATGTATCAAAAATTTCATCATTTGACTTCAGAAAGAATACCCATGTGAACCTAGAGAAGTCGTCTACAATGACAAAAACATAGAATTTACCTCCTAGACTAGCTACAGTAGAAGGACCTAAAAGATCCATGTGAAGAAGTTGGAGAGGCTTAGAAGTAGAGATTGCATTCTTTGATGCAAAGGAACTTTTGATCTGCTTGCCCATTTGACAAGCTTCACAGACCTTATTCTTCTCAAAGGATACCTTAGGAATCCCTCTAACTAAATTCTCCTTAGTAATCTTAACTAAGGTAGCCATACCTACATGTCCTAATCTCCTATGCCAAGTCCAACTATCAACCAGTAAGTTAGCAGCAAAACACTTTTCATCAACAAGTTCAAGGATATCTAAATTAATAATATACACATTCTCTTTTCTATATCCTTTGAACAGAATTTTACTATTAGCTACATCTTTAATCACACATTCATTTGATTTAAATATCACTTTATATCCTTTGTCACATAACTGACTGATGCTTAGCAGATTGTGTTTTAATCCTTCTACTAAAAGAACATTTTCAATGATGGGATTAGAAGAATTACCTATATTGCCGATGCCAACAATTTTTCCTTTCTGGTTTCCACCAAAGTTAACATTTCCTTTCTTCTTGTTGACAAAGGCAAATTTGTTTGAGTCTCTCGTCATATGCCTTGAGCATCCACTGTCAAGAAACCACTGGTTCTTTGTGGGAGAACACTCGACCTGCAAAACAGTAATCAATTGGTCTTCTTAGGTACCCAAATCTTTTGGGTCTTAGTGTTAGGTCTGGTTCCCTTAGAAACCCATTGAAGTTTACCACCTAATTGATTACTAAATTTTAAAGGACATTCGTATGATTTATGTCCTATTTCATTACAAGCATGACAGGTAGTTGGTTTAACAAAGAAGTTCTTAAAATTTTTCTTTTTATCAAACTTATCATAACCTAAACCTGCTTTATCAAAAGTAGCTCTCTGATTTCCTATCATCATGTTTAAGTTCTTGGTACCATTTGTGAACTTAAGCACGATATAATTTAAATCTTCATTTTTGCTTTTAAGATCAGCTATCTCTCTCACATGCAGATTACATTCCTTAGCATGCTCATCGACTAAGTTTGCATTTTCTTTCTTCACAGAATTATATTTAGCTTTGAGAATATTATACTGTTTAACTAAGTCCTTGAAGGTATCTATTAGATCACCCTCATCATTATCACTGTCATAGGAAGAATGACTTACCTCATCTTCGTGTGCCATGAAGCACAGATTGACAACTTCCTCGTCTTCTGATGAAGTATCACTTTCACTGTCGTCCCAAGTGGCCTTCATTGCCTTCTTTTTGAATTTCTTGGGGCCTTTAGCTTGTGGACAATCGGCCTTCATGTGACCCGGCTTTCCACACCCAAAGTAGGTAATCTCCTTGTCTTTAGGTTGCCTTTCATTCCTGGGAAAACTTCTCCCTTGCAGCTTCTTCCTTCGGAGAAACTTGCTGAATCTCCTAGTGATGAGAGCTATATCCTCATCATCTTCTTCTTCTTCTTCCTCAGAGACTTCCTGTTTACTGGAGGAGGCTTTCAGAGCAATATCCCTTCTCTTTGTGACCTCTTTTTCCTTGAGGTCCTCTTTCTCGTTTGCCCTCATTGTGATCTCATGCGTCATGAGTGATCTAATGAGCTCCTCAAGTTTTAGAACTTTGAGATCCTTTGCTTCCTGAATGGCAGTCACCTTCGGCTGCCAACTTCTTGGAAGACATCTGAGAATCTTCCTGACCTGTACTTCACTAGAGTAGGATTTACCAAGAGCTTTTAAACCATTAGTTATGTTAGTAAATCTTGTAAACATAGAAGAAAAAGATTCATCCTTAGGCATAGAAAATAGCTCATACTCATGTATAAGCATATTCAGTTTGCTCTCTTTCACTTGATTTGTGCTTTCGTGTGTGATTTCTAAAAGGCGCCAAATCTCTTGAGCGCTCTCACACCCTTGTACTCTATTAAATTCATCTCTATTTAGAGCACAGTACAGAGTGTTTATTGCCTTGGCATTTAGGCTCAGATTTCTTTTGTCAGAATCTGTTAATTCATGAGACTCTTTAGAAATATTGATTTCATTTTCAGTCTTCATGGCCTTGAAAGGACCATTCTCTATTAAGTTCCAAATCTCATAATCCATGGCTTGAACGAATATTCTCATTCTTGTCTTCCAGTATACATAATCACTACCATAAAAAAAAGGAGGTCTATTAATAGCTTGACCTTCTACATGTGTGGAGTTTGTGTTGAATGCCATTGTAATAGTATCTTAGACAATATTTAACCTTGCTTTGATACCAATTGAAGGATCGTATTTGTCTAAGAGGGGGTGAATTAGACTTTTTAAACTTAATTTGTTAATCTAATCAATTTCTCTCTTATGTTCAACTGATAAGAAAACGACAAATAATCAAACAATAAAAATGAGAGAGAGAGAAATTGACACCACAGTTTTTAACGTGGTTCGGCTAAGCTTGCCTACGTCAATGCTTTAAGGCTCTCCCTTGAAGATTCTTTCCTTCTCCTCACGAGAAAACCAGATCAAACTTTTCGGGCGTCGATCTACTGCCTTTACAACAACTGGATTGCTCTTCACGGGCGACAATCCACAGCCTTTACACTTTTACAGTAGGATGTAATTTTTTCAGCACACGCTACACTCTCTCAAAAATCAAATTTCAAGTTTTAGAGTAGAGAGATGTAGAGGAAAATACAGAGTTTTGCTTGAATATGGCTCGTTAGGGTTTCAAGATTAATTTCAGCAAAAAGTTCTTTTCCCGAGCTTCTTTCTTCTATTTATACTCTGTTTGAAATCGGCTTCAAATTTGGAATGCTTCTCATCTGAAAATAGAAATATAGCCGTTGGAGAAACATCCGTACTTAGATGGCTAGCCGTTGCGTTCTGAAGTCGCTTTCGTTCGTCGGCCATTAATGGTTTGGAGTTAAGGCTCTGGACGACAAGCACTGTTGCTTCGTGGTTTATTTAAATTTCTGGCGGTGGATACTGTTCATCGGATGACTTCGCCTTTGGAGATCAACGGTGTATGTTGTCTTTGAAAATCCACCGGTGGATGTCTTCAGAGATTACTGTTCACCGGATGACTTCGCCTTTGAAATTTCAGCTGTGGATGTCTTCAGAAATTTTTCGTTTAGCTATCGGTGGATGTCTTCAGAATTTGGCGTTTAGCTATTGGTTGATGTCACCTTTGAATGCTAGCGGTGGATGTGCACTATTTTATCATTTTCTGCTAGCGGTGGATGCAGCCTTTAAACAACCAGCGGTGGATGTGGATTTTGAATTCCAGCGGTGGATGTGCAATTTCTTCGTTTAGCTGGCGGTGGATGTGTTCTTTGAATTCCAGCGGTGGATGTGTTATTTTATCATTTTCAGCACTGTTTTGTTATCACACCTTAGACACTTAACAGAATTGTTAAACAACTACAATTACCTTTTCAAAGGGCATTTCCACTGAAGATTTCGAAACATATATATGAGGGACAATATTTAACTTATTAATCAATTTATTAATCTCATATAATTAACTTAATCAAATTACACACAATTGAAAACACATCATCAAAAACATCGTTAGACTTAAACATAAGTTAAGTCAACACACGTGACTTCAACACTCAGGAGTTACATAGACTCATTGTCCACAGACTAACGTCTATAGACTTACTTAAGTTTATCGTTCATAGACCACGTGACTTTATTGCCCACGGTCCACGTGACTTCAACACTCCCAACTTGGGACGAAAACTTTAGACGACAACTTTGGACGACAACTTTGGACGAAAACTTTGGACGACAGCTTGGGACGACTGTTTTGGACGACTGTTTTTGCCTACCGAAATGGACGACTGTTTTCACTTATCAAATCCTACCTCAACTATGGACGATGACTCATTCATAACTTTGGACGATTGTTTTTACTTACAAAACAGAACACATAGACAACCGATCAATCGCCCTCCCTAGCGAACGTTCGGCTAACTCTCTGGAACTGACTTTATAAATATTCTCACATATCATTTCATATAAAAACCATTTTACTCATAAAAGAAACATAGTGTATGTAGCGGAAGACTTAAGAGAACAGACAGAAAATCTTAAATCTTAAAATCCTTTATAACACATAAACATCAAGATTCTTTTCTACTTACACTTCTATTTCTTTTTCTTAAATCATAACACACTAAGAGTACCTCGGGTCCAATCGTTTCCCAGCCACAAAATTCCCTTCACGAGTACCATCCAGCAACAAGACTTATGCATTCTCATCTAGTTTGGGGTCCTCACCTGTTGATTCGTCACCTACATCATAAGGTTTAAACTATAAGCCTAATGCTTAGTAAGGAGGTATAACATATGCATATATGCTCATGAATGCATGCTTCATAAAAATCATGTTCACATTCTGTATTCAAATCATGGAAGTCATATTCATGTTCGTGTTCTTGATAATAGGGGTGATCATGGTCCAAGTCGGTCCGATTTTTGAAAAAATAAGGCCGGACCACTAAATTCGGTTTTTAAATTTTTGCACCAATAAGCATAAAATTTTTCCCAGAACCAGACCAGAATCGGACCAGAATTCTGGTCTCGGTTCTGGTCCTCCCACTTTAGATTTTTTTTTTTTTTTTTTTTTTTTTTTTTTTTTTTTTAAGCAGAATCGATTCTGCTTTAAACAAAAAAAGTAAACCATTCCCCTGGGATTAAACCATTCAATTTCAAATTGCCACTTTCCAGTCGATGTTCTTAATGTCCATTCCTACTTTCAGCAAACGAAAAATTACAGAAATAACAAGCAAGTTTAGTCTAGCCAAGAAAGCAGTTTCTCTAACAAAAAAGAATAGATATCAACATCATAAGAGTCTCCAATAAGAACGACAGTTGCTTCTCACTATTCATCAATTTTAATTTCAGAAAAATCTATCAAAACAGCGTGAGAGACAAAAACAGGGGGTCGGTACTCTTTCGGTTAAGCCGAGAGAGTACCCCAAAATCCAGAATGAAGTATCCTAAAAACAGGTTAAAAAACATATGAAACTTCTAATGCTAACCTGTAATCGAAGAAACAATAGGAGAAGAAAGAAAAAGTGTGCGACAGAGGGTGAGCGACGGCGAGGGCGACAGACTGAGGGTGAGCACTGAGCGACGGTGAGGGCGAGAGATTGAGGGTGAGCACTGAGCGACAGCGAGGGCGAGAGACACGGCGAGGGGACTGCGAGAGCCATGGCGAGGCGAAGAAATAGGGAACGCGAAGAAATTTGTCGAGCGAAGATTCAGAGTTTGGTTTTTAGAGCAGCCTGTTTTTGACGAAAATTTTTTAATGGTCCGGGCCGGTTTTACGAGAATTTTATCACCATACCCGAGAACCGAACCAATAACGGCGGTTCTTGGAAAAAAAAACCGATGTCTAATATTTTGTAAGGCAAAACCGCCAAGAACCGGACCAAACCGTCAGTTCTGGTCCGGTTCTGCGGTTCTCGATTTTTTTGCTCACCCCTACTTGATCATATCATGGGAATCATGTTCTTATCCGTGTTCTTGTTCTTGTTTCGTACATAAAGGAAAAGAGGAGTTTTACGCAAGAGTAGGCACAGACACTAACTTGCCCTCGTCTACTTCGTAGACCACATAACTTGCCCTCGTCTACCTCGTAGACCACATAACTTGCCATCGTCTACTTCGTAGACCACATAACTTGCCATAAACATACCCTGTGCCATACTTACTTACTACCTGCACTGATTCATTATATACATTACATAATCTTAGTCTCTTTTTTTCAATTCTTTACATAAATCATACATGTAAAACATTTTCGTGTATCAGTGGAGAAAACATGATGCATGTACATGAATGAGTAAGAGAACATTACACTACAGAAAGCAAACCATCATCGAATAACATGTCGTGAAACTATACTTATCTCAGCATAACACTCAACCGATCACAGACATCAAATAAATCACCAAAACCACAATCCTAGTATCCTTGTGATGTAGGGCCCTAATGGCCGGGTCCCTAACACACTCACTTACCTGGACTCCTTAGCAATGCCGTGCCTTCACTTGAATCATTCTCCACCTAAGATATTTCATACTTCAATGTTAAATATATCCTGAATAATCTAAACTCAAAGCTGGTAAAATCTTAGCTAAAGAAATCATCCTATAATCTAGCTTAAACCTCTAAGGCATTTTGCTGAGCACCTAGTGTGCAGAGCTTAACCTTCATTAACATTAATGGTATTAGCGTCAATACTACCAGATCCATACCAACATCAAATTTCTTAAAGTCTAAACATCGACAACATCAGAATCCTATCCTCAATGCCATTAAATAAGGGAACTCGAAGATATAGCTGTGAATCTGGCATCAACCGATTCTCAATCTTCAAACATCAACCAATAACCATTCCTAAATCGAAGACTCAAATAATGAATCATCTAAACCTTACCTGAGCTTTGAATCGTCGAAGAAAGAGGAGGAAGAAATCGGTCGCTGAAGGAGGAAATCGCCAGGAGGGGAAAGTCAGCTACAAGAGGGGTTTAAGTGAGGTTTTAGACCTTTCTTTTCCTATTTATATTAATTAAAATCACCTTTATTTACAAATCTTTCCATTACCTAATTTTTCTCTTAAAACAAGTAATACCCGTCATCTTAAGACCTCGTAAATTTTCACATTCAACAAGCCACTCCAAAATTATTCACGGGATAATTACCTAGCGACGTGCTGGTTGTTACAACAGTGGTACAAGAAGTTTGAATCTTTCATGGTGAGTTATGGGTATAGCTGGACATCGTCAGATCACTGTGTGTTTACCAAGAGGTATTTAGATGATGACTTCATTATTATTCTCTTGTATGTTGACGATATGTTGATCATAGGCCATGATACTAGCAAGATTGCCAAGTTGAAGGAAGAGTTGAGCAAGTCTTTTGCGATGAAAGACTTGGGTGCTACAAAGAAGATACTGGGCATGAAAATTTCTCGTGATAGGAAGAATGAGAAACTTTGGTTGTCTTAAGAAGACTACATCGAGAAGGTACTTGAAAAATTCAACATGAGCAAGGCCAAAGCTGTACGTTCTCCACTTGTAGGTCACTTCAAGCCCAATTTGGAGCAATGTCCTACAAGTGAGAAAGACAAGGCAGACATGAGTCGAGTTCTTTATGCGTCCATAGTTGGCAGTTTAATGTACGCCATGATTTGCACTCGACCTGATATTGCTCATTCAGTTGGAGTAATTAACCGTTTCCTCTCCAATCCTGATAAAAAACACTGGGAAGAAATGAAGTGGATACTCAGATACCTACGAGGCACTTCCAAGTTGTGTTTATGTTTCGGTGATAGTGATCCTATGCTAATTGGTTATACCGATTCAGATATGACCGGTGACGTTGATTCCAGGAGATCTATTTCAGGATTCTTAATGATTTTTGCTGGGGGAGTTGTGTCTTGGCAGTCGAAACTGCAAGATTGTGTTGCGCTATCCACCACAGAAGCCGTGTATATTGCGATTACTGAGGGTTGCAAGGAAGCTTTGTGGATGAGGAGATTCCTTGAGGAATTGGGTTTGCGCCGAGAGAAATATGTTGTGTTTAGTAATATTCAGAGTGCTATCCACTTTTCCAAGAATTCGTCATTTCATTCGAGGTCCAAGCACATTAATATGAGATATCATTGGGTTCGAGATTTACTCGAGACGAAGCATTTGCACTTGGCAAAAGTGCACATCAGTGAGAACGGTTTGGATATGTTGACGAAGACTTTACCGAAGGAGAAGCTCGAGGTTTGTCATAAAAGGGCGGGTTTGTCAGAGTCCACCACATAAGCCGGAGGATCAGCCACATGTGTGGGGTCCCCTCCTTAATTACTGCTCGTTCCTCCATTACTCCATTGTACGTTGCTCTATTTTCTCCAAATTTTGTTCTATTCAATCTGGTCAGAGCCGGAGGGGGAGTTTTGTTGGGTCCGGCTCATTCATGGAGCTCATCCATATAATTGTTCCCAATTTAATTTTTCATCTACTCCTATTAAACGTGTTAGGAGTCTTGTTGATCGCCAGTCTTTATAATGACTATTTTGTATTCATGTAACATACGGCTAATTTTTCAATCTACAATAGATTTCATTTTCTTTAATACCTTAGTTAAATCATTTTCATAGTCTTTTAAATTAATTGTTCTAATATTGAGAGTGTACAAAAAATCGAATAGATCAAAATAAAAAAAGTTAGTTAAAATGACAGTCACAAATGAAAAAAATTAGGGGCGGGCAAAATCAGATAGGAACCGCGATTTCGATCTTTGTTCAGTCTGGTTTTGCCCACCAAAGGAATTGGTTTTGGTTCCAAATTTTCAAAAATTGTGGTTCACTGTCTAGTCCACGATTTTTGGGGGTCAAAAACCGTAAAAACAAAACCGAACCGTATGTCAAAACTTCAATATGAAAACCATTTAAAACCCGACCCAAAAACAATAAAAAATAATCTTTTTTTTTAAATTTAGAACCAAACTGAGAACGAACCATGAAACATAATTTCTATTCCGGTCCTGGAATCCCACGGTTCCGGAACTAAGGAACCGTGGACAACAATTCTAGTTTCAGGGTGAAACCAGGACGCGCCCACCCTAGTTACAAATGAAAAATATAAGACACTTGTTTAACAAGTTAAGGTACAAGGGCGGTTTTACCATTGGAATTGTTGTCTTTCAACTAATGTTAAATCTTAAGGGGCCCTCCAAGAACCAAACAAGCACAATTCAATTAATTTACGCTCTCTCTCTTTCATTAATGTCAAGAGTAATCAATTACACAGAGCTTTCACTTGTATATACATACGAACCCAGAGATTGCAGTTGTGAGTCTAATTAAGGGATGGATTTGGAAAGACCACTTGCATCACACAGCAACTTGAGCTGCTGCCAGCCTTGCAATGGGAACCCTGCAAAACACAAATGGCATGCATCTCACATCTGAAACAAAGTAATCATTTTATGGGAAAAACCAGTTCTAGTCCTACCTGAACGGAGAGCACGAAACATAGTCAAGTCCGGCTTCCGCAAAGAAGGCTACAGACGACGGCTCCCCGCCATGCTCCCCACATATTCCGACCTGTTCAATCACATCGCTTATCATCAATAAAAAAAGCCTGCAAGTAGTTGATAACTCTAAAATCAACTGTCGAAATTACTAAGATCAAATTTTATCGAAATTACTTTCAAGCTAGGCCGAGCTGAGCGACCCTTTTCGATGGCCATCTTGATAAGCTGGCCCACACCTTTCTGATCAAGTACCTGCCAATTAAGGAAGCAGATTCATTGAAAGAAGCTTCAATGGCGGTCATCATCTTTACCATATGTAGGAGGTACTAACCTCGAAAGGATCATTCTGAAGGATGCCTTTGGATAAATAGATTGGAAGAAACTTTCCAACATCATCTCTGCTGTACCCGAATGTCATCTGTGTAAGATCATTTGTCCCGAAAGAGAAGAACTCGGCCTCCTTTGCTATCTGTTTAAAAATCACTAACAATATCCGACTAAACCAACTCTTCAATATTTCCCTCCTTTCGAGCATCTTTTTTTTTTTATCGGTTCGAAAAAGAAAGAAAGCGAAGATAAATATGAACCTCGTCTGCAACCAACGCGGCTCGGGGGACTTCGATCATGGTTCCCACTTTGTAGCTTAAAGCCGAACCCATTTCCGAAAAAACCTTTTCTGCAACACTGCGGATCAAGCTGACTTGATGTCCTAGTTCCTGCAAAATAAGAAAAATTGTTTGAGAAGACTTGAGGAAAAATTGCTATTTTGAGCCTCAAGTCATCTTAATACATAGAAATATAGCAATGCGTGATCAGTTAAGGACGAATTAGACAACATTCCTCAGGCGTTCCGACGAAGGGAACCATTATCTCCGGAAGAACGGTAATGCCCTGACTCTGCATTGAGATAGCAGCTTGAAATATAGCTCGAGCTTGCATTTCAGTGAGCTCGGTGTACGATATTCCTAGCCTGTTCCAACATAATCATACAACTTTTCATGAACACTCTCAAATTGAGAAGAAAAATGTGATATTACAGCAATTGTTTGATGAAGAAATTCACAAAGATTGGAGATTATAAATAGAAAAAAAAAGTTAAATGTCACACCTACACCCCCGGAAGCCAAGCATAGGATTAACTTCAGACAGTTTCTCGATTCTCGAGAATACTTCATCTTCAGTCATTCCGGTCTCGTTTGTTAATTCGCTGACGATTTGTTCCAAATCACCTTCTGGTAGAAATTCATGGAGTGGAGGATCCAAGAGTCGTATCGTCACGGGAAGGCCTGAAATTCATTACACTTTCTTTTAGAACTTAACTCAAAATTTGATCATCACTACATGAAAATGGATAGTACCATCCATTGCTCGAAAAATGCCCTCAAAATCAGATCTTTGATAAGGTAATAACAAGCTAAGAGCTGCCTTCCTCTGTTCGACAGTTACGGCCATTATCATCTTTCTCACGGCTTTTATCCTCTCGTCCGAAGCAAAGAACTTGGACATATACAAAAAAGAAAAAAAAGAATAATGTTGCTGATAGAAGTGTCGAATCAAGAAACTTCACGATCGTAAAACTACCATGTGCTCGGTTCTGCAAAGTCCGATCCCTTCAGCGCCATTATTACGCGCCGTAAGTGCATCTTCAGGTGTATCGGCATTTGCCATAACCTTCAATAAAACCACATAAAAAGTAATGAACCGTCACAAACTGGCGCTAAACGATATATTCAAAAACCTTAAGGCGTCGTATTCCATCAGCCCAAGCCATGAAGCTCTCCAAATCTCCACTCAAAGCTGGAGGAGACAATGGCTGTCTGCCCAATATCACTTCACCTGAGGATCCATTGAGAGAGATCCACTCCCCTTCCTTGATCACAAAGTCTCCAATCACGACATTCTGCATAATTAGTCAGTATCTATTTTTAGCAATATTTCCTCTACCATCCACTGGTATCCTAAACGAGAAATTGGGAGAAAAAACACGCCTTTTCAGAGTCGTTTACTCTGATTTCCGAGCAACCGGAAACACAGCACTTTCCCCATCCCCTGGCTACGACGGCAGCGTGAGAAGTCATTCCTCCTCGTGCTGTTAAGATACCTGTAGCTGCATGCATGCCCCCAACATCCTCAGGGCTTGTCTCTGTTCTTACCTTGATAAACACATTTTTTAAACTCTTTAGTATGATTTTATAACATTCTCCTCAAAAGCGTCTATTTTGATATATTTTTATTACGGATAGTCCAATAATTTGGTCAACTACAAGACGTATTTCAAGTGTCAATGAGGCTTTTTGCTTGTTTTCTATACAACATCTGCCAACTAAAACAATATGCAGAACAATTAGTTCATAAACTGCCATTGTATAACCTTCAGTGATAGAAGTTAACTACTTGTCATATGAAGTAAAACTGCAATCCTATAGCTGCAAAAGTAGGAAAAATGACACCGGAAGAGTAAACAGAGCTGTCCCAATCGGGGTTGAGTATTCGATAAAGTTTGCGGAGAATATGAAAATAAGTGTTAATTGAAGATAAGAAATCAAATAAAAACGAACCAAAATGACACTCTTTCCCTGAGCATGCCAGGCTTCAGCATCGTCGGTAGTAAAAACAATCTGCCCCACTGCAGCACCGGGAGATGCAGGCAAGCCGGTAGCAATTACTTTTTCTTTGTATGCAGACGGATCTTCGAACTACGAGACAAACCGAAAGGAACACATATCGGCACTCGATCGACAAGCTAGGATAACCAATTGAGCTATGACCGAATTATATATTATAACAAATAAGTTTATTGGACTAAACCTGTGGATGAAGAAGTTGGTCTAGATGCTGTGGCTCTACCATCTTAATTGCACTATGAATATCGACAAGCCCTTCGGCTACCATGTCTATGGCAATCTTTACTGCACCTTTTCCAGTACGCTTTCCAGAACGGCATTGCAACATCCACAACCTGTTTTCTTGGACTGTAAATTCAATGTCCTGTAATAGCAAGAGAGGGAGGATGATAATCGACAATTAAATAAAATAATCGGGAAAAAATGTTAGAATCTACAAGTCAGATCGAAAACCATCATGTCTTTGTAATGTCGCTCCAAGATTTCACAGTTTTCGACGAGCTCTTCGTATGCTTCTGGCAAGCAATTTTTCATGGTTTTCAAGTCTTCCGGTGTCCTAATTCCGGCAACTACATCCTCTCCCTGATGAAAAATCAAAATGAATCCTAGAGAATGATCTAAAGATAAAGATGGATTAATCTATGTAACCTGAGCATTGATTAGGAACTCTCCGTAGAGCTTCTTTTCGCCCGTACTTGGATTCCTTGTAAATAGAACACCGGTTCCGGACGAATTGCCCATGTTTCCAAAAACCATACACTGAATGTTCACTGCAGTTCCCTTTAACCCGGTTATTTGATTGATACTTCGATATTTGATGGCTCTTGGGCTGTCCCAAGAATCGAAAACGGCTTTGACTGATAGCCGCAATTGTTCTTTCGGATCTGCACAGATTGCAGAGTGATTATTATCGTTCGAGTATGAAATTAAAGCTATTCAATTGTCATAAAAGTAGGACCTGAAGGAAACTTTTCTCCAGTGGCTTCGAGATAGACGCCCTTGTATTGTTCCACCAGCTCTTTAAGATCAGAAGCCGTTAAATCGGTATCGAGTTTCGCAGCTTTTGCATTCTTCAACAATTCTAACTTCTCCTCGAATAATGAATGAGGAATTCCCATCACCTTCAGAGAGAAAATTGAAGGAGCCAATTCGTCTGGTGAATTTTTATCGAAAAACGATCTTGCCTTACTCAGACATGAAAAAAAAAAAACACTTACAACGTCTCCAAACATGTCTAGAAACCGTCGATAAGAGTCGTAAGCAAATCGTTCTCCACTTTTTGCAGCCAATCCAGCAACCACTTCATCATTCAAGCCGAGGTTGAGGACAGTGTCCATCATTCCAGGCATCGAGATCTAGACACGACAGAACACCACGAAATTTCAGAGCAGTCGAGACAGAAAATTTATTAATTTTTTTCCTACTCTCTCTATAACTTGCTAAAATAGAGATTTTCATGCAAGAAAAACACCTACAGCAGCACCGGAACGGACAGAGAGGAGCAGGGGATTAGAAGGGTCGCCGAGAAATGCTCCCATGTCTTCTTCTACGCTCTTCAAGCCTTCGAAAATCTCCTCCCATAAATCGCTCGGCAAATTCTTCCCGTTCTGCTGGTACTCTTGGCATGCTTCGGTTGAGATCGTGAGTCCAGAAGGCACAGATAATCCAATGCTTGCCATTTCTGCCAGGTTTGCTCCCTTCCCCCCCAGCTACAGTGATCAAACCAAGCTTTTTAAATCAACCATTTATAACCAATCCAAACGGAGTTCACTCTCCGGCGATAAAAATTACGAAGAACGTGTCGAAACACTAAACAGAAGTTCAAAAACAGCATAATAACAAACAACACACAATTTTCCGAGGTTCAAAATCGGATTGAACCAACCGATGAAATGCAGTCGGAAAAACAACAGTCTCTACTTCGATTGAGAAAACTTCTAGCAGCAATCAACAAACTCGGCAAATTTGATAAGGCACAATTTTTATTGGCCACCACACTTCCGACGAACTCTGATTACGAAATAGAAAATGTGTAGTTAGAAATGCGAAGAGAACACTACCAACGACTTCATGCCTTTGTTGCCCTCACTCCTTCCTTTCCAAAACGTGAATACTCGCTGCGCATAAACAAAAAAGATCAAAATGAAGAACTCGAGAGAGAGAGAGAGAGAGAGGATTTGAACCTTTTTGGTCGTAGCCGGCGTGGGCGGGGAAAGAATCGATCGTACTCTTAAGCGGTGGCAAAATGAATTCTCATAGCTACCGGGTTTTGGGCCATTGAAATTGAAGTGGAACTCATGGGACTTAGTGCTTCTTACTCGGCCCCATCGCGGCCCTCGCAAGCACGAAACAGAAGTCTGATCCACATCTTTCCACCTCAATACTCTCCGACTGCAGGCGTCCGCTGTTGTTCGAATCAGTGTTCCTTGCATTATCGACGACATATTTTCCTCTTCACTCTTCCTACTCCCACAAAAAATACAAGACCATCATAACAAAAACAATCAGTATACTCCAAAATCCAACTATCTCATCAAGTAACGAAGAAAAACGACTGAAAATCTCTCACTCGACTTCGCAAACAGCGAAAAAGAGAAAATCAGGATGAGGGTATTGGAATACAATCCATGAGAATCAACTGGAAGCTCCGAGTTACAGATTTGAAGCTCAAATGAAGAAATCTGCTTTGCTTACCTTTATATAATTTCCAGATGTCCCTGAAGCAGACACTGATGGTGAATCGAGCTAAAGATCAGAGCTTTTGAAAACCCAAAACAAATGGCGATTGGTGATTAATATTTTTTTTATTTTTCTGAGTTGTTCATCCTGTTTTTTTGAAGAGTGACACGAGTGGATGAAAATACAGTTATGAAGCTAAGTCAGTGGTATAACTAAACTTTGACTTTAATTTTGTCCAATGAAACCATCTTTTGAATTACCGAAAATACCCTTAGCAAGGAAAGTTCGTGACCAACACGTGGCAGTCTCTCACCGGACAAGACACGAGACATGGGGCACACAAATCTAGATAGGCAATACGGCAATTCAAGAGGGCAATTGTGTCATTTGAACTGAATGCAGAGATTCATTTTCGCCTAAGTGGCAAACGGTGGGACAGAGGAATATACTCTCATTCCACGTAGTCTAGACACGTGGCAAGATTCTGGATACACAATCAAATGAGAGAGCTTCTTTGCCCTCTATCCTTCCTAGTTCCTCTCATCACCCAATATTTATAAAAAATGAGGATTTTATATGCAGAACCGAACGGTTCGTGCTAAAACCGAACCAAACCGAACGGATTCCACCTTAACTATACAGTGGCTTCGGCGTATGAGCAGAAGAGTCGAAAGCGTCAAAATCAGAGTACAGTGAACGGAAGAGCGACTGCAGAAAATGGGTTAGACCAGGAAACATGTTACTTTCATTAACTCCTGTGAAAAGGGGAAAGCTCAAAATGCTTAATTTAACTTTACACAGAAGTCCCACAAGCAATATTCAAAACACTCAGACTCGATCGTGAAACGAAAAAGAAAACAACTAAGAATGAGCAGTACGAATAGAAATTCGTTGTCGAATGGAGCTCCTACACGAAGGGCAATCCTTCATTCCCTGCTTTTCGTGCAGCTCATTGCAGGTCGTACAAACTACCTGGTGAGCACACTGGCAGAAAGACAACAAACCTCTCCTCAGTCAGACACATCACGCACTCGTGCTCCCGTTTCACGGATTGAAGTTGAAGATTCTTCATCGAAGAAGATAATGTGAGGTCCCAAGTGTCCTTCTGATCAGGGGTATTTTTTGAATTGGAAAGTATGCTGGCGTAGCTTCCGTCGATTCCTCTCTTGAGAGCGGCAATTCTTGAAGAATCACTCTTCCGTCTCAGCTCAGAAATTTCTTTTTCGAGCTTCTGGATGTTATCTTTGTATTTTTGAAGATTGTTTTCGGCTTTCAGTCTGATAGTGTCTTGCTTTACTTTCACAGAAGCCTCAATTTGTTCTCTTTCCTTTCTCAGTGAAGTGGCTTGCATAAATAGTTCTTGCCGTGCTTGCTCTTCCAGCTTCCATTTGGCCTGAGATATTTCTCTATCTATGAGAATGGATCCACTAACAAATCCTGAATATACTAGAACCAAAGAACAAGTACAAAAAGGCAGAGAATGGACATTAAAGGAACATATCAGCTCTAATAGGAAAATGTCAAATTATCATGTCTAAAACTTTTCAATCTGCATGAAATCTGGGATTTTAATTTCGACAATGAATCAAGATTAGAAATAGATTCCAGATCTTTTTTAAATGCTAAACAAATTTCAAATTCAACAAATTATTAATCAAATGTATCATGAACACAAGAAAAGAATAAGAATTCATTAAGAAAATAATAACGGAATTGCGCAGCCAATCATAATAATCTTATTTATGTCATTCAACAGGTTACTTTGTGATCAGCTCATGCATGTCTTTTTTATGCAACTGCAGCCTAAGCAAATGAAGAAGTAAAAAGTTGCATGTACCTGACAAATTTTCTTCACATAGGAGAAGCCAAAAGGGCGTCTTTATATGTACATTGTTCTGATGACTTAAAAGCAGACGACACACTAAAATTCTTATAATAAAGTTGCTCCACAAAGTGCACACCCAATGAAGATTGCCCGGACACAATGAGAAAGGATTTATAAACCAAGTGAAATGAAAATTTCCCTTTCTTCCACATGACAAGGATATGGCACAAGATTTATTTATTTAGTTTTAGAGGGTTTATGATCTGATAAATGTGATATCCCGCCATGTGAAGGCAATGAGGGTGCACAATTCCACGTCACTTAGGAGATTGGAAAGTGTAACGTCTCCCGTGCTCTTCAGTATACAATTGTCTACTTTGGGCGAAAACCCACACAATTTTGTTCTTGAATTTTGCCAAAAACGCGTTGTACTATGTATGGAGGGGAACTCTACTTATAAATCATTCATTTTTCATTCTCTTAAGCGATGTGCGATTGTGCACCTCTACTGGTATGAACTAGACACTCACACTGAGACGTTCTAGCCATCACATGGTGGTCTGTCACAATCTTCTACTCCCCTTTCGGGGCCCGACATTCTCGTTAGTCACACTTTCGGTTAGATAGTAGCTTTAATACTATTTATAATGTCTTCGAGTATAAAATTGTTTGCTTTGGACCGAAGCCACCAAGGTTTTATTCTTGGAGTTAGCCCAAAATGCGTTGTACTAGGCAGGGAGTGGAACTCTACTCATAAACCATGTATTTTTTACTCCCCCAAGCAATATGGAATTGTGCACCCCTACTATTATGAAATAGTCCCTTATAGTGGGTTGTCCTAGCCTTCACATGGCGGACTGTCACCGAAAGTGAATGGTTTATAAGTAGAGTTTTTCTTACTCAATACAACGTATTTTGGGTTAACTTCAAAAATAAAATTGTGCAAAATTCAATACAAAGCGGACAATATAGTATTAAAAGAACTGGAGATGTTACAATAAATCAACTCAGTCCCCTGAAAACAAAGAAACGTTCTTGACCATTTTTTCTAAAATCACGACCTGATCCATCGCAGTGGTAGAATAACTACCCTTGTGCCATGAGGTCAATTTGTTAAAAGAGGATAAACCTATCTTTTATTAGGTGTTACACTCTAATATGTTACTAAAAAACTAATTGTTGTATCGCAGCTTGTAACCAAATTTGGAATTAAGATGTACAAGGAAAGGGAAAATGAAGGTCAACAGATTAAAACATACCTCATAATGCTCCTGGACATTCCTAGCTTGTTCTAGTTCAAGTAACAGCTGTGTTAATATGCGTTTTTCAGCCATGAGTTCTTCCTGGAACACAGTTTTCTGTTTTTCCCAAGAATGAAATTTCATCAGTGTCTTCTTCTCTCTCTTTGATACCTCCTGACAGCTAGCAGCAGATTCTGCAGCTCGTAACTTTGCGTCCTCCATCTCTTGCCTCAGTGAAGCATTCTCTATCTCAAGCCTACGAACTGCAGAGTCAGCTAATTCAACCTGCCCACTAGCCTTGCACAATGCATTTTCCATCTCCGAAAGCTTCTTCATTGTATTTTCTTCCAGAGTCTGCTTCTCTTTTTTCAGCCTTTCAACTTCGTCTTTCTCTTGCCTTAAAGTCTTCAGTTCAGCTTTATCCTTACCAAGCCTTCGCGCAGCCTGCATAACCTTTTGATTGGCCCACTCAGTCCATTCTTGGAGCTGAATTTGTAGTTCTCGCACTCTAGGAATCAGCTTTACAAGCATCTCATCTTTCGTGTCATGAGGGACCCACCGCCCAAGGGACTTGGCAAATGGCTTCCCAGCATGAATAATATTAGAAGTCTCATCGAAGCTGATGGGCGATGAAACAGTATTGCCTTTTGTTGGCAAAGAAAGAGAATGTTCAGTATCAGCAGTTGGTAACAATGGTGAAGTCTCGGCTGCCGGTAATACTGGTTGGGCACTTGATACTGGTGATGCAGGCTGTATTTCGTTCTTAAGGAAACCAGAATTGGTATCAACAGCTTCTGAGTTCGATGCCACATTGGAAGAGGACAAAGCAGCAGTCGATAAATTATCATTCCCATTATCACGGGCAACATCGATTCCCATACCCTTGCTTGTTTTTAATGAACCACTCTTTAAATTTATCGTGGTAGAGCCAGAAACAGCTTTTAATTTTTTATCCAAGATCAAACCCCCCATGCCACTCAGTTTCCCTGCTCTTGAAGATCCCTTAGATCCATAGGTCCGATAGTTTTTCTCCAAATGAAGTGGTTTCTGTCGAAGTATATACTCCCTTTTTGCATTATTAGATTGAAACTTTTTGCTGTTCCCAATCTTTCCCTCAGATACAGATGAAGACGTACCCACTATACTAAAAGGTTTATTGTCCACACCATCACATGTGGAATTTGTGCTATTTTCATTCAGAGCCTCTCCATTGTGAACAAATGAATTCTTTGATTTTGAATTATTTGAAAATCCTGCTGCCTCAGATTGATGACTATAAGAACATGTGATAGAAAGATTTGTCTTACTAGAATTATCAGAGCTCTTGGTCTCTGATTTTACCTGAGTGGGCAAATTCACATTTGAAGTCCCATCACTGACCAGAGAACCAAATGGATCACCATCCATTGCACATGCATGAAACACATTCATGTCGCAAATCAATAAGCACCACATAGCATCCCCGTTGCTGAAGAATGGCCTAACCTCTCGAAGAACACAAACCAGTTCTGCCAATATATATTTCTCCAGCTGCTGTAGATCTTCAAAGAAGTGTTCCCTTGAATAATCAATC
The DNA here is from genome assembly GCA_022432975.1 of Begonia masoniana. Classification (NCBI taxonomy): domain Eukaryota; kingdom Viridiplantae; phylum Streptophyta; class Magnoliopsida; order Cucurbitales; family Begoniaceae; genus Begonia; species Begonia masoniana. The sequence continues at coordinate 46,769,426 of CM039503.1, read as the reverse complement.
TCGTGGCCACTTTTAAGAAATGTCAAGCCATTATCCACTATATTTGACACAGTGTCTTTACAACCATAACAGATGCCAGACCTTGATACAGCTTTCGTTGCAGCTTCTTCAGTGTAGCCACAAGCAACAATTTTCTTAACTGCACTCTTGAAAATGGTGTTTAAATTGATCAAAACAAGTTCTTCCAGCTCGGCTTCAGTAAAATCATTCCAATCAGCATCTTGGAATTCATCTATCTCAAAGTCCTCTCTAGGCCACCCAGGGTTGACATCAGTTGGATTTTCGCCACTAGGTAATCCAAGATCAAGTTTCAATCCGTCAAAATGATCTTGGCGAACGCTACATAGGTCACAGCCAGTAGGGTGTCCATTACTTGACATTACCCCAAATTTCTCTGCTGAAAACCCATAACTCGAGCATTCATTTTGAGTTGTGGGACTCGTCTTATTCAAGTCACCTAAAGGCAGTTCGGCCCGAAATTTCCTCTTGTTTCTAATTCCTTTTTCTTGAACAGTCAATGAAGAAGAAGCGTGGGCATTGCTACCACTACTGTAGCCAGGCTTGGCAACCATCGAAGCCATTTTTAAGCTACATAAAGCACAAAAAAATAGCGTTTTAACATATTCCTAATGTACATTCTTTTTACACATCTGCGAAGAACTGCAAACTCAACAAGTATTATGCATGAAAAAATCATCAATGCAGCACTAAAAAAGTGATTAATTATTAAAAAAACCAGAAAACGAGCATAAAAAAAAAACTCGAATTGTTTTCCATAAATCACGACGGATGGTAGTTAATTTGTTCGGCAGGCAAATAAAAATCAAACAGCTACCACCAAATTATCAACATTCCTCTTATAGGGACTCGAAAGCATACCTCGAATCTCAGTGTTGATGTTGGTACGAATATACGATTTTCTGAAGCCACAAAAAACAAAAAAAGAACAAAAAATCAATCAATGCAAGATTATCCAGAAGCAACCTTGAATAATCTATCTAACTAAACGCTATTCGTGAGCGGACAAGCGAAAATTAAGCGCCGGAGTAAATTTTCGATACCAATCTAAAACCCAAAAGTAGTCCATAAAATTCAGGAACCTAACGCAGCAATTTTTAGGGAAATGCCCGATGTTAACATATCAAAAGATCCCCAATAACAGTAGGAAAAATCTGAGGTTTGAACGGGAAAAACAAAAAACGATGATCGAAACCGCACCCGGAGTAAGAAAAATCCGAGCAATTAGAGTCGCGAATAATTTAAGAGCATCGGCGAATCTCAGGAAGAAAATCAGAAGCCAGTTTTATTTGTTGTTTTTGTATTTTCTTTGCTGGTGAATTGAACCTCTGTCTAACACCAAAATATTTGGTTAGAACAAGTGTACGTTTATGTTCGTGTATTGCTGACAAGTTGACCACACCAAGTAACCCATGGTTAGATGAATATTCCTCCCCAACTTAACCATGGTTAGAAAAAAAATTGAAATTTGAGATTTATGAAAACAATGATCCATTGGATAATTTTGATATTTGTAAGTGCTACCATGAGATATTAAATCAATGGTATGGTTGGGCAGGGATTGGACTGAGAGGGTTCCCAGTCACATAATCACATTGGATTAAATAATAGTGTAATTACTATTTCGTTCGTTACAAAATAAGATAATTACTGTTCGATCTTTACTAATATCTCACTTTAATGAATTTAACTCGCATCATATTATGTCTTCTAAACTTAATTACCAAATTCGTATTTAACCATTAATTTGTTACGAGCTTAATGTACTAATAAGTCGAGTAGTTGACATGGTAAACTATATCTAAGAGTACAATTGAGAAAGTATGATCACTTTTGGTCGCTTGCCAATGGATTTTGGTTACAAAATCAAACTCAAAAACAAAGAGTACAAAGCGTTGTCAATTAGTTTTATCTTTGCCAACAAAGTTTTCTTTCACTTTCTCTATAATTTCAAAGGCAAGTTTGTGATTTTGCAACCGATGATGTTCCTACTTCCACGAATTTACAAGATACCTCTTAAACTCCACAAGATTACAGTCTTGAGCTCTTTGCAGCCACCCGACGATTCGGTATCTCTCAAGTTTTCACACTCGACATCTGTATCCAAAGATTTAAGATATGTCGAGATGAAATTTTGTTTTATTCAGACCATTTGAAAAACTCTCAAAACATGTTTGAAAGCATGTCTTCTAACTTCGATGTTGTGTCTGTATCAAGCTAGCAGTCGTACTATGTCATTGCTATAACGAGGTGTTTTCATGGGCTGGGTTGACCAGAAGTGATAGGCTTCTCAGTATCACATGGAACAACAAAAGTCGTTAGATAAAATCTGATTTAATGTTAATATAATTTCTGCAAGATTATCTTACTTTGAGTTTGAGGTATTTCATTTAGTCATGTTCAAAAAACATGATATTTGTCGATAGAAATATTTTATTATCTTAAAAATTATAAAACAAACCTCTTCTAATACCCTTAGCATACCTCACACATAGACAAACCTCAATACATGATTACAACTTCCCAGTCTTAATTACCAACAAATGTGCTAGAACCCCCATATGCAGATATGTCACAAACTGACTTTGTGACTAATATACAACATAAGAGTATCTTAGGTATAGACTTAGATGAGTACATTTAGATTATAGGTCGCTATTTGTACGACACATCTTGAAAATGATTTTGGGAGTGAAAGTAATTCATCATGGATCTAACCTCATTGAGTAAAGTCTTATCTCCTCTCAATAGTACGATTTTGCTAAGAAATGTCGTATGTTGTTAGTTGGGATAAATTCCAGACTAACAAATAATCATTGAATATATTATCAAGATATTCACTTTTTTAATATGAACGAAGACACTTAATTGATATATATAATTGTTTTCAACTTTAATTTTAAATTTTTGAAACTTTCGAGAAATTTTGAATTTAAATTGAATTAGGTAACTAAAATAATATTTTGAGTAGTCATAAATAAAAGTAACAAAGTACTTATAACGACTAGTGTGTATGGACATTAGTCCACACATAAAGATATATGAACTCTAGTGGTCCTTAAGTCAATGATCTTGATGTCATCTTGGTCATTTACTCTCTAGACATAATTCATAGACTAACAAAAATCTAACATATAGATCTTGTAACTCTTATAAGTCTATTAATACTATCTAAATTAATATGACCAATGTATAGGTGACATATATACATCTTCTTGTCATGAGAAATCTTTTCTCATGGACTAAGACAATTTTACTTTAAACATTTCGTTATTCAACAATGATTCGACAGTAGCACTTATCATATGAAACCTGTACTCTATGAATCCAAAACAAATGTTCCATTTTCTGTAGCAATAATAACAAAATTATGATTAGCGGAAACTAGATTAAATTGTTTAAATATTCAAAAAATTGATACGAGGTTTTTAGAAAATTTTAGTACAAAATAAACATTTTCTAAACATAGATATTTATTAAAATGAATCTTGAAGTAAGAGAGTATTTTCAATTGACATCTTAAACTTTTAATTTTATCAATTGACATTTCATAGTTTAAAGTATTAGCAACGGACACGTTGTCGTTAACATCAGTCTATCTTTCTCTCTATGGAATTAAGAGCAATAAAATGATAACTATAAATGCTTTTCAAATTGATCAATACCCTATTAATCTCTCACGTCCCACTATCTATTGCCACAAGCTTTCTCACTCGACTTCTTTCCCTCGCTCACTCGCTCAAATCTTCTCCTGCGATGGGCTTCGTCTGGGCTATTCGCCCCGGGTGAAAGTGAAATATTTTAACTGAAAGTCTGTTGTGAAACGCCGTAAGTGGAAGCCATGACTCACTATTTGAACCCACTGAATTTTTGGCTAAAGTCACCAGCTGAGGAGTTGCATAGATCGAAAGACCCGTCTTTTTATTTCTATTTTTTGTATTTGTCAAAATATCGAACGATAAAAATTTAGAAAGAACTCTCACGTAGTGAACATGCTACTTGCTAGTCTTCTCCAAAACTTGAGTGTCTCCGAAGACCAAAAATATCATTAGTCCTTCATGAATTACCTATTGAGCAAGAGATGTACGGGTACACGGGCGTGAGGGGAGACTTTGTATCCTGGTCTGAGCTACGGCGAGAATCAGCTCCGATGGGGTTTTATTCAGAAGGTTTATGGCATCGTAGCCACTCAGATCCTCCTCACCACCTTCGTCTCCTCGCTCACTGTACTTTATTCTCCTATTAACGATCTTCTCGGAGGACATTCCGGTCTCCTTCTCTTCTTCTGTTTTCTTCCCTTATTCTGTAAGTTAACCATTCCTTGACCTCAATGGGTTTTCATTGTGTTTGAGCTTTATCTCTTTAGGCTCGATTTAGAATGTGAAATTGAATCTTCCATTTTTGGCCTCTCTCCTAAAGTACTTGTTAGACGATATGTAATGGTTGACCTAATACCAATACAAGAATTAAGGGAAGAAGGATATTGTATTTGCTGGAAGAGGGTTATTCACCCAAGTTACAGAGTAAAAAAGGAAGAAGAAGAATCCAAATTTTCAGACATCATATTCCATTACAGTAGGATATTAGAACGGCTTTCAGATCTGGTTTCTACTTCAAGATTGAAACTAGTTTGCCTGCTTAACACTACAAAGAGTCGTTAATATCTTTAAAGTGAACTGATTTCACATCTTATGCACATATGAATCTTAGATAGCATTTTTACTCGTCAACAGATTGTTCGAACTCATTGCAGAAAAACTATGATTTACATGCAAATTATTGACTTCTTGTGATCACATCTCGATTTATATGGCCCGTTTATATTTATCAGCAGAAGCATCCATTAAACTTTATCTTCCTTGGACTTTTTACTGTCTCAATAAGCCTCACAGTTAAGTGTTGTTGAGCCATATCACTAAACCAGATTTACAAAAGTTGTTACAGATTTTGTTGCACAGTTTGTTAGCATTTGTTATTTCTTTTTCCCTGTATTTTTCTTAACTTTCCACGTGTATTTTTCTCTCATTAGAATTTGCAGATTTGTTAGCCTCAAGCTTATAAAAGCCTTTGTACAAACCTCATTTTATATAAAGGAAAATACAATACATTTCTATCAAATTCCTTCGCATATTTCACTTCTCTCTGTTTTTTTGACATGGTATCAGAGTCATAAACGGCTCCCTATTTCTCTCTATCTACCGTCTCTGACCTATGACTTCCTCACAAAGTACTACAAACTTTTCTTTTTCTCCTCCTCTACCTTCTCTCCCTCATCTTCCCTTAGTAAATCCGCCCTTGACTATCAAACTTGATGATACAAACTTTCTTATTTGGAAAAACCAGCTATTAAACGTGGTCATTGCCAATGGCCTTAAGGATATCCTCACTAGATCTCGCCCTGCCCTTCCAAAAACGACGATGCTCATCCGCAGATCATCAACCCCGATTTCCTCTCCTGGCAGAGGTACAAACATCTTGTCATGAGTTGGATCTATGCCTCCATTCACGAACAGATGTTGGGGCAGTTGGTCGGTTACTCCTCAGCCTTCGAGATCTGGGAGGCACTTGAGCACCTTTACTCTGCTTCTTCCTTCGCTCGAATCTCAGAGCTTTGCACAAGGTTACATACATTTCGCAAAGATGGCCTCACTCCTATGACCTACGTTGAAAAATTTCGAAGTCTCTGCAACACATTGGCTGCAATCGATGAACCAGTCAGCTACAAGGACCAGCTTCTCTATTTTTGGAATGGCTTAGGGGTGAATATAACCATTTCGTCACCTCCATTTCCACTCGTACTGATCGGCCCTCCATTGAAGAACTCCACAACTTGCTCTTAAGCTATGATGCTCACCTAGAACGCCAGACTGCCATTGCTTCACTGAGCTCCCTTGAAGCCAACTATACCAACATCTCTGGTAACAAACCTAAACCTAAATTTCCTTCCCCATCTGGACCTCACTCTTCCTTTATACCCAACAGACCATGTGGCCCTCGCCCACCTTTCTCATCTCCTGCTCTACTCCCTACCGTTCACCTCCACCCTCTTTTTCCCAAAACCGACCACAATTTCGAGCCTGATGTCAAATTTGCCTTAAACCCGGACATAGCACTAACATTTGCTACCACAGATGTAACCTCCAATATCAACCCCTCTCAAACCCACCATGTAACTTCTCTGCAGTTTTTCCCTCCCTATATGTCCAACTAGCCACAGCTGCCACAACCCTAGATCCTTCCTGGTATATGGACTCTGGCGCATCTCATCATTTCACTCCGGATCTGAATATGCTTTACTCGGCCATTCCATACTCAGGTGATGCTCATATCACAGTCGGTAATGGTAAGATTTCTCCGATCTCTCATTTTGGTCATGCAACACTTTCCACTTATTACTCCTCCTTAAATTTATGTAATGTTTACCATTCTCCCTCTTTTTAAGAAAATCTTCTCAGTGTCTCACAACTGTGTCTTGATAACAAAGCTTACATTGAATTTCACTCTTATTTTTTCATGGTCAAGGACCTGGTCTCCAACAAAATTCTCCTTCGGGGAATTCTTGACAATGGTCTCTATCGAGTCTGCACTCCAGTTCCTCCTTCTCCATGTCGTCCTTCCTCTGTTCAGCTTAATACAGTCACCAGTAATCCATCCAATCTGTGGCACTTTCGTTTGGGACACCCTTCGTCAAATGTAGTTCACTCTATTTTATCTAGTTGTAATCTTTCTTCTTCTTCATCTCGTTGTATGGATTTTTGCTCATCTTGTCAATTAGCAAAATCCCACAAGTTACCATTTGCACTATCTGTATATCACGCTACTACTATGTTTGATTTAATTCACACTGACTTATGGGGTCCCTCCCTAGTTTCCTCAATTACTGGAGTCAAATATTTCATACTATTCATTGATGATTTCTCTCGGTTCACCTAGTTCTATCTTCTTCACTTTAAAAATGAAGCTTATAATGCATTTCTCACATTCCAAAAAATGGTTCATACTCAATTTAATGGTGTTATCAAAGGTGTGAGATCAGATTGGGGTGGTGATTCTAGTTTTTGTCAAAAATTTTCACAAATAAGAGAATTATTCATGAAATTTCTTGGCCTTACATCCCGCAACAAAATGGACGAGTCGAACGTAAAAACTGACATATCGTCGAAACCGGATTAGCTCTACTAGCTCATGCTTCTATGCGCTTACAATATTGGCCTTTTGCATTCGGTACTGTGGTTTATCTAGTTAACCGCCTTCCATCAAAAATATTGCTAAATCAATCCCCATTTCAGAAACTATACAACAAAAGTCCTACTTATACACATCTTCTTATCTTTGGGTGTCAATGTTTCCCATTTCTTCTTCCTCATAGCACCCACAAATTAGAATTTTGATCACGTCCTTGTGACTTTCTCTGGTATAGCAGCCACCACAAAGAATATCTTTGCCTTCATTCCACTACTGGTCGCCTCTATGTTTTGCGTCATGTCATCTTCAATGAACAAGTCTTTCAATTTCACCACATCTCTCCGTCCCCTGTAGCAAATGCTTTGATTCCTGTCATTACGTCTCTTCCTTTTACACCCATGATAAGTGTGCATTTTACACAATTCATTTTACTCTTTAGTACTTGATTCGATTAGTTTTTCTTAAGTGATTGAGAGAATTTGACATATTTGGTGTGAGTGCGCAGATAAAATCAAATATAGGTTAGAGCTTCACCAAAGAAAATTGAATGATTGTGTTGCTTTACAAGGCAAAAAACAAGACAAGTGGAGATAATTGTTAAGAGGCAAAACAGAAGCGTTGCCAATTGATCGGCCAAATCTAGGTGATCGATCGGTTAATGAAGAGAGTTACGAAAAATTGAACAGAAACGTTGCTGATCGATCGATTACACCAAGCGATCGATCGGTTGAAATGCTGAAGAAACGAGCAGACCAGAAAAACCCCCGATCAATAGACCAAATCTAGGCGATCGATCGGCCGAAGCATATCAATTTTCAAGCAGAACGACTACTGATCGATCAGCCACATTGAGGCGATCGATCGACTAAAGAATAGAGAATCAGCGGAAGAACAGTTTGAGTGCCGACTGATCGGCCACATTTAGGCGATCGATCGGCTAATGAAGCATATTGACGATGTAAGAACAGAAACGTTGCCGATCGATCGGCCACATCCAGGCGATCGATCGGCTGAAGAGACGGTTGTTGAGCAGATGAAGTGCCGATCGATTGGCTATTCCAAGCGATCGATCGGCTGTGTGATTACAATTATAAGATCGAGCAGAAGCATAGCCAATCGTTCGGCCAAATCTCAAGCGATCGATCGGCTGTGCGATTAAAGTTTTTAATCCAAATTTAAGGGTTTAATTGGATTAATATGTACCATTGATCAGAGGAGAACGTCTGTCACAAAATTAGGTTAGAGGCAACAGGAGAATCAGAGGACATCATTCAAAACATCATTAGGGAGAGCGGAACGGAGCAAGAGCATCGGGCAAGGAGAATTCAGATTGACAACCCTAGTTTTTTCTTTTTTCTTCTTTTCTCAATTATGAACATCTTTATTTTTTTTATTTGTTCCCGTTACTTTAACATGAACTAATTTACTTTTCTGGGGCTACGATGTAGCCGAATTATGACTATTTAGTTTTTCTTTTAATTCAAGTTATTAATTTTCTGTTTCGTAATTGTGTTGAGTAATTTATTCTGTTCTTAATGCTTGCGATTGTCTGATCACCAAAAACATGTTTATAGGATTATTTTGAGATATGAGAGTTGAAAAATAATCGTGCATTGAATAATTTACCATGAAAAAGATGTTAGACTAGAGATAACTAATGCGTTTACGTGGTATTTTAATTTATCGTTCTTAATGTATTTAATTAATTCTCAGGATTAGAGATCGGGTGGTAATAATTCGTTAGTTGAATAAGTTTGTCATTACTCGAGAGAGATTGATAAATACTTTTGTGAAATTACCATCAACACATAGAAATAGAAATTAATGAATTGGATTAGGAATACTAAGTAATATTAATTTAGGTGAAATCAGACCCTAGAGCTTTCTCGTTACATTTTAAAACTCATTTAATTTCTGCTATTTAATTAAATTACTTCGCTGTGTTATTTTAAAACTAAAATTATCAAAGTTTCGTATTCATTATAAATTGAAATTAATTTCGTTTGATCATTAGTGAAACTAGTCCTCGTGGGATCGACTCGTACTTACAAACTTTATTACTTTTATGACATGAACACTTGTGTTTGAGTTTTTTGCAACAAGTTTTACGCAAAATTTTAGCGCACGTGTTTATTCTAGCTTGACTTGAGCTGTTGGTATTATACTAGTGTATTTATACACTTTATTGTACTTTTTTATACTTGATTTGATAAGCTTTACTCAAGTATGTAAATGATTCTAATAACTTTGGCGTAAGTGTGTAGAGAAATTAAAGAATTACAGGTTTTGCGAATTCGATCCGGGATAGAAAATAAGAAGGACAGAAAGAAAAATATGCAGAAGACTTGCCGATCGATCAGCCACAGTGCAGGCGATCGATCGATTGAAAAAAAAGACGAAGCTGTTTTGGCAGAGAAGTTTCCGATCGATCGGCTGAAGCTATGATAAGAGAACGAAGACAGAAGCATAGCCGATCGATCGGCCATATCTAGGCGATCGATCGGCTAACGAGGAGAAGAATAGAGAATACAGAAGAGTTGCCGATCGATCGCCCACATCTAGGCGATCGATCGGCTAAAGTTATTACACAAAGACAAAAGCAAAGGCATAGCCGATCGATCGGCCACATTTGGACGATCGATCGGCTAAAGCGGAGAAATTCGTTCTTATGGGCAGAAAGACAGCCGATTGGTCAGCTCTTGTACTGCAATCGATCGACTGTGCGATTTAATTTCTTTGAGGTTTAATCTGGGCCGTCGATAAAGAAAAAAACACCTGTTTAGGTTAAAAGAGGTAATATAGGCCAGAGACGATAATTGAGAACGTACGGAGATAGATTGACATATCGAGACGGAGACGGAACCGGGCGAGAGCGATCGGGAAAGGAGGATTCAGATCAACAATCCTAGTTTTTCTTTTTCATTTTCTTTTCAATTATGAACATCTCTATTTATTCTATTTGTTCCTGTTACTTTAGCATGAACTAATTTTATTTTCTAGAGCTACGATGTAGCCGAATTATGAATATTGAGTATTTCTTTTAATGCAAATTGTTGATTTTCTGTTCCGATATTGTGTTGAGTAAATTATTCTGTTCGTAATGCTTGCGATTGTCTGATCAACAATAACATGTTCATAGGATTGTTTTGAGACCGAGAGGTAAAATAATCATGCACTGGATAAATTATCATGCAAATGATGTTAAACTAGAGATAGCTAATGCGTTCATGTGGTAGTTTAATTTCTCATTCTTAATGTATTCAATTAATTCTCAGGATTACAGATCGAGAGGTAATAATTCGTTAGTTGAAGAAATTTGTCATTACTCGAGAGATATTGATAAATATTTTTGTGAAATTGCCATCAACACATAGAAATAGAAATTAATGATTTAGATTAAAAATACTAAATAAGATTAATTTAGGTGAAATCTAGAGCTCTTTTAATTAAATTCTAAAACTCGTTTAATTTTCTGTTATTTAATTAATTGTTCTTACTTTACTTTGAATCCAAATTCACTAAAATATCGTTATTCAAATTAGACTGAAATTAACTTTGTTTGATCATTACTTAAAAAGTTCTCGTGGGTTCGACGCTCTATTTATCATTTTATTACTTGTTGCGACTCGTACACTTGCGAACTATTTTCCACAACAAGTTTTGGCGTCGCTGCCAGAGACTTTATTATTGATATCAAATTAATTATTTTTAGTTTTATTTTGAATTCTATTTATTTTTTTCTTGTCTTGTTTCTGTGTTATTTTCAGATGTATGCGTAAAGAAGGAGACACTAATCTTCTCACGCTTAATCTTGAGATTGAGTGTACGTGTCGACAAAATCGTAGAGAGAGAAGATAAGTTATTCAACAAGCGCGTGCCATCATGGGAAATAATGGGAAAGACAATGCTGAGAACCGGACCTTGTTGGACTACGTTATACCTACTGTATCCAGGATTCATTCAGCTATTCGGAAGCCGATTATTGCAGCAAATTTTGAAATTAAGCCAGACACTTTGCATATGATTCAACAATCTCAGTTCAGTGGACTGCCTTCTGAGGACCTCAAAGATCATATTGCAAACTTTTTGAAAGTTTGCATTCCACAACGTGGGGGATGATGCTGTTAGGCTGCGTTTATTTTCGTTCTCATTACGGGATCGTGCAAAGAATTGGTTTAACTCTCTGCCGACCAACTCTATTACTACATGGGAAGAATTATGCCAGAAGTTCCTTTTCAAATTCTTTCCCTTCAAGAACACTGCTAAGCTCCAAAACAATATAATCAATTTCAGTGAATTTGATGGGGCAACTCTATATGAGGCCTGGGCGCGATTCAAAGATATGCTGAGAAAATGTCCTAACCACGACCTACCAAAGTGGATGCATATTCAAACTTTCTATGTGGGACTGTAGGTGGTGCCTTAATGAGGAAAACTGAAGAAGCTGCATATGACCTATTGGAGAAATTAGCACTTAATAATGATCAGTGTCATGTTGAGCGTTCAATTATGAAACGTACAACTGGTACACTAGAGATTGAGTCTATGAAAGCCTTAATACTACAAGTTGCTTCATTAACTAAACAGCTACAGGAATCTCATATAGTGGCTAGTGTGGGGGAAAACACCGATGTCTAATTGTCAATGGTGTCAGGGACCGCACCCGAGTGAAGAATGCCAAATGGGCAATCATTTGCCGAATGAATATACAGAACAAGTTAACTACATGGAAAATTTTAATCGACATGGTAATCCCAACTCCAACTAGGGGTGGGCAAACCCGAAACCAACCCGAGGAACCAAACCGACCCGAGGGTTCGGTTCGGGTCCAAGAGGGTTCGTTTGTGTTCGGGTCGGGCTCACCAATACGTGTTCGGGTTCGGTTCGGGTGGAAGGTAAACCCGAACCGAACCGAAAAACCGATTAATATGAATCATATTACTTATTAGGGTGTCGAGACTCGGGGTCGGGGACTCGGCAATCGGCATTTCGGTTTAGGTCAGAAACCAAAACCTCCAGCCAACCTCCACTCCTCGGCGCTCCAGCGGCGCCGGCAGCGACAGATTAGGTCAGAAACTCAGAACGCCTCGACCCTTGTCCTCGCTCAACTCCTCCAGCCAGCCTCCACTCCTCGGCGCTCCAGCGGCAGCGACAGAGGTCAGAAACTGGCCTCGACCCTCGTCGGTGCAGCATCTTTCAAATCTAAATTTTACAACAAAATTTAGGTTTCTTCTCATTATGATTTCAAATTGTTGTTAATTTTGCAGCTCCCTGGCCCTGCTCCCTAGTTGCTCTCGGTCTTGCTCTTTGTGCTCCAGCCTTCAGCCTCCAATCCAACAAATCAGACCTGTATGTCAGTATGCGTAATGTGTTTATAATTTTTTATTTATGTACTAGTAAAAATTAGGGCTGTGGGAGATTCTTCGAAATTGTTGATCGAAAGCATTGTTTGCTGTTTAAAATTATAGGGTGTTTATTTATGTAATTGTTGCTTGCTGTGAGTATGACTATTGATTGTGACATATTTGTGATATTTGATATAAAATTACTGAATTAGAGTATACAAATTTGTGATATTTGCTATAGAATTATTTGAATTTTTTCGTTAATTGAATGATGAATATGATTGTTGTTAATTATTTTTTTTAGGATGGAAACTAATGTGAATGATAGTAATCCGAAGAAAAGAAGTAGATCCAATGCTTGGGATAACTTCACTTTGGATGAAAATTGTGATGAAAATGCACCTAAAGCTAGTTGTACCAACTGTGGTCAGTCATATGCATGTCATTCTATACGAAATGGTACTTCAAATATGACCTGACATTTAAAGGTGTGTAAAAAGTATTTGTCACAATTGGATGTCAAACAAACAACATTGCCTTTTTTAAAGAAGGAAAGTGGGGGAGAATGTTCTAAAGTAGCAACATTTACTCAGATAGGGGGTGCGTAAAGTGATTGCTAGCATGCTAATTAAGGATGAATTGCCTATGAGAATGGTTGAATGGGAAGGATTTAAAGAATGTCTTCAATATTTTCAAAGTTCTTTTGTTATGCCTTCTCGTAGAACAGTAGCAAGAGATATTTAAGCTATATACAACAATGAGAAAAGAAAGTTGAAAGAATTTATTAGTAGAAAAAGTCAAAGAGTGAGTTTAACTACTGATACTTGGACTTCGAATCAAAATATCAATTATATAGTTATGACCGGTCATTTTATTGCTGGTGATTGGAAGTTGCATAAAAAAATTTTGAATTTTGTTCAAATAGAAAATCACAAAGGTGAAACCATTGGAAAATTACTTGAAGACTGTTTGTTTGGCTGGGGCATTGAGAATGTTATGACCATTACTGTTGATAATGCATCATCTAATGATGTTGCAATTTCTTGTTTGGTTAAGACTTTGCGTAATTGGCAGAGTTCGGTTGTTTTAGATAGAGAATTTATTCATGTTAGATGCTTTGCGCACATTTTAAATTTGATTGTTAATGATGGGTTGAAGGAACATCAACATTCAATTAGCAGGGTACGAAAAGCTGTCAAATATATCAAATCTTCCCCAGGAAGATTACAACAGTTTAAGAATTGTGTTGACAGTTGCAAGATTACATTTAAAGGAAATGTAACCCTGGATGTGTGCACTAGATGGAACTCTATGTATTTGATGCTAGATAATGCTGAGAAATATGAAAAAGCTTTTGAAAAAAATGAGAGAATGTGACAACAATTTCATATCAGACCTTGATGAAGAAGGGCCTCTTACAAGCAAAGATTGGACAAATATTCGAGTATTTTGCAAGTTTTTGAAGGTTTTTTATGACTCAACTAACATTGTTTCAGCTTCATTACATGTTACATCTAATTTGTATGTTAGTGAAGTATGTCAGTTAAAGATGATCATTCAACAACATGCCATGGCTGACAATATGCTATTAAGGACAATGGCTTTAGGCATGCAGAATAAATTTGACAAGTATTGGGGCACTTTTGAAAGGTTCACTATTTTTTTCTTCGTGGCGGTCCTTCTCGATCCAAGATGCTAGTCAAAACTATTAAAACATTATCTAAGCATCTTGTTTGGGAATGATAGAGTTGCAGAGCTTATGAACAAAGTGGAGAGTGTAATGGAAAGACTATATTTGGATTTCAAAGGTGGTTCAGATGATGGATGTCTAACTTCAAGGGTTGAGATTCCAAAGGCAACTAATATTGCAACCTCTACCTTCTTTGACAATTCTCTAGAGTTTGATGCTTCTATTAATATGTCTGAAATTGATGAGTATATGACCGAGAAACTTGAAAAATACTCAGATAGTTTAGATATATTGACATGGTGGAAGTTGAATGGCCACAAATATCCGATTCTGAGTAAAATAGCCAAAGATGTTTTCATCATTCTAATTTCGACCGTCGTTTCAGAGTCCGCATTCAGTTGTGGTGGTCGTATTGTGGACTCATCGCGTACATCTTGATTACCAACGACGGTGGAAGCTATTATTTGCACTCAAAGTTGGATCCATTCTAAGAGTCCAACTTTGTCTGACAGTGATTATAAAACTATTGATGAAGGTACTTCATTCATTTATTTTATACGAACTATTATATTGTAAATATTATTTTTATTCTTACTAGTCACTAGTTTCATATTATTGAATTTTTGTTATAGAAATTGATGCTTTAACTCAAAGGAATGAAGAAAAAGAGAAAGATATTATCGAGTTATAACTAAGGTACGATTAAGCAATTTGATCAATTTCTATTTTCTACAAGATTTTGCATGAAGAGGAAATTATGATAGATCATAGATGACTAATTGTGCTTTGTCATAGTTTCAAATTGGTTGACTGTCTCGAATTTGAGCAATTGATTGTTGTGTGTGTGTTCTCTGCTTGTTTGCTATAGTTGAGTTCTTGCTGTTTATCATCTTTGACATTCAAATTTGTCCTTTTTTATGAATTTGAATTGTCATTCAGATGTATTTGTTTATCAGTATACACTAATCCCAATTGTTATGCAGCTCGTCTGTGTTTTTCAGTTGCTTTTTATTCTTCTGGAGACAGATTTTCTAGTACATTCCGTCAAACATATCAGCACACAACTGTTGGAGCCAGCTCCCAATGCAATAGCCACTCTTTCTTTGACTTTGCTTGGTTCACCATGTTGAAGAAAAGTAGGCAACGGGTTTATAATCTCTTGTGATGAAGGAAGGGGAACTTTGGAAATGCAAAAAAAATATATTGTGTTGATTTTCTAAACAGTCAGCTTGGTTTTTTGTTCTTTAGTTCTTTTTTTCTACGTGGTCGACAATTTAGTCATACTAAAATGTTTTGTTCCAATCCAAGCCAAAAGTCAATATTAAAATATGACTAATGTTATAATAATTTTTTTTTTTGATTGCATTCTATTTTTTAAATTTGGCAGATCTTCAAAATGCAAGGGTACAGGAACCGACTCGACCCGAACCGAACCGAACCAAAAATTTTGATTTGGGTCTGGTACAAGTCGGTTTCGGTTTCGGTTTCGGTTTCGGGTTCGGGTTCAGAATTCGAAACCGAAACCGATTAGTTCGGTTCAGTTCGGTCCGCAACCGAACCGTTGCCCACCCCTAACTCCAACGCTTATAATCTAGGGTGGCGTCAACATCTGAATTTCTCATGGCAGAATTCCCAAAATACTATGCCTATGCCTCAAACATTGCAATCGGATCCATCTCAACAAGCTGAGAAGAAAAATGATCTTGAGGCAGCCCTTATGCAATTTATGACCAAAACCTGTACAACGATGCAGAATCAATCGGCCTAAATTCAAAGTCTCTAGAATCAACTTGGTCAATTTGCTAGTGTCATTAATGGGAGGCCTCAAGGTTCACTAGCTAGCAACACTGAAGTAAATCCAAAAGACCATTGTAATGCAATTATCACTCGATGGGAAACTGTAATTGAACCGGTGTGAAAAGAGCCAAATGTCCCTAAAGATGCTAATGAGGGTCCAAAAGAAGATGAAGCTCAAAAATCTATCATCTAATCCTTCTCCAGTGCAAGCAACCCTAACTAACGTGCCATTTCCACAAAGATTGAAGAATGTGAAACTTGATAAATAGTTTTCTAAGTTCCTTGACGTCTTCAAAAGGCTCCACATTAATATTCTATTTACCGACGCTTTAGAACAAATGTCGAGCTATGCTAAGTTTATGAAAGATATTCTCTCTCATAAGCGGAAGATCGAGGAGTATGGTACTATTGCACTTACTGAAGAGTGTAACGCCATCATTCAGAGGAAGCTTTCTCAAAAGCTAAAAGATCAGGGATGTGATGACCCGAATATACACTTATGGGTACGATGGCTGCACGAACCGGAACCCGGATGGCAGTACGTCCGCGCGGGCGAACCGGAAGGTGACAGGTCGTCACAATCCCACATTGCTTGGGGAAGTATGTGGAAATGAAACATATGTAAAGAGACTCTCTCAACATAGCAAGACGCGTTTTGGAGCACGATTAGCAACGGATCCCATAAGAACTCCGAAGTTAAAAGTGCTTCGGCGAGAGCAATTCCAGGTTGGGTGACCTTCCAGGACGTTCTCGCCAAACAAAGCCGTGAGGGGAGGATATTGGGCTGAGCGGACAATATCTTGCTGGGATATGGGGTCGTTATAAATGGTATCAGAGCCTGTACCCAACCGGAAATGTGGCCAACGAGGACGTTGGGCCCCCGAGGAGAGGTGATTGTGATGACCCGAATATGCACGTATGGGTACGATGGCTTCACGAACTGGAACCCAGATGGCGGTACGTCCGCGCGGGCGAACCGGAAGGTGACAGGTCGTAAATAGGGGGTCGTCACAATCCCACATCGCTTGGGGAAGTATGTGGAAATGAAACATATGTAAAGAGACTCTCCCAACATAGCAAGACGCGTTTTGGAGCACGATTAGCAACGGATCCCATAAGAACTCCGAAGTTAAAGTGCTTCGGCGAGAGCAATTCCAGGTTGGGTGACCTTCCGGGAAGTTCTCGCCAAACAAAGCCGTGAGGGGAGGATATTGGGCTGAGCGGACAATATCTTGCTGGGATATGGGGTCGTTACAAATGGTATCAGAGCCTGTACCCAACCGGAAATATGGCCAACGAGGACGTTGGGCCCCCGAGGGGGGGGGGGGGTGATTGTGATGACCCGAATATACACTTATGGGTACGATGGCTGCACGAACCGGAACCCGGATGGCAGTACGTCCGCGCGGGCGAACCGGAAGGTGACAGGTCGTAAATAGGGGGTCGTCACAATCCCACATCGCTTGGGGAAGTATGTGGAAATGAAACATATGTAAAGAGACTCTCCCAACATAGCAAGACGCGTTTTGGAGCACGATTAGCAACGGATCCCATAAGAACTCCGAAGTTAAAAGTGCTTCAGCGAGAGCAATTCCAGGTTGGGTGACCTTCCGGGAAGTTCTCGCCAAACAAAGCCGTGAGGGGAGGATATTGGGCTGAGCGGACAATATCTTGCTGGGATATGGGGTCGTTACAATGGTATCAGAGCCTGTACCCAACCGGAAATGTGGCCAACGAGGACGTTGGGCCCCCGAGGGGGGGGGGGGGGGGTGATTGTGATGACATGAATATGCACGTATGGGTACGATGGCTTCACGAACCGGAACCCGGATGGCGGTACGTCCGCGCGGGCGAACCGGAAGGTGACAGGTCGTAAATAGGGGGTCGTCACAATCCCACATCGCTTGGGGAAGTATGTGGAAATGAAACATATGTAAAGAGACTCTCCCAACATAGCAAGACGCGTTTTGGAGCACGATTAGCAACGGATCCCATAAGAACTCCGAAGTTAAAAGTGCTTCAGCGAGAGCAATTCCAGGTTGGGTGACCTTCCGGGAAGTTCTCGCCAAACAAAGCCGTGAGGGGAGGATATTGGGCTGAGCGGACAATATCTTGCTGGGATATGGGGTCGTTACAAATGGTATCAGAGCCTGTACCCAACCGGAAATATGGCCAACGAGGACGTTGGGCCCCCGAGGGGGGGGGGGGGTGATTGTGATGACATGAATATGCACGTATGGGTACGATGGCTTCACGAACCGGAACCCGGATGGCGGTACGTCCGCGCGGGCGAACCGGAAGGTGACAGGTCGTAAAAAGGGGGTCGTCACAATCCCACATCGCTTGGAGAAGTATGTGAAAATGAAACATATGTAAAGAGACTCTCCCAACATAGCAATACGCGTTTTGGAGCACGATTAGCAACAGATTCCATAAGAACTCCGAAGTTAAAAGTGCTTCGGCGAGAGCAATTCCAGGTTGGGTGACCTTCCGGAGGGACGTTGGGCCCCCGAGGGGGGGGGGGGTGATTGTGATGACATGAATATGCACGTATGGGTACGATGGCTTCACGAACCGGAACCCGGATGGCGGTAGTCCGCGCGGGCGAACCGGAAGGTGACAGGTCGTAAAAGGGGGTCGTCACAATCCCACATCGCTTGGAGACGTATGTGAAATGAAACATATGTAAAGAGGACTCTCCCAACATAGCAATACGCGTTTTGGAGCACGATTAGCAACAGATTCCATAAGAACTCCGAAGTTAAAAGTGCTTCGGCGAGAGCAATTCCAGGTTGGGTGACCTTCTGGGAAGTTCTCGCCAAACAAAGCCGTGAAGGGAGGATATTGGGCTGAGCGGACAATATCTTGCTTGGATATGGGGTCGTTACAAATGGTATCACAGCCTGTACCCAACCAAAAATGTGGCCAATGAGGACGTTAGGCCCCCGAGGGGGGGGGGAGGGGTGATTGTGATGACCCGAATATGTACGTATGGGTACGATGGCTTCACGAACCGGAACCCGGATGGCGGTACGTCCGCGCGGGCTAACCGGAAGGTGACAGGTCGTAAAAAGGGGGTCGTCACAATCCCACATCGCTTAGAGAAGTATGTGGAAATGAAACATATGTAAAGAGACTCTTCCAACATAGCAAGACGCGTTTTGGAGCACGATTAGCAACGGATCCCATAAGAACTCCGAAGTTAAAAGTGCTTCGGCGAGAGCGATTCCAGGTTGTGTGACCTTCCAGGAAGTTCTCGCCAAACAAAGCTGTGAGGGGAGGATATTGGGCTGCGGCCCAATCCCCAGAGTGGACAATATCTTGCTGGGATATGGGGTCGTTACACGGGAAGCTTTACGGTGCCATGCGAGATTGGGAATTCTATGTTTGAAAGAGCACTTTGTGATTTGGAGGCGAGCATTAACCTGATGCCTCTATCTATATTTCAGAGACTTGGTCTAGGTGAAGCAAAGCCAACGAGGGTAACATTACTAATGGTAGATCGATCGATTAAATTGAGGTTGTGCTTGTGAAGGTAGATAAATTTATATTCCCTACTGATTTTACTGTGCTTGATATGAAAGAGGATAGAGATGTGCCGATTATTCTTGGTAGACCTTTTCTTGCTACGGGTCAAGCTCTTATTGATGTGCAACAAGGTGAGTTGAGCTTGAGAGTTCAGGATGAAGAAGTCACCTTTAACATGTTCAAGGCCATGAAGTATCCGGGGAAGAATGATGATGTTTTTTGTGTTGAAGTAATTGATTCAGCGGTAGATGAAGTTTCACTTCAACCAGAAGACCCTTTAGAAGTATGTATGGTTGGTCAAGATTATTCTTTAGAAGGGAATAATAAAGTATATGATTATGCAATGTGGATGAATTCTTATGAGACGAATAGACGAAAATATTATAAAACTTTGGGTGAGGGTCCACCTCGCACGTTGCCATCCTATCTATTGAAGAAGAAGATAAGTTACTCCGAGTTCTTCAGAAATTTAAATCAGCAATTGGATGGGCTTTAGCAGATATAAAGGGTATAAGTTCTTCGTTTTGCATGCATAGAATCCTTATTGAAGAAGATCACAAACCTTCGGTGGACACCAACGACGCCTAAATCCTACCATGAAAGAAGTAGCGCGAAA
Source organism: Begonia masoniana (assembly GCA_022432975.1). Classification (NCBI taxonomy): domain Eukaryota; kingdom Viridiplantae; phylum Streptophyta; class Magnoliopsida; order Cucurbitales; family Begoniaceae; genus Begonia; species Begonia masoniana. The sequence continues at coordinate 46,749,247 of CM039503.1, read as the reverse complement.
AGAAATTTCAAAGTGGTTGGATGCTGGGGTGGTATACTCAATTTTTGATAGTTCATGGGTTAGCCCCGTCCAAGTTGTACCTAAAAAGGGAAGAATGACAGTAGTGCAAAACGATAATAATGAACTCATTCCAACTCGCACTGTCACCAGTTGGCGTATTTATATGGATTATAGGAAGCTAAACAATGCTACAAAGAAAGACCACTTCCCGCTCCTTTTTATTGATCAAATGTTTGATAGGCTCTAAAGGCTTGAATTTTATTGCTTTCTTGATGGATACTCCGGGTGCAATCAAATAGCCATAGCTCCCGAAGATCAAGAGAAGACCACATTCACCTGCCCCTACAGTACCTTTGTATTCTGGCGAATGCCATTTGGTCTTTGTAACGCCCCTGCTACCTTTCAACGATGTATGATGGCTATATTTTCTGACATGGTCGAGTGCATTATTGAGATATTTATGGATGATTTATCTATTTTTGGATCATTTTGTGATCGATGTCTAGAGAATTTGGATATGGTGTTACAGCGCTATGAAGATACGAATTTGGTATTGAACTGGGAGAAGTGCCATTTACGGTCTGCGAAGGAATTGTATTAGGCCACCGGGTATCTTCCAAAGGAATAGAAGTGGATTGTGCCAAGATTGAAATGATTGAGAAGCTGCCACCACTTGTCTCCGTAAAAGGCGTGCGCAGTTTCTTGGGACGCAGGGTTTTATCGCTGATTCATCAAAGATTTTAGCAAAATTACCAAGCCATTATGTAATTTGCTAGAAAAGGGTGTGGAGTTCAATTTTGATGAGAAGTGTTTAGCAGCATTCAATTTGTTGAAAGACAAGCTCACTTCTGCGCCCATTGTTGTAACACCAGATTAGGATCTTCCATTCGAAATTATCAGCGATGCAAGTGACTTTGCAATTGTAGCATTTGTGGGGCAGCGCAAAGATAAGATGGTCCGTACTATTTATTATGCTAGTCGAGTCCTGATATGCCCCGAGTTCATCCCCCGGGTCCCATAGACCCGCCATAATGTGCCTACGATCATGACCTGTCAAGCACAAGTCAAGGTAAGTATTTATTCTCTTTTTATCTTCTAATGGGCTTGTGGAATCTTGTAGGTAAATGGCTTATCCAAGCTTGGAATGAAGAAGGAATTTGTTTTCCTTTAAGTTCAACTTTTGTAACCAAGCTTACGTTTTGATTTAATTTTACGAAACTTTTGTAATTGGCAAACTATTAGCCATTATTTTTCTTGAGTTGTTTGTTTGTAATAACTTTAGGAAAGTGATGAAAGTCAAACACAAAGGAGCCACTTCATCAGCCATATCAGCAGGAAGAGCCATGTCATCAAGTGAAGAGCTGCTGCCATGGGTGCGCACGTGAGAAGCACACCGCCGAAGCTATTTTCTCGGCCGAAGGACCAACGACCCTTTTCTTCCAACGATCATCTTCCAAACGGCTGTTTCTTCCTTTTTCAGCAACCAGAAGCCTTCCCTTTCCCCTCTTCTTCTATTTAAGTATCATTTCCTCCTCTGTAAATGGTTGACATCATTTTATACAGAATTTGATAATTTTTAAAGAGAGTATTTTCTCTTCTGTCGCGAGAGAGTGTTCTCCTCGGCGTGAGTGTCTGTCGGTCGGTGAGAGCTCGAGCCACAACCCTCATGGCGCCCCTCCTTTCTGGTGCATAATATCCAGGAAGGGAGCGCTTGGGTCCCCTCTTTTTTCGGTGCGTAATATCCAAACAGAAGTTCACCAAATTTGTCTTCCGAGTTCTGGTTCTCGGAACGGCATTCTTGCCACCTCTCCTCTCCATCTTTTCAGAAGGTGGATGACTGAGAAGGAGGGTGGGAAAAACCACACCTTCGATCGTGGTTTCTTCCTCACAGAAGAAGCCTCTGTTGGCGGCTTCTCAATAGCCGTTCGGCTGAGCGTTGGTGCTCCTTCAACATTCTTTCCATTTGGGTAAGTTTCCATTCCATTTTTCGTTCTGTTCTGAGTATGTTTGGGAGACTCTTCGGGCTTGTTGATCGAGAGCGCATGTTTGCTGAATTTCTCTGTTTTTCTCTTTTCTGTTGAGTTGTTTTCCACTGCCAACTTGTTTGTTGTTTTGTGTCTTATTTTGGTTGTCAATTGGATCACTAAGAGATATGATCGGGACCCCAAACCGTAACAAGTCCTCAATGAAGTCCAGTTGAATTATGCCACAACAGAAAAGGACTTACTAGCAGTGGTCTTTGCCTTCGACAAATTTCGATCATATCTTATTGACAATAAGGTAATAGTCTTCACCGATCATTCAGCTATTAAATATCTTATGGTTAAAAAGGATGCGAAACCACACCTCATTCGTTGGGTCTTAGTACTCCAAGAATTTGACCTTGACATAAAAGATTAGACGGAGAATTTAGTAGCAGATCATTTGTCGAGACTCAAACTTCAAGAACAAGTGCAAAATGATGGAATGCCAATTGTTGATACTTTTCCAGATGAGCAACTTTTTGGCATCGATAATGCACCATGGTATGCGGATATCGTAAATTTCATTGCAAGTAAAATTATTCCTACCGAGCTCTCTTCTTTCCAAAGAAAGAAATTCTTTGCCGATACTAAACACTATTATTGGGATGAGCCCTTTCTTTACAAGTACTGTGTAGATCAAATCATAAGGCGATGTTTTCCAGAAGAGGAGATAGAAAATATATTGAGACATTGTCATTCACTAGAGTGTGGGGGTCACTTTAGTGGGAAGCGAACAGCAGCAAAGGTGTTACAATATGGCTTTTATTGACCTACTCTTTTTAAAATGCTCACGTGTTTGTCGTTTCTTGTGATTGTTGCCAACGCACCGGCAATCTTTCACGCCGCGATGAGATGCCACTAACTAATATTATTGAAGTAGACTTATTTGATGTTTGGGGAATAAATTTCATGGGTCCATTTTCTACGTCCTTCAACAACAAATATATTCTTCTTGCCGTCAATTATATGTCAAAATGGGTGGAGGCAGCCACTACACCGACTAATGATGGCAAGGTGGTGCTCAATTTTCTTCGCAAGAATATCTTCACTCGATTCGGCATTCCGAGGGCTATCATCAGCGATGAAGGTATACATTTTTGTAATAAACAATTTGAAGCTTTGTTGTTGAATTATGGTGTGAAGCATTGCGAGGCTCTAGGATATCATCCACAATCCAATGGGCAAGCAGAGGTTTCAAATAAAGAGATCAAGCTAATTCTCGAAAAGACGGTAAGCTCGTCTAACAAAGATTGGTCACGTAAGCTAGATGATTCTCTATGGCCATATCGAACGGCATTCAAAACGTCGTTGAATATGTCACCATACCGATTGGGTTTTGGTAAAGCCTGTCATCTTTCAGTGGAATTAGAGTATCGTGCTTTGTGGGCTATAAAGGAATTAAACATGGAGTTTCAAGCAGCAGGCGAAGCAAGGTTTCTACAATTAAACGAGCTTGATGAATTTAGTAGAGAAGCCTATGAAAATGCAAGAATATATAAAGAGAAGACGAAAGCATGGCATGATAAACACATTGTGCTAAAGAAATTTATGCCAGGACAACAAGTCTTATTGGTTAATTCTTGCCTTCGTTTATTTCCCGGGAAGCTCAAGTCAAGATGGTCGGGTCCGTTCACGATAATTAAAACCTTTCTTCATGGTGCAGTCAAGTTACATGGAGCAGACAATGACACATTTAAAGTAAACGGTCAAGGAGTGAAACCATATTTTGGTGGCATTATTGAGAGTGATACAGCTGTCACTCATTTTACACCGGACGCATAAAGATCGTGAGACGTCAAGCTGATGACGTTAAAACAAGCACTTAGTGGGAGATAACCCATTTATCATTTATTTTTTAAATTGATTTGTTATATTAATATTTCGTTTAGCTTCCTAGTTTAGTATTTTTATCTTATTACGATTAGTTTACTAGTTAATATTGATATTTTAAGTTTTAGGTTAAAAAAAAAGTGAAAAACTTTAAGACATAATGAAAGCCGATCGATCAGCTTCCATTCTTCAGAAAACTCACACAGCCAAATCCTTCAACGAACACCTTCCCCGACTGATCGGCTTCCATCCTTCAACAGAATCCTTCACCGAAGCTCCTTCCACCCTTCCGCCCTCTCCTTTGCCGCAGCTCAGTTCCGAACAACAACCTAAGGTCAAAGCTTTCACCTTGCTCTGCCGTGCAAACGTGAAAGCTCACCGACATTCTGCCATGGTGTGGCTTATTTTCAAAGAACACTCCAGTCAAGTACCCTCTCTCTCATTGGACACTACTTCTTTGCACAAGTTCAAAATTTTTTTTGCTGATCAAGATTACTTTTACTGGTGAATACTTATCTGTTGTAGCTGTTCAACGTGAAAATCTGACTAGTAACTTTCACATTGATTTTAACTTTGGAGGGTTATTTGGTTTAGAGATTGGTTTATGAGTGTAATTTTCTCAGTAGTGCACACCAAGTGTTCGATACATTGTCTGTGAGAGTTCTGATTGTTTTTACAGTGAAACTTATCCTTATATTTTGTGAATCGGTAGTTCTCTTACATACATAGGTACTCGTGGGCACTTAATCTTGGTTCGGCGTTTAGTATTTTGTGTGCAGAGACAAAAATTTACAGGCGCACGTGTGACATTTGAAGATGCCGCCAAAACGTTTGAAAGCCACTACAAGCTTAGTGCCGTTCAATCCAATCAACCACTCCTTCATCAACCCCATGGTGACCAATTATTTTAAGGACTTCATGGCCAAGGATAAAGCCATCATTTGTGAAATTCAATTCCAACCTGCAAAGACTGATAACAACATTTTAGCCATGCTTCAACAACGAAGGTGGGAGTCAATTGCAGTTCTAGGAGGTGATATGAACGTGAATGTCATTTGCAAATTTTACGCGAATCTTAAGGCAACAACTCATGATAGGCCTATCAAAGTCCTAAACAAGTTAATCCATTTCTTGGCGGAAGCTATTAATGCCCATCTTGGTCTGGACAATTCGACGGCCGATGATTATCAATCTATGATGGATGCAGGCCCTGATTAAGAGATCATTTTACGCGAGATGGGCCACCGGGGTTCAACATGGGTCTATTTTGCCATCAATCCAGCTCAACCGTTACATTTACTAACGAGCTGCCTAAATCGCTATGCTCAAGCGTGGTGCCGATTCATCAGGGGAAATTTGATGCCTACATCCCAAAAAATTGAATTTACCAAAGAGCGGGCAGCTTTGCTTTACTGCATTCTAACGGGAAGATCTATCAATGTTGGTCAGATAATCCACCAAAAGTTTCACAGCTGGCCATATCCACCCGGTCCTGATCACTCATCTATGTGCTGCAGCAAATGTCCCCATGAGCTCCAGTGACGAGCCATGGATCCAGCAAATGGTGTATGGCCCCACCAATATTTTTAGAATAGCAAATTGGCCCTATGGCAACTCTCGTGATAATGGACTGGGATTCGATGAAACAGATGCCAATGCAGAAATCCCTCATCAACCAATGCCTATGCCCCATTTGCGGCACGATGGTTTCCGTCGAATGACAAGTGCACAGATTGCCTTAGCAGAAGCAGGACAAGAACACATTGATGCTCGCATTCGACAACGCTATGAAGGTACTTCCACTACACCACATGCTTTAGGCTCTTCCTCGTTTTCTGCCATGCCTCCACGTTCGTATACAATTGATGATGTGGGGCGAATGGCGGAGAATCTCGCTATCCAACAAGGGCAGATGTTTGACATTCTCAATGCCCGACAATCACGTATGGAGAAGCGAATGGTGGATCTCCAATCTTGCCAACTTGAGCATTCGCAACTCATGGTATAATACATAGACGCCTTCAATGCTCACCATGGCTACTCGACACACTCGAGTCCACCCTTTCCCAATTATATTTTGTGGTGTTGCAATATGAGGTCTTAAGTTTAAGTGTCAATGATTTGAATTTTGAGTAAATTCAAGCTTTAGCTTTTTGAAAAATGTTTAATAAAATATTAGTTTGTGTTAGTTTACATTGACTTGAGCTTACAAAGTTAGATTAAAAAACCATGAGAACATTTTCATTCTTGTTTGATTCTATCTGTTGGTGTTATATTCATGTAGTCCACTTAGAGTGAAATCCATACACTGCAAAGGAGCGAACGAGAGTAAACACGGTAGGGGAGTGTAGCTCCAGTCAAATATGATGATAACGAGTGCTAGTGAGTAAAATCCTTCTTGGTTTTGCCCAGCATCCACGAATGCGATTTGAAATTCTACCAAACTAGAGAATGACCTAGGCCATTATTGGACTGTTTGAGCCTTTTTAGCCTACCATATTGTGTCATTTAATGACACCCATAGTCACCCTTTTAAGCCTATTATTACTGTTCAATTGTATCTATTTTATCCTAGCCATATATATTTTTCTACCTTTTTTAATGAGCACGGGGTTTATTGATATATTTGAAGGAGAGAGTAGAAGAATGTAGTGGTGAAGATGAATAAAAACTCTTTTGTCATCTGTTAATTTATTTTTACGTTGCTTTTTTATTATTAGTCTGAGTTGCTATATTGAAAAAAAAAATGGCAAGTTCGAAAGTTTAGTTTTATTCTCAAGTTTTTTTTTTGTATTTATTTTACTTTGTAATGATGACAAATGGGTTAATCTGAGTGATATTGAATGAAATAGGTTTGGGGGTGAGAGATCAAAGGACAGCTTGAGCGAGTTTAATGAGTTCAATGAGTAAGCGAGTGTTGAGAAGAAAAGTTGAGTGGGTGAAATAAGGAAGGGTTGTGCTCTGATTACTCGTTTGTATCCATAAAATTCCTACCCTTTAACACAGCTTTACATTACAATCTTTTAAAGACCTATCGACTTTTACTTTGTTAAATAGATAATTGCTATTAATTGAATGGTGGGCAAAGTCGATGAACAATTAAAGTGAATGGAGTGATCCCAAGTGTCACGACCGCAAACAGGACGCAGCGTTTTTCTTAACATATTCATTGAAACTTAGAAATTTTCCCTTAAATTTTTTTTGAACACTCGTAAGAATTTAAAAGGGTCGAAACTCAAATTTTAAACTTGATTAAATCCTTTAAAGTAAATGGGAATTGTTTGTAAAATATTTTGGTTGGAAAACATTAAGGTTGGTTCGATTTTTAAAAAGAAAACCCAAAAAAAAAAATCAAAGTGGTTCAAGTATGCACGTGCGTGCCCGCGTCGCCCAATCATCGCGCGCACGGCGCCTGACCATTGCACTTGCTGCCGCGCGCCGATGCCCTGCCCTTGCACGCACGGCGTAGGTTTAGCATGCCCACGTGGCGCGCGCGCCGCTTACCCTGGTGCGCTCACCAACCAGTCGCGTGCGCAAAGGGGAGCCGATCGATCGCCCCTTCATCGTGATCGATCGGCCCCTCTCGGGTGTCGTCACTCCTTTACCTGCATGGTCAATTGATCGCACCTCTTGCGCGCGATCAGTCAGCTACGCTTGGCCGATCGGTCAAGCCACGCATGATCGATCGATCGGCTAGTTGCCGATCGATCACGCCTACCACGCGACCGATCGGCGAATCTTCTGCCGATCCAGCAAAGTCCGTAGCGCCAGCCGATCGATCACTCACGTAGAGCCGATCGATTGGCCAGGCACCACCCGGCGCGCTCCGCGTGCACACATCGCGTACCTCGCGCACTCGTCGCGATGCAGTGCGCACTAATCGGCGCCTCACGCCTACTTTTCCTTCTTTCTCCCATTTCTTCACCTAATAACACTTCAAAATCATTCCATATCCTTCGTAACTTCCATAAATCCCAATTCCATCTAAAGATCATCAAATCCATAAAAATTATAGGAAAATTGAGTAGAAAGTGCGTAGCGGAAAACTTGAAAACGATTGGAAACCCTTGATCTTAAAATCTCCTTTCAGAACATAAAACCCTCAAGCAATTCCATTATTCATCAAAGTAAGAAATCCTTTTCTACCTATACTTTCAATATCATGTACATTTACCAAAAACGTGCTTGGAGCATTACCCACGGGTCAAAATCGCCGCACCAGCCACAAACTCTCACGATGAGCACATCCAGCAATAGAACTAAACATCGTCATCACGAGGTTTGACGTCCTCTTTTTCAAACTCGTCACCTACATCACAAGGTTTAAACTATAAGCCTAATGTTTAGTAAGAGATGTAAACATGTATATGAATGATCATGAATGCATGTTTCGTAAAAACATGTTCGTTTTCTTATTTCATCTTTCACTTGACATGGTTTAAGGGGCATGAATGGGGAGTGGCAAGAGAATCATAATCGTGGTCCTTTCAGACAGTTAACATATTCCAACACGTGGACAATTCGTGGTCCTTTCGGACGGTTTTCATGGTCCTTTCGGACATTAACATGGTCCAATACATGGACGAATCGTGATCCCCCGAGAGGGACAATATCATGGCTAACTCACCCTGTCCACGCTTAACCAGTTACATACTTTACATGTTCTTATCTTATTCATTTAAATCATGCATGTAAAACATTTTTGCGTGCTCTTTGAGAAAATCATAATGCATACATGAATGCACATATAAACATCATTCTACTATATTAATCATCACATAGTTCTTAACAAAACATACTCTTTAAAACAACCATCAAACATAACTTCCTAATACCATTGAATGTAAGGCCTTAATAGCCAAACGCCTAACACACACACATACCTGGATTCCTTAGCAAGCTGTGCACTTTACCTTAAGTCTTCTCCACCTAAGACATTTCACATCTCAGCATTAAAATCAATCCTAAACAAAACGGATCCAAAACTAAACACAACTCCTGTCTAAGGCAATTTCCTAGAAATTTCGGCATGGATTCCCCACATTATACACTATCCCCAACATCCAAGACAATAACAATCTCACAGCTAAAACCGATCACAACCCATTCAATTCAGAAATCCAACGTGCAGGGAACAATAATTCCAACATTAATGGCATTTATGGTTTCTAACTACCAACCTATCCAAAACTCTACCATTAATAGCCATTAATACTCAAAACTCATCAATTACTACCATTACTCTATAATTTCAAAATCCATCAATTACTAATATTACTCTATAATTTCAAAACCCTATAATCTCCAACCCTAACTAGTTTCAACCTTAAACCAAAAACTTAACGCATAAACCATTTAGATCTTACCTAGAGCTTTAAACCTTGAAGAAAGCGGAAGAGAAATTGGTGTTGGAGGATGAATCGTTGGTTGGAGAGAGGAATCTCCTGAGGAAGGGGAAGAAATCGCAACAGAGGAGGGGGGAGAACTGCTGAAGGATCGTGGAGGGAGAAAGAGAAAAGGAAGAAAAGGGATTTTATAAAAATTTTAAATCAAATTTACCATTTTGCCATTCAACCTAAATCTCTAACAAAATCTTTACGTAGCCCGTCGGTTTAGATTCTTCGTAAATTTCTCATTCCATTTAACCTCTCAATTAAATTCTTAAAGTTCCAATAAAATTTTTCGTTCGCGAAATGATATTAAAATTTTCTGTTTCCGAGCATACAATTAGAAATCGTAACACTGAAAATTCTGGGTGTTACACCAAGTGAGGTGAATGCAAACTTTCCCGTAGCTACATGAGTTAATTCAACAGTTAGAAGAAAAATAAGAATGAACACGCACACACACACAAGGATTTCTAAATAAGCGAATGTCAATGCGCTGATATAAGTTACTTCTTTAGCAAAGTATTAATCTTGGTAGCTTTAGTAGGAATTGTTCAAGCTGAGATGAATTACCGAAAACTTAGACGAGGATTGCTTTACCATTATATTTTATTGTGCATATTACATGGAATTGAGTTATATATCTGTTGAGATTTTTGCTTAGTTTTGTTCGCTTGAGGACAAGCTTTCATTCAAGTTTGGGGCTGTGATAAGTGTGTATTTTACACACTTTATTGTACTTTTTATACTTGATTTGATAAGCTTTTCTCAAGTATGTGAATGATTCTAATAACTTTGGTGTAAGTGTATAGAGAGATTAAAGAATTACAGGTTTTGCGAATTCGACCCGGGATAGAAAAAAGAAGGACAGAAAGAAAAATATGTAGAGGACTTGCCGATCGATCGGCCACAGTGCTGGTGATCGATCGGCTAAAGAAAAGACGAAGCTATTTTGGCAGAGAAGTTGTTGATCGATCAGCCAAATCTTGGTAATTGATCGGCTGAAGCTATGATAAGAGAACGAAGACAGAAGCATAGCCGATCGATCAGCCACATCTAGGCGATCGATCGGCTAACGAGGAGAAGTATAGAGAATACAGAAGATGTTAACTTAAATTATGTTTAAGTCTAACGATGTTTTTGATGATGTGTTTTTAAGTAATGTAATTTGATTGAGATTATGTTGCTGAGAATAATAAGCTGATTATTGAATTAAATATATGAAATTAATAAATTGATTAATAAGTTAAATATTGTCCCTCATATATATGTCTTGAAATCTTCAGTGGAAATGCCCTTTGAAAAGGGTATTTTAGTTGGTTAACAATTCTGTTAAGTGTTCAGGGTGTGATAGCAAAACATAACAGAAAATGATAAAAAGGCCACATCTATCGCTAACATTCAAAGGCCACATCCACCGCCAGCTAAATGACAAAATCCATATCCACCACTGGCATTCTAAGGCTACATCCACCGCTAGCAGAAAATAGTGCACATCCACTGCTGGCATTCAAAGTTTACATCCACTGCCAGCTACACGACAAAATTGCACATCCACCGCTGAAATTCAAAGAAGACATACACCGTTAGCTAAACGACAAAGGTCATATCCACCGCTAGCTAAACGACAAATTTCTGAAGACATCCACCGCTAAAATTTCTGATGACATCCACCGCTGAAATTTCAAAGGAGACCTCATCCGCTGAATAGTAACCTTTGAAGACTTCCACCGGTGAACTGTACCGGTTCAAGAATTATAAAGTCACATTTACCTTTGGCGGTTCAACTTTTTAAAGATACATCTACCTATGGCGGTTCAAGCATTGTAAAGAACAACATCTACTAGTGAATAGTATCTTCCGCTAGATTTTAAAAATAAACCGCGAAGCTACAGTCATAGTCGCCCAGAGCTTTAACTCCTGTCCATTAATGGCGAAGCACGAAAGCAACTTCAGAACGAAACGGCTAGTTGTCTAAGTACGGATGCTTCTCCAACGGTAATATATTTCCATATCCAGAAAGAAGCATTCAATGAAGAGAGCCGATTACAAACAGAGTATTTAAGGGAAAAAGAAGCTCGGGAGAAATAACTTTTGCGAAAATCATTGTTGAGCCCTAACGAGCAGACTTTTGTAAATCACTTTGTATTCTCTTCTACATCTCTCTGATTCTAAACTTGAGATTCAATCTTTGAGAGAGTGTAGTTTGTGCTGAAAAACTACATACTTACAATTGTGTAAAAGGCAGTGGATTGTCGCCCGTGAAGAACAATCTGGTTTTGTAAAAGGCAGTAGATCGACGCCCGGAAAGTTCGATCTAGTTTTCTCGTGAGGAGAAGAAAGGAATCTTCAAGGGGGAGCCTTGAAGCGTGGACGTAGGCAAGCTTAGCCAAACAACGTTAAAAACTGTGGTGTCAATTTCTCTCTCTCTCCTTTATTGTTTGATTATTTGCTGTTTTCTTATCAGTTGAACACAAGAGATAAATTGATTAGATTAACAAATTAAGTTTAAAAAGTCTAATTCACCCTCCTCTTAGACAAATACGATCCTACAGAAGAGTTACTAATCGATCGCCCACATTTAGGCGATCGATCGGCTAAAGCTATTACACAAAGACAAAAGCAGAGGCATAGCCGATCGATCGGCCACATTTGGGCGATCGATCAGCTAAAGCAGAGAAATTTATTCTTATGGGCAGAAAGACAGCCGATCGGTCGGCTCTTGTGCTGCGATCAATCAGCTGTGCGATTTAATTTCTTTGAGGTTTAATCTGGGCCGTCAATCAAGAAAAAAAACACCAGATTTGGTTAAAAGAGGCTGTAGAGGCCAGAGACGATAATTGAGAACATACTGAGATAGATTAAGATATCGAGATGGAGACGGAACCGGGCGAGAGCAATCGGGAAAGGAGGATTCAGATCGACAATCCTAGTTTTTTTTTTCCTTTTCTTTTCAATTATAAACATCTCTATTTATTCTATTTATTACCGTTACTTTAGCATGAACTAATTTTCTTTTCTAGGGCTACAATGTAGCCGAATTATGAATATTGAGTATTTCTTTTAATTCAAATTATTGATTTTCTGTTTCGATATTGTGTTGAGTAAATTATTCTGTTCGTAATGCTTGCAATTGCCTGATCAACAATAGCATGTTCGTAGGATTGTTTTGAGACCTAGAGGTAATAAATAATCATGCATTGGATAACTTACCATGAAAAGGATGTTAGACTATAGATAGCTAATGCGTTCATGTGGTAGTTTAATTTCTCATTTTTAATGTATTCAATTAATTCTCAAGATTAGAGACCGAGAAGTAATAATCGTTAGTTGAATAACTTTGCCCAGCATCCACGAATGCGAATTGATGTTTGTCAGAAATAAGAGAATGACTTAGGCCATCATTGGATCGTTTGAGTTTTCTTGACCTACCTTATTGTGTCATTAAATGACACCCTTAGTCTCTCTTTTGAGCTTTTTTTTAATTACCGTTCATTTGTTACCTATAATTCAGCTTAGTCTAAATTTTATAATTTCAACCCTATCGAATGAGCACGAGGATTATTGAAATATTTAGGGGAAAATCACAAAAGATGGTGGTGAGAATAGAACAAACTTCTTTGTCATTTGTCAAATTTTTATTGATTTGTATTTGTATTCAAGTTGCAGCTATCAAAAAAAACTATGCAAAAAAAAAAAGTACAGTTATATTTGGATGTTTGGTTTGCAGTTTATTATGAGTTGTATTGATTGTAGTTTTGATAGGATGACAAAAGAGCTAGTTTGGATAATGGTGAGTGAGCTAAGTTTGGGGAGGTAAGGTAAGTTGAAAAAAAAAATAAAGAAAGTTTGAGTGGTTAGAAGAAAATTTGGTTGAGTTAAAGAGAGGAGGAGAGAGTAGTGCTCTATATAATACGCTTGTTTCTAAATAACTCTTACCCTTTAACCTAGTCGTACGTTACAAGCTTTTAAAAGACCTATCGACTTTTATTTTGATTTAATGATGTTTGCTACTAGTTGGATGATAGGCAATGATGTTGAACGATTAGAGTGAATAGAGTGATCCAAAGTGAAGTGTGAATTCCTTTCCCATAACAACATTAGTTAACTCAACGGTTAGAAAAAAATAAGAATGAACACTAACACACACACACAAGGATTTCTAAGTAAGCGACTGTCAATGAGTTAGTATGAGTTATTGTTTGCAAACTGTTAATCTTGGTGGTTTTAGTATGATTTTTTTTCAAGCTGAGACAAATTACCAACAACCTTGATTAGGATTGCTTTGCCATTATTTTGTTGTTGTATTTTAAATGGGATTGAAATTATAACTCGGTGTTATCTGTGTTTAATTTTATTCGCTTGAGGACAATCTTTCGTTCAAGTTTTGGGGTGTGATAAGTGTGCATTTTACCTACTTAATTTTACTCTTTCATACTTGATTCGATAAGTTTTTCTCAAGTAATTGAAGGAATTTGACATATTTGGTGTAACTATGGTATTTGGAACTCCATGTAACCTAACAATTTCTTGCACATACAATTCAGCAAGTTGATCCATCGAGTAAGTCACCTTTATTGGTAGGAAATGAGTTGATTTGGTTAGACGGTCAACTATCACCCAAATTGCATCATGTCCTTTAATCGTTCTAGGCAATCATACCATAAAGTCCATCGTTATTTGCTCCCATTTCCATTCGGGAATTGGTAAAGGTTGTAACATTCTAGCAGGTCTCTGATGCTCAGCTTTAACCTGCTGACAACACAAACATGATCCTACATATTCTGCCACACTTCGTTTCGTACCTAGCCACCAATAATGCTGTTTAAGATCCTTGTACATCTTTGTACTCCCAGGGTGAACAGAGAACCTGGAAGAGTGTGCTTTAGAAAGAATCTCATCACGAAGTCCTTTAACGGCAGGGACAAACCATCTATTTCTAAACTTAAGGATTCCATCAGCAGAATAGTTAAAATCTGTTTTGTCCGTAGAATTCATGCTTAACTTGTACTTGTTACATTCGTCATCATTCGTCTGAGCCTCCATTTTTTTCTCCAAAATGGTAGGCTTTAAGGTTATGGCTGAAAGTATAGCTGATACACTGGATACTGCTTCTAAATTAAACCTTTGGAATTCTGACTCTAAGGCTAATGGCATGTTGAAAACCATAGTTGGGGTTGGTGTTGTCACTCTACTCAAGGCTTCAGCCACAACATTTGCTTTGCCGGGATGGTATTTAATCTCAAAATCATAATCCTTTACAAATTCCAACCATCGACGCTGCCTCATATTCAATTCCTTCTGTGTGAAAATATACTTCAGGCTCTTTGTGATCTGAAAATATCTCACAAGGTTGTCCATACAAGTAATGCCTCCAAATCTTAAGTGCGAACACCACTGCAGTTAATTCTAAGTCATGTGTGGGGTAATTCTTCTCATGTACTTTCAACTGTCTAGAGGCATAAGCTATTACCTTACCATCTTGCATCAACACACATCCAAGACCAATTTTGGAAGCGTCACAATAAATGCTAAATTTACCATCTTCAACTGGAAGGGTTAATATTGGGGCATCGGTAAATTTTTGTTTCAAGGTCTGAAAACTATGCTCACATTCATCAGTCCATATATACTTCACATTTTTCCTTGTTAACTTAGTAAGGGGTGTAGCAATCTTCGAAAATCCTTCAATGAACTTTCTATAGTATCCTGCAAGTGCAAGAAAACTCCTAATATCAGTAGCATTCTTCGGTTGGGGCCACTCCTTAACTGCTTGAACCTTGGCTGGATCGACAGATATCCCATCACCGGAGATCACATGACCAAGAAAGTGAACTCTGTCCAACCAAAACTCACACTTGTAAAACTTGGCATAAAGTTAGTGCTGTCTAAGTACTCCTAACACCAATCTCAAATGCCTTGCATGCTCATCCTTAGTATGTGAATAGATCAGAATATCATCAATAAACACTATGACGAATTTATCTAAGTATTCATGAAACACCCTATTCATAAGATCCATGAATGCTGCTAGTGCATTTGTCAAACCAAAAGACATAACCAAAAACTCATAATGTCCATATCTTGTGCGAAAGGCTGTCTTAGGGATATCCTCATATTTGACTTTCAATTGGTAATAATTGGACCTAAGGTCAATCTTAGAGAAAACACGTGCATGTTAAATAAATCATCGATTCTAGGTAGTGGATATTTTTTCTTGACAGTTAACTTGTTCAATTCCCTATAATCAATGCACATACGCATTGATCCGTCTTTCTTTTTGACAAAAAGGATGGGTGCACCCCACGGTGAAAAGCTTGGACATATGAACCCTTTCTCTAATAAATCCTCCAACTGTTTCTTTAATTCCTTAAGTTCTGTTGGTGCTAACCTATATGGATTTTTAGACACAGGCTCGGCGCTGGGGTAAACATCTACAACAAATTCAATTTCCCTATCTGGTGGTAAACCTGGAAGGTCATCTAAAAATACTTCAGGAAAGTCTTGGACAATTAAGACATTTTGAGGATTTGCTTTTTCTACGTGTTGTGTGTCTAAAACGCTAGCTAAGAAGCACAAGTACTCTCCATATGGGGAAGGTCTAGTGTTAATAGAAGTCATCACAGACATTTCCTTACTTTTTTTTGAAGCTTGAAAGGTATGTTTCAAACTACCAGGTGGTTGGAAACTAACTATTCCAGTCCTACAATCAATTGTGGCGTGGTGTTTAAACAACCAGTCCATTCCTAGGATTACATCAAATCCCGTTATATCCATGATAATGAGATCAGCAGGTAGACTTACGTTCCCTACTAACACATCACTGTCAAGCATCACTTGGTTAGAGTGCATGCGTTCACCAGAGGGTAATGCAACATTAAACACACGCATGGAAGGGGTAAACTGTACATCTAACTTAACAGCAAATGCAGAAGCTATAAATGAATGTGTTGCACCAGAATCTATCAATGTAAAAGCAGGCACGGAGTTGATCAATATAGTACCTGACACAACAGCGGGTTGTTCCTCACCCGACTCCGTCATGGAGAATATTCTCGGTTTAATCATAGCAGGGCCACTCTTTAAGGCTGGGCAGTCCCTATTGACGTGGCCGACCTTGTTACAGTTGAAGCATCGGGTGATTCTAGGCTTCGGGCAATCTCTGTATGTGTGCCCAAACTCCTCACAGTTGAAACACTTTCCCGTCCCAAACCTGCCCTTGCCCAAGTGACTCTTCAAACATTTCGGGCACAGGGGAAACTTCCTGGTATCCGACACTTTCCTTCCTGTTCCTTGGCTATTCTGGCCTTCACTAGGCCTCTGCATTCCTCTTTGTTGGTGTGGCTGGATAAATTTTTGTGGAACCTCCTTTGGTCCAGCACACTTCCTTTCAGCTTCTTCCACTTCCAGAGCAGTGGACACAACCTCGCTGAATGTCAAGCCTTTAATGCCACAAAACTTAACTCCTCGGTAAATTTCTGGCTTCAGTCCATGCACGAATTTGAACACCTTATCCTCGTCCCTGTGAGCAAAATGTCCAGCAAACTTGGACAGGTACTCGAACTGCCTACTGTACTCGGCCACAGACCTTGTCTGCTTCAAGTTTAGAAATTCCAACTTCTTTGCAGTTTGGACAGTACTGTTGAAATACTTCTAGTAGAAAATGTCTTTGAATTGCGACCAAGGCATCGCCAAGACGTCAGTGGTGGTCTCTATTGTTTCCCACCAAAGTTGAGAATCACCAGCCAAATGAAACGTTGCCAACGTGACCTTGTCTCCTTCCTCAATGTTAGAGCACCTAAACATACTTTCAATCTTCCTAAGCCACCCTTCAGCAATAACCGGATCAGTTGACTGTCCATCAAACGTAGGTGGTCGTAGCCTCCTGAATCTATCTCCAGAATGTTCATTGCTAGAACTCGAGTTGGCACTTCCCTGCACCTCTCGGTTTAACAGCACTCCTAACTGATCGGACTGCTGACGCACTAGGTCTGTTTGCTGACGCACCAATTCTGTCAGCTGCCTAGTCACACTAGGCTCCTTCTCACCTCTCAAATTTGGCATTTTCCTTGGCACTCTAGGTCTCCCTGGGCGTCTGGCCATTATACTAAATTCCTGCACAGGGTTAACTACTTTCATAAACATCTAATAACTAAGGTTAACATGAACACTTACAGTTGTTGGAGTACTCCCATGCGACGACTGACACTGATGAGTAATCTTTTGAACGGTTTAACTGAATGGCTCTGATACCATACTGAAACGCCCTGAGTTTTCTAAACTCATTTCGTTACTCATAAACCCGAACATAACTAGGAAATTTTGGACCAAACTTAAAATTTCACTTGAAAGTCAAAACTCGATGTTCACTGAAACCACAACGTTAAAATTCACAGCCGAAAATCATTTGAAAACAAGCAGAGATTAAACGGGATTGTAAATCAATATTTGGAAATATCAATTGAAATAGTAGGAATTGGTTCGACCAAGACTTAAGCGTGAAAATTGTAAAAGTCAAACGCATCTGCCGCTAGAGAAGGTCAATGAAAAAGAGCAAAAATAAAACCGAAGGCTTCCACCGATGACGTCAGCCAGAGGAGTCATTCTTCCAGCTTCAGCCGATCGCAAAACAACAAGTTTTGCTACTCGCATCTACCGATGATGTCAGCCGAATGATTCGTTCATCCAGCCTCTGCCGATCACAAGATGACAAATCTTTTACTCACGTCTTCTGGTAGGTAAAATACTCGACATCATCGGTTACAAAACGACAAAAGACTTTTACCTTCATCATCTGATGGATAAAACACTCAACATCATCCGGTTACAAAACTACAAATTTTCTAATTATATCTTCCGATGGCTTCCACTGAAGACATCATCCGATGACTTTACTGAAGACATCATCCGATGGCTTTACTGAAGACATCTTCCGATAGACAACAGAACAACAACATTATATAGCAGCTCATCAAGCATTTTATCTCTACACAAAGAAAGATCCGACTACCAAAGAATTTGAGCATGTTACTAAAAATCGTTCAAAACTATTTAAATCCGTGTATTACTCCAAACTTTAGTAAACACCACTATTAAATCCAACAGAGTATCATTATCAGAAAAGTCTCAAATTGAGTTCAAACATCAAAACTACCACTGTCATAGAAACTCACAACATACTTAAATTGAATCATAGTTAACTAAACCTTCTCATCCACTGACACCAGTTAAACCGCCTCATCAATTTACCAGGCCGAAGCATGAATGTACTCCTCCAACCTCATCTATTCATCTGTGCACTCAGGAAAATCACCTGCAGTATCCTCAACAACTACATCACAACACTCATCTATTAGCCTAATGCTAAGTAAGTAAAACAGTAATGAAATGAAATGCTGAAATATAAATTCCTAAACATGCAATTTCTACTTTCTCATCTCAGTTGCATTCACATTCATTCATAAACTGATCTGATCCCTCGGTTTCCTTGGGAGTGAGATCAATCCTCCCAATATTATACATCCTCTACTCGATTAAGGGGTGGATGAATTCCCTTAATAGCTGATCTGATCCCTCAGTTCCCTTGGGAGTGAGATCAATCCTCCTAATGTTATAAATCCCTTCATAAGTTAAGGGATGGATTAGTTCCCTTAATAGTTTGTCTGTCACATTCAGCTCACGCCTTACCATTCCTAACATGGAAATTCATTTTCGTAATCTTTCAAAAAAAACATGATGCATGACATACAAACTCATTCACACGATATATAATCCTACTGTTTTGTGATGTAGGCTCGAAGGCACATGCATACTTCACTTACCTGGCTCTCCTGGAAATCGCTCGGCTGTAAGCTACTTTAGAAGCTCGCTCACCTAAGTTCATAATAGAACATCAATCAAACCTTCACTAAACTTTACCAAAAATTAAACAAAAGAACAAGGAAACCAGTTTGGAACTCTACTGCTTGCACATTCCCATTCATCCCAAAAACCCAAACCTACCCTCATCTACAACATCCTTGAAATCCTCACATTGTACTCCCTCAGTCATCTAACTGCTAAAACGCAAGAGAATGAGGAAAAACGTACCTAAGTTGAAAGAGAATCGAGCAAGAAAATTGTCTAGAGAGCTCTGCTACTTGAGCTGAAAACCCGAAGAAGAAAAGTATGAAATGGTGGCGGCTACAGTGCATTAAACCCAACCCTCTTTCCTTAAATAGGTTATCCACTTAAAATTTCTAATTACCCTTATGCCCTTGCCTAGTCATCCACTAATTTAAAAGAATAGAGAATTAGTTTGATAAAACCGGGTGTTACATATGCAAATGGAGTTCAATGCCCTTCATTCTCAGGGTACTTGGTCGCTTGTTCCGCAACCCAGTGATTATCAGATTATTGGTTGTAAATGGATCTATAAGATCGTCCAGATGGATCGATCGATTGCTTCAAGGCACGTCTTGTTGCCAAAGGTTTCCAACAAACCTCGAGCCTTGATTTTCACGAGACATTCAGTTCCCCGTCATCAAACCAACAACGATTAGACTTATCCTTAACATAGCAATCTCTCGACAGTGGCCCATCAAGCAATTAGACATTCAAAATGTCTTTCTTCACGGCGATCTTCAGAAAGATGTCTATATGTGACAACCTCAGGGCTTCATTGATTCTACTCGGCTTGACCATGTATGCAAATTGCATTGTTCTCTCTACTGTCTTAAGCAATCTCCCTGCGCTTGGTTTCTCAAACTCAGTATGACACTTCTCAATTGGGGTTTTACGCGTTCTAAGGCTGACACATCGATGTTTATATACCATTCCTTCTCTCACATGCTCGTGGTATTAGTGTACGTGGACGACATTATAGTGACCGGCTCATGCTCCACACTCATTTATGACTTGATTACATATTTGTCTCAGCTCTTTGCTATTAAGGATCTTGGCCCGTTACATTTATTCTTGGGTGTTGAAGTCCACTGTCACTGCACTGATTTACATCGGAGCCAAACAAAGTACATTCATGATCTCTTGACAAAAAAGAGGACTGCTTTACTCTAAACCTCAATCTACTCTTCTTGCTCTCCCGCCACTATCTATTCATGATGGTACACCTTTATCTTATGTAACCGAGTAGCGTAGCATACTTGGAGGACTTTAGTATTGCACTATCACACGGTCGGATTTGTCCTTTGCTGTTAATAAATTATGTCAATTTATGCATGCACCTAATGATCTTCATATGAAAGTTGTCAAACGTGTTCTTCCATACTTGCGTGATACTACTCACTTGGGCCTCTTTCTTCAACATAACTCAGACCACACACTCTATTGTTACACTAATGCTGATTGGGCTTCGTGCCCTGATGATCGTCGTAGCACAAGCGTGTACTGTGTATTCCTTGGTCACAACTTAATTTCCTGGTCGTCATCAAAACAACAAGTTGTCTCCTGATCAAGTACTGAGTCTGAATATCGCGTACTTGCAAATGGAGCTGCTGAGTTATTGTGCATCCAATCTTTACTCACCGAGCTACGCCTTCCTACGGGCTCGCCTCTGCTGATATACTGTGACAATATTAGTACTCTCAGCCTTGCATCGAATCCTGTTCTTCATGCTCAATTGAAACATGTGGAAATTGATCAGCATTTCGTTCATGAAAAAGTGACCTATGGATCTTTGAGCCTTGCCTACGCACCCTCTACAAATCATATTGCTGACTGTTTGACGAAGCTGTTGGTTGCTGCTCATTTTCAAGAGCTTCGCAGCAAACTCACGGTCCTTCTTCAATCCGTGTGTTTGTGGGTGGGGGGGGGGGGGGGGGGGGGGGATGTTGAGCCATATCACTAAACCAAATTTACAAAAGTTGTTACAGATTATGTTGCACATTTTGTTAGCATTTGTTATTTCTTTTTCCCTATATTTTTCTTAGCTTTCCACGTGTATTTTTTTCTAATTAGAATCTGCAGATTTGTTAGCCCCTGTACAAATCTCATTTTATATAAATGAAATTACAATACATTTATATCAAATTCCTTCGTACATATCTCTTCTCTCTGTTTTTCTCACAACTGTAAGCTGCGTTAATATCGATGGTCAGTAACTCCATTCGAATAGTTTGTTTCACTACTTGTACTCATCATTGTGAGCCCAAATGGGTCTTTTTTTTTAGCTATGGAAAAACTAAGACTCATTTGTTAGAGTGATCTGGTTTTTCAACAAATAGGGTTTGGTTTTTCCCATTTGTTGGTTTAGTTTTTGGACAGTTTCTGTCAAAGAAACTGCCCACTCGTTTCGCCACTCCCACACGCCCGTTCATTTTCGTAAAAGAAATTGTTTCTCTGCCTATTTATCTCATCGATGGAAAGATAATAACTTAAGAAAAGCATAGAACAAATAGAGAGAGGTCCACATAAGCAAAACGATTTTTCAGAAAAATATACCATTGTATTCTAATCGTTAAGGTTTAAAAGTGACTAAACTCGAAAAAATGAAGGAAAGCAGTTGTCCCTGTCTTAGGCATCAATGGTTGCAGGTAATCAGTTATTTTCGAACTTCGATCTAAACGCTTTAGTTTTCGTATGTAAAACATGTTAGATCGGTATAATTAAGTTTTCATTTGGTATCAGAGCATCCATAGCCTCTGTCTTGGTGTTTAAACGTAAATTGTTTTTAAAATTTTTGATTTTTAAAGTTTACGTTTTGGGCATAAAGTTTACGTTTTGGGCATTATCAAAGTAATTTATCGTTACGAATCACTCATAAAACTGATTACGAGTATTTTGTCGTTAAAATCGTTTCATTTGCTGACCGGAACGATGAGAAAACATAGGATTTACAATCGGGTAGGGTTTCGGGTTGATCCGGGTCAAAATGACCCGGCTAGAGGTTGAAAATGATCTAAACTGTTTTGTCGGAGACTACATGTCGTTTTTTTGACTGCCGAAACTACATGTAGTCTCATGCGAGGTTCTAAGAGTGAGACTGTGAGTTACCACTCGGACAGAACCCCTTAATGATTTTTTTAAGATTTAATTTTTATATTTTCTGTAATCTGCTTTGAGTATAAAAAACTAAAACTATTAAATGTCAAGGACTTGTATGTTTAATAACTTGCGCCTAGAGCATGCGGCCTAAGCGACTTGCCCATTAATTTGTGCATTTTAATTAAATTTGTAATATACGTGCATATTAATATGTTACATATATTTTAATGGGAAAAGTTCAATTTAGTCCCCAACGTATGAGGTCAGTGGTCATTTGGTTCTTAACGTTTATTTTTCACCAAATCAAACCCTAACGTATAAAAAATTTGCAATTTAAACCCTACTGTCAATTTTTTAGTTAAATTTAACAGATTCCTTTCAGATTTTCCAAACTACCCCTCTCTCTCTCTCTCTCTCTCTCTCTCTCTCTCTCTCTCTCTCATCTGAGAAAAATACCCAAAGTTTCCAAAGGTCCCGATTCAATCTGACTCTAGTCCTCCAGAACCTGGTTGGCCTGCACCACGGCCATGGAGAATTCGCCGGATGCTTAATTGCATCCATAAATACCCAAACACGTACTTATTAGCTATCTTCATCTCAAAAGCTGTAATTCCCTTATGGAGATTGAAGAGAGGTTCCCATCGGCGACGGAGAAGGAGATGACGTGCAGAACCCAAGACGATTAGAGTATCGAATCCCTGCGATCTAAAATGCCCACCGGCGCCGAGGAAGAAACCAGGCCACGCCAAGCACAATGATCCGCCTAAGAATGGATATTTCCAGCTGCCAGATCTTGATGCTCTATTTGGCTATATTTCAAAGAGGAGAGAAACCTGCGTTTGAGAAACAACAGATGAACATCCAGCCTTTGTTTCTTCCTATGTGTATGTTGATTTTAGTTTACCTCAAACGGGTAATATAGCTGTGTATTCTCGAAGCTTAAGATTGAATGTTCTACAGTTTTGATTCGCGAATCTGTTCCTCTTGTTCTTCTTCGTATTCACATGATTTTGAGATATAATTCTGGCGTTGACTTGAATGGATATTTCAGAGAGAGAGAGAGAGAGAGAGAGAGAGAGAGAGAGAGAGAGGTAGTTTGGGAAATTTGAAAAGAATCTATTAAATTTAACTAAAAAATTGACGGTAGGGTTTAAATTGCAAACGTTTTATACGTTAGGGTTTGATTTGGTCAAAAATAAACGTTAGGGACCAAATGACCATTGACCCCATACGTTGGGGACTAAATTGAACTTTTCCCTATTTTAATTTATTATGCATGCATAGTTCACTATATTATGTGTACAAAATAAATATGAATATGTTATAACTAAATTTCATGTTCATTTAGTTTTTTTTTTTAATTATTTATTTAGTTTTGCATACATATTTTAGTTTTTATTATGTTTTGTAATATAATATAAATAATGACATGAAATTAAAGTTTGTGATAATTTAAATGTCTAGTGATTAATATAATTTTATTTAATTGAAGAGTAGCCACAACATCTTTGATTATATAAAATTATATATTAAGTATGAAAAATCACATTATGACATTTATTGTAATTAATCTTATAAATATGGTAAAGTTCATCTCACAAAAAATTTTATTATATTTATGTGATTAATTAGAATAAAATATCAATTTATTTTTTTCTTAATTACCCACATGAATTAAGAAAGAGGATGTTTGATAGTTTTATTATTTTGATGAAAATGAATTTTATTGAATTAGAGTTTTAGCAAAAATACAAGTTTTCTGTCACTAGATTCATTATAGTATAATTTACATTGGTAAAACATGACGTTCAGTTTTGCCTTTTTACTAAGCATGTGTAATTTAATTTTGCAACTATACATTTTCAGAGTTTTTTCTGATATAAAATGCAATATACCTGAATTAATGGGTGATAATTATAAAGTATGGAAAGAGAGGATTCTTCTTCATTTGGGGTGTATGGACATCGATTATGCTATACGGAAAGACAGGCCAATTATTAATCCAACCAGCACTCCACATGATCCTGCTCTTTATGAACGTTGGAAACCTTCAATTCACCTTAGTGCGATGTTCTTAAAGACTAAAATAGTTGCTCGTATTCGTGGTTCTGTTGAGCAGCATAATGATATTGTGGCATTATTGAAGGCTAAAGAAGAGCAATATGAGATTTCAAATAAGGCACTTGCTACTACCCTCATGATGAAAATTTCATCCTTAAGGCTCACTTCAGTTACAAGTGTGTGTAACCACGTAATGCAGATGAGAGACATTGCAGCTCAACTTAATACACTTGAGGTTGATATGTCTGATTCTTTCTTGGTGCACTATATTCTAAATACTCTTCCACAGACAAACGATCCTTTTAAAATCTTTTACAACACACATAAGAATAAATGGTCTATTAATGAACTTACGACCATGTATATTCAAGAGGAAGGGAAACTGATTATGGAAAGAGATAATGGTGCATTCATGACGACCTACGGAAAGAAAAAGACTCAATATAAAAAAAAAGGAGTTCAACAAGGAAATCAAGTGTTATTTCTGTGACAAGAAATTGCACATAAAGAAAGATTGCACCAAATTTATGACATGACTTGAAAACAAAGGTACGTCAACCTCATTTGTTTGATATGAATTTAATATGACTCATATTATTTATATAACACATGGTGGATTGATTATGGTTCTACAATCCACATTTCGAATACCTTGCAAGTTATGTGAAATCTTCGAAAACCAGTGGGAAGTGAACAAAGCATCTATTCAGAAAGCAAGATGTGTTCATATGTGGAAGCTGTTGGAACATGTAGTTTAGTTCTCAGCAGTGGTTTTATTTTGATTGTGGAAAAAACTTTGTTTATTTCTAGTTTTTTTAGGAACTTAATTTCAGTTTCAAGACTTGTACCTTAAGAGTTTTCCTTTACTTTTTCAGATGTAAATTTCAGTTTATTTTACAAATCTGATCTTGTTGGAAAGTGTACAATGTCTAATGGTCTTTTTTCTATTAATTTACAACATGATACCACTAATAATGATATGCATATTCACAATGGTATGAAACAATGTGTTATAGATGAGTGTTCGTCTGTGTAGTGGCACCGGAAATGAGAGTTCCTCTATGTTGTGGCACCGGAGATTGAGAAATATTTTCATACAGAGAAATAAGAGATTGGTAGATGATAAGGTACTTAGTACTTTAGACTTTACTGATTTTGATACATGTTTGGATTACATTAAGGGAAAGCAGACCAACGTATCTAAAAAAGGTACAAAGAGGAGTTCTGGGGTATTAGAGATCATACATTCATATATTTGTAGTCTTGTTATAAACTCAAACGATCCGAAATACTTCATCTATTTCATTGATGATTACTCTTGATACATGTATTTCTACTTGGTTCAGAATAAAAATGAAGCATTAAATGCCTTTAAGATTTTCAAGACAAAAGTAAAGAAACAATTTGGTAAGCAAATTAAGATCGTAAGGACTGATAGAGGTGAAAATTTTATGGTAGATACACTGGGGAACAAGCACCTGGTCTGTTTGCTAGATTTCTTCAAGAGCACAAAATTGTTGCTTAATACACTATGTCTAGTTCTCCAGATCAGAATGGTGTGGCAGAAAGAAAAAATCAAACATTATTAGACATGGTGAGGAGTATATGTAGAAACTTCAAGCTTTCTTATTTCTTGTCGTCTGATGCTCTTAAGACGACTGCATATATATTAAATTGAGTTCTAATCAAGGCTGTTGAAAAGAGGCCATTTGAGCTATGGAAAGGTTAGAAACCAAGTTTACGATATATATCCATTTGGGGATGCCCATCTGAGGTTAGAATTTATAACTCACAAGAAAAGAAACTAGACTCAAAGACCATTAGTGGGTATTTCATTGGATATCCTGAAAGGTCTAAGAGTTATAGATTCTATTGTCCATCTCATATCACTAGGATTGTAGAATCAAGAAATGTAAAATTTCTTGAGACTAACTTGACTAGTGAGAGTGATCGATTTCAAGATATTGATGTTCAACCTTCTAATTAAAGTGATAGATTCATTGTTGTGCATAACACTCCTTGACTCCAAGCGAGTGCTGATGTAGCACCCGGTTTCAATTAAACCGAATTTAACTTATCAATTAATGATGTGCAATTTCATGGAAGAATTGGGAGAGTTATTGGTTAGGTTAATGAGTGACTAAGCGAGGGCATTTATGTAAATATGACAATTTAAAAGTAGATGACCTATTTAAGGGAAGGGGTTTAGAGATTTATGCACTGTAGCCGCCACTGTTTCATCATTTATTCCTTTTCGGTGTCCAGCTCAAGCTCAGTGGAGCTCTCGACGAATCTTCCACCAGACTCTTCTTCTATCTAAGTAAGCTTTCCCCATTTCTTATATTTTAGCAGTTAGATAGCCGAGGGAGTCCAATGCGAGGGTTTCGAAGATGCTATCGATGAGTGTCAGTTTTAATTTAGTGCAGTATCGGGAATGCATTATGACCAGAGTTCTCAATTAGTTTCCTTAGGTCTCTGGTTGAATAGGATGAAGTTTAGTGAATGTTTAATTAATAATCAGTTTATGGATTTAGGTTCGAGCTAATTCCCGGAGGAGATTTCAACCAAACCATCCAGAAGACCAGGTAAGTAAAGTATGCATGTGCCTTCGGGCCTACATCACAAAACAGTAGGGTTATGAATTTGGGGAATGATTTTGTATGTCATGCATCATGTTTTTGAAAGATTACGAAAATGAATTTCCATGTAAGAAAGATAAGGTATGAACTGAATGTGACAGACAAACTATTAAGGGAACTAATCCACCCCTTAACTTATGAAGGGATTTATAACATTGGGAGAATTGATCCCACTTTCAAGGGAACAGAGGGATCAGATCAGCTATTAAGGAAATTCATCCGTCCCTTAATCGAGTAAAGGATGTATAACATTGGGAAAATTGATCCACTTCCCAAGGGAACCGAGGGATCAAATCAGCTTATGAACGTATGTGAATGCAACTGAGATGAGAAAGTAGAAATTTGCATGTTTAGGAATTTATGTTTCAGCATATCATTTCATTACTGCTTTATTTGCTTAGCATTAGGCTAATAGATGAGTTTTGTGATGTAGGTGAAGAAGTGACAGCAGGTGAATCCTCTGAGTTCATTGAGGGATAGATTGGTTGGGGGTGCATATTCATGCCACGGATGTGGTACTTGATGAGGCGGTTTAACTGATGTCTGTTGGAGTGAAGGTGTAGTTGATAATGTTTCGATTTGAATAGGTTGAGTTCTCATGACAGTAGTTGTTTCAATGTTTTGAAAATGTTTTGAGTTGTCTTTTCTGATAATAGTATTCTGCTGAGATTTGATGTTGGCACTTGCTGGATTGTTTGAGTAATGCATTGGTTAGAATGGTATTTGAATGATTTCAGTAATGTAAGTAGATTCTTTTCTGTAGTTAGAGTCGTGTTGTATAGCAAGGAGTTGTGGGCATGTCGCTCTGTTCTATATCGGTAGCTGTCGAGTTATAGTTATGTCGTCTATCAGAAGATGTCTTCAGTAAAGTCATCGGATGATGTTTTAGTAAAGTTATCGGAAGATGTCTTCAGTGGAAGCCATCAGATGATATAGAAAGAAATTTGTCGTTTAGTGATCAGTGTATGTAGTTTGTTTTATCGGAAGATGTTGTTTTGTTCACTATTGGTAGATGAAGTCTACCGGCAGATGTCGAGTCGTCGTTCTATTCACTATCGGTAGATGAAGTCTATCGGAAGATGTCGGGTTATAGTTAAGTTGTCTATCGGAAGATATAAGTAGAGAGTTTGTCGTTTAGTGATCGGCGTATGCAGTTTACTCAATCAGAAGGTGTAGGTTTAAGTCCATCGGATGATGTCTCAGTAAACTCATCGGTAGATGCGTGATGACGTCATCGGTAGATGTAGGAGGACTTTGTCGTTTAACCACCGGAAGAAGCCTTCTATTTCCTGTTTCATTCTTTTCCGTTGACTTTATTCATCGGCAGATGAATTTGATTTCTGTGACTTCTTAAGTATTTCACGATTTAAACCTCTATTTCTTTTTGGTCGATTAACTCTTAACATTTCGAACGATTATCCTAGCGACGTTTTTCACAGTTTTGCTTATCTCTATTATTGTCCAAATGAATTCCGCTGCAAGTTTTAAATGTTTATTTACTTTTGGATTCTAACTTATGTCAAGAGTCGACTGTTGAGAGAATTTTTTTTTTAAAATACGGATGAAATTTCTTAGTCATGTACGGGCTTTTGAGTAACGAGCCGGGTTCAGATAACTCGGGGCGTTACAGCTGAACAATCAATAAATGAAATTCCACAAGTTGCTGATGATAATCTTATAGATCAAATTCTTGAGGAAGTTTCAAAAATTGTTGATCAACTAGTTGAACAACAAATTTCTCAAGAAAATGTTGAAACAACACTACATAATCTATTAGAGTAAAGAAATAAGCTATTCCTAGTAATTATGTGATGTAACTACAGGAATCAAATTACAACGTGGGAGCCGAAAATGATACTGGGACGTTTTCACAGGTCATAAGTTGTCGTGAATCAACTTTATGGTATGATGTCATGAAAGAAGAAATGAATTCTATAAATTTAAACGGAGTCTGTGATCTTGTTGAGTTGTATGATGATGTAAATGCCATAGGATGTAAATGGGTCTTTAAGACTAAGAAATACTCATTAGGCAACATCGAAAGATATAAAACAAGACTCGTTGCTAAATGATTCACACAAAAGGAATGAATCGATTGCAAAGAGATTTTTTCTCCTGTATCTAAAAAATATTCTCTTCGCATAATTTTGGCATTGGTTGCACATTTTGAATTTGAGTTGCAACAAATAGATTTGAAAACAGTTTTTTTCAATGGAGATCTAGAGAAAGAGGCTTATATGAAATAACCTAAAAGATTCTCCTCAAGTGAAGGTGAACAATTAGTGTGCAAGCTTAATAAATCCATATATAGATTGAAACAAGCCTCATGTCAGTGGTACTTTAAGTTTCATAATATTATCTCTACATTTGGTTATAATCAATGTATATACCAGAAGGTTAGTGGGAGCAAAATTTGTTTCTTAGTCCTATATGTGGATGATAATTTACTTACATCTAATGATAAAGGTTTATTGCATGAGCTGAAACGATTTATCTATGAAAATTTTGATATGAAGGACATTGGTGATGCTTCCTATGTCATTGGTATTAAGATTCATCGAGACAGATTTTGAGGTTGTCTGGGATTGTCACAGAAAACTTATATCGATAAAATTTTAGAAAGATATTGGATGAAAGATTGTTCAACTAGTGTAGCTCCTATTGTGAAGGGTGACAATTTCCATGAGAACCAGTGCCTGAAGAACGATCTTGAGAGGGAGCAAATGAAGAACATTCCATATGTTTCGGTTGTTGGAAGTTTGATGTATGCTCAGGTATGCACAAGACTTGACATTGCATTTGTTGTTGAAATGTTAGGTCGATATCAGAGTAACCTAGGTAAAGACCATTGGACTGTTGCAAAGAAATTTTTACTGTATCTTCAAGGAACCAAAGACTACATGTTTACCTATAGACGGACTGATAGCTTAAATGTAATTGGCTACTCTGATTCAGACTTTGTTGGTTTCGTTGATTCTCATAAATCAACATCAAGACATATTTTTATGTTTGCCAGTGGCGCTGTATCTTAGAGAAGTGCAAAATAGAGATTGACTGCCACATCCAGTATCAAGGCTAAGTTCGTATCATGTTTTGAGGCTAATTCGCATGGTGTATGGATCAAGAGTTTTATTTCAAGGTTAGAATCGTGGATTCTATTCGTAGGCTACTAAAAATATATTGTGACAATTCAGCTGCTGTCTTTATAGCTAAAAATAACAAAAGTGGAAGTTGAAGTAAGCATATCGACATTAAGTATTTGGTCATAAGAGAACATGTTAAGGACGCCATAGTGGTCATCAGACACATTAGCACTGAATTGATGGTCACCGATTCTTTGATTAAGGGAACATGTTAAGAAAGCCACATTGGTCATCAGACACATTAGCACTAAATTGATGGTCACCGATTCTTTGACTAAGGGCATGTCACCGTTGAAATTTAAGAATCATGTAGTTAAAATGAGACTGGTTCCACTATGTAATTTTCGTTGTAAGAACGAATGTTGATAAACTCTTCTTATGATATTTTTCATGTTGATATTAATTTATGTGCACATTTATTTTGAGAAATATAATTAAGTATTGGACCTAGAATAAAGATAAGGTTTATTCAATAAGTTTATAGGCAATAAAGAAGGAACATAATGTATTGTGGTACATGGAAGATAATTCTTGATTATATTAAAAGAACTTATCGCTATGATTCATGTATTGTGTTTTTTTAATAGAGAAATAATGTAAACTACAAACCAAGTGGGAGAATAATAGAGTGGATTGGTTTTTCAACAAATGGGGTTTGGTTTTTCCCATTTGTTGGTTTGGTTTTGTGACAGTGTCTGTCAAAGAAACTGCCTACTTGTTTCCCCACTCCCACACGCCCATTCAATTTCGTAAAAGAAACTATTTCTTTTACCATTTCTCCTTGATGGAAGGAGATAATAACTTAAGAAAAGCTGAAAACAAAGAGAGACAGAGGTCCACCTAAGCCAAACGATTTTTCAGAAAAATACATCATTGTATTCTAATCGTTAAGGTTTAGAAGTGACTAAATTCGGAAAAAAGAAGGAAAGCAGTTGTCCTTGTTTTAGACATCAATGGGTGGGGGTAATTCGGTTATTTCTGTACTTCGATCTAAATGCTTTAGTTTTTGTATGTAAAGCATGTTAGATCGGTATAATTAAGTTTTCATCATTTCCTTTCTTGCCTTGAGGGAGAATTGTGCTCGAAGCATTAATTCTTACTTCATCAGTTATTTGGTCCTTAACTGGCTATACTTTCTAGGCCTCAAGGAAGGGCAAGGACTTCAGCTACCTTGGACCATTCTTGTTTACATGCCTTATGGTTCTCATTTTGACTGGTTTTATCTAGGTTCCCACCTTTTCTTTTATCAGTGAACTTTTAGTTCATCATAATATTAGATCAACCTTTTCTTTCATCTCAGTAGCATCGATATTTCTGAGTCAAATTTGGGGACTAGCGGTGCGTTATATCATCCAATACTTCAAATAGGTTAAACTTCTACCTCCTTGTACATGCGGAATGCCATGATCAAACAACAGGAATTATAAGCATACTAGTGTTGCTTTGTGGACTCATTATTTTTTATGATAACCTTGCTTAAGATACCATTATTGTTATTAAACTGAATTTTTTGCATTCATTATCGATTATTTGATCGTTGAATTGATTGAAATTTCATGTAATACCCGGCTTTATGGGATTTTATATTATATTATATGATGACATTTTTGTAAATATGTCAAATCATGTCAGTTTTGCAAAAAGAAAACGTCATTAGAATCCTAACGATTAATAGGAATTTTAGGAAATTTACTGGATTTTTTGGAGTAATAACGCTATATTCCGAGTAATTAAGTTTCTCGTAATATAAAGGACGTTTTAGTAAAAATAGTAAATGAGATCCGATTTGCGAACGGACACAAATAATAAGTTGGACTTATTGGTGAAATAAGGAGATTTGGTGAAACCAAAAAGCTAGCCAATTAACAGAACGAAGGACGAAACAAATAGAAATGAGAGCTAAGGGTATTTTGGTAATTTGTCAAACCAAATTATAATAAATCAAAAGCTTTTCTTCTTCTCCATCACTTCTTCTTCTTCTCTGTTCTTCACGAAACCGCTAGAGAGCATTTCCTCTCTACCGTCGACACCTCCTCCATTCCGACCTCCGATTCGTGCTCCGTTTGTCTCGTTTTCTTCGTGTTTTCTCCTCCTCTCGCAACCTTAGGTATGAATCTACGATTCTAGAGTGCTAGTTTTCAGTTTTTGCGAAGTTTAACTGTTAGGGTTTACGATTAGGGTTTTGTTAAAAATGCGATTTAAGGTTCGAAATTTATAGGTTTTCCGTGATTAAGTATAAATTGAACGTATTGGACGTTATTGGATGAATCTAATTGATTTAGGAAAAATGTTAGATTTTGTGAAATTTTGAGATTTGGGGAAAAACTCGTAAATTTGGAATTTGAGGTGCCGAGCGTGATTTGCTCGATGAAATAGTTCAATGAATTGAAATTAAGCTTTAGGAAATTTCTTTAGTTAAGGTTTTGTCAATTTGGACGTTTAGAAGCTTAAACTCGTTTTAACGTCGATGATTCTAAATTGCCTTAGGTGAACGACTCTCGTGGACAGAGCTCGAAGTTCAGCGCGCTCAAGGTAAGTTCTCGTGACTTACTCTGGCCGATTGGCCTACACCGTACTTCGATGTCGCGTCGAGGATCTTAGAGTATTGTGTGTTTAAATTGCTTTGGTTGGGTAGCTAGGTTTAAACGTTTTTGTACGTTATTTCCTTTACAGTCTTGATGGTACGCATGCTTGATTGTTTACATTTATATTGAACTGTTCATGTATCACGTATTTCAACTTGGCATGAAAATGAATTTCCACACGATGTTTTCAGAAAATCGATGTGGCCCAGAAATTGGGGGCTATCGATCTATTGTGCGGGCCGATTAAGGGTCTGGCAGATACCACATCTCATGTAATGTAATTAATGAACGTAATCTGTTATCTGGTCACGCGAGGTGGGGCTCAGGCACGGCTGTACGTGTTGTAAGCGTGTACCCCCCTCCTCTAACCGCACGCGGTAGTCCAACCGCTGGATGGGCCCCCTTCGGTTAGGGGGATGAGATCTCAGTGATATCCTGTCTGCGACGCTCTGTATGTTATGCATGATTTCTGAACTCCATATGCACTGCACGCATCTGCATTTACGTAGGATTTACTGAGCCTTTAGCTCATAGTGTGTCTGTATGGTGTAGGTGACGTTTTAGGTGACATCGAGCCAGGTGAGGACGACGTTCCTCCTCCTGATGTGTGAGGCAGTTGGCGGAAGATGGGTTGCGGTTGTGTGTTGCGCAGTCGATGCTTAATCGACCCGTGGGGATGTATGTATGCATTTTGAGGGTATTGGGTTATTTTGGGTATATATGTATAAAGTTAGAACATTTTAGGATGATTGGATCTGATAGTGGATAGGTTTATGTTGATGTTTTAAACGTTTTGAAAACTGTTTTATAATCGTTTGGAAAGTCTATTTTGGAACTGCTAGGGATTTAAAACAGGAGGATTTTGTCGATTTTTAAACGTATCCATGCAGTTCGTTTTTATGAAAGTTTAATGTGGGTTTAGATCGTTTAAATAGGGTGCAGGGATGGAAAGTAAGGGGTGTTCTGCTCTCTGGAATGCGATTCCAGAGAGCAATCTTTATTATGTGTTTTGCTCTCTGGAATTGATTCTAGAGAGTATGTGTTAAAAATAGAAGAGAATAAAAAAGAAGAAAGGAGTGGCGATGGGTTTCGGGAGTGGAGGAGCGACTGGTCGCCTCTCCTGGTTTTTGAAGCCGCGACTGATCGCTGCACAGAGGGGCAACTGATCCCCCCTGCTGGTTGTAGCATCAGCAATCGATCTCCTTCATTTGGAGATCAATCGCCCTTCTCCTTTGCCGTGGGCTTTGACCCTTCTGCCCTCCCCTGTTAATTGTTTGTTTTAATTAATTTTAATTGTTTTAAATTGTTTTAAGTTATAAATGGTTTAGTTTTAAATGGTTTAAAACGTAGACTTCAACTCCGATTCCGGTTTAACTTCCGCTTAGAGTTTAGTTAAGTATAAGGATAAAAAAAAGAAGAAGATAGGTACGGAAAAATGGGTACAGTTTTAGGGATGTTACAATTATGGTATCAAAGCCCCCGGGTTTTAAAATCAGTTCTTTAGACTGCTCGACTGCACAGCCACTACGCGGACATCCTTCCTCAACTGTAAGTACGTTTTCTGCTTTTTCTGATTTAGATTTCTTAGAATTGTTTGCTTTGATTTTATAGGAGTTATAAATTATGGTTCGAGGAAAAGATCCTCGGGATGACGCGCTTGATCGACTTACGGAGTTGCTAGACCGCCAGTCTCAGCACATGGACCGCCAAGCACAACAAATCGAGAGTCTAGTAAATCGGGAGAACCAGAGGACCCAGGATTTAATAGTTCCCAATAATCAAGGTATGCAGAAGTTTCAGAGTCTACGGCCTCCAGTGTTCGATGGCCGATCATCGGATCCAAATATTGCGGGGGAATGGATTCGAGTGATGGAGGATATGCTGAGTTATGCAGAGGTAGGGAACGGGAGTAAGGTGGCTTATGTTACCTTCCACCTGGCATTAGACGCCCGTTTCTGGTGGGATTCGATCAAGACGACGACGGACGTATCAGTTATGACGTGGGAGCGGTTTAAGACCGTGTTCTTTGACAAGTATTTTAGCCGCACAGTGAGAGTGGCGAAGAGGAATGAGTTTACGTAGCTGAAGCAGACAGGTTCAGTTGCAGAGTATATCTGGAAGTTCGAGTCCTTATCGCGATTTGCTCCGCGCTTCGTCAGCGACAATGAAGAGAAGGTGCACCAGTTTATGGAGGGACTTAATCCAGAGATTCGAATGCACGTTATTGTATCAGGTATTATTGATGTGCCCTATTCTGATGTCATAGCTAGATCTCTGGATATTGAGGCTGCCAGAGCTACTTGTGTTAGACCGAGGGAGCCAGCTAAGGGCTCCTTCCCAGAGATTCGTCCTCAGTCACGGGGTTGGCAACCCAGAGCACCACAGCCCCAACAGCAGCAAAGGGGTGTAAAGAGACCTCTAGAGGGAGGCAACGATAGAGGCAAGGGCAAGCAGGTACAGAGGACTTCTCAGATACCGTGGTGTCCTATATGCCAGAGGGAGCACAGTGGTGAGTGCCGTGTTGGCACTAATAGATGTTTTAGATGTGGGGAGATTGGCTATTACGTTAAGGATTGCCCAAAGCCAGGCCGCGATCAGTTGAGTGGAGATCAGAGGAGAGTCATGCCTAGGATTTTTGCCTTCATAGAGCCTGGTGATGTCGATAACGAGGATCAACCTGCCGTGATAGCAGGTACTATATTGATTATGGGCGTAGCTGTGTTTTCTTTGTTAGACACGGGGGCTACGCACTCTTTTGTTTTCACTGCTTGTGTGTCTAGATTGAAGCTTGCGCCTGAGTTAGCAGAATGCGAATATAGTGTGATGCTACCTTCGGGAGAGCGTATGCAGTCAGGTCGGGTGGTCCAGGGCAATATTATCTCGATTGGGGACAGAACCCTCTATGCTCGCCTTATTGTTATGGGCATAGAGCATTATGATCTTATCTTGGGATGGACTGGCTGTCACAGCACTTCGCCACCATCGATTGTCGATCCGGGATTGTCACCTTTCGACCCCCGGGTAAAGCCGAGTTTTCTTATCAGGCGATGAACAGATTGAGTAGCTCGCCTATTTCTTATTCCATGATGGTCAACGAGCAGTTTAAAGGTCAGTGCTCTATTTATTTGGCCTCAATATTTGATGTTCAGTTACTCAGTGAAATAAAGCCGAGCGACATTCCTATAATCAGAGAGTTCTCTGGTATATTCCTCGATGATCTTCCCGGGTTACCGCCAGACCGGGAGATTGAGTTCACTATTGATGTCTATCCGAATACCGCGCCAAGGTTTAAAAACCCGTATCGGTTGGCACCAGCTGAGTTGAGAGAGCTGAGGACTCAGCTTGATGAGTTGTTAGAGAAGGGTTTCATTCGACCCTGTGTTTCGCCCTGGGGTGCGCCCGTTCTGTTTGTCAAGAAGAAAGACGGGACCCTCAGGATGTGCATCGATTACAGAGAGTTGAATAAGCTTACAGTGAATAATAAGTATCCACTGCCCCGGATTGATGATTTATTTGATCATCTGTAAGGTGTCCGAGTATTCTCGAGGATTGATCTACGCTCGGGTTACAATCAGTTAAAGGTCCGGAAGGATGATATACCGAAAACGGCATTCCGAACGAGGTATGGGCATTACGAGTTCCTTGTCATGTCTTTTGGACTTACTAATACCCCTGCAGCGTTTATGGATTTGATGAACCGTGTCTTCAAGGAGTATCTGGACAAGTTCGTGGTGGTTTTCATCGACGACATTCTGATATACTCTAAGACGAAGGAAGAACACGAGGAGCACTTGAGGATAGTCCTGAGGACCCTATGTCAGCACCAGTTGTATCTGAAGTTCTCCAAATGCGAATTTTGGTTGGATCAGGTCAGCTTTCTTGTCCATGTCGTGTCGCAGAATGGAGTTTCTGTTGATCCGAGCAAAGTTCAGGTGGTCAGGGATTGGCCACAGCCGAAGAACGTACGTGAGGTGCGTGGATTTCTTGGATTAGCCAGTTATTATCGGAAGTTTATAGAGGGATTTTC
This sequence comes from Begonia masoniana, assembly GCA_022432975.1. NCBI lineage: Eukaryota > Viridiplantae > Streptophyta > Magnoliopsida > Cucurbitales > Begoniaceae > Begonia > Begonia masoniana. The sequence goes on along the minus strand of CM039503.1, from coordinate 46,712,570 downwards.
GAAGATCGCACTTCCTCTTTCACGATTGACTCGGAAGAACGAGAGATTTATATGGTCGGCTGCTTGTGACAGCAGTTTTATGGAGTTAAAGCAGAGATTGACCACCGCTCCAGTATTGGCGCTACCTGTTGAAGGTGACAAGTTTAGTATTTATTGTGATGCGTCTGGAGTTGGACTCGGTTGTGTATTGATGCAGGAGGGGAAAGTTATTACTTATGCTTCTCGGCAGCTGAAGCCGTACTAGCAGAATTACCCTACGCACGACCTTGAGTTAGAAGCTGTGGTCTTCGCACTGAAGATATGGAGACATTATTTATATGGGCAGCAGTGCGAGATATTTTCCGGCCACAAGAGCTTGAAGTATTTATTTACACAGAAGGAGCTGAATATGCGACAGAGACGATTGCTTGAGTTTGTCAAAGATTATGATTTTGATATCAAGTACCATCCAGGAAAGGCGAACAAGGTTGCTGATGCTTTGAGTAGAGTGCCTTCTACGAGTCAGCCTTCACTAGCTGCGATGTCAGTTACGCTGCGCTCTGAGATTGAGAGGTTTGATGTGGAGATAGTGGCAGAGTTGTCCAGTATACTCACCAACATTTCTCTTAGGCCGACCATTCTGGATAGGATACGCGAAGCTCAGCAGAATGATACGGAGTGTGAGGAGCTTCGATCGAGTATGACGTTGGGTGACTCGTCGGATTTTCACTTATCAGATGATGGTGTTCTGAAGTTCAGGCATAGGTGGTACGTGCCTAACGACGAGGATCTGAAGAAGGAGATATTGGCCGAGGCACATTCTTCGGCTTATTCTGTGCACCCGGGAAGTACTAAGATGTACCGGGATTTAAAGCAACATTTCTGGTGGCCGAACATGAAGAGAGAGGTCGCCAAGTACGTTGACACCTGTTTAGTCTGTCAGCAGGTAAAGGCAGAGCACCAGAGACTGGCCAGAACATTATTGCCACTGCCGATTCCGGAGTGGAAGTGGGAGCAGATTTCCATGGATTTCATTGTGGGGCTCCTGAGGACGACGAAGGGCCATGACGGCATATGGGTTATTGTGGACCGATTGACAAAGTCGGCTCACTTCTTATCTGTGAAGATGGCGTCTTCTATGGATCAGCTCGCTGAGCTCTTTGTGCAGGAGATTGTTAGGCTTCACGGTGTTCCAGTTTCGATAGTCTAAGATCGTGATCCGAGATTTACTTCAAAGTTCTGGAAGAGCCTGCATAAAGCTATGGGGACTCAGCTTAATTTCAGCACGGCCTTTCATCCTCAGACTGATGGTCAGACAGAGAGGACGAATCAGATTCTTGAGGATATGCTCAGAGCGTGTGTGCTGGAGTTTCAGGGCTCGTGGAGCCGATATTTGCCTCTGATTGAGTTCTCGTACAACAACAGCTTCCAGGCTACGATTGGCATGGCTCCGTACGAGGCGTTGTATGGTCGGAAGTGTAGGTCTCCATTATATTAGGACGAGGTTGGCGAGGCCAGCATCATTGGTCCAGAGATTCTACAGCAAACGGCAGAGAAGATTACCATTATCCGACAGCGTATTGAGGTAGCTCAGAGCCGACAGAAGAGCTATGCTGACACTAGACGGAGAGAGCTAGAGTTTGACGAAGGTGACGAGGTTTATCTTAAAGTTTCTCTGTTCAAAGGCGTTATGAGATTTGGAAGGAGGGGCAAGTTAAACCCTCGTTATGTGGGGCCCTTTCCTATTCTGAAGAAGATCGGGAAATTGGCGTACAGACTACAGCTTCCGGCTTCTATGGAGGGTATCCACGACGTATTCCATGTATCTATGCTTCGGAGGTGTTTGCGCGATCCATCGCATATCGTGGAGGCAACAGAGATCAAGGTACAGCCTACCTTGACTTATGAGGAGAGGCCGGTACGTATTTTGGAGTCTTCCATCAAAGTTTTGCGCAACAAGGAGATTCCGCTAGTCAAAGTCCTATGACGGAACCACGAGGTGGAAGAGGCGACTTGGGAGCGACAGCAGGATATGATGACTAAATATCCTGAATTGTTTGTATGATTTAATTTTGTGGACAAAATTCTAAATAAGGTGGGTGGAATGTAATACCCGGCTTTACGGGATTTTATATTATATTATATGATGACATTTTTGTAAATATGTCAAATCATGTCAGTTTTACAAAAAGAAAATGTCATTAGAATCCTAACAATAATAGGAATTTTAGGAAATTTACGGGATTTTTCGGAGTAATAACGCTATATTCCGAGTAATTAAGTTTCTCGTAATATAAAGGACGTTTTAGTAAAAGTAGTAAATGAGGTCCGATTTGCAAACGGATAGTTTTAATAAATCACAAATAATAAGTTGGACTTATTGGTGAAATAAGGAGATTTGGTGAAACCAAAAAGCTAGCCAATTAACAGAACGAAGGATGAAACAAATAGAAATGAGAGCTAAGGGTATTTTGGTAATTTTCCAAACTAAATTATATTAAATCAAAAGCTTTTCTTCTTCTCCCTCACTTCTTCTTCTTCTCTGTTCTTCACGAAACCGCTAGAGAGCATTTCCTCTCTGCCGTCGACGCCCCCTCCATTCCGACCTCTGATTCGTGCTCCGTTCGTCTCGTTTTCTTCGTGTTTTCTCCTCCTCTCGCAACCTTAGGTATGAATTTACGATTCTAGAGCGCTAGTTTTCAGTTTTTGCGAAGTTTAACGGTTAGGGTTTACGATTAGGGTTTTGTTAAAAATGCGATTTAAGGTTCGAAATTTATAGGTTTGTCGTGATTAAGTATAAATTGAACGTATTGGACGTTATTGGATGAATCTAATTGATTTAGGAAAAATGTTAGATTTTGTGAAATTTCGAGATTTGGGGAAAAACTCGTAAATTTGGAATTTGAGATGCCGAGCGTGATTTGCTCGATGAAATAGTTCAATAAATTGAAATTAAGCTTTAGGAAATTTCTTTAGTTAAGGTTTTGTCAATTTGGACATTTAGAAGCTTAAACTCATTTTAACGTCGATGATTCTAAATTGCCTTAGGTGAACGACTCTCGTGGACAGAGCTCGAAGTTCAGCGCGCTCAAGGTAAGTTCTCGTGACTTACTCTGGCCGATTGGCCTACACCGTACTTCGATGTCGCGTCGAGGATCTTAGAGTATTGTGTGTTTAAATTGCTTTGGTTGGGTAGCTAGGTTTAAACATTTTTGTAGGTTATTTTCTTTACAGTCTTGATGGTACGCATGCTTGATTGTTTACATTTATATTGAACTGTTCATGCATCACGTATTTTAACTTGGCATGAAAATGAATTTCCGCACGATGTTTTCAGAAAACCGATGTGGCCCAGAAATTGGGGGCTATGGATCTATTATGCGGGCCGATTAAGGGTCTGGCCGATACCACATCTCATGTAATGTAATTAATGAACGTAATCTGTTATCTGATCACGCGAGGTGGGGCTCAGGCACGGCTGTACGTGTTGTAAGCGTGTACCCCCCTCCTCTAACCGCACGCGGTAGTCTGACCGCTGGATGGGCCCCCTTCGGTTAGGGGGATGAGATCTCGGTGATATTCTGTCTGCGACGCTCTGTATGTTATGCATGATTTCTGAACTCCATATGCACTGCACGCATCTGCGTTTACGTAGGATTTACTGAGCCTTTAGCTCATAGTGTGTCTGTATGGTGTAGGTGACGTTTTAGGTGACATCGAGTCAGGTGAGGACGACGTTCCTCCTCCTGATGTGTGAGGCAGTTGGCGGAAGATGGGTTGCGGTGGTGTGTTGCGCAGTCGATGCTTAACCGACCCGTGGGGATGTATGTATGCATTTTGAGGGTATTGGGTTATTTTTGGTATATATGTATAAAGTTAGAACATTTTAGGATGATTGGATCTGATAGTTGATAGGTTTATGTTGATGTTTTAAACGTTTTGAAAACTGTTTTATAATCGTTTGGAAAGTCTATTTTGGAACTGCTAGGGATTTAAAACAGGAGGATTTTGTCGATTTTTAAACGTATCCATGCAGTTCATTTTTATGAAAGTTTAACGTGGGTTTAGATCGTTTAAATAGGGTGCAGGGATGGAAAGTAAGGGGTGTTCTGCTCTCTAGAATGCGATTCCAGAGAGCAATCTTTATTATGTGTTTTGCTCTCTGGAATCGATTCCAGAGAGTATGTGCTAAAAATAGAAGAGAAGAAAGAAGAAGAAAGGAGTGGCGACGGGTTTCAGGAGTGGAGGAGCGACTGGTCGCCTCTCCTGGTTTTTGAAGCCGCGACTGATCGTTGTACAGAGGGGCGACTGATCGCCCCTGCTGGTTGTAGCATCAGCGATCGATCTCCTTCATTTGGAGATCGATCGCCCTTCTCCTTTGCCGTGGGCTTTGACCCTTCTGCCTTCCCTTGTTAATTGTTTGTTTTAATTAATTTTAATTGTTTTAAATTGTTTTAAGTTATAAATGGTTTAGTTTTAAATGGTTTAAAACGTAGACTTCAACTCCGATTCCAGTTTAAATTCCGCTTAGAGTTTAATTAAGTATAAGGATAAAAAAAAAGATAGGTACGGAAAAATGGGTACAGTTTTAGGGATGTTACATTTCAATTTGGGATACAAAGTCCCTAACAATTCTTCGTGTTTCATGATTTTTTGTTGATAAAATTTATGAGTTTCGGGGGTTTTATTTTAAAAGAAACACAATTTCAGTATTGTTTAAACAAGTATTTGCTTATATAATTAAATTAATACCAAATCTGTATAATCCGGTTTGCACTTAAAACACTATTTTTTAAAATAATTTATTACATTAATTATATTTGTCATTATTTGTCACATCGACAACTATGTTTAGAGAGTAAAATAAAAGAGTACATGTAACATTATTCTTTTGAAGAAAAAAAAATTAATTTTTAAATTGAAGTTGCAATCCCGACATCTTGAGTGGCGGTTCCAACAAATTGAGTAATGCCCAATGTTGATCTTGATCTCAATTTGATTTTGTGAAAAAACAAGGGTTTTTTTTTTTTAAAAACAAACTTTATTATTCATCGAAAAAAACCATAATGTTTCGTAAATACGCAATTTCAACCTCGCATGGGGGGTGAGGAGGTCGTCCTCCTATGGGCAAAACCTGTGACTTTTGTCACGGGTTTTGTCATGTAGAGAAACCCTTGCCAAAAATCACAGATTTTGTCCTCTTTCCCTTGGAGTACGGCCGGTCCAGCGAAAGACCCGTGACTTTTGTCACGGGTTGGACCGGCCGTACTCACCCCACTAGAGGACAGAACCCGTGACTTTTGTCACGGGTTCTTCCCATTGGAGTACGGCCGGTCCAGCTGGGCAGGCCGTACTCTATGTTGACTTAGAGAGTGTTTAAGTCATAATTTGTTTTTGATGATGTCTGTGTGTATTAAATATTCAATTTGATTATGTGTACTTAATGAGAATTATAAATATGAGTTTATTTGGAAATACCCTTGAAAAGGGTATTTTAGTTGACTAATGAATCGGTTTGAGTATACAGAGCTAAATAGTAAAACAGGCTTGGATATACCGATAGCTACACGACAAAGAACAGAAGGCTTCTGCCGATTGAGTTTTCAAGCTACATCTGCCGATGATGTACTCAGCGCCTATATGTTTCATCTGCCGATGACGTGTCAAGCTGTTCTTATGCCGATCGCTACACGACAGAGAAGAGAAGTTCCTTGTACCGATGGCGTTTGAAGCTACTTGTTCCGATGACGTGTCAATATGCTTCTACCGATGACTATATATATAATAAAATAGAAGCTTCTGCCGATAGCTGTTTCTGAAGACAGATGCCGATGACGTGTCAAAGCACTTATATGCTGCAACTGCCGATCGAGTCTGAAGATACATCTGCCGATGATATTTGTAGCAGCTCCTGCCGATTGACTAAACGACAAAAGGAGATGCTGACTAAAGCATGCATCTGCCGATGAATTTTCACGTTGCACCTGCCGATGAAGTTTCAAGACACATATACCGGTGACGTCTGAAGCTTACTCATTCCGATGACGTGTCAAGTGTTTTGAAGCTACATCTTCCGGTAATCTTCCGCCAGAATTCAAAGTTAGCCGCGAAGCTACAGTGACGTCGTTTTCAGCATTAATTCCAGAACATTAATGGCGACGACGAACAACACTTTCAGACGCAACGGATAGGTGCTTCAGTACGGATGCTTCCCAACGGTAACTTTTATCCATTTCTAGTAGAAGCATTCAATACGATGAAGCAAAAATGATACAGAGTATATAAGCAGAAGTTAGAGCTCGAAGAACTACCTTTTGCCAATTTGAATTCTGAGCCCTAGCTGCGAAAGTAATTCTTCACTCTGTATTTTTTCACTACATCTCTAAACTCGAACTCGAGATTCAATTGTTGTAAGAGTGTAGTCTGTGCGTTATTTTTACAAACTCAAATCTCTATAAGGCAGTGGATTGACGCCCGTGAAAGTTCAATCCAGAATTGTAAAGGCAGTTGATCGGAGCCCGAAATCCCGATCTGTTTTTCTCGTGAGGAGAAGGTTAAGGATCTTCAAGGGGTGAGCCTTGGAGCGTGGACGTAGGCAGCTTGGCCGAACCACGTAAAAAGCGTTGGTGTTCAATCTCTCTTACCCTCTCTGTCATTATTGTTATTAACTTAATTGCTGATAGAGTAAATTGAGAGAGTGATTAAATTGATCAATAAATTTAGTTTTAAAAGTCTAATTCACCCCCCTCTTAGACAATTCCGGTCCTACAATTGGTATCAGAGCGAGGTTTAAATATTGTCTAAGTTGTCCATCTAAGATATATTGTGATATCTGTAATGGCATTCAACACACATTCTGCACAAATGGAAGGTCAGTCTACCACTAGACCTCCATTCTTTGATGGTATTGATTATGTGTACTGGAAGACTAGAATGAGAACTTATATTCAGGCTATAGACTATGACATATGGAATAACATAGAAAATGGTCCATATATAGCTCTTAAAGTAGAGAATGGTATTAGGACCCCCAAAGCTTCACATGAACTTAATGATACAGATAAGAAGAACCTGAGCCTGAATGCCAAGGCAATAAACACCTTGTACTGCGCTTTAAATAGAGATGAATTCAATAGAGTACAAGGATGTGAGAGTGCCCAAGAGATCTGGCATCTTTTAGAAGTCACACACGAGGGCACAAACCAGGTGAAAGAAAGTAAATTGAGCATGTTAGTTCATGAATATGAACTGTTTTCCGTGGAAAAAGGGGAAACCATTAGTTCTATGTTTACTCGATTTACTAATATCACTAATGGTCTTAAAGCTCTTGGTAAGATTTACTCAGGTGAAGAACAAGTAAGGAAACTTCTGAGATGCCTACCGAGAGCATGGCAACAAAAGGTGACTGCCATTCAGGAAGCTAAGGATCTCAAAACCTTGAAGCTTGAGGAGCTCATTGGATCTCTCATGACGCATGAGATCACAATGAGGGCAAACAAAAAGGAGGACCTCAAAGAGAAAGAGGTCTCTAAGAGAAAGGACATTGCCCTGAAGATCTCCTCTGCCTCCTCCAGTAAACATGAAGAATCTGAAGAAGAAGAAGAAGATGATGATGAGGACATAGCACTCATCACAAGGAGATTCAGTAAATTCCTGCAAAGGAAGAGGATGCAAGGAAGAAGATTTCCGAAAGGTGAAAGGCCACAAAAGGAGAAGGAAATCACATGCTTTGGATGTGGAAAACCAGGACATATGAAGGCCGATTGTCCACAGGCCAAGAAGTTTCCCAAAAAGTTCAAGAAGAAGGCTATGAAAGCCACGTGGGATGAAAGTGAAGAAGACACCTCTTCAGAAGATGAAGAAGTGGCTAATCTGTGCTTCATGGCACACGAGGACAAGGTATGCTCTTCTTCTTCCAGTAATTTAAGTGATTGCGATAGTGATAATGAAGACGGAGAACTGATTGATGCTTTCAATGACTTAGTAAAGCAGTTTGGCATGCTAAAGAGTAAGTATAACACATTGAAAAGGGAAAATGCTGATCTAATAGAAAAACATAAAAATGAAATCAACCAGCATGCAAAAGAAGTCTCAGAACTTAAATCGAAAAATGAGACTTTGGATAAACTTGTTATAAACTTCACTAAAGGTAGTATGGGATTAAACATGTTGATCAGTGGTGTAAGGAAATGTAGCGACCCACGTCCGAAACCCCGCCCAGCCCACGTCCCGAACCCCGGCCCAGCCCACGCCCTGCAACCCCGTCCCCGGCCCAGGTGCTCCTGGGTTTACACCGAGCGACGTGTCCAGCCACGTGTCCAGTCCGTGTTCAGCAGCGTGTCCGGCACGTGCTCCGCAACGTGTCCACTACTCACAGAACTTTCCCCTCCCTGCAGGGTAATTTTGCCTCCCCCCCCACTCGAACCCAGGACCCAGGGATATGATCCACAGGCTACAAGTGAGGAGTACCACTGGGCCAATCCGTGAGGGGAGGATATTGGGCTGCGGCCCAATCCCCGGAGCGGACAATATCTTGCTGGGATGAGGGGTCGTTACAAATGGTATCAGAGCCTGTACCCAACCGGAAATGTGGCCAACGAGGACGTTGGGCCCCCGAGGGGGGGTGATTGTGATGACCCGAATGTGCACGTATGAGTACGACTGCGGGGCAAACCTCGAGTTGCGGGGCAAACCTCGGGACCTAAGCCGAGTGTAGGCGAATCCCGGACTCGAGTATAGGCGAATCCCGGGTTGTAAAGAGGGGGTCGTCACAATCCCACATCGCTTGGGGAAGTATATGGAAATGAAACATATGTAAAGAGACCCTCCCAACATAGCAAGACGCGTTTTGGAGCACAATTGACAACGGATCCCATAAGAACTCCGAAGTTAAGCGTACTCCGGCGAGAGTAATTCCAGGTTGGGTGACCTCCCGGGAAGTGCTCTCGCCAAACAAAGCCGTGAGGGGAGGATATTGGGCTGCGGCCCAATCCCCGGAGCGGACAATATCTTGCTGGGATGAGGGGTCGTTACAGGAAACCATTTGATAGATCAGGTATAGGTTATGACAAGAATAATAAAAGGAAAACTTATAGGAACTTCTTTGTTAAATCTACTACCTGTCTTGCAAGGAGTGAAGTAGGACATAAAACTGTTGCATGTCCTGTAAAGAATTACAATATGAAGTCAAGTGGTAACCTTCAATGGGTTCCTAAGGGAACCAGACCTAACTCTAGGACCCAAAAAGTTTGGGTACCAAAGAAGACAACTTGATCTTCTGTTTTGCAGGTTGACAGCTCTCCTGAAAGAAATCAGTGGTACCTCGACAGTGGATGTTCGAGGCATATGACAGGAGACTCAACCATGTTTGCTGTTGTCAACAAAAAGAAAAGAAATGTTACTTTTGGTGGAAACCAAAAGGGCAAAATTGTTAGCATCGGCAATATAGGTAACAGTGTTAATCCTATTATTGAAAATGTGCTGTTAGTTGAAGGATTAAAGTATAATCTGCTTAGTATTAGTCAATTATGCGATAAAGGATATGAAGTGATTTTTAAATCTAACTCCTGCATAATTAAAGATGCATCTAATGATAAACTCTGTTCACTGGTTATAGAAAAGAAAATATCTATGTTATTGATATGGATGTTGTTGAGCATGTTAATGAGAAATGCTTTGCTGTTAATTCTTCTCATGATGCTTGGATTTGGCATAGAAGATTAGGACACGTAGGTATGGATACCTTAGCTAAGATTACTAAGGATAATTTAGTTAGAGGGATTCCTAAGATATCCTTTGAAAAGGATAAAGTCTGTGAAGCTTGTCAAATGGGCAAGCAGATCAAAAGTTCTTTTGCTTCTAAGAATTCAATTTCTACTTCTAAGCCTCTTCAACTCCTTCACATGGACCTTTTCGGTCCTTCCAATGTAGCAAGCTTAGGAGGCAAATTCTATGCCTTTGTCATTGTAGATGACTTCTCTAGGTTTTCTTGGGTGTTCTTTCTAAAGTCTAAGGATGAGACTTTTGATACCTTCTCTAGCTTTAGGAAAAGAGTTCAAAACGAGAAGGAACTCACCATTGCTGCTATTCGTAGTGATCATGGTGGTGAGTTTGAAAATGACAGATTTGAACTTCTGTGCCTCAAGTATGGAATTGAGCACAATTTCTCCTCTCCTAGAACCCCTCAGCAAAATGGTGTTGTTGAGAGGAAAAATAGGTCTCTCCAAGAACTTGCCCGAACTATGTTAAATGAGAATTCCATTCCCAAATACTTCTGGGCTGAAGCTGTTGCTACAGCTTGCTATGTTCTTAATAGAGTCTCCATAAGGCCAATTTTAGAGAAAACTCCATATGAACTCTGGAGTGGAAAAACTCCTTCTGTTAAGTATTTTAGAGCCTTTGGCAGTAAATGCTTCATCCTTAACACTAAGGATAACTTAGGGAAATTCGATTCCAAATCCGATCTTGGAATTTTTCTTGGTTATTCCTTGTCCAGTAAAGCATATAGAGTTTTCAATAAGAGAACTCTAGTTGTAGAGGAATCAGTTCATGTAAACTTTGATGAGACTCCTCAACCAATAATTAATGTGGATGAGGATGATTCTTTGGACAAACAACTGGATTCCCTCTCTTTAGAAAAATCTGCTGTTCCCACTCAATTAGAAAAACCTTTAGAACCATCTTCTACTTCTCTGGAAATCATTTCTGTTAAAGATGAATCTGCAGATCTTCCTAGAGATTGGAAGTATGTTAGAAACCATCCTTTAGAAGAAGTCTTAGGTGATCCTTCTTTAGGAGTTAAGACTAGATCCTCTCTTAGGAATCTCTGTGCCAATGTAGCATTCATTTCTCAGATAGAGCCTAAGAAATTTGAGGAGGCCGAAAGTGATGAAAATTGGATAATGGCCATGCAAGAAGAATTAAATCAATTCGAAAGGAGCAAAGTTTGGGAACTTGTTCCACGGCCTAAGGATCATCCCATTATTGGAACTAAATGGGTTTACAAGAATAAACTAGATGAGAATGGGATTGTCATTAGAAATAAGGCTAGACTGGTAGCTAAGGGATACTCTCAAGAAGTGGGTATTGATTTTGAGGAATCTTTTGCCCCTGTTGCTAGACTAGAGTCTATCAGGATGCTCTTAGCTTTTGCTTGCCACAAAAACTTCACACTCTTTCAAATGGATGTAAAGAGTGCATTCTTAAATGGTTTTATAACAGAAGAAGTTTATGTTGATCAACCTTTAGGTTTTGAAGCTTTCGATAAACCTGAGCATGTCTATAAGTTAAGGAAAGCTCTTTATGGTCTAAAGCAGGCTCCTAGAGCATGGTATGACAGATTGAAGAATTTTCTTGAGGAAAGAAATTTCAAAAAGGGAAATTCTGATTCAACTCTGTTTACCAGGCAAAAGGACAAGGATATTCTGTTGGTTCAAATTTATGTCGATGACATTATTTTTGGGTCAACAAATGTCAATATGTGTAGTGAGTTTTCTTCCCTCATGCAAAGTGAGTTTGAAATGAGTATGATGGGGGAGTTAAAGTTTTTCTTAGGATTCCAGATTAGTCAATCTCCTGATGGAATTTTCTTCTGTCAAGAAAAATATATTAAAGAACTTCTTAAGAGATTTGGTTTAGAAAATGTCAAATCTTCCAAAACTCCCATGAGTACCACAACAAAATTGGATAAAGATGAAAAAGGCATTAATGTTGATATTAAGAAATATCGTGGTATGATTGGATCTCTGTTATATCTGACTGCAAGCAGGCCAGATATACTCTTTAGTGTTTGTCTGTGTGCTAGATTCCAGGCTGCCCCTAAGGAATCTCACTTATCTGCTGTTAAACGGATTTTTAAATATCTAAGTGGGACAGTTGACTTAGGACTCTGGTATCCGAAAGGTACCTCATTTGATCTAATAGGATATTCTGATTCTGACTATGCGGGTAGTCTTATTGATAGAAAAAGCACTAGTGGCACATGTCAGTTCTTAGGAGAGTCTCTTGTTTCTTGGTACTCTAAGAAACAGAATTCTGTTGCATTGTCAACTGCTGAGAGTGAATATATTGCAGCAGGCAGTTGTTGTGCTCAAATGCTTTGGATGAAACAGACCTTGGAAGATTACAATCTGTTTTATGATAGGATTCCTATTCGGTGTGATAACACCAGTGCCATAAACATCTCTAAAAATCCTATTCAGCACTCTAGAACCAAGCACATAGATGTCAGATATCATTTCATTAGAGATCATGTTCAAAAAGGAGAAATCATTTTAGAGTTTGTTAATTCCGTAGATCAACTTGCAGACATCTTCACCAAGCCTTTAGATGAAAAGACTTTCAATAATATCAGAATAAGGCTAGGTCTCATTCGGGTTGAGAAAAACTAAGATTATTTCTTTGTCGAAAAATTTCTAAGTATTGGAGTGTTTTTCTCTTCTGTGTTGGCATCGGCAGATGCTATGTTTTTCAATAGGCATCGGAAGATGCATATCTATTGGAAGGCATCGGTAGATGATGTGTTCTGTCTAATCCATCGAAAGATGTTTTTCTTCTTTCTGCCGACACGTGTAACCCATCGGAAGATGAATTCCTTAATCTGACGACACGTGTGACTTCTTCGTCTGGCGTCGGTTTAATTCTTTGAAATACATCTTTCTTCGCTGATACACTTCACTTTTCGCGCTCTTTCTGTAAACCCCTGCCCTACCAAATCCTCTCTGTCGAATCTTCTTCCTGCAATGGAATCTCAAGGTCAATCATCTCGCGCCGTTTCCAAACCAGCAAAGAAGAAGGTCAATGTTTATGCTCGAGAGATTCCTCGTGGAACAGAGTGGCCATCTTTCTACTTTGTCTCTCAAGCGGCTGAGGCAAAGTACCTCAATGATTATCAGTACAGGTCACTGATTCTTAGTAAAGGTATTTTCTTTGACAAGCTAGCTGGATTGGACATTATTGAACCTTTGACAGATCTGGGATTAATAGGTCTCTTTGAAACCGAATCTTTCTACTACCCAGAAGCTATTAAGATGTTTTATGCAAACCTTAGTTTTGCCTCTGATTTTTCTTCTATTTCGAGCTATGTTTACAACAAACGCATAGAACTCACTCCTAAATCCATCCATGCCCTTCTGGGTGCTCCTCATTTGGACAACTACCCTTACAAGTATGTGACAGGGCCTGAGCTACCTTTCTTTGGAACAGAAGATAGTCATCAGTTTCTTAGAGAAATTGCCTTGGACCCCAACCAAACCTATGATCAATTAAAAGGCAGGCATCTGAACCCTAGAGCCAAACTACTTCGTCATATGATTGATTTCAATATTGTTCCCAAGGGTGGACATTATGATGAGGTGAGCGCAATGGAACTATTTGTTCTGTTTGCACTCTATTTCAAGACTCCCCTCAATATAGGATACATTGTGGTTAGAAGGATGATTCTTGCTGTTTCCACCAAGGTTTCCTCCTTACCGTATAATTTACTTCTCATGCGGTTATTTGTCAAGCTTGAAATTGTTTTTCCTGAGGAGATTGCACCTGTGGTACTTAAGGACGGAAATTTTTATTCCCAAATCACTCTAAGCAAGATGGGAATTAATTTAGTCCGCAAGGAAGAGCCCAAACTGAACAAACCAAAGCAAAAGACTAAGAAGGCAACTCCTGTCAGGCATGGTCAGAAGAACCTTAACCTGCCAGCGGGGTCTAGGCGCGGTAAGAGGAAACTTATCCTGCCAGAGGAATCTGCTGAAGAAGGTGGTGTTTCAGGTCTTCCTGACTCTGCCATTTCCCCTTCTCACTCTAGGGAGTCTAGCTTAGAACCTCCTCCTCTGAAACGTAAGCGCAAGCCTGATTCTTCTTCTACAGCTTCTCTCTCAGAGGCAACCTCTGTTCCTTCACCTGTGCCTTCTCAAATTCCAGCGAATCCTTCATCACCTCCACCCTCTCTCATCCTGCCTTCTCAACCTGCTCTTCCATCTTTTTCACCTGTCCTTCGGGCCATTTCTTCCATTATCAGATATGGTCCTCCAGCTTCATTCTCAGTCCAATCTCCAATCCACCTGCCCTCACCAACACCTTCATCTCCAATCCATGAGTTTCTAGCTCCTCACTCACCAGTCCAACCTCCTTCACCTCTTTCATCACCAGTCAACCTGCCTTCGCCAGCCCCTTCATCTCCAGTCCCTGCCACTCCCACTAGTACACCTCCCTCTACTCCTCCACCTCCATCACCAATCCGATTGCCTTCACCAGCTCCACCATCTCCAGTTCAACAACCACCAGCTCTCCTCTCTCCAATCCATCATGATCTTACAGTTCTACCAGTCTCAACTGTTCTAGTTCCAACAGTTACTCCTTCACCTCCCCTAACATATCATAGGAGATCCTCCTTAACTGAGGCCCAATACACTGAGCTGAAGGCCTCTATTGACCGCATTGAGTCTGCTATCAGTACCATTGAAAGTCGGGTTGAACAGTCTCTGGATGCCAAACTTGTCAAGCATCACAAAGACTTGTCCACTGACTTAGATACTGGTCTTGGTTTGGTGTCTCAGAAAGTGGATGCTAATAGGCGCATGATTGTCAGGGAAATTGAGAAACTCCAATCCTCCATTGATGCATTAACCCCTGAACCTGAACCCGAATCTTCATGCTCTGTCAGTGCCTCAGAGGCTTGTTTTGAGGATTTATTTCTACCTTTCTTCCGACCTGCCGTGGTTGAAGATGTGCGCTTCATGTCCCTGGATATTCATGAAGCTGAGCTCCAGTTCACACTTCCTACAGTTTCTACTGCTCCTGCTCCTCTGTCTCTTGATGCACCAATCAGTCCAATGGCTGTTGATGACCCTGTGCCTCATTCTACGTGTATGGAGTTGGTCATGCTACCCAGCCCCATCGAGCCACCTCCTTGTTTGTCCATGGAGGAACTTCTCCGGCTCATTCAGCTCCATTATATTCCTCCTCCTTCCCGGTTGGCTCTCCCGGCTCCTCCAGTTCCTTCAGCTTCTACTTCCACACAGGCTACTGATGTCCCGACCTCACTTATCTTTGAGTTGTGGAAGTGGTTTAGGACTCTTAAATGAATTCGCTAGTCTTTTGTACCTATTTTTTTTTTTGTGCACACTTTCTCTTAAATGGATAGTACTTTTTGGTTCTTCCTTCTATGTTATTATTGTCTACTTGCTTCTATTGCTATCTCTCTGAGTGTTTTTGATAATGTCAATGGGGGAGAATAGTGTATTTGATGATTGAATCTGACTTAGTTAGCATTCTGGATATTTTTTTTGGGTACATGTTTGCTCTGTATGGTTAAATGAATAAAATGCATATACTATGGAGGAGCAGCTAGAATTATGGGGGAGTATTTTAAATTAATCAAATTCAGATTGTCATCATCAAAAAGGGGGAGATTGTTGACTTAGAGAGTGTTTAAGTCATAATTTGTTTTTGATGATGTCTGTGTGTATTAAATATTCAATTTGATTATGTGTACTTAATGAGAATTATAAATATGAGTTTACTTGGAAATACCCTTGAAAAGGGTATTTTAGTTGACTAATGAATCGGTTTGAGTATACAGAGCTAAATAGTAAAACAGGCTTGGATATACCGATAGCTACACGACAAAGAACAGAAGGCTTCTGCCGATTGAGTTTTCAAGCTACATCTGCCGATGATGTACTCAGCGCCTATATGTTTCATCTGCCGATGACGTGTCAAGCTGTTCTTATGCCGATCGCTACACGACAGAGAAGAGAAGTTCCTTGTACCGATGGCGTTTGAAGCTACTTGTTCCGATGACGTGTCAATATGCTTCTACCGATGACTATATATATAATAAAATAGAAGCTTCTGCCGATAGCTGTTTCTGAAGACAGATGCCGATGACGTGTCAAAGCACTTATATGCTGCAACTGCCGATCGAGTCTGAAGATACATCTGCCGATGATATTTGTAGCAGCTCTTGCCGATTGACTAAATGACAAAAGGAGATGCTGACTAAAGCATGCATCTGCCGATGAATTTTCACGTTGCACCTGCCGATGAAGTTTCAAGACACATATACCGGTGACGTCTGAAGCTTACTCATTCCGATGACGTGTCAAGTGTTTTGAAGCTACATCTTCCGGTAATCTTCCGCCAGAATTCAAAGTTAGCCGCGAAGCTACAGTGACGTCGTTTTCAGCATTAATTCCAGAACATTAATGGCGACGACGAACAACACTTTCAGACGCAACGGATAGGTGCTTCAGTACGGATGCTTCCCAACGGTAACTTTATCCATTTCTAGTAGAAGCATTCAATACGATGAAGCAAAAATGATACAGAGTATATAAGCAGAAGTTAGAGCTCGAAGAACTACCTTTTGCCAATTTGAATTCTGAGCCCTAGCTGCGAAAGTAATTCTTCACTCTGTATTTTTCACTACATCTCTAAACTCGAACTCGAGATTCAATTGTTGTAAGAGTGTAGTCTGTGCGTTATTTTTACAAACTCAAATCTCTATAAGGCAGTGGATTGACGCCCGTGAAAGTTCAATCCAGAATTGTAAAGGCAGTTGATCGGAGCCCGAAATCCCGATCTGTTTTTCTCGTGAGGAGAAGGTTAAGGATCTTCAAGGGGTGAGCCTTGGAGCGTGGACGTAGGCAGCTTGGCCGAACCACGTAAAAAGCGTTGGTGTTCAATCTCTCTTACCCTCTCTGTCATTATTGTTATTAACTTAATTGCTGATAGAGTAAATTGAGAGAGTGATTAAATTGATCAATAAATTTAGTTTTAAAAGTCTAATTCACCCCCCTCTTAGACAATTCCGGTCCTACACTCTACACCCCTATTTAAAGCCAAGAGGTCGGCTTTGAAAAATCACACAATTCTCTCAATTCTCTCAATTCTTTCCCTCGTTTCTTATTTCGACAATATTTCTCCGCGTTTACCTACCAGGTACGAAGGTTTTTTTTTTTATCATTTACTTTAGACATTTAAAAAAAACTCATATGCAAGGTGTTAATCCGAGATTAAATTTTTTATGACGTATTGTTACTTCATTGTATTTTTATTTTAAAAGTTTTTATCAAAATTCTGAAAGTATGAATATTTTAATTTATATTTATTTATTTATTTAAATATTTCTAATATTTTTTTCTCGATTACCGACGACTATTTTCCTGCTCCGGCGATATTTCTCTACGTTCACCTGCTAGGTACGAAGGTTTTTTCTATTTTATCATTTACTAGATATCTATCTATTATACTGTAAATAATTAGATTGCATCTGTTATTATTTATCCTACCGCGAATTAAGTGGTGTAATTGTACTGTGTAAGTGAGTTCTGTCTAGGAGAGAAGGTTTTAAGTGGGACCGTTTGTGACCCCTCCAGCCTTTCCTGAGAACTTACTTGGAAATATCATTCTGTCTAGGAGATTGTCCGGTACAGTCTTTCTTGGGAATTATCCTGATCAGTACTCTCCACGTTTTAAGATATTATATTTTCTTAGTATATCTTATCGTCATGGAATATTTTCTTACTTGATAGGATATTGCCATGGAATTTTTGACCCAAGATTGCCAGAGAAAGATTGAGCAAGATATGCGAAAACGTTCAATAAACTTTTGCATGAATGTAGACTTTAGAGGTTGGAAGTTGTTGGGCATCAAAGAGATGTTAGAGAACATCGGCCTAAGCGGAATCAATGCATTGACAAGCAAGACGTGCGAGAGAATAGCTCGCTCATTCTACGCCAACTTGAGAGCGTCCGGGACAGATGGAGTTTTAACTGGTTTGAGGACATACATTCTTGGTAGGGAATTTATGATACGGGCAGAGCAAGTGAATGAAGTCCTGGGGTTTGACATAGAAAGGGCGGAACGATATTACCATGCTTCCCGAGACTTTCCATTTTTTACATTCCCCGAGGGAGTAGAGTTCTTACAGCAAATTCACTGCAATCCCAACATTAGGGCATTTGTGAAGCCACGAGCGAACGAGTTAAATGTTAGAGATCGGGTTCTCCGAAACATGCTCGCCCACACCCTTCTGTCACGAGAGGGACGTCGAAATCACGTGACCTGCATGGACCTCTATGTCATGGAGAAGTTATACAGCGAAAAGCCTTTTGACCCTGGTTTCTTGATTTTAAATCACATGCGTGAGGTCGGGCGGGCACCCAGGACGAATCTCTCATACAGGGCACTGATTCTGAAGCTCATCGTGTGAGCTGGGATTCGTCTACCGCTTGGAGAGAAGATAATCCCCAATAGATCCGCCGACGTATTTGACATGACCCAATTGATACGGATGGAAATTGTCGAAGTCAATGGCGCCTGGGTGCTGAAGAGAAATCAGGGGGCATTCACCTCTCAGGCAGTGTCGATGGATGAGATCACATCACTGCCATTAGCCCCCTAAGAGGATGAGAGAAGTGGATGAGATACGAGGTAGTATCTGTAACAGCTAAATCAGATGCAACAGACGCATCAACAGTAGTTGTATGATATGCACCAAACACACCACTAGCAACAGTACCAGCAACAACAGCAGATATATGAGATGCAGCAGACACACCATCAGCATCTGCAACAAGTGCTAGAGGTACAGCAGAGCCAACAACGAGAAATCCAGCAACTCATAGGAAGAGTTGATGAACTCGTCGTTGGACAGCGTGGGGTGATCGCTTCTCAGAGAGAGTTGATGGAATCACAACTTTATCTCGATGAGTCCTATAAAGAAATAAATGAGAGGTTCCATACTTGGATGGCGAACAACGCCACGGACGAAGACGATGATGTCCATCCTGCGTAGTTATCTTAGTTGTTGTATATAAATTTTATGTACTTTAAATTTAATTAAATATGAAATTATATATGTTTTACAATTTAGTTTTTGAAAAACCTCAAACTATCGGCATTTTAAACAAATACCTCAAAGTTTACTAGTAATCGGTTCAAACCTCAAAGTTTATAATTTTCGCATTTCATGCTCGAAATGGGCCTCTGTGTGTGCTCTGCCCGTATTCCACATCGCATCTCTATATGCTTTGCCCCGAAAATGATTTTTGAAATTCGCATACATATGCCGGAGGTAGAAGCGATGTTCAGCATGTTCGAATTGTTCTCAAACAGCTCTCTGTAACCCCGATATTTGCACGAACAACAGCGTCAATAAAACAATATTACACCTATAATGCCACAAAATTTTAAATAACATATAAAAATGCATCATACCTTTTGTCGATCTGAAACAAGTGTCCAACCGCGGCCCGATTCAGTGTTGAGGTCTTGTTTTAATATTTGCAAAAACCATGTCCATGAGTTCGCACACTCAGATTCGACGTTGGCAATAGCAACGGGGTAGATTCCATCGTTTCCATCAATACTGACGGTTGTGAGTAGTTGGCCGAAACACGACCCCTTTAGATGACAGCCATCCAAACAGATAGCGTGTCTCCCGCACTCAAGCAACCCAGCCTTGCAAGCAGCCATGCACATATATAATATTTAGAATCCTAATGAATTAGGGCCCGCTGGGTTTCCATCAATTTTTACTGTGCTGTCCGGATTTGATCTGAATATTTCGACTGCGTACGACCACAGTTGCCTGTACTGTTCGTCGCACTTCCCTTCGTTGAGGGTTCGAGCTATGCTTCTTGCTCTTATGGCAAGACTAAGTGAAATGTCGACGGTGAAGTCCTTCCTCACTATCTCGATAATAGATTGGATGTCCCTAGGTAAGGTGACTTTTGAACCTGTCCAGGTAATGTTTCGCCATCCATTTTGCTGAAGCGTGTCGATTTTCAATTTGCCTTGAACAGCTGTGAGAGTCTATCAAACTCTTTATTTTAAATGTACGCTCCTCTTGCATCAACGAAGCATGCAATCGCCACCCACATCTATCTTGACACTCAGCTGTCAGTCGACTCCTTTCACTTTTAGTGAATTTAATACCATAACCGTTTTCAAAGAATATTTGTGTATTTTGTTTTTAAGTTTCTCTAAAGAACCATATTTTCTACCCATATGAAATCCCATTGAGATTTGTTCTCTTATCGGTCTGCTTTCCACCTCCTCGTCATCTGAGCTGACCGATGTTCGAAGCTCATCGTCTAGCGTTTTGGAGGTCGAATAGACGAATATTTCTTCATTTGCATACGTGTCATCGAATGCTCATACATCACCATATGCATGCGTGCAGTCCAAATACCAATCCATTTCGGCATCATCAGTTGATCTCTCGTCTAAATCAATCGATCTACTTGGATTGGAATCCATCTTCGTCGCTAATAAAAAAATGTTAAAAAAAATTAATAAAATATAAAATTAAAACGTTGAAAGTGCTAATCAGGATAATTCCCAGGAAAGATTGATATTGACAATCTCCTTAAACAAAATTTTCTTTCCAAGTAAGTTCTCAGAAAAAGCTGAAGGGTTACTAATGGTCCACATAAATTCCAGTCTCCTAGACAAAACTTACTTACACAGTACAATAACGCTACTTACACAGATGAGATCCAATTAAGTACAATATAATAGATAAATTACTAAAAATAAAAAAATAAAACTTCATACCTAGCCGATGAACGCGAAGTAATATCGCTAGAGAGAGTAAAAATTAGTCGCTTACATGGAGTAAAATATTAAATTATTAAAAAAATTAATTAAAATGTCTATATTATTTTAAATTTCGTAAAGTAAATGATAAAAAGAAATAAAAATAAAAACTTTATAAAAATGTAATCTTGGTTTAGCACCTTCTATATGAACTTTTTTTTTTATCAACGAAGTAAATGATAAATTTACAATGTAAAAAGAAAACTTTCATACCTAGTAGTTGAACGTGAAAAAATATCGCTGGAATGCAAGAAATAAGATCAGAGAGAGATAAGAAGAGAGGGAGAAAATGACAGAGTGATGAGTTGAGAGGAGGCGGGAGGGGGCTTATAAAGGGGGGAGTCGGCCAGACCAACTGGACCGGCCGTACCACATGGGAAGAGGACAGAACCCGTGACAAAAGTCACGGGTCTTTCCCCTCGGAGTACGGCCGGTCTGACTAGACCGGCCGTACTCCCCCCTAAATGACAAAAGTCACGGGTTTTGCCCATAGGAGGATGGTTGGTCCAAGGACCAGCCGTCCTCCTCAACCGAGTACGCCCAGTCCAGTTGAACCAGTCGTATTCTCCTTACAGAGGACGGCCTCCTCACTCCCCTTGCGAGGTTGAAATTGCTTATTTACGAAACGTTAAGGGTTTTTTTCAATGAATAGTAAAATTTGAGTTTTTTTTTTTAATAAAAAAAGCCGATAGTTTGAGATTTAAAAAAAAAAAAAACCCAAAAAACAAATAGTTTTGTTCGCATTTTGACACGAGACTACTCGGGTCGAGGTGTCAGTTGTACAATATCGGAGCTTTGGATTAGTCCGTCGGATAAAACTTAACGGCCGACTTTCCATTCAAAATTAAGAATTAAGTCAAAGTCCGGCAAAAGAACGAGTCTCACCAATGGAGCCACCCCAAGCTCTTCTGGGACCAACCTGATCATTTGGACCGGATGATGAGCAGATGGCAGCTGAAGTCAATCTCTCAGAGGAGAGAGTAGGGGTTTTGATGACGGCCTCCATGCGTCTTCTGACATAACCCAAAAAAACATCAGAAGGGAAAAAGCGATATAAGATTATGATTCGAGTGTGATTCAAAAGCCACACAACCTTATCATGTACGGCAGCCGGCAGGCATTGTAAAGAACAAGAGAGAGAGAGCATGATGGGGCGCGTGGATTTTCTGCATTACAGGCGCCTCTGATTGCAGGGACTAGTAGTAGGGCTCGAGGTGGGTGCGGAGAAGAGGGACGACCGCGACATCTATAAAGTAAGCATTAATCATTTATTTGCTGGATTGTGTTCTTGTCTTCTGACTTTACCCTTCGACACTAAGATTATGTCACCCATGAAAAATGCTTATTTTAATGCGTTTGAATCTGATGGGTTGTTCTGAGGAGTGGTCTGCGAAATGATGGTAATCATTATAATCTTATACTTCTCACTGCTTTCTTTATGTCCATATGAAGAGGAGATTTTCAGTCTCTTTTCCACTATTTCACTTTTAAGAGACAGAATTGTTGAGCTTTGTAGATTAAAGTAGTTTTGCTTAGTTTTCGTAATTGATGGCTGCGCAAATTGAAGGTCAAGTGAGTTGAAACTCGCACGCCTAGATAGGGCGTATTTTTTAAACGAGGCAAAGTCAATGGGGGGCAGGACTAGGACTTTTCAGGCCAACACGCTGATGCACTCTACCTGTTTGTCAAAATGCTCCAAATAACTCTTCACTTCCATTAACAAATGGGATAAAAAGTTTGAGAGTGATATTCCCTGAGTTTCAATCAAAACAACCCAATATCAATGTGGCCCCACCCATCCATTTAGGCACTATTCATCCACGAAACATGTTACTTTTTTAGTCAAATATTGGTAGCTCGATTTTTATGTGTTGTAGGCGCAAAAAATCGGACAGATATTTCAATCCATGCATAGAGAGTCAAATCTCTCCCTTTCATATGCGATCGCTAACTTGAGCATCATCGAGGCGAACCCTTGTATATAGTCGAATTCTTTTCTCAGTTGTTTCGACCTCTCCCTCTTGGCCAAAGATTAGAATTCTCAACATTTGCAAATGACAAGTGTATGAGTGTGTGGCGGCTAGAACACGAATGCCGTGGAACAAAAATAGGTAAGTGGGGTTGGGATGTCGAAAGAAAGGAAAGAAGGGTGATCAAGGGGAAATGAAGGTGTTGGGGCACATGATAGATTAGATGATGCTTAGGTGGATGGATGGTGGGCATGGGTGTGATTGGAGGGGCGCAAAGTGCCTGTGTGTGGGGGCTGCATGATGTGGGTAAAAGCAAAAGAAAGTGGCATTGGCAATGGCCGTGCTTATTGGGTTTCTAAAAGGCAGCAAAAGGGGGACCAACACTAGCATCAACCCAAAAAAGGAGGTCTTGAAAACGTTCAAAAACATGCTTTTTTTCTTGGGTTTTCAATAGAAAAGATTGATTTTTAGAAGGAAGATCATTCGTGGATATTGCACATTGCCTCGGAACTCAAGTGTCTTGGTCGTTACTTTTCGAGTAAAGAGATTTTCATTTGAAAGGATTTGGTTAGTGGTTTCTCCATTCTCAATGATAGTTGAGAATTAGAGAATGTGTTTGTGCGTGAGAGCGAGGGCTCGGGTTGGTGGTGGTGGGTTGGCGCATGCCGCCTAGCACTTGAAGAATGGGTTTGTGGTCATGATGGAGATTAGGGTTTGCTACCACCAATACTCGAGTCTACCTGCTAGATTATCAACAATCTTAAAACACAAGGAGTTGAATTTAAAGTATTGAATTGATATTTTTTATTCTGATATTATGAAAGACTACTAATAATCTCCGGATATTGGATTATTTGAGTTGAGTTTTGTTTATACGAACAAGACGTACGTGTAACAGAAACCCTAAACCTTAAATCTGATACAATACCTTTTCAAATGTTTTTACAAACTGAGTTGGAATGAGTATTTGATATTTTAACGTCGAACATTCATCGATACTCTTCTCTAAATCATATTCCTCCCAGCTCTTAATGTTCATAAGGGTAGAGTTCATGCCAACGTAAGAAACTTGTTGCTAAAGCTCCACACTCATTACTATCCTTTATGCTTCAAAGTTACTGTACCCTGCCATCATGAAATCAAACTCAACATTGCATCGACACTGCCCTTTTCTCCGACCAAGTTCCTTGACAGTCATCGATGAGAATCCGATCTCTTTTTTAATAATAATAATTGTGGATAATCAGAGAAGCAAGGGGAGAAAGGAGAAACAAAGAAATGATGGATTCCTTCTTCCAACATTATAGAAATTGCATGCATGCCTTTTATCTCACGTTCAGGCCCCCTCCCTTCCCCTATTTCTCTGCCACGCCTCCTTCCATTTTCTTTCTTTTGGTTTGGTCAAAAGTCTACTGTGTGACATATGTAATTGATCTTTGACAACATTTTTTCATTAGGGTTTCATTTATTTTGATTTTTAATCAGGGTTTCGTTATGTTTTTCATTCAGCGGTAGAAGCACTTAAGAGTAATTACTTTTCAAAACGTGAATTATTTTTTACTGTCCGCGATTTCCTCTCCTATAAAAAACTCTATAGTGCTCCAAGTACAAAATTGTCTGCTCTAAACATATAGTACTAGGTACGGAGGAAAATTCTACTTATAAACCAAATATTTTTCACTCTCCAAACAACATGAAATTGTGCACTCCAACTGATATGTGTTGAGCATTTACACTGACCGTCATAGCCTTCATATAGTGGGCTGTCACAACTATCGTTATTTCTTAGTAGTAATGAGTGTGCGTGCACTAAGTAGACTTCAAAGACTTGAGTTTGAGCAATAATACATAGATATGGAAATAAGCAGAGTAAGAAGATGGTCGCCCATCATTTTCTGCTGATATAGCTATCGGCATGTCTTGCCTACTTTTCTTTTTAACATTTATTTCAAGTTAAAAAGAATGACCACTTACCATAATTAACCCATAAATTGCGCTTTCTGTCGTGTTATACTTTGTGTTAATCAGAAGAAATTGGGGTTCTGCATGTGGAACAGTATTTCCATTACTTACAACTAAACATGATCATAATCAGTAAATCATTATATGACAAGTTCAAGACTTTCTTTAAGCTCTAGTTACCGAGTTAATTAGGTTGGTAAGTAAGATATAAAGTTTTCAGATTTACAGAGTATAATCTTCGCTTTAAGTTAAACTCAATTTTAACTCCAGAAAAAGGAAAAAACAAAGACAATATTAATAATTAATATTTAATCCTTTCCAACTTTGATGACAGAAACCAAGAAGAATTATTACACTGCAACTGCATCATCTAATTCACTCCATTATATTCCTACAATAATTATTCTTGGTTGCCTCACGTCCGCATGCCTTCTCTCTCTCTCTCTCTCTCTCTCTCTATAAAATCCATAAACACCCCACCAAATTCTATCACCCATCCACTTCCATCTCCACGAAATAGAGTTGAAATCACGTCTGCAAGAGTTACGATCGTTTGGGACTTTCCGAGCAGCATTTCAATGGCCGTCTCTGGTTTTGAGGGCTTTGAGAAGAGGTTGGAGCTCCACTTCTTCGGTGACGACCCGGTTGTGCAAATGGGTCTACGACGGTTGGACTACGAGTCACTGCAACACGTCCTTCACTCCGTCCAATGCACCGTCGTCTCCGCCGTCGGGAACAACTACTTCGACGCCTACGTGTTGTCGGAATCGAGCCTCTTCGTTTATCCTACAAAGATCATTATCAAAACATGTGGGACCACCCAGCTACTCAAAGCGGTCCGTCCGTTAATCCACTACGCAAATCTTCTGGGCCTTACTATCTGTTCTTGCCGGTACACCAGAGGCAGCTTCATCTTCCCCAAAGCACAGCCTTTTCCCCACACTAGTTTTAAAGAAGAAGTTATCTATTTAGAAGAGAGTTTACCGATTCATCTCTGCTTCAGAAAAGCCTCAGTTATGCCATCCAAACTCTCTTCTCACTCGTGGCACGTTTTTGCCGCTACCGACGCAGCCCGGGCAATGCTTCATCAGCCGGAGCTTTACTACACCATTGAAATCTGCATGACGGAGCTCGACCGCGTTCTTTCCAGGAAATTCTTCCGTCGTCCTGGCGATTGCAAGACTGGCGACTCTGCTGGAAAAGAAATAACCGCAATCACAGGAATAGGCGACATCAATCGGAACGCTCTCGTTTGCGATTTTTCATTCGATCCATGCGGCTACTCGATGAACGGAATCGACGGAGATCACTACTCGACCATCCACGTCACGCCGGAAGATGGTTACAGCTACGCTAGCTTCGAATGCATGGGATCGATATACGACGACCCCGATGAGTTGTTCCAGATGATGAAAAAGGTGGTTCAGATTTTCCGGCCTTCAACGATGTCGGTATCTACCACCAGCGCCGGCTATGAGGTGTGGACGCGCATAGCTGGCGCTCTCGACCCTCTCGGATTTAAACGCCGGAGTTGCTCAGCTGACGAGTTCCCGGGCGCCGGAAGCATCGTGTACCAGACGTTTAATACTCGCCGGAAGTAGGCCAAAATACAGCCACGATGCTGTCGGAGAGCTCAGAGAGGGAAAAAATTGAAAGTAAGAGACGATACGAAACAAGGGTGAGCAGTCAGTACTGTGGCTAGACAATGGCTATGACGTGGAAGAAAGTGATTTGTTAAAGTAAAATTACAAAAAAAAAAAAGAATTAAAAATGGGGTCCACGAAGCTATGGCCGTTTGATCATTATTTTGGAATATCACGCCTTTGATGTGGAGTGGAGAGTGCAGGTGCAAAGGTGAATCATGCTGATCGGAGCATATTATTGTTTTCTCTTTATTTCTTGTTTTAAATTTTTAATTTTAATAAAATTAATTCAAATGAACAATTGACATTTGTGGGCCCAAACCCCCAGGGCCCAATCTCTCAGCCCAGCCTTTTGGACGAGATGTTCTGATACGTAACCCTTATTTTCATTAGTTTCCCAATTTACCCCCTTATTCTTCTCCTAATTACACTATCCATTCTCCAAGGGATGAGTAAAATTATCTCTCTAGAATTATGAATTCTAGACGATTTAAACTGCTTGAAATATTTTGAAAAATGAATTTGAAGGTCTATCAAACGTTGTTTTCTATCAAAAAAATTGATTATGTTGTTGCCGTCATAGAATAATAAACTTATTGATAATGTTTTATATGTTCCAAATTTGACTCGAAATTTATCAAGTGTTGGACATTTAACTCAAAAAGGATATTCGATAAATTTTGAGAAATAAAATTGCAACATAACACATAAAAATAATTTGTTAATGGGAGAATTTCACTTTGCATGTTGCTGGATGAAAATGTTGACTGAAATAGATGAATCTATATGATTATGTTAATTATAAAGGTAAAGAATCTAGTTTTTTCATTCAAGATAGAAGTATATTGAACTTTAACATTATTCATCAGAAACTTAGTTGAAAGTAAAGAAGTCCAAGTAATGGCGAGGAGTATGCATGTAATTGTGCAAAAATAATGTGTAAAAAAATTGCATTAGTTCAAGAATTATATGAACATTTCAAATTATTAGGAGATGTTAAAATGAGTTAGCATAATTCATGATAATTTAAAATATCAAATATATACACACACATGCACGTGCACAAAAATAATGGTTCTAAATGTGAAGAATATTTTGTCACATAGGTTGGAGGAAATTGTAGGTTGTACCTTCGATGGACTTGATCTCCCAAGTCGAAATAAGCTGATCGTCTGTAACACCCGGTATTTTAAGAGAAAACAAAATGATAGGTAATTGTTTAATAAATAATTGTTTTAAGTAATTTAAAAGAAAAGTGAATAAATTTGGTTAACCTAATTGGTTAATTAATTTAGATTCGGGTATTTCCAGTGAAATTAAGCCGTGGGTTATAATTTAATAATGAGATTTAAGGAAATTCGAAAGGGTCGAAAACATGGGAGGGCAAAACGGTAAGTGATGGTTTAGTAATGTTTTAATAGAAATTATTATTATTATTATTATTATTTTATAAAAATAAAATCAACAGAATAGCCGAGGCTATTCTGTCGAGCCCCGAACGCCGAAGGCCGAGAGCGAACAGGGGAGAAGAGGGAGCGCGACGTTCATCGACGATTTCCGACCCTCTCCGACCAGACGCCGGCGACGAGGAGATTCCGGCCTGTCTCCGCGCACAAACCGACGGTAAGGCTCGGTTTTCTCCTCTGTTTTGGTTCGGTGTTCGCCCTGTTTCGGGTCTGTTCATGGCCGTGGATGACGTGCTCGATTGAGCTCCGACCACCGGCCGTTTTTGGTCACTTCCGGCGTGGGTTTGCCAACCCTTGGGCCGGCTATTGTTGCTTGGCCGTGGAATGCCCAATTTGGGCGAAAATCAGTGAAGTCGATTTAGGGCATTTCGGTTTTGGTGAGTGTAGCTTCGATTTTTTATTAGATTATTCTAATTGCAGGTATATGTGGTCGATTGAGGAGGAAATGAGTGGAATTTGGTGAAAAATCGAAAAAGGGGAATTTTTCGATTTATGGCAGATTCGGGTTTTTGATATTTTGACCTAGCTAGGGTGGTTTGTTTTTAAATTCCTTTTGGCAGATTAAAATAGATTATTAGAGGAGTACGTGGCCGCTGGAATCGTTCGATTCTGATAACCGACGCAAAAGTTACGCGCGTTTGAAGTTTTGAGTCGGTTTTTACCCAACCCAAATTAGTGGCCGTTTAATTAGGTTTTAGTTAGAAATCGATGGTATTATGCTTTTAGGCTTATCAGTGAATACACTTGTCGTTATTTAGGTAGATTAAATGAATTGATGATTATTTGTGGATTTAGGTTAAAGTTTGGATATTAGAGATTATTGGAAAACCTTTAATGGAGGTTAAGTAAATTGTGAGCACCACGTGCTCGATGAAATGCCCGAATGGAGAAAATGAAAGTTTTAGAATCAATTGCTTTAGCTAGGAGCTTAGTTTAAGTTTGGGATTCGTTTATTTAGGATCGGTTTTAATATCCTTTATTTATGAAATGCCTTAGGTAGACACCGCTTTTGGACGGTGCACGGCTTGCTACGGACGCTAGGTAAGTGGGTGTTAGGCTTCCGGCCCTTAAGGCCCTACATCGTATCAACGTTAGGCTTTTCTGTTTTTGATGATGATTTTCTGATTGTGGGGTTTTGACGTGTCGGGTAGCCTAGGTTATGAGTTAGTAGTTGCCTGTTAGGTTCATTAAAGCATGTCTATGTATGTTTGTGAATTGTTTGATGATATGTCATAGGTGAATTCCTCATGCATCATGTTTTATAAAAGGTGCATACGAACTATTTATGAACATGCTTTATGAAATGTCAAGACAACGAACGATCATGAGTTCCGAATGATGTATGTTTCTCACGTGGCAAAGTGTATGTTTCTCACGGGATAAGATGTATGTTTCTCACGGGATAAGATGTATGATTTCTCACGGGGCAAGTCATAGTGTTTCTCACGGGGCAAGTTATGATTCTCACGGGGCAAGAAAATGGTTTAACGAAAAGAAACGAAACGAAACGAAACTGTTTTACAAATGTCATGCATATATGTAATGTTATGTTTAGTGCACTCCTTACTAAGCATTAGGCTTATTGTTTATGTTGTATGATGTAGGTGACAGGTGTGAAGGTGAGAGTTCCTCTTGAAGACAAAGGATAGGTGGTCGACGGGTGGTGCTCGTGGCGACGGGGTGTGTTTTGGCTTGGCTTGATGATCCGATGGTGTGCTCCGAACTGTTTAGTGGCGAATGGATGTGAGTTAGTTCTGTTGGTTAGTAGGTCTACGTGTCGGTTTTGTTTGTAAAAGTATGAAAATATTTAAGTATGTGGATTAGATGTTTTGATAAAAAAAAATGTATGAAAAGTCGAGTTTTGATGTATATGTAGCGGAAGTAGAACGTTTAGAATGTGGAGTCTTAATGTTAGAAATATACTGGAACTGTTTGGTTATTTTGAAACATGTAAGGATACGCTCGATTTTTAGAGCGATCCACGCAGTTCGTTTTCTTGAGTTTTCCGAAATTGTAGGTTATATTAGTGTTGTGTTTTGGATGATCGACGAACGAGTGATTTTAAGGGATTTCAACAATCCGAGACTTCGATTTAATGGTTTAGGAGTCGAAACGTTATGAGTGATATAAAAAGAAAAATTTACGTGGTTACGAGAGTTTAAAGTTAAGGTTACGTTATGGTTAGTTTGTTTAAGGGTTATGGGGAGTGTTTTTAAAAAAAAAAATGATTAAGTGATTACGTCACGGCAAGTCCGTGGCGGCCCTGATAGGATTGGGGTCGTCACATCGTCAACCAAAGTGATTTTGGAGCCGAAGATCTGGATTTTGTGAGAGAGTATGTCTCCACTTGCGTGGCCATTGAGGTCCCAGTAAGCATGCTCGGCCAGATTTACTGGCGTGACTTTGTTATGAGCTTTAGCCTCCATTTTCACTCCATACATATTTGTTCCGATCAACATGTAGGTCGCAGAGACAGAGAGATCTCTGGGAAATCCTATTGGAATATTGTAAATCAATCTCCGGCACAATCCAAAAAAAAAAAAAAACAGAAGACTAGAAAATCCTTAAACTACTTTGTTCGTGTAACGCCCCAATTTTAAAATCTCCAATTTGAAACCCTAATTTGAAAATCTTTTAATTTTTTCCAAATTGATTTATAAAATTTGAGCGCTAAAACCCTAATTTCAGAACAAAAATCTCTTTAAATAATAATTGAAATATTAAATGCGTAAAAGTCTTTAAAAAAAATTAAAACATAAAATAACTTGGTTAAAATTGAATTAAATGCATAATTAATTTAAAAAATTCATAAAATTTTATTAACGATAAAGCCAACATAAGAGTTTTAACTGAAATACAATTATTAATTGTTATCGAAAACTAAAACATACTAAATTAAATTACTTCATTTGAACCAAAAATATTTTTTTCTTCTATATGCTAATTTGTCTCTCGGAGATTCTCGAGCAACATCATTTCTTCCTTAGACAAAAATTCACCTACATCATAAAATTATAAACTATGAGAAAAACTCAGTAAGCGAAAACATGTGCAAGTGCAAAATTAACATTACTTTTACTAAATCCTTATTTAACAATTACATACTGATTTGTACTCATTTCTCAACCTTCGATCAGACTTAGCTATCACATTGTCGTTCCAACTTTGTCATCTTTGTTAACTTAAAATATGTTTAAGCCTAACTATGTTTTTGATGATTGTGATTAACGTGAAATATATAAATTGATGATTGTAAGAAATAAATGATATTAATAATTACAGTTAATTGGGAATGCCTTTTTAAAAAGGGTATTATGTTTTCTAACGTTTTTTATTAAGTGTTGTTAGTCAAGACTGGTGCATGCATAATGTTAACCAAACGTATAAGTCGTCCGCCAAAAGGAACATCGACCGCTGTCAAAGTAGATTTGAAAGTCATCTACCAAATATATCAACCGGACAAAGCAAAGTCGACTGATGGCAGAACCAATTAAATATTGACCGATTACTAAAGCCAGAAGTCGTCCGTGTGAATTATGTCGACCGAATTTTGAAGTCTACCGAAATCAATGACGACCAAAACCAAGAATGATTCTGTAACAATAAAGTCGAACGAATAAAGAAGTCGACCGAAAGTCCAATATGAGAATGCTCCGCAAGATCAATGTCGACCGAACAAAGATTTCGTTTGCTAGGATAACATCATCAAAATTAAGAAGTCTTCCGCCGAAAGTAATATCGACCGCAGACCACAACAGCTAGCTTTCTACGTACGGATTCTTAACAACGGTTATATTTTTGGTACGGAAACAAGGAGTCGTTCGAATGTGAAGCAGATTACAGACACTAGTATTAATAGAAGAATAAAAGCTCGGGAAATGTTGTTATTTTTCTTTGGGCGATTTTTTTTTCTTGCACATCCTTTGGCGATTACGAAAATTCCCAAGAGCCTTCACTATGAAAATTCTTCAGCTCTCTACTCCTCTGAAAGATCAAACACTTGAGATTTCTTTATTGAGGGAGTGTGTATTACTCTTCATTAAAAAAAAAATCCTATCTGTGAGATTGTAAAAGGGTTTGAGTGATATTGTAACGGGTAGAGATTGACGCCCGTGAAGTGCAATCTAGTGTAAAAGGCAGTAGATCGATGCCTATGAAGTTCGATCAGAGAATCTCGTTGAAGAGAAGAAAAGAAACTTCAAGGGTGGATCCTTAAAGCGTGGACGTAGGCAAGGTTGGCCGAACCACGTTAAAAACTTTGGTGTCAATCTCTCTCTTTTACATATTCCTTGTTTGTTTGTCTGTTATTCTTCTAGTGATTAAGAAGACTACACTAATAAAAGTAACTAATTTATTTATTGACTTCATAAGTAAGTAAATTAGTATTAATCGAAAAATGTCTAATTCACACCCCCCCCCCTCTTAGACAATTACGGTCCTACAATTGATATTAGAGCAAGGTTTAAAATTTTCTAAATTATGAACGTTAGATTTGTGTGATTATAAATATATTGTTGCATAACTAGATATGACACTCAACACAAATACAACACACGTAGAGGGACAATCTATTTCTAGACCCCCATTTTTTGATGGAAATGATTGTGTATTGGAAGACGAGAATGAGAATTTTTGTTAAGCTATAGATTATGAAATATGGAATATAATTGAAAATGGTCTTTTTAAGGCTGTCAAAACTGAAAATTAAGTTAGTGTTCCTAAATTGACTTATGAACTAACTGACTCGGACAAGAGAAACCTAAGTTTAAATGCTAAAGCTATAAACACCCTATATTGTGCATTGAATAGAGATGAATTTAATTGGGTACAAGGTTGTGAGAGTGCACAAGAAATATGACATTTACTTGAAATTACACACGAGGGAACTAACCAAGTTAAAGAAAGTAAATTGATTATGCTTGTGCATGAATATGAATTATTTTCAATGTAAAAGGATAAGCCTATTTCTTCTATGTTTACTCGCTTCACTAACGTTACTAACAGTTTAAAAGTTCTTGGTAAAGCTTATTCAAATGAAGAATTAGTTAGGAAGATACTGAGATGTCTACCAAGAGGATGGAAACCCAATGTGACAGCTATCCAAGAAGCAAAAGATCTCAAAGTGATGAAGCTCGAAGAACTCATAGGATCTCTCATGACACATGAGATCACAATGAGAGCTAACGAGAAGGAGGATCTCAAAGAAAATGAAACCTCCAAAAGAAGAAATATTGCTCTCAAAGCCTCATCAAGAAAGCAAGAAGAGTCCGAACTAGAAGATGATGATGAGGAGATTGCACTCATTACTATAAAATTTAGTAAATTTCTTCAGCGAAAAATGATACAAGGAAGAAGATTTCCAAAGAATGAAAACCTCAAAAGGAGAAAGAAATCACTTGCTACGAATGTGGGAAGGCCGAACACATCAAGGCCGAATGTCCACAATCTAAGAAAGGCCCCAAGAAGTTCAAGAAGAGAGCTATGAAGGCCACTTGGGATGACAGTGAAAGTGACACTTCTTCAGAAGATGAGGAAGTCGCCAACCTTTGCTTCATGGTACACGAAAATGAGGTTAACTTTTCTTCTAGTGATAGTAAAACTGATGATGGTGATTTAATTGATCCATTTATTGACTTAGTAAAATAATTTGGCATGCTAAAGGCTAAGTATAATATATTGAAAAAGGAGAATATTAATCTAATCGAAGAACATGCTGTGGAAATCAAATTGCATGAAAAAGAAATAAATGATCTC
This sequence comes from Begonia masoniana, assembly GCA_022432975.1. NCBI lineage: Eukaryota > Viridiplantae > Streptophyta > Magnoliopsida > Cucurbitales > Begoniaceae > Begonia > Begonia masoniana. Next base: position 46,679,194 of record CM039503.1, on the reverse strand, counting down.
AGCAGTAAGAATAATAGCTTAAATGAAGTAGTTCTTAAATTTACAAATGGAAGAAAAAACTTGAACATGCTATTAGGTAGTCAAAGAGTTACATTTGACAAAGCAGGAATAGGGTATGAAAAACTTAATAAAAAAAATTTATAAAATTTCTTTGTTAGATCATCTACCTGTCATGCATGCAATGAAAGATGACATAAATCATATGAATGTCCATTAAAATTAGGAAAGATTAAATCTGACAGTGGATTACAATAGGTTCCTAAGGGAACCAAACCTAACACTAGGACCCAAAAGATTTGGGTACCTAAGAAGATCACTTGATTATTATCTTGTAGGTTGATAGCTCTCCCGGGAAGAATCAATGGTACCTCGATAGTAGATGCTCGAGACATATAACGGGGGACTCCTCAAAGTTTGTTTTTGTCAACAAAAAGAAAGGGAACGTCACTTTTGACGGAAACCAAAAAGGAAAAATTGTTGGGATTGGCAACATAGGTAATAACTCTAACTCTATTATTGAAAATATTTTATTAGTAGACAGGTTGAAACATAACTTATTGAGCATTAGCCAACTATGTGATAAGGGATATAAAGTATCCTTCAATTCTAAGCATTTGTAATCAAAGATAGCTCAAGTGGTAAAGTTTTATTCATTGGCTATAGAAAAGAAAATGTGTACACAATTGATTTAGATAATATTGAACGCTTTGATGAGAAATGCTTTGCTGTGAATCTGTTGGTTGATAGTTAGACTTGGCATAGAAGATTAGGACACGTAGGTATGGATACCTTAGCTAAGATCACTAAGAATAATCTAGTTAGAGGGATTCTAGAAATATCTTTTAAGAATGATAAAGTTTGTGAAGCTTGCCAAATAGGCAAGCAAATCAAAAGTTCCTTCGCATCAAAGAATGCAATCTCTACATCCAAGCCCCTACAACTACTTCACATGGACCTTTTTGGTCATTCTAATGTGGCCAGTCTAGGAGGAAAACTCTATGCTTGTGTTATAGTAAATGACTTCTCTAGGTTCACATGGGTGTTCTTCCTAAAGTCAAAGGACGAAACATTCAACATCTTCTCTAGCTTTAGGAAAATAGTTCAAAATGAAAAGGATTTCATCATTGTAGCTATTCGTAGTGATCATGGTGGAGAATTTGATAATGAGCGATTTGAACTCTTGTCCCTCAAACATGGAATTGAACACAATTTCTCATCTCCTACAATAAAATGATGTTGAGAGGAAAAATAGGTCTCTTCAAGAGCTTGCTCGAACCATGCTCAACGAGAACTCTCTTCCAAAATATTTTTGGGTAGAAGTTGTTTTCATAGCTTGCTATGTGTTAAACAGGGTCTCTATAAGGCATATTATAGAGAAGACCCCTTATGAGCTTTGGAATGGGAAAATCCCTAGTGTCAAATATTTTAGAGTCTTTGGGTGTAAGTGCTTTATTCTAAATACCAAGGTTCACTTGGACAAATTCGATTCCAAATCCGATCTTGGTATATTCCTTGGATATTCATTAACTAGTAAAACTTGTAGGGTCTTTAACAAAAGAACACAAGTTGTAGAAGAATCCATGCATGTTAACTTTGATGAAACTCCTCAATCTGCAATGAATGTAGAAAATGATGATGATGTAGAAAATCAAATGGATTCTCTCTCTCTAGATAAACCAAGTGAAAGCATAGATGTGACGACCCTTACACTATTCCTAATTTTACCGTATAAATTTTTTATTTTATTCTTAAAACTTTAAACCTAGGTTCGAGCGGAAATAATACTTTAAAAATTTGAAATCGTTTAAGTTTATGTTTTTAAACCATTTAACAAATTAAAAACAATTTAAATAAAACTTAAAGCATTTAAAAACTAGAAAATGCATCGGCCAATGGAGGGAGGGACAAAAGGGACTTTTGTCCCTGAAAATCAAGGGGCGATCGATCGCCCATTTCAGGCGATTGATCACCGGTTATAAAAGGGAGGGGCGATCGTGATTGCCTCTCGCTGTGGTGAACGATCACCTCGCGATCGTTCACTAGGCGATCGATCGCCTCGCGATCGTTCACCAGGCGATCGATCGCCTCGCGATCGTTCACCAGTCGATCGATCGCCTACCTTTGGGCGATCGATCGCCACACGCTCTGGAATTTTTCCAGAGCGTGGCGATCCCCTTGGTTCACGATCGCCTCTCTTGGCGATTGATCGCCAAGTGTTCTGCCTCCTCTCTCTCTTTACTTTTTTTTTCTTTTTCCTTCCTCTTTCCTTCTTTCTTTTCCTTTCTCTCCTTCTTCTTTCTTTCCTTTCTCTCTTCCTTTTTCCCTACATACATGTACACATAACACATTCTAAAACTTCATCGTACTCTACTCCATAAACACGTAACATACGATCACTCAAATCTCACCCATTTCACTCTTCACCAATCACCCAAAATAAACGACTCAAAACGCAATTAAAACCAAGTTTATTTTCATGAAAACGAACTGCGTGGTTCCATTTGAAAACCAAACATTTCCTCCTGCTAAAATCACCAAGCAGTTCATAAAAATCTAGATAAAATCTTAGCAAAACGTTTAAAACATCAAAACGTAAACCTATCAACTAATCAGAACCAAGCATCCTAATATGTTCAACTATACAATTTTCATCTAACTATCGTATTCCCAAAACATACGCTTACTTTCCCCACGGGTCAAAAGGAGCATCGACTGCGCAGCACACTTTCACGGGCATTCTCCTTCAATCTGCACGATCATCTGGTAGAGGGAAATCCTCCTCACCTGGATCTATGTCACCTACACCATAGAGACACCTATGAGATAAAAATCTCAGCAAGTTCTACGTAAATGCTAATGCATGATCATGTATGAGCAATGCTAAGAAAACCGTCCATGTCATTTCATTTCAGTACGTGTCAGTCTTGGTTATCGAGGCCTTTCTCAATCAGATGGATATGGCACATCAAGCGGGTAGACAGCCCACACCATCTGAAAGGAGGAAGATCCGCTCACCACGGAACGCTAGGTCTGAACCTCTCCCCGAATAACCACCATGCGTTATTTACTATGATACTTTACTTGCCACATGCATGCAATTCTTTTTCTTTGAAATTAATGCGTAAATTCATTTTTCATGACATTTGGAAACCTATGATGCATGAGCAATTCAATATAAACATAAATAACGAGCATACCATCAAAACACTATAAATACCATCAAAACCGTCACAACAATCAACCTATAAAACAACTGAACCTAAACTACCCAACCGAAATAATTAGACAAACCAAAGACCAACATAAACAATAAGGCACCAATGTATCCTCAACAACAAAACTCGACATATGATGTAGGCCAATCGGCCACAGTAAGTCACGAGAACTTACCTGTCGTCCTTAACACACCGAGCACCATCCGAAAGTCGTGTCCACCTAAGGCAATTCACAACCTAATAACAAATACAAGTTCACAATATAAACTTCAAGCAGCAAATTCAAAATCCCAGAATTGCGCAACTTCCTACTCAACTTCATCTAACCATCAACAAGGCAATCTAATACAAAACAAACCAATTCAGCATAGTAAACTTCCAACTTGAAACAAAAAATATAACCAAGGTATTTGAATAAAACCTTTTATTCTCGGACTTGGCCTTTAGAATTGACTTAACTTTAAACCTCGATAACTCACTCAATTCTTATCCGATTTCAACGATTCAACATGTTTTGGAAACCTTATAATGTCTAGTTTACCATGGAATCAACCAATTATAAAAAGAGAATCGAATTAAGGTCAGAATTTCCCCAACCGAACTGTTCTCCGAAAATTTCCAATTTTTGTACTATAACTTCTAAAATTCATAACTTAATCGATTCTTAATGAAATTCTGTGGATCAAGTTGCTATGGACTCCTCTAAGAGTCCCCTAGCCAATGATTCAAGCCATTTAACCAATTAGGATCAAGAGCTAGGTCAGTTCTCAATAAAACCGAAACTGCCTAGTTTTTAAATCGTAATTTTTTTGTCCAACTTCAAAAATTCGTAATTAATGCTATACACATCGAAACGCTTCGATTTCAAAGCCTATAGTTTCTTTAAAGTGTCTATTTTCACACGGTACAAACCATTCATCAATTAAAACCCACTAGATTGGTCGAAAATCCCCAGACCCGAAACTGCCCTGAAATTTCCAGTTTTTTTTTTTAACAAAAGTTGAAACTTTGAATCTACCATCCATAAATTTCCCATTTCTTCCATCTTTATTGTCACAACCCGGGAGGGGGCCTAACAGAAACGCCAGGTTAAACGATCAACCTCGGAGAGGTCCACCGTCTAATCTAAGGCTAAATGCAGAAGATTAGCACTGATCCAGGACCTCATCGAAGCAACAAATAAAAGAGTGTACAAACAATCGTAGAAACACAAGCTAAATGAGAATAATTACATGCCAAAAAATAAGGTATAATCTCGAATGTCTTACATAGTACAGAGCTGTGGAAAATAAAAGGTAAGACTCTAGGGAAAATCCAAACACGACAGGCCTCACTTCCTAGCCTTCCTTCCTTTACCTGTAGAGGGGGAGTCGATGGGGTGAGTGACAAACTCAGTATGGGATGTTATACCTACCACTCAATGATGCATGCCTTATTAAATCAATGCACGTTTTGAAGATCAAAACCAGTTTTAATGTTATTCATTTCTCTTCTTATTATCCATTTAAAACGGTTAATGGGGCTAACGATAAAATAAGTATATATAGTGAAAATAGGCCCACATCAACAATTCTATCATAAAATATATATCCAGGTGTACAGTGAAAAGAGAGGTCACTCATGGATCCTCCGAACCACACCACATAGAAAAGCCGCGATAACACCAGGCAGGGCCTCATAGGGAGAAGAGAAATGGTCAACCACCAGGAGGGACGAACCACTCAGCCCTGGGCCACCGGGACACGCGCTAGGGCACACCAGGAGGGACGAACCACTCAACCCTGGGCCCAAGGGGTCCACAAGATGGACTTAACATACCGGGGTAGCAACGAACAGACACTGGCCAGGTCGGGTAACTGGGCGAGCATACTCCGAGCCCATTCCGCCTATTCTTAGGGGGCGTACCCTACATTCCGCCTATTCTAAGGGGGCGTACCCTACATTCCGCCTATTCTAAGGGGGCGTACCCTACATTCCGCCTATTCTAAGGGGGCGTACCCTACATTCCGCCTATTCTAAGGGGGCGTACCCTACATTCCGCCTATTCTAAGGGGGCGTACCCTACATTCCGCCTATTCTAAGGGGGCGTACCCTACATTCCGCCTATTCTAAGGGGGCGTACCCTACATTCCGCCTATTCTAAGGGGGCGTACCCTACATTCCGCCTATTCTAAGGGGGCGTACCCTACATTCCGCCTATTCTAAGGGGGCGTACCCTACATTCCGCCTATTCTAAGGGGGCGTACCCTACATTCCGCCTATTCTAAGGGGGCGTACCCTACATTCCGCCTATTCTAAGGGGGCGTACCCTACATTCCGCCTATTCTAAGGGGGCGTACCCTACATTCCGCCTATTCTAAGGGGGCGTACCCTACATTCCGCCTATTCTAAGGGGGCGTACCCTACATTCCGCCTATTCTAAGGGGGCGTACCCTACATTCCGCCTATTCTAAGGGGGCGTACCCTACATTCCGCCTATTCTAAGGGGGCGTACCCTACATTCCGCCTATTCTAAGGGGGCGTACCCTACATTCCGCCTATTCTAAGGGGGCGTACCCTACATTCCGCCTATTCTAAGGGGGCGTACCCTACATTCCGCCTATTCTAAGGGGGCGTACCCTACATTCCGCCTATTCTAAGGGGGCGTACCCTACATTCCGCCTATTCTAAGGGGGCGTACCCTACATTCCGCCTATTCTAAGGGGGCGTACCCTACATTCCGCCTATTCTAAGGGGGCGTACCCTACATTCCGCCTATTCTAAGGGGGCGTACCCTACATTCCGCCTATTCTAAGGGGGCGTACCCTACATTCCGCCTATTCTAAGGGGGCGTACCCTACATTCCGCCTATTCTAAGGGGGCGTACCCTACATTCCGCCTATTCTAAGGGGGCGTACCCTACATTCCGCCTATTCTAAGGGGGCGTACCCTACATTCCGCCTATTCTAAGGGGGCGTACCCTACATTCCGCCTATTCTAAGGGGGCGTACCCTACATTCCGCCTATTCTAAGGGGGCGTACCCTACATTCCGCCTATTCTAAGGGGGCGTACCCTACATTCCGCCTATTCTAAGGGGGCGTACCCTACATTCCGCCTATTCTAAGGGGGCGTACCCTACATTCCGCCTATTCTAAGGGGGCGTACCCTACATTCCGCCTATTCTAAGGGGGCGTACCCTACATTCCGCCTATTCTAAGGGGGCGTACCCTACATTCCGCCTATTCTAAGGGGGCGTACCCTACATTCCGCCTATTCTAAGGGGGCGTACCCTACATTCCGCCTATTCTAAGGGGGCGTACCCTACATTCCGCCTATTCTAAGGGGGCGTACCCTACATTCCGCCTATTCTAAGGGGGCGTACCCTACATTCCGCCTATTCTAAGGGGGCGTACCCTACATTCCGCCTATTCTAAGGGGGCGTACCCTACATTCCGCCTATTCTAAGGGGGCGTACCCTACATTCCGCCTATTCTAAGGGGGCGTACCCTACATTCCGCCTATTCTAAGGGGGCGTACCCTACATTCCGCCTATTCTAAGGGGGCGTACCCTACATTCCGCCTATTCTAAGGGGGCGTACCCTACATTCCGCCTATTCTAAGGGGGCGTACCCTACATTCCGCCTATTCTAAGGGGGCGTACCCTACATTCCGCCTATTCTAAGGGGGCGTACCCTACATTCCGCCTATTCTAAGGGGGCGTACCCTACATTCCGCCTATTCTAAGGGGGCGTACCCTACATTCCGCCTATTCTAAGGGGGCGTACCCTACATTCCGCCTATTCTAAGGGGGCGTACCCTACATTCCGCCTATTCTAAGGGGGCGTACCCTACATTCCGCCTATTCTAAGGGGGCGTACCCTACATTCCGCCTATTCTAAGGGGGCGTACCCTACATTCCGCCTATTCTAAGGGGGCGTACCCTACATTCCGCCTATTCTAAGGGGGCGTACCCTACATTCCGCCTATTCTAAGGGGGCGTACCCTACATTCCGCCTATTCTAAGGGGGCGTACCCTACATTCCGCCTATTCTAAGGGGGCGTACCCTACATTCCGCCTATTCTAAGGGGGCGTACCCTACATTCCGCCTATTCTAAGGGGGCGTACCCTACATTCCGCCTATTCTAAGGGGGCGTACCCTACATTCCGCCTATTCTAAGGGGGCGTACCCTACATTCCGCCTATTCTAAGGGGGCGTACCCTACATTCCGCCTATTCTAAGGGGGCGTACCCTACATTCCGCCTATTCTAAGGGGGCGTACCCTACATTCCGCCTATTCTAAGGGGGCGTACCCTACATTCCGCCTATTCTAAGGGGGCGTACCCTACATTCCGCCTATTCTAAGGGGGCGTACCCTACATTCCGCCTATTCTAAGGGGGCGTACCCTACATTCCGCCTATTCTAAGGGGGCGTACCCTACATTCCGCCTATTCTAAGGGGGCGTACCCTACATTCCGCCTATTCTAAGGGGGCGTACCCTACATTCCGCCTATTCTAAGGGGGCGTACCCTACATTCCGCCTATTCTAAGGGGGCGTACCCTACATTCCGCCTATTCTAAGGGGGCGTACCCTACATTCCGCCTATTCTAAGGGGGCGTACCCTACATTCCGCCTATTCTAAGGGGGCGTACCCTACATTCCGCCTATTCTAAGGGGGCGTACCCTACATTCCGCCTATTCTAAGGGGGCGTACCCTACATTCCGCCTATTCTAAGGGGGCGTACCCTACATTCCGCCTATTCTAAGGGGGCGTACCCTACATTCCGCCTATTCTAAGGGGGCGTACCCTACATTCCGCCTATTCTAAGGGGGCGTACCCTACATTCCGCCTATTCTAAGGGGGCGTACCCTACATTCCGCCTATTCTAAGGGGGCGTACCCTACATTCCGCCTATTCTAAGGGGGCGTACCCTACATTCCGCCTATTCTAAGGGGGCGTACCCTACATTCCGCCTATTCTAAGGGGGCGTACCCTACATTCCGCCTATTCTAAGGGGGCGTACCCTACATTCCGCCTATTCTAAGGGGGCGTACCCTACATTCCGCCTATTCTAAGACCGGTCAAAGTCAACGGTCTGGTCAAAGTCAACGGTCAAGTCAACCGTTGACTTTGACTGACCGGTTCGGTCTGCCTGGTTCGGGTCGGTCTGGGTCGGGTTGGTCTGACCCGAACCAACCCAATCCAACTGGACTCGGGCCAGACCCGGCCCAAACCCAAATCGGGTCGGACCAGGCGGGTTCGACCCGAATGGGCTGGGTAGACCCAGCCTGATGGGTCGGGTCGGGTCAAACTCGGCCCAATGGACTCAAGTCTAACCCGGCCCAGAAGGCCAAAGACCTGGGTCCAGCCTGGCCCGAATTTGAATCGGGCTGGGCCAAACCCAGTCGGCCCAACCCGGCCCTAGGCCAGAGTCAACACAGCCTTGGGCCTGAGTCAACTCGGCCCAAAGCCCGAGTTGACTCAGCCCATGGTCGAGTTGACTCGACCGTCGACCACCGAACGCCGGCGAAGCTCCGGCGACCAACTGACGTTCAACCCGCGGCAAAAAAATGCCATTTCTTACCTATTTTTCGCCGATAATCGCTTCCAACACGTTACTCGACTCCTCTCCAATCGTTTCCTACCAAAAACACGAAAAAAACAACCCTAAATCGTAGATCTACAAAAAAAACTAAAACCCGAAACTTCTCGGGCAAAAATCGAGAGAACGAGAGGTTACCTTCGAAAACGCCCTTCACAAACGTTGATCTACTCTTCGAGACGAACGTTTTGACACCAAGATCTCTCCGAACGGAGGTCGTTCCGGCGTCGGCGGTTTTCTCCTCTCTCTCTCCCCTCTCTCTCTCTCTCTCTTCTGGTTTTTGGGTTCTGTCGGCAGCAGGGATAAGGTTTCTTTTGAAACCTTATCTTTTAACTTTTTCTCTTTTATTTTATTAATTATTTTATTTTATTTATTTTATTAATTGTTTTATTTTATATTTAATCTATTTAATTCTTTTTATTTAATTTTTGATTTTAAATTTTAGTTTATTCTTTTTATTAAATTTTTACAATTGATTACCTTTAATTGAACGTTCGGTTTCACGGTCTAAATTCCTACCGTAAATTAACGAAATCGATCCCAATTATTTACACTTAAAACTCGCGAAAAATTTATTCAAATTTTTACAACTATTAAAATTGACGGGTTTTACATTTATTCACATAAATGTTCCTATAACATGATTAGACATCAATTAAGAGGAAAAACTAACAAGGAATGCCATTTTCGTGAAACCCTAATCGCCATTTATCAAACCCATAAAACAATCACCAATAAAAATGACACCCATTTAAAAAAAAAACTAAGCTCAAACTTGAAATCAAAAACAAACCAATTCAGCATAGTAAACTTCCAACTTGAAACAAAAAATATAATCAAGGTCTTTGAATAAAACCTTTTATTCTCGGATTTGGCCTTTAGAATTGAATTAACTTTAAACCGCGATAACTCACTCAATTCTTATCCGATTTCAACGATTCAACATGTTTTGAAAACCTTATAATGTCTAGTTTAACATGGAATCAACCAATTATAAAAAGAGAATCGGAATTAAGGTCAGAATTTCGCCAACCGAACTGTTCTCCGAAAGTTTCCAGTTTTCGTACTATAACTTCTAAAATTCATAACTTAATTGATTCTTAATGAAATCCTGTGGATCAAGTTGCTATGGACACCTCTAAGAGTCCCCTAGCCAATGATACAAGCCATTTAACCAATTAGGATCAAGAGCTAGGTCAGTTCTCAATAAAACCGAAACTGCCCAGTTTTTAAATCGTAATTTTTTTGTCCAATTTCAAAAATTCGTAATTAATGCTATACACATCGAAACGCTTTGATTTCAAAGCCTATAGTTTCTTTAAAGTGTCTATTTTCACACGGTACAAACCATTCATCAATTAAAACCCACTAGATTGGTCGAAAATCCCCAGACCAGAAACTACCCTGAAATTTCCAGTTTTTTTTTAACAAAAGTTGAAACTTTAAATCTACCATCCATAAATTTCCCATTTCTTCCATCTTTATTCACATAAATGTTCCTATAACATGATTAGATATCAATTAAGAGGAAAAACTAACAAGGAATGCCATTTTCGTGCAACCCTAATTGCCATTTATCAAACCCATAAAATAATCACCAATAATAATGACACCCATTTAAAAAAAAAACTAAGCTCCAACTTGAAACAAAACAAACCAATTAAGCATAGTAAACTTTCAACTTGAAACAAAAAATAGAACCAAGGTATTTGAATAAAACCTTTTATTCTCGGATTTGGCCTTTAGAATTGACTTAACTTTAAACCTCGATAACTCACTCAATTCTTATCCGATTTCAACGATTCAACATGTATTGAAAACCTTATAATGTCTAGTTTAACATGGAATCAACTAATTATAAAAAGAGAATCGGAATTAAGGTCAGAATTTCGCCAACCGAACTGTTCTCCGAAAGTTTCCAATTTTTGTACTATAACTTCTAAAATTCTTAACTTAATCGATTCTTAATGAAATCCTGTGGATCAAGTTGCTATGGACTCCTCTAAGAGTCCCCTAGCCAATGATACAAGCCATTTAACCAATTAGAATCAAGAGCTAGGTTAGTTCTCAATAAAACCAAATCTGCCCAGTTTTTAAATCGTAATTTTTTTGTCCAACTTCAAAAATTCGTAATTAATGCTATACACATCGAAACAGCTTCGATTTCAAAGCCTATAGTTTCTTTAAAGTGTCTATTTTTCACACGGTACAAACCATTCATCAATTAAAACCCACTAGATTGGTCGAAAATCCCCAGACCTGAAACTGCCCTGAAATTTTCAGTTTTTTTTAACAAAAGTTGAAACTTTGAATCTACCATCCATAAATTTCTCATTTCTTCCATCTTTATTCACATAAATGTTCCTATAACAAGATTAGGCATCAATTAAGAGGAAAAACTAACAAGGAATGTCATTTTCGTGAAATCCTAATCGCCATTTATCAAACCCATAAAACAATCACCAATAAAAATGACACTCATTTAAAAAAAAAAAACTAAGCTCCAACTTGAAACAAAACAAACCAATTCAGCATAGTAAACTTCCAACTTGAAACAAAAAATATAACCAAGGTATTTGAATAAAACATTTTATTCTCGGATTTGGCTTTTAGAATTGACTTAACTTTAAACCTCGATAACTCACTCAATTCTTATCCGATTTCAACGATTCAACATGTTTTGGAAACCTTATAATGTCTAGTTTAACATGGAATCAACCAATTATAAAAAGAGAAACGGAATTAAGGTCAGAATTTTGCCAACCGAACTGTTCTCCGAAAGTTTCCAGTTTTTGTACTATAATTTCTAAAATTCATAACTTAATCAATTCTTAATGAAATCCTGTGGATCAAGTTGCTATGGACTCCTCTAAGAGTCCCCTAGCCAATGATACAAGCCATTTAACCAATTAGGATCAAGAGCTAGGTCAGTTCTCAATAAAATCGAAACTGCCCAGTTTTTAAATCGTAATTTTTTTGTCCAACTTCAAAAATTCGTAATTAATGCTATACACATCGAAACGCTTCGATTTCAAAGCCTATAGTTTCTTTAAAGTGTCTATTTTTCACACGGTACAAACCATTCATCAATTAAAACCCACTAGATTGGTCGAAAATCCCCAGACCTGAAACTGCCCTGAAATTTTCAGTTTTTTTTTATTAAAAGTTGAAACTTTGAATCTACCATCCATAAATTTCTCATTTCTTCCATCTTTATTCACATAAATGTTCCTATAACAAGATTAGGCATCAATTAAGAGGAAAAACTAACAAGGAATGTCATTTTCGTAAAATCCTAATCGCCATTTATCAAACCCATAAAACAATCACCAATAAAAATGACACTCATTTAAAAAAAAAACTAAGCTCCGACTTGAAACAAAACAAACCAATTCAGCATAGTAAACTTCAAACTTGAAACAAAAAATATAACCAAGGTATTTGAATAAAACATTTTATTCTCGGATTTGGCCTTTAGAATTGACTTAACTTTAAACCTCGATAACTCACTCAATTCTTATCCGATTTCAACGATTCAACATGTTTTGGAAACCTTATAATGTCTAGTTTAACATGGAATCAACCAATTATAAAAAGAGAAACGGAATTAAGGTCAGAATTTTGCCAACCGAACTGTTCTCCGAAAGTTTCCAGTTTTTGTACTATAATTTCTAAAATTCATAACTTAATCAATTCTTAATGAAATCCTGTGGATCAAGTTGCTATGGACTCCTCTAAGAGTCCCCTAGCCAATGATACAAGCCATTTAACCAATTAGGATCAAGAGCTACGTCAGTTCTCAATAAAATCGAAACTGCCCAGTTTTTAAATCGTAATTTTTTTGTCCAACTTCAAAAATTCGTAATTAATGCTATACACATCGAAACGCTTCGATTTCAAAGCCTATAGTTTCTTTAAAGTGTCTATTTTCACACGGTACAAACCATTCATAAATTAAAATCCACTAAATTGGTCGAAAATCCCCAGACCCGAAACTGCCATGAAATTTCCAGTTTTTTTTAACAAAAGTTGAAACTTTGAATCTACCATCCATAAATTTCTCATTTCTTCCATCTTTATTCACATAAATGTTCCTATAACATGATTAGGCATCAATTAAGAAGAAAAACTAACAAGGAATGCCTTTTTCGTGAAACCCTAATCGCTATTTATCAAGCTCATAAAATAATCACCAATAAAAATAACACCCATTTAAAAAAAAAAAACTAAACTCCAACTTGAAACAAAACAAACCAATTCAGCATAGTAAACTTTCAACTTGAATTAAAAAATATAACCAAGGTATTTGAATAAAACATTTTATTCTCGGATTTGGCCTTTAGAATTGACTTAACTTTAAAACTCGATAACTCACTCAATTCTTATCCGATTTCAACGATTCAACATGTTTTGGAAACCTTATAATGTCTAGTTTAACATGGAATCAACTAATTATAAAAAGAGAATCGGAATTAAGGTCAGAATTTAGCCAACCGAACTGTTCTCCGAAAGTTTCCAGTTTTTGTACTATAACTTCTAAAATTCATAACTTAATCGATTCTTAATGAAATCCTGTGGATCAAGTTTCTATGGACTCCTCTAAGAGTCCCCTAGCCAATGATACAAGCCATTTAACCAATTAGGATCAAGAGCTAGGTCAGTTCTCAATAAAACCGAAACTGCCCAGTTTTTAAATCGTAATTTTTTTGTCAAACTTCAAAAATTCGTAATTAATGCTATACACATCGAAACGCTTCGATTTCAAAGCCTATAATTTCTTTAAAGTGTCTATTTTCACACGGTACAAACCATTCATCAATTAAAACCCACTAGATTGGTCGAAAATCCCCAGACCCGAAACTGCCATGAAATTTCCAGTTTTTTTAACAAAAGTTGAAACTTTGAATCTACCATCCATAAATTTCTCATTTCTTCCATCTTTAATTACATAAATGTTTCTATAACATGATTAGGCAATCAATTAAGAAGAAAAACTAACAAGGAATGCCTTTTCGTGAAACCCTAATCGCCATTTATCAAACCCATAAAATAATCACCAATAAAAATGACACCCATTTAAAAAAAAAAACTAAACTCCAACTTGAAAAAAAACAAACTAATTCAGCATAGTAAACTTTCAACTTGAATTAAAAAATATAACCTAGGTATTTGAATAAAACTTTTTATTCTCGGATTTGGCCTTTAGAATTGACTTAACTTTAAAACTCGATAACTCACTCAATTCTTATCTGATTTCAACGATTCAACATGTTTTGAAAACCTTATAATGTCTAGTTTAACATGGAATCAACCAATTATAAAAAGAGAATCGGAATTAAGGTCAGAATTTCGCCAACCGAACTGTTCTCCGAAAGTTTAAAGTTTTTGTACTATAACTTCTAAAATTCATAACTTAATCGATTCTTAATGAAATCCTGTGGATCAAGTTGCTATGGACACCTCTAAGAGTCCCCTAGCCAATGATACCAGCCATTTAACCAATTAGGATCAAGAGCTAGGTCAGTTCTCAATAAAACCGAAACTGCCCAGTTTTTAAATCGTAATTTTTTTGTCAAACTTCAAAAATTCGTAATTAATGCTATACACATCGAAACGCTTCGATTTCAAAGCCTATAGTTTCTTTAAAGTGTCTATTTTCACACGGTACAAACCATTCATCAATTAAAACCCACTAGATTGGTCGAAAATCCCAGACCCGAAACTGCCATGAAATTTCCAGTTTTTTTTAACAAAAGTTGAAACTTTGAATCTACCATCCATAAATTTCTCATTTCTTCCATCATTATTCACATAAATGTTCCTATAACATGATTAGGCATCAATTAAGAGGAAAAACTAACAAGGAATGCCATTTTCGTGAAACCCTAATCGCCATTTATCAAACCCATAAAACAATCACCAATAAAAATGACACCCATTTAAAAAAAAAACTAAGCTCCAACTTGAAACAAAACAAACCAATTCAGCATAGTAAACTTCCAACTTGAAACAAAAAATATAACCAAGGTATTTGAATAAAACCTTTTATTCTCGGATTTGGCCTTTAGAATTGACTTAACTTTAAACCTCGATAACTCACTCAATTCTTATCCGATTTCAACGATTCAACATGTTTTGAAAACCTTATAATGTCTAGTTTAACATGGAATCAACCAATTATAAAAAGAGAATCGGAATTAAGGTCAGAATTTCGCCAACCGAACTGTTCTCCGAAAGTTTCCAGTTTTTGTACTATAACTTCTAAAATTCATAACTTAATCGATTCTTAATGAAATCCTGTGGATCAAGTTGCTATGGACTCCTCTAAGAGTCCCCTAGCCAATGATACAAGCCATTTAACCAATTAGGATCAAGAGCTAGGTCAGTTCTCAATAAAACCGAAACTGCCCAGTTTTTAAATCGTAATTTTTTTGTCCAACTTCAAAAATTCGTAATTAATGCTATACACATCGAAACGCTTCGATTTCAAAGCCTATAGTTTCTTTAAAGTGTCTATTTTCACACGGTACAAACCATTCATTAATTAAAACCCACTAGATTGGTCGAAAATCCACAGACCAGAAACTACCCTGAAATTTTCAGTTTTTTTTTTTTAACAAAAGTTGAAACTTTGAATCTACCATCCATAAATTTCCCATTTCTTCCATCTTTATTCACATAAATGTTCCTATAACATGATTAGGCATCAATTAAGAGGAAAAACTAACAAGGAATGCCATTTTCGTGCAACCCTAATCGCCATTTATCAAACCCATAAAATAATCACCAATAAAATGACACTCATTTAAAAAAAAACTAAGAAGCTCCAACTTGAAACAAAACAAACCAATTCAGCATAGTAAACTTTCAACTTGAAACAAAAAATATAACCAAGGTATTTGAATAAAACCTTTTATTCTCGGATTTGGCCTTTAGAATTGACTTAACTTTAAACCTCGATAACTCACTCAATTCTTATCCGATTTCAACGATTCAACATGTTTTGGAAACCTTATAATGTCTACGTTTAACATGAATCAACCAATTATAAAAAGAGAATCGGAATTAAGGTCGGAATTTCGCCAACCGAACTGTTCTCCGAAAGTTTCAGTTTTTGTACTATAACTTCTAAAATTCATAACTTAATCGATTCTTAATGAAATCCTGTGGATCAAGTTGCTATGGACTCCTCTAAGAGTCCCCTAGCCAATGATACAAGCCATTTAACCAATTAGGATCAAGAGCTAGGTCAGTTCTCAATAAAACCGAAACTGCCCAGTTTTTAAATCGTAATTTTTTTGTCCAACTTCAAAAATTCGTAATTAATGCTATACACATCGAAACACTTCGATTTCAAAGCCTATAGTTTCTTTAAAGTGTCTATTTTTCACACGGTACAAACCATTCATCAATTAAAACCCACTAGATTGGTCGAAAATCCCCAGACCTGAAACTGCCCTGAAATTTTCAGTTTTTTTTTAACAAAAGTTGAAACTTTGAATCTACCATCCATAAATTTCTCATTTCTTCCATCTTTATTCACATAAATGTTCCTATAACAAGATTAGGCATCAATTAAGAGGAAAAACTAACAATAACAAGGAATGTCATTTTCGTAAAATCCTAATCGCCATTTATCAAACCCATAAAACAATCACCAATAAAAATGACACTCATTTAAAAAAAAAACTAAGCTCCGACTTGAAACAAAACAAACCAATTCAGCATAGTAAACTTCCAACTTGAAACAAAAAATATAACCAAGGTATTTGAATAAAACATTTTATTCTCGGATTTGGCCTTTAGAATTGACTTAACTTTAAACCTCGATAACTCACTCAATTCTTATCCGATTTCAACGATTCAACATGTTTTGGAAACCTTATAATGTCTAGTTTAACATGGAATCAACCAATTATAAAAAGAAAATCAGAATTAAAGTCAGAATTTCGCAAACCGAACTGTTCTCCGAAAGTTTCCAGTTTTTGTACTATAACTTCTAAAATTCATAACTTAATCAATTCTTAATGAAATTCTGTGGATCAAGTTGCTATGGACTCCTCTAAGAGTCCCCTAGCCAATGATACAAGCCATTTAACCAATTAGGATCAAGAGCTAGGTCAGTTCTCAATAAAACCGAAACTGCCCAGTTTTTAAATCGTAATTTTTTTGTCAAACTTCAAAAATTCGTAATTAATGCTATACACATCGAAACGCTTCGATTTCAAAGCCTATAGTTTCTTTAAAGTGTCTATTTTCACACGGTACAAACCATTCATCAATTAAAACCCACTAGATTTGGTCGAAAATCCCCAGACCCGAAACTGCCATGAAATTTCTAGTTTTTTTTAACAAAAGTTGAAACTTTGAATCTACCATCCATAAATTTCTCATTTCTTCCATCTTTATTCACATAAGTGTTCCTATAACATGATCAGGCATCAATTAAGAAGAAAAACTAACAAGGAATGCCTTTTTCGTGAAACCCTAATCGCCATTTATCAAACCCATAAAATAATCACCAATAAAAATGACACCCATTTAAAAAAAAAACTAAGCTCCAACTTGAAACAAAACAAACGAATTCAGCATAGTAAACTTTCAACTTGAATTAAAAAATATAACCAAGGTATTTGAATAAAACCTTTTATTCTCGGATTTGGCCTTTAGAATTGACTTAACTTTAAAACTCGATAACTCACTCAATTCTTATCCGATTTCAACGATTCAACATGTTTTGAAAACCTTATAATGTCTAGTTTAACATGGAATCAACCAATTATAAAAAGAGAATCGGAATTAAGGTCAGAATTTTGCCAACCGAACTGTTCTCCGAAAGTTTCCAGTTTTTGTACTATAACTTCTAAAATTCATAACTTAATCGATTCTTAATGAAATCCTGTGGATCAAGTTTCTATGGACTCCTCTAAGAGTCCCCTAGCCAATGATACAAGCCATTTAACCAATTAGGATCAAGAGCTAGGTCAGTTCTCAATAAAACCGAAACTGCCCAGTTTTTAAATCGTAATTTTTTTGTCAAACTTCAAAAATTCGTAATTAATGCTATACACATCGAAACGCTTCGATTTCAAAGCCTATAATTTCTTTAAAGTGTCTATTTTCACACGGTACAAACCATTCATCAATTAAAACCCACTAGATTGGTCGAAAATCCCCAGACCCGAAACTGCCATGAAATTTCCTGTTTTTTTTAACAAAAGTTGAAACTTTGAATCTACCATCCATAAATTTCTCATTTCTTCCATCTTTATTCACATAAATGTTCCTATAACATAATTAGGTATCAATTAAGAAGAAAAACTAACAAGGAATGCCTTTTTCGTGAAACCCTAATCGCCATTTATCAAACCCATAAAATAATCACCAATAAAAATGACACCCATTTAAAAAAAAAAACTAAACTCCAACTTGAAACAAAACAAACCTAATTCAGCATAGTAAACTTCCAACTTGAATACAAAAATATAACCTAAGGTATTTGAATAAAACCTTTTATTCTCGGATTTGGCCTTTAGAATTGACTTAACTTTAAAACTCGATAACTCACTCAATTCTTATCTGATTTCAACGATTCAACATGTTTTGAAAACCTTATAATGTCTAGTTTAACATGGAATCAACCAATTATAAAAAGAGAATCGGAATTAAGGTCAGAATTTCGCCAACCGAACTGTTCTCCGAAAGTTTAAAGTTTTTGTACTATAACTTCTAAAATTCATAACTTAATCGATTCTTAATGAAATCCTGTGGATCAAGTTGCTATGGACACCTCTAAGAGTCCCCTAGCCAATGATACCAGCCATTTAACCAATTAGGATCAAGAGCTAGGTCAGTTCTCAATAAAACCGAAACTGCCCAGTTTTTAAATCGTAATTTTTTTGTCAAACTTCAAAAATTCGTAATTTAATGCTATACACATCGAAACGCTTCGATTTCAAAGCCTATAGTTTCTTTAAAGTGTCTATTTTCACACGGTACAAACCATTCATCAATTAAAACCCACTAGATTGGTCGAAAATTCCCAGACCCGAAACTGCCATGAAATTTCCAGTTTTTTTTAACAAAAGTTGAAACTTTGAATCTACCATCCATAAATTTCTCATTTCTTCCATCATTATTCACATAAATGTTCCTATAACATGATTAGGCATCAATTAAGAAGAAAAACTAACAAGGAATGCCATTTTCGTGAAACCCTAATCGCCATTTATCAAACCCATAAAACAATCACCAATAAAAATGACACCTATTTAAAAAAAAACTAAGCTCCAACTTGAAACAAAACAAACCAATTCAGCATAGTAAACTTCCAACTTGAAACAAAAAATATAACCAAGGTATTTGAATAAAACCTTTTATTCTCGGATTTGGCCTTTAGAATTGACTTAATTTTAAATCTCGATAACTCACTCAATTCTTATCCGATTTCAACGATTGAACATGTTTTGGAAACCTTATAATGTCTAGTTTAACATGAAATCAACCAATTATAAAAAGAGAATCGGAATTACGGTCAGAATTTCGACAACCAAACTGTTCTCCGAAAGTTTCCAGTTTTTGTACTATAACTTCTAAAATTCATAATTTAATCGATTCTTAATGAAATCCTGTGGATCAAGTTGCTATGGACTCCTCTAAGAGTCCCATAGCCAATGATAAAAGCCATTTAACCAATTAGGATCAAGAGCTAGGTTAGTTCTCAATAAAACTGAAACTGCCCAGTTTTTAAATCGTAATTTTTTTGTCCAACTTCAAAAATTCGTATTTAATGCTATACACATCGAAACGCTTCGATTTCAAAGCCTATAGTTTCTTTAAAGTGTCTATTTTCACACGGTACAAACCATTCATCAATTAAAACCCACTATATTGGTCGAAAATCCCCAGACCCGAAACTGCCATGAAATTTCCAGTTTTTTTTTAACAAAAGTTGAAACTTTGAATCTACCATCCATAAATTTCTCATTTCTTCCATCTTTATTCACATAAATTTTCCTATAACATGATTAGGCATCAATTAAGAGGAAAAACTAACATGGAATGCCATTTTCGTGATACCCTAATCGCCATTTATCAAACCCATAAAATAATCACCAATAAAAATGACACCCTTTTAAAAAAAAACTAAGCTCCAACTTGAAACAAAACAAACCAATTCAGCATAGTAAACTTTCAACTTGAAACAAAAAATATAACCAAGGTATTTGAATAAAACCTTTTATTCTCGGATT
Source organism: Begonia masoniana (assembly GCA_022432975.1). Classification (NCBI taxonomy): domain Eukaryota; kingdom Viridiplantae; phylum Streptophyta; class Magnoliopsida; order Cucurbitales; family Begoniaceae; genus Begonia; species Begonia masoniana. The sequence continues at coordinate 46,659,143 of CM039503.1, read as the reverse complement.
TGGCCTTTAGAATTGACTTAACTTTAAACCTCGATAACTCACTCAAATCTTATCCGATTTCAACGATTCAACATGTTTTGGAAACCTTATAATGTCTACTTTAACATGAAATCAACCAATTATAAAAAGAGAATCGGAATTAAGGTCGGAATTTCGCCAACCGAACTGTTCTCCGAAAGTTTCCAGTTTTTGTACTATAACTTCTAAAATTCATAACTTAATCGATTCTTAATGAAATCATGTGGATCAAGTTGCTATGGACTCCTCTAAAAGTCTCCTAGCCAATGATACAAGCCATTTAATCAATTAGGATCAAGAGCTAGGTCAGTTCTCAATAAAACCGAAACTGTCCAGTTTTTAAATCGTAATTTTTTTGTCCAACTTCAAAAATTCGTAATTAATGCTATACAAATCGTAACGCTTCGATTTCAGAGCCTATAGTTTCTTTAAAGTGTCTATTTTCACACGGTTCAAACCATTCATCAATTAAAACCCACTAGATTGGTCGAAATTCCCCAAACCCGAAACTGCCCTGAAATTTTCAATTTTTTTAACAAAAGTTGAAACTTTGAATCTACCATCCATAAATTTCTCATTTCTTCCATCTTTATTCACATAAATGTTCCTATAACATGATTAGGCATCAATTAAGAGGAAAAACTAACATGGAATGCCATTTTCGTGAAACCCTAATCGCCATTCATCAAACCCATAAAACAATCACCAATAAAAATGACACTCATTTAAAAAAAAAAAACTAAGCTCTTACCTTAGAATTTCAATGAGCTTGAGAAATGGAGGAGAATAGTGTTGGTTTTTGCTCAAAAATCAGACCGTAGAAGAAAAGAGGGGTAGGTTTTCAATGAGAGAGGGAATGCGTGGAGGGAGAGAGAGAAGGTGAGGGAGGAGTTTCTTTTTCTCACCTCACGTGAACCCTTATAATTTTATCCCACTTCCATAAAACAATCACCAATAAAAATGACACCCATTTAAAAAAAAAACTAAGCTCCAACTTGAAACAAAACAAACCAATTCAGCATAGTAAACTTCCAACTTGAAACAAAAAATATAACCAAGGTATTTGAATAAAACCTTTTATTCTCGGATTTGGCCTTTAGAATTGACTTAACTTTAAACCTCGATAACTCACTCAATTCTTATCCGATTTCAACGATTCAACATGTTTTGGAAACCTTATAATGTCTAGTTTAATATGAAAGCAACCAATTATAAAAAGAGAATCGGAATTAAGGTCATAATTTCGCCAACCGAACTGTTCTCCGAAAGTTTTCAGTTTTTGTACTATAACTTCTAAAATTCATAACTTAATCGATTCTTAATGAAATCATGTGGATCAAGTTGCTATGGACTCCTCTAAGAGTATCCTAGCCAATGATACAAGCCATTTAACCAATTAGGATCAAGAGCTAGGTCAGTTCTCAATAAAACCGAAACTGTCCAGTTTTTAAATCGTAATTTTTTTGTCCAACTTCAAAAATTCGTAATTAATTCTATACACATCGTAACGCTTCGATTTCAAAGTCCTATAGTTTCTTTAAAGTGTCTATTTTCACACGGTACAAACCATTCATCAATTAAAACCCACTAGATTGGTCGAAAATCCCCAGACCCGAAACTGCCCTGAAATTTCCAGTTTTTTTTAACAAAAGTTGAAACTTTGAATCTACCATCCATAAATTTCTCATTTCTTCCATCTTTATTCACATAAATGTTCATATAACATGATTAGGCATCAATTAAGAGGAAAAACTAAAATGGAATGCCATTTTCGTGAAACCCTAATCGCCATTCATCAAACCCATAAAACAATCACCAATAAAAATGACACTCATTTAAAAAAAAAAACTAAACTCTTACCTTAGAATTTCAATGAGCTTGAGAAATGGAGGAGAATAGTGTTGATTTTTGCTCAAAAATCAGACCGTGGAAGAAAAGAGGGGTAGGTTTTCAAGAGAGAGGGAATGCGTGGTAGGGAGAGAGAGAAGGTGAGGGAGGGTTTTTTTTTTCTCACCTCACGTGAACCCTTATAATGTTATCCCACTTCCCCCCCCCCCCCCTCCCCTTTTTTTTTCTATTTATTTTAACAAATCAAAACCCACTTCCACACCATTAATTTTTAATTACCCACTAACTCTTCCTTCCAATAAATTCCATAATAAATCTCAATATTCACATTTATTTTATTTCTTCAAAATAAATGTACGTTGACCAATACTCGCTACAACCCGAGCCGATAAATTGTCGGGTACTACAATAGAAATCCCCATAGATCCTCCATCAAACTCTTTAGGAGTCGTGCCAATCTAAAATTCGAATGATGATCTTCTTAGGAATTGGAGATATGTCAGAAATCATCCCATAGATGACATTGTAGGTGATCCTTCGCTAGGAGTTAAAACTAGGGCTTCCCTTAGAAATCTAGTTGCTCATGTAGCATTTATCTCTCAAATAGAGTCTAAGAAATTTGAGGAATCCGAATTGGATGAAAATTAGATTGTGGACATACAAGAAGAGTTAAATCAATTCGAAAGTAACAATGTTTGGGAACTTGTTCCGAGGCTGAAAGATCATCCTATTATTAGAATTAAATGGGTATTTAAAAATAAAATGGATGAACATGGGATTGTTGTGGGAAACAAAGCTAGGTTAGTTGCCAAAAGTTATTACCAAGAAGAAGGGATAGATTTTGAGAAAATCTTTGCTCCAGTAGCTCGCTTAGAGTCGATTAGGATCCTCTTAGCCTATGCTTGCTACAAGAACTTCACACTCTTTCAAATGGATGTAAAGAGTGCTTTTTTAAATGGATATATCATGGAAGAAGTTTATGTAGAGCAACCCATTGGTTTCGAAGCTTATGACAAGCATGATCACGTGTTCAAGCTCAAGAAAGCTCTATATGGACTTAAGCAAACTCCTAGAGTTTGGTATGATAGGTTGAAGAATTTCCTTGAGGAAAGGAAGTTCAAAAAGGGTAAAGCCGATTTAACTCTATTTACCATGCAAAATGACAAAGACATACTATTGTGCAGATCTATGTTGATGATATCATATTCGGTTCAACGAATGTCTCACTGTGTGATGAATACTCCTCCCTAATGCAAGGTGAATTTGAGATGAGTATGATGGGGGAGTTAAAATTCTTCCTAGGTTTTCAGATTAGTCAAAATCCAAATGGTATTTTCTTCTGTCAAGAAAAATATATTAAAAAACTCTTAAAGAGATTTGGACTGAGTTCTTCTAAGCCATCTAGAACCCCAATGAGCACCACTACAAAATTGGATAAAGATGAAAATAGGTTAAATGTAGATATTAAGAAATATTGAGGAATGATTGGTTCACTTCTATACTTAACCACTAGTAGACCTGATATTCTGTTTAGTGTGTGCTTATGTACTAGATTCCAAGTCTTTCCTAAAGAATCTCACTTAAATGCAGTTAAAAGAATATTCAAATATCTAAGTAGAACTTATGATTTAGGTTTGTGGTATCCAAAAGGTACATTATTTGATCTTGTAGGATATTCTGATTCTGACTACGCTGGATGTCTTGTAGATAGGAAGAGTACTAGTGGAACGTGTCAATTCTTAGGAGAATCACTTGTCTCTTGGTACTCCAAAAAGTAAAATTCTGTGGCACTTTCCATAGCCGAAAGTGAAAACATTGCTGCCGGTAGTTGTTATACACAAATGCTTTTGATGAAACAAACTCTAGAAGACTATAATCTGCACTATGATAGGATTCTAATTAGATGTGATAATACTGTTAACTTAAAATATGTTTAAGTCTAACTATGTTTTTTATGATTGTGATTAACGTGAAATATATAAATTGATGATTATAAGAAATGAGTGATTTTAATTATTGCAGTTATTTGGGAATGCCCTTTTACAAAGGGTATTATGTTTTTCTAACATTTTTGATTAAGTGTTGTTAGTTGAGACTGATGCATGCATAATGTTAACCAGACGTATAAGTCGTCTGCCAAAAGGAACATCGACCGCTAATCGTCTGCCAAAAGGAACATCGACCGCTAGTCGTCTGCCAAAAGAAACATCGACCGCTGTTAAAGCAGATTTGAAAGTCATCCGGCAGATATATCAACCGAACAAAGCATGGTCGACCGATACACTAAAGCCAGAAGTCGTCCGAGGGAATTATGTCGACCGGATTTTGAAGTCTACCGAAATCAATGCGACCAAAACCAAGAATGATTCTACAACAATAAATTCGACCGGATTTTGAAGTCTACCGAAATCAATGTCGACCACACAAAGACTTCGTCCACTAGGATAACATCATCTGAAACAGGAAGCCTTCTGCCGAAAGTAATATAGACCGCAGACCACAACGGCTAGTTTTCTACGTACGGATTCTTCAACGGTCATATTTTTGGTACGGAAACAACGAGTCGTCCGAATGTGAAGTAGATTACAGGACACAAGTATTAATAGACGATTGAAGCTTGGGATAACAACTTTTGCCAACTTGAACAATTCTCTCTCAACTCTCACGAACTTAAGTTTGTAATACTCTTCGACTCTCTACACCTCTCTACATCTAAACTTGAAATTTTCTTTTTGAGAGAGTGTAGTTTTGTACTCTATATTTTTTGACATTGTAAAACTTGAAGGCAGTGGATTGACGCTCGTGAAGTTCAATCCAAAGTTGTAAGGTAGTAGATCGACGCTCGTGAAGTTTGATCAAGAAATCTCGTTGAGGAGAAGAAAATGATCTTCAAGGGAGAAACCTTGAAGCGTGGACGTAGGCAAGGTTGGCCAAACCACGTAAAAATATCGGTGTCAATCTCTTTCTCTTACTCTTACTTTTAAGTGTTTGTTAGTAATTGCACACAAAGAGAAAAGATAAAGTAAAACTAATTTGCATTGTTAAAAACGATTAGGTTAAGAAATTTCTAATTCACCCACCTCTTAGACAATCATGATCCTACAATTGGTATTAGAGCCAGGTTGAATATTGTCATTTTTGTGAGTTAAAAAAAAATATTGTGATACATTTATAATGGCATTCAACACAAACACTTCACACTGTAGAGGGACAATCCACTTTTAGGCCACCTCTTTTTTATGGTAATGACTATGTATATTGAAAAGCTAGGATGAGAATTTTTATTCAAGCAATGGACTATGAATTATAGAGTATTATTGAAAATAGTCCATTTAAAGCTATGAAAACCGAAAATGGTGTAAGTGTTCCAAAGCTGGTAAATGAATTAGATGATTCGGATAAACATAATCTAAGTTTAAATGCCAAAGCAATAAACACCTTGTATTGTGCTTTAAATAGAGATGAATTTAATAGGGTACAAGGGTGTGATAGTGCATTTGAGATTTGATATTTACTTGAAATAACTCATGAATGAACAAATCAAGTAAAGGAAAGTAAAATGAGTATGTTTGTAACACCCGACAATTTCAGCTAGGTGATTTTCTTAACCATTTTGATTATCACCCCTTTTATTAACCTTTATGATTTTAAATTTAATGTCAAGACATATTTATTATAAGTTGAGTGAAACTAGGTTGGGTGGCAAGGTTGTAATTAAGGATGGATGGATCAAGTATAAATAGGAAATGGAAACTTTTAAACCTCACTGTAGCCGACATTTCCTTCTGCGTTCTCTCATTTCCCCGAGCTGTCTCCCTCTCCGCCAGCTGACTCTCTCATCGACTACGGATTTCTCCTTCTCCACTTCGACAATCGACGCCCTAGGTAAGACTCAGACAAAGTGGATTGCTGGTTATCTATTTGAGTACTGTTTTTCAGTTAAACTTGAGATTTCGGACTCTGCAATGGCCGAATCTGGTTATTGTGATTCTAGGAATTTTAGACTACGCACACAGAGTACTCGACTAATGGACTTATATATATAGACGTTAGATTCTAGGGTGATTTTTAATTAGGACTTTTAGGATGTTGTTTTAACTCTACAATGTGAAATGTTTTAGGTGAAGAAGTCAGAAGAGAAGTACTCAAAGTTGCTAAAGAAACCAGGTAAGTGAATGTATTAAGACTTCCGGCCAATAAGGCTCTACATCACAAGATATTAAGTTAGTTCCTGTAACGCCCCGAGTTTTCTGAACCCGGTTCGCTACTCAATGCTCGGACATGACTAATAAATTTCTTTTATTTAATTTAAATCTTCACTCGACAGTCAAAATTTGACATTTTTCTAAAAACTCAAAACATTTAAAAATTTGCAGCGGAAATCATTTGAACCACAATGAAGTTATGCAAAACTACGAAATGCTGTTGAATTGTTAAGAAACAATTGGCAATTAGAAAATCTAGTTTAAACAGCGAAATACTAGAGAAGTCGCAGAAGTCAAACACATCTGTCAATTGATAAAGTCAACGGAAGAAGCAGAAAACAAACAAAATAGAAGACTCCTGCCGATGACGTCAGCCAAATAGAAAACAAAGGACATCTCTCGGTAGACTGTATCTACCGGTTACTAAACGACAAAATACACTCTACATCTTCCGATGACGTCAGCCAGATGACTTCCTTCATCAGATCGACTTTGTTCTACACCCACCGATGGCTAAACGACAAAAGTCCTCCTACATCTACCGATGACGTCAGCACGCATCTGCCGATGGGTTTTACGACAAAACCCCTCATCCCCTTCTTCCGATAGGGTAAATTGAATATACCGATCACTAAACGACAAAGCATAATACCCACTCATACCGGTAGGGCAAAATCTACATCATCCGATAGAATAAACCTCATGTACCGATGACTTTACTGAGACATCATCCGATGGCTTTACTGAAGACATTTTCCGATAGAATTAACCTACATCATCCGATGACTTTTCTTAAGGCATCTTCCGATAGACAACAACACAACTTCCTCCGATAGAAAACAATAAACTTCTACACACATCCACCGATAGCTTTTACCAAAACATCATCCGATAGATAAATTATTCGACTCCTACCGATGGACAAAACAACATGGCAGTAGACTTTACTATAAATCAAGAAAGTCCCGACTATCAAAAGGACTTAAGCATTTTACCAAAAACCATTCAGAGGCAGTTTAAATCATTGTATTGCTCAAACTCAGTAAAAACAACATTATAAAATCCAACAGATCACTAGTATCAGAAAAACTCAAAACGTAGTCAAATATTAAAATCTCTACTGTCATGAAAACTAGGCATACTCTGATTAGATTATTACCAACTAAACCCCCACCACTGCTGACAACAGTTAACCCGCCTCATCAGTTTACCAGGCCGAGACATGAATGTACTCCTCCAACCACATCTAATCATCTGTGCAATCAGGAAATTCACCTGTAGTATCCTCAACACCTACATCACAAAACTCATCTATTAGCCTAATGCTAAGTAAGTAAAGCAGTAATGAAATGAAATACTGAAATATAAAATTTCCTAAACATGCAATTTCTACTTTCTCAACTCAGTTGTTCATGTTTCGTTTCTGTTCAGATCCCCCTGTGAAATTGGGAGCTGGATCAACTCTCTCAAAGTATATACATCCACTGGCTCATTAAGGGGCGGATAAATTCCCTTAACAGTAAATCTGATTCACATGTTCAGATCCCCCTGTGAAATTGGAAGTTGGATCAACTCTCCCAAAGTATAAATATCTACTGTCTCATTAAGGGGAGGATTACTTCCCTTAACAGTAAAACTGATTCACATAGCTGTTTCAATATGTTCAATCCTCACTATGCCAACATGCATTCAAATTCATTTTCGTATACTTTAAAAAAAATATGATGCATGACATACCAACACATTCCAGCATACAAACCCTAATGTTTTGTGATGTAGGCCCGAAGGCACAAGCAAACTTTACTTACCTGGTCTCCTGGAAAAACTTGGTTGCAAGCTACTTCGGGTATTACTCAAACCTAAAACCATAGACAGAGCATACATTAAATTTCCTCTAATCTTCATTCTAAACCACTAGAAATCTAAGGGAAACTGTTTTGGGAACTCTAGTCATTGTGCATTCCCGATTTAGACTTAAACCGAAACCACCACTCGCTTACCGCCTTCTCAAAACCTCATTTATCATCCCTCCTACCAACGATAGATACAATGTAACAAGAAATAGAAGCAAAACTCACCAAGTTCGGAGGAAATCGCTGGAGGAAGTCGAAGGGGGTCTCCTATCGCGCTCTGCTAAGCTGAGGAGCTGAGAATGGAGAGGAAATGAAATAAACAGTGGCGGCTACTTTATTAATAGTTTCCTTAAATACGTTATCCACCTTTGAATTTCTAATTACCCTTATGCCCTTGCCTAGTCATCCATTAACCCTACATTTAATATTGCCATATAAATTGTGCCATTAGTTTAAAAGGAATAGAGAAACGGTTTGATAGAACCGGGTATTACAATCTACTCTCCTTAAAAGAATTTTGTCCTCAAAATTCAGTACCTGAATAATTCTGGATGTTGGTCTATCATGTCTTGCTGGCGCTCCCAAGTTGTCTCCTCTATGTTCCGATTGTGCCATAAGACTTTCACTAGTGGAACTTCCTTGTTGCGCAATACATTCACTGCATAGTCCAAGATCTTTACAGGTTTCTTCTCATATGCAAGAGTAGGAAGAACCTCAATGTCCTGCTATTCCACAACCTGATATGGATCTCTTACACACTTCTTTAACATAGAAACATGGAACACATTGTGGATTCCTTCCATAGAAGCCGGTAACTGCAACATGTAGGCTGCACTCCCAACCCTTTTCAAAATTAAGAATGGTCCAATAAACCTGGGGTTCAACTTTCCTCTCTTCCCGAATCTCACAACTCCTTTGAATGATGACACCTTAAGAAAAACTTCATCACCTACTTCAAACTCTAATTCTCTTCGTCTTTTATCAGCATAACTCTTCTGGCGGCTTTGAGCTGTCAGAATTCTCTGTCGGAAGAGGGCAACCTTCTCCACAGTCTGCTGCACAATGTCAGGACCAAGCAACTGTGCTTCACCAACTTCATCCCAGTACAAAGGAGATCTGCATTTTCGTCCATATAATGCTTCGTATGGAGCCATGCCTATTGTTGCTTGAAAACTGTTATTGTATGAGAACTCAACCAATGGTAAATATTTACTCCAAGATCCTTGAAAATCCAATATGCATGCTCGGAGCATATCTTCTAAGGTCTGAATGGTTCTCTCGGATTGTCCATCTGTTTGAGGGTGGAAAGCTGTGCTAAAATTAAGTTGTGTTCCCATAGCCTTGTGCAAACTTTTCCAAAACTTAGATGTAAATCTGGAGTCTCGGTCTGAAACTATGGTGCTTGGAACTCCATGCAGTCTAACAACTTCGTGCACATACAACTCGGCCAGTTGATCCATCGAATATGTTATCTTCATTGGCAGAAAGTGAGCAGATTTGGTTAAACGATCAACTATTACCTAGATTGGATCATGTCCCTTTGCTGTTCTAGGTAATCCTATAACAAAATCCATAGTTATTTGTTCCCATTTCCATTCAGGAACTGGTAAGGGTTGCAATGTTCCTGAGGGTCTCTGATGCTCGGCTTTAATCTGTTGACAACACAAACATGATCCTACATATTCTGCGACGCTTCGTTTCATACTAGGCCATCAGTAGTGTTGCTTAAGGTCTCTGTACATCTTTGTACTTCCAGGGTGAACAGAGAACCTGGAAGAGTGTGCTTCAGAAAGAATCTCATCACGGAGTTCCTTAACGGCTGGAACAAACTACCTATTTCTAAACTTGAGGATTCCCATTAGCAGAATAGTTAAAATCTGATTGGTCCGTAGAATTCATGCTTGACTTGTACTTGTTACACTCATCGTCATTCGTCTGAGCTTCCTTTATTTTCTCTAGAATGGTAGGCTTTAAGGTTATGGCTGATAGTATAGCTGATACACTGGTTACTGCTTCTAGGTTAAATTTTTGGAATTCTGACTCTAAAGCTAATGGCATACTGAAAATCATAGATGAGGTTGATGTTGTTACTCTACTCAAAGCATCAGCCACGACATTTGCTTTGCCGGGATGGTATTTAATCTCAAAAGCATAGTCTTTTACAAATTCCAACCATCGACGTTGCCTCATGTTTAGTTCCTTCTGTGTGAAGATATACTTCAGGCTCTTATGATCTGAAAATATCTCACAAGATTGTCCATACAAGTAATGCCTCCAAATCTTAAGTGCAAATACAACTGCAGCTAATTCTAAGTCATGGGTAGGGTAGTTCTTCTCATGTGTTTTCAACTGTCTAGAGGCATAAGCTATTACTTTACCATTCTGCATTAACAGACAACCAAGACCAATTTTGAAAGCATCACAATAAATACTAAATTTACCATCTTCAGCTGGAAGGGTTAAAATTGGAGCATTGGTTAGTTTCTGTTTCAAGGTCATGAAACTATGTTCACATTCATCAGTCCATATATACTTCACATTTTTCCTGGTTAACTTAGTAAGGGGTGTAGTGATCTTTGAAAATCCTTCAATGAACTTTCTATAATATCCTGCTAGACCAAGAAAACTCCTGATATCTGTAGCATTCTTCGGTTGAGGCCATTCCTTAACCGCTCGAACTTTGGCTGGATCGATAGATATTCCATCTCCAGAGATCATGTGACCAAGAAAGTGAACTCTGTCCACCCAAAACTCACACTTGAAAAACTTAGCATAAAGCTGGTGCTGTCTAAGTACTCCTAACACCAAATTCAAATGCCTTGCATACTCATCCTTAGTTCTAGAATAGATCAGAATGTCGTTTATGAACACTATGACAAACTTGTCAAAATACTCGTGAAACACCCTATTCATGAGATCCATGAAGGATGCTGGTGCATTTGTCAAACCAAAAGACATAACCAAAAACTCATAATGACCATACCTTGTGCGAAAGGCAGTTTTTGGGATATCTTCAGATTTTACCTTCAGCTGGTAATAACCGGACCTAAGGTCAATCTTAGAGAAAACTCTTGCACCCCTAAGCTGGTCAAATAAGTAATCAATTCTCGGCAAAGGGTATTTGTTTTTGACAGTTAACTTATTCAATTCTCTATAATCAATGCACATACGCATTGATCCATCTTTCTTCTTGACAAAAAGGACAGGTGCACCCCACGGTGAAAAGCTTGGGTGTATGAACCCTTTCTCCAATAGATCCTCCAATTGTTTCTTTAATTCCTTAAGTTCAGTTGGAGCTAATCTATATGGATTTTTAGACACAGGCTCGGCTCTGGGGTAAATATCTACAACAAATTCAATTTCCCTATCTGGTGGTAAACCAGGAAGGTCATCTAGGAATACTTCTGGAAAATCTTGGACAACTAAAACATTTTTGGGGCTTGATTTTCCTTACTGTTTGTGTCTAAAACACTGGCCAAAAAGCACAAATACTCTCTGCAAGGGGAGGGTCTTGTGTTAATAGAAGTCATCACAGACATTTCCTTACTTTTCTTTGAGGCTTGAAAGGTGTGTTTCAAACTATCAGCGGGTTGGAAGCTAACTATTCCAGTCCTACAATCTATTGTGGCATGATGCTTAAACAACCAGCCCATTCCTAGGATTACATGAAATCCTAATATATCCATAATTATAAGATCGGCAGGTAGACTTACATTCCCTACTAACACTTCACTTCCCAGCATCACTTGGTTAGAGTGCATGCGTTCACCAGAAAGCAATGCAACATTAAACACATGCATGGAAGGGGTAAACTGTACGTCTAACTTAACAGCAAAAGCAGATGCTATAAATGAATGTGTGGCACCAGAATCTATTAAAGTAAAAGCAGGCACAGAGTTGATCAATATAGTACCTGACACCACAGCAGGCTGTTCCTCACCCGACTCCGTCATGGAGAATATTCTTGGTTTGATCATAGTAGGGCCACTCTTAGGAACCGGACAATCTCTGCTAATGTGGCCGACCTTGTTACAATTGTAGCATCTAGGTGATTCTAGGCTTCGAGCACTCCTTGAACGTGTGTCCAACCTCCTCACAGTTGAAACACTTTCCAAGGCCCAGTCTGCATTCCCCCGGATGGTTCTTCAAACACTTAGGGACACTGGGGAAATTTCCTGACATTCTGTACCTTCCCCCTACTCCTTGGCTATTTTGGCCTTCACTTGGCCTCTTCGTTCCTCTTTGTTGGTGTGGTTGGTTAAACCTTTGTGGGACCTCCTTTGGTCTAGCACACTTTCCTTCAGCTTCTTCCACTTCCAGGGCAGTGGACACAACCTCACTGAAGGTCAAGCCCTTGATTCCACAGAATTTAACCCCTCGGTAAATTTCTGGCTTCAGTCCATGCATAAATTTGAACACCTTATCCTCGTCTTTGTGAGCAAAATGCCCAGCAAACCTAGACAGGGACTCGAACTGCCTACTATACTCGGCCACAGACCCGGTCTGCTTCAGGTTCAGAAATTCTAACTTCTTTGCGGCCTGGACTGTGCTGTTGAAATACTTCTCATAGAAAATGTCTTTGAATCGTGACCAAGGCATTGCTAAAACGTCGGTGGTGGTCTCCATTGTCTCCCACCAGAGTTGAGCTTCGCCAGCCAAGTGAAATGTTGCTAACGTAACCTTATCTCCTTCTCCTATGCTGGCGCACCTAAACATACTCTCTATCTTCCTAAGCCACCCTTCAGCCACAGCAGGATCAGATGACTGACCATCAAACGTGGGTGGTCTTAGTCTCCGGAATCTATCCCCGGAATGCTCATTGCTAGAACCCGAGTTGGCACTTCCTTGTACCTCTCGGTTCAGCAGCACTCCTAGTTGATCGGATTGCTAGCGCATTAATTCTGCCTGCTGTCGCACTAGATTCGGTCAACTGTCCGATTACACTAGAATCTTCTGCGCTTCCCGGAGTTGGTGTCTCTCTCTGCACTCTTGGCCTTCCCGGTCGTCTGGACATTTTTGCTATATTCCTGTACAGGGTTAACTATTTTTTTATAAATATCTAATAACTGAACTTAACATAAACACTTACAGTTGTTGGAGTACTTCCATGCAACGATTGGCACTGATGAGTGATCTTTTGAACGGTTTAACTGAATGTCTCTGATACCACACTGTAACGCCCCGAGTTTTCTGAACCCGGTTCGCTACTCAATGCTCGGACATGACTAAGAAATTTTTTTTATTTAATTTAAATCTTCACTCGACAGTCAAAATTTGACATTTTTCTAAAAACTCAAAACATTTAAAAATTTACAGTGGAAATCATTTGAACCACAATGAAGTTATGCAAAACTACGAAATGCTGTTGAATTGTTAAGAAACAATCGGCAATTAGAAAATCTAGTTTAAACAGCGAAATACTAGAGAAGTCGCAGAAGTCAAACACATCTGCCGATTGATAAAGTCAACAGAAGAAGCAGAAAACAAACAAAATAGAAGACTCCTGCCGATGACGTCAGCCGAATGGAAAACAAAGGACATCTCTCGGTAGACTGTATCTACTGGTTACTAAACGACAAAATACACTCTACATCTTCCGATGACGTCAGCCAAATGACTTCTTTCATCCGATCGACTTTGTTCTACACCCACCGATGGCTGAACGACAAAAGTCCTCCTACATCTACCAATGACGTCAGCACGCATCTGCCGATGGGTTTTACGACAAAACCCCTCATCCCCTTCTTCCGATAGGGTAAATTGAATATACCGATCACTAAACGACAAAGCATAATACCCACCCATACCGGTAGGGCAAAATCTACATCATCCGATAGAATAAACCTCATGTACCGATGACTTTACTGAGACATCATCCGATGGCTTTACTGAAGACATCTTCCGATAGAATTAACCTATATCATCCGATGACTTTTCTTAAGGCATCTTCCGATAGACAACAACACAACTTCCTCCGATAGAAAACAATAAACTTCTACACACATCCACCGATAGCTTTTACCAAAACATCATCCGATAGATAAATTATTCGACTCCTACCGATGGACAAAACAACATGGCAGTAGACTTTACTATAAATCAAGAAAGTCCCGACTATCAAAAGGACTTAAGCATTTTACCAAAAACTATTCAGAGGCAGTTTAAATCATTGTATTGCTCAAACTCAGTAAAAACAACATTATAAAATCCAACAGATCACTAGTATCAGAAAAACTCAAAACGTAGTCAAATATTAAAATCTCTACTGTCATGAAAACTAGGCATACTCTGATTAGATTATTACCAACTAAACCCCCACCACTGCTGACAACAGTTAACCCGCCTCATCAGTTTATCAGGCCGAGACATGAATGTACTCCTCCAACCACATCTAATCATCTGTGCAATCAGGAAATTCACCTGCAGTATCCTCAACACCTACATCACAAAACTCATCTATTAGCCTAATGCTAAGTAAGTAAAGCAGTAATGAAATGAAATACTGAAATATAAAATTTCCTAAACATGCAATTTCTACTTTCTCAACTCAGTTGTTCATGTTTCGTTTCTGTTCAGATCCCCCTGTGAAATTGGGAGCTGGATCAACTCTCCCAAAGTATATACATCCACTGGCTCATTAAGGGGCGGATAAATTCCCTTAACAGTAAATCTGATTCACATGTTCAGATCCCCCTGTGAAATTGGAAGTTGGATCAACTCTCCCAAAGTATAAATATCCACTGTCTCATTAAGGGGCGGATTACTTCTCTTAACAGTAAAACTGATTCACATAGCTGTTTCAATATGTTCAATCCTCACTATGCCAACATGCATTCAAATTCATTTTCGTATACTTTAAAAAAATATGATGCATGACATACCAACACATTCCAGCATACAAACCCTAATGTTTTGTGATGTAGGCCTGAAGGCACAAGCAAACTTTACTTACCTGGTCTCCTAGGAAAAACTTGGTTGCAAGCTACTTCGGTATTACTCAAACCTAAAACCATAGACAGAGCATACATTAAATTTCCTCTAATCTTCATTCTAAACCACTAGAAATCTAAGGGAAACTGTTTTGGGAACTCTAGTCATTGTGCATTTCCGATTTAGACTTAAACCGAAACCACCACTCGCTTACCGCCTTCTCAAAAGCCTCATTTATCATCCTTCCTACCAACGATAGATACAATGTAATAAGAAATAGAAGCAAAACTCACCAAGTTCGGAGGAAATCGCTGGAGGAAGTCGAAGGAGGTCTCCTATCGCGCTCTGCTAAGCTGAGGAGCTGAGAATAGGAGAGAAAATGAAATAAACTGTGGCGGCTACTTCATTAATAGTTTTCTTAAATACGTTATCCACCTTTGAATTTCTAATTACCCTTATGCCCTTGCCTAGTCATCCACTAACCCTACATTTAATATTGCCATATAAATTGTGCCATTAGTTTAAAAGGAATAGAGAAACGGTTTGATAGAACCGGGTATTACCGTTCCAGTTGTTTGATGTTTGTTCTGTGTTAGTAAGATTTCTAGTACTTGGATGATTTATGGATGTTGAGAGTTTTGTTATGAGACGTTCTGGTAGAGTCTATGAAGTCGACTGTTCTGTTATGATACTTTCTATAGTCTGATGATTTAAGAGCATCCATGTCATGCATCATGATTTACTTCTCAAGCATATGAAAATGTTTTATGAACATGTTTTTCCCGTGAACAAGATATGACAATGAATATGAAACTTATGCAACCAGATTAAGTGAGGGTTGGGGGCGGTTTGGCGTATGTCACTGTCCAAAGAGAAGGACCATGAATACGGCCCGAAAGGGACTATGTACACTTGCACTGTCATCCCCCCTTTACGGCACAAATCCTCTCTTAATCCATATGATGAGAGTGATGAACAAGAATACGAATAAGAACAGGAAAAGAGCATGAAACGAACATGATCATGATTTTCTTGCAACTATACATTCACGTATACATGTTAGCATTGCATTCCTTACTAAGCATTAGGCTTATAGTTTGAACCTTATGATGTAGGTGACGAAGTATCAGGTGAGGATTTCAAAGTTAATGAAGATGTCTAAGTTTGGTTGCTGGAAGGTGTTAAGGGAGCAATTCTGTGGTTGGATGGCGAACAAGACCCCCTGGTTAATGCTCTTATAATTTTAGTGATGATTATGAATATGGAAGTCTAAGTAGGATGAGATTATTTTAAGATATCGAGCTTTTGAAATTGTCTGGTTTAATTACTGAGTCTGAGAATGTCTATAAGGATATAGAACGAGTTGTTTTAACTAAGTCTTCTGCTACATGTATTCAAAGTGAGTCCATGATTTATGTCTGCCTACGTTTATGTCTATGAAGTGTGAGATCTGTGAAGGTCAGGTTATCTTTCTGTCGGTATGAGTTGCTTGAAGGTTTTCGGGTTTTACTGCCGTGTGATAGAAGTCAGATGAATGCATCATCTGGCTGACGTCACCGGTGTGAGTTGAATGATAGAAGCTGGATGAATGAATCATCCGCTGACGTCACCGGTAGATGGTGAACGTTTGTCGATTACTAGATGATGTCTCTTACTGGATGATGTAAGTATTGTTTGTCGTCTAGCGATCGTGCGATGTTGTGTATTTCAAATACTGGATGGTGTAAGTATTGTTTGTCGTCTAGCGATCGGGCGATGTAGTGTATTTCAAATACCGGATGATGCAAGTATTGTTTTGTCGTCTAGCGATCGGGCGATGTAGTGTATCGCTTATGTCAAGTGATGTTTAATGAGTCACGAGAGATGCACGTGCCCACCGGAAGATGTCTTTTATTGGGCAACGATAATTGAGTCATGCAGAGTACACGTGACAAATCGGAAGATGTGTACCCTATCAACCGATGCATGCAAACCCATGCAGCCCGAGCAGAATGTCGTTGTGTGATCTGAGGGCATTTCTTTTCTGCCCGATTATGTCATGGAACTGATAACCGAGCATAGTCGCTCGATTCTGTGGACTAAAGAGTTATTAGATTAATGAAAGAGTCGAGTTTTGGATGGTTTGGTTTTTTCAGATGATATGTTGGCCGCGAGTCAAGTATTAAGTTCTAAGTCTTTTTTTTTAAAAAAAAATAATGATAAAAATAATACTAATAATGAACATGATGCAGAAAGTAATAATTAAATGATTAAGAAAGTCATGAATTATGTCTCGGCCCTACTGGGGTCGTTACAATGTTGGTGCACGAATATGAATTATTTTCTATTGAAAATAATGAATCTTTTAGTTCAATGTTTACTCGTTTTACTAACATTACTAATAGTTTGAAAGTACTTGGTAGAACGTATCCAAATGAAGAATTGGTAATAAAGATTCTTAGGTGTCTACCAAGAGGATGGTAACCCAAGGTGACAGCTATTCAAGAAGCTAGGGATCTCAAAGTCCTCAACCTGGAAGAACTTATTGGCTTTCTCCGCATGAGATGACAATGAGAGCCAATGAGAAAGAAGATCTCAAAGAAAAGGAAGTCTCCAAGAGAAAAGACATTGCTCTCAAGGCCTCATCAAGTAAACCCAAAGAGTCTGAATAAGAAGAGGATGATGAGAGATTGCATTTATAATGAGAAAATTTAGCAAATTTCTCAAACAGAAAAGGATACAAGGTAGGAGATTCTCAAAGGGAGACAAACCTCAAAAGGATAAGGAGATCACTTGTTTTGAGTGCAGGAAGCCGGGACACATCAAGGCTGAATGTCCTCAAGCCAAGAAGGGTCCCAAGCGATTCAAGAAGAGGGCCATGAAAGCTAAGTGGGATGATAGTGAAAGTGACACCTCCTCGAAGACGAGGAAGTGGCCAACTTGTGCTTCATGGCCAACGAAAATAAGGTATGTGATTCTTCTAGTGATAGTGATAATGATGATGGCGATCTAATTGTTGCATTTAATGACTTAGTAAAACAATTTGGCATGTTAAAGACTAAATACAATATATTAAGAAAGAAAAATGCAAGTTTAATTGAGAAGCATGCTAAGGAGATTAACTTGCATGAAAAGGAAATTAGTGAACTTAGGAGTAGAAATGAGAAGTTGAATTACATTGTTCTTAAGTTTACTAATGGGAGCAAGAATGTGAATATATTGCTAGGAAGCCAAAGAGTGACATTTGACAAGGCGGGGTTAGGTTAAGAAAAAACTAATAAAAAGAAAGTTTATAAGAATTTCTTTATTAGATCTTCTACTTGTCATGCATGTAATGAAGTAAAACAAATCTTATGAATGTTCTTTTAAATTGAGTAAAAATAAATCAAGTGGCAAGTTACAATGGGTTCCTAAGGGAACCAAACCTAACTCTAGGACCCAAAAGATTTGGGTACCAAAAAAAACTACTTGATTATCTATCTTGTAGGTTGAGAGCTCTCCCTTAAAGAATCAATGGTACCTTGATAGCGGATACTCAAGGCATATGACGGGAGACTCAACGAAGTTTGCCTATGTCAACGAGAAGAAAGGAAATGTCACTTTTGGCAGGAATCAAAAAGGAAAAATTGTTGGTATCGGTAACATAGGTACTAGCTCTAACCCTATTATTGAAAATGTGTTGTTAGTAGAAGGGTTAGAGCATAATTTACTTAGTATCAGTCAATTGTGTGATAAATGATATAAAGTGACTTTTAAATCAAATTCATGCATAATTAAGGATAGCTTATCTAGTGAAGTGTTGTTTAAAGGTTATAGAAGAGAAAACATATACACAATTGATTTAGATAATATTGAATGCTTTGATGAGAAATGCTTTGTTGTGAATCTATTGGTGGATAGTTGGACTTTGCATAGAAGATTAGGATACGTAGGCATGGATACCTTAGCTAAGATCACTAAGAATAATCTAGTTAAAGGAATTCCAAAAATATCCTTTGCAGAAGGATAAAGTTTGTGATGCTTGCCAAATGGGCAAGTAAATCAAAAGTTCCTTTGAGTCAAAGAATGCAATCTCTACATCCAAGCCCCTACAACTACTTCACATGGACCTAATGTGGCCAGTCTAAGGGGAAAACTCTATGCATATGTTATAGTAGATAATTTCTCTAGGTTTACATGGGTGTTCTTCCTAAAGTCAAAGGATGAAACATTCGACATCTTCTCTAGCATTAGAAAAAGAGTTCAAAATGAAAAAGATCTCACCATTGTAGCTATTCGTAGTGATCATGATGGAGAATTTGAGAATGAGCGATTTGAACTCTTGTGACTCAAACATGGAATTGAGTACAACTTCTCATCTCGTAGGACCCCTCAACAAAATGGTGTTGTTGAGAGGAAAAATAGGTCTCTTCAAGAGCTTGCTCGGACCATGCTCAACGAGAACTCTCTTCCAAAGTATTTTTGGGCAGAAGCTGTTTTCACAGCTTGCTATGTGCTAAACCGGGTCGTCAAATTCTTTAGATCTTTTGGTTGTAAGTGCTTCATCCTTAATACCAAGGACAACTTGGCCAAATTTGATTCTAAAACGGACACTGGAATCTTTGTTGGTTATTCTTCCTCTATCAAAGCCTATAGAGTGTTCAACAAAAGGACTCTGGTAATTGAAGAATTCATGCATGTCAACTTTGATGAATCACTCCATCCCACAATCAATGTGGATGAAAATGATAAATTAGAAAAACAATTAGATTCTCTCTCCTTAGACAAACCTAGTGAAGATATTCAAGGAGAAACCACTATAGAGCCTCTGTCAAACCCTTTAGAATTAGCTCCAATAAAAGATGAAAATGATGATCTCCCTGAGGATTGGAGATATGTCAAGAATCATCTCATAGAAGACATCCTAGGTGATCTTTACTTAGGAGTCAAAACTAGAGCCTGTCTTAGAAATTTGTGTGCTAATATTGCATTCATCTCTCAAATAGAACCTAAGAAATTTGAGGACGCTGAGTTAGATGAGAATTGGATAGTAGCCATGCAAGAAGAGTTGAATCAATTTGAAAGGAACAATGTATGAGAACTTATTCCAAGGCCTAAAGATCATCCAATTATAGGAACCAAATAGGTTTTTAAGAATAAGTTGGATGAAATTGGGATAGTTGTTAGAAACAAGGCTAAATTGGTTGTCAAGGGGTACAGCCAAGAAGAACGGATAGATTTTGAGGAAACTTTTGCTCCAATAGTTCGCTTAGAGTCAATTAGGATACTCTTAGCCTATACTTGCTACAAGAACTTCACACTCTTTCAACTTGATGTGAAGAGTACTTTTCTAAATGGATATATCATGGAAGAAGTTTATGTAGAGCAACCCGTTGGTTTCGAAGCTTATGACAAGCATGATCACGTGTTCAAACTCAAGAAAGCTCTATATGGACTTATGCAGGTTGAAGAATTTCCTTGAGGAAAGGAAGTTCAAAAAGGGTAAAACCGATTCAACTTTATTTACCATGTGTTAGTGATTTTCTACACCCTAACGCAAGTGCACGTGTCGCTAACGAAGTAATAAAGTAAGTAAAAGTCGATCCCATGAGGATATTTTTAATCAATTTAATCTTGCTATAAATTTCTATAAATAAAGGTGAAAATATTGAAAATAAAATTTGGTAAGGAATGATGAACTAAAATTGCTCGAAATTAAATGAGACTAAAAATAGAAATGATCTAGAAAGATAATTATGGAAAAAGCCTTTGTTAGGATTGATTTCCTCTTTACATGCAATTATTACTGATACTACAGCAATGCTCTTAAACAGCAAGAATAAAAATATTTATAGGTTTCGTTCGAATTACCTATGTAAATTCAATTTAGAATTTCTCTCGACTTTGAAAGAAGATAACTGTGATGACCCGAATGTGCACGTATGAGTACGACTGCGGGGCAAATCTCGGGTTACGGGGCAAACCACGGGACTTAAGCCGAGTGTAGGCGAATCCCAGACTCGAGTATAGGCGAATCCCGGGTCGTAAAGAGGTGGTCGTCACAATCCCACATCGCTTGGGGAAATATATGGAAATGAAACATATGTAAAGAGACCCTCTCAACATAGCAAGATGCGTTTTGAAGCACAATTGGCAACGGATCCCATAAGAACTCCGAAGTTAAAAGTGCTTCGGCGAGAGTAGTACCAGGTTGGGTGACCGACTGGGAAGTCCTTGCCAAGCAAAGCCGTGAGGGGAGGATATTGGGTTACGGCCCAATCCTCAGAGCGGACAATATCTTGCTGGGAAAAAGAGGTCGTTACAAATGGTATCAGAGCCTGTACCCAACCGGAAATGTGGCCAACGAGGACGTTGGGCCCCTGGGGGGGTGATTGTGATGACCCGAATGTGCATGTATGAGTACGACTGCGGGGCAAATCTTGGGTTGCGGGGCAAACCTCGGGACCTAAGCCGAGTGTAGGCGAATCCCGGACTCGAGTATAGGCGAATCCCGGCTCGTAAAGAGGTGGTCGTCACAATCCCACATCGCTTGGGGAAGTATATGGAAATGAAACATATGTAAAGAGACCCTCCCAACTTAGCAAGACGCGTTTTGGAGCACAATTGGCAACGGATCCCATAAGAACTCCGAAGTTAAAAGTGCTTCGGCGACAGCAATTCCAGGTTGGGTGATCTTTTGGGAAGTTCTCGCCAAACAAAGCCATGAGGGGAGGATATTGGGCTACGGCCCAATCCCCAGAGCGGACAATATCTTGCTGGGAAAAGGGGTCATTACAGTAACTAACATTAAATTTCTATAAACCTTATTCTTAATGCTAATTGAATTAATGTTAACTACTTTGCAACATATTAATCTAATTAATCATTCGTGCATCTTAACATTTATATTTACCCGTCGATATAATATAAACATGAAACATCAAACTATCTGTCGATTTGAATTGAATTAGACAAGAATATCACGAAAGATTATTCCAAGCAAAATGCATTAGCAATGCCACAGCATTAGTCACAAAATAGCAATAATTCATATATTTCTAGGGTTCCATTGAATTGCCTAGATAAATTCATTTCAGAATTTTCTTTTCGACTTTGAAAAGGTAAAAACTTAATCTGAATTTTCGTGTAAACCTATTCTTAACGCCAAATAAATTAATGTTAGCTACTTTGCAACAATTTTAATTTATTTAATTACTCATGCATCTTAAATTCCTATTTACCTATCGATACAATAGGAACATGTGAATTTAAATTTGCCTATTGACACAATTTAATTTATGCAATAAAAATCATGAGCAATTGTTCAGTGAAAAATACTAAGCATTCATAGATCAAAGTAAAAACATGTAAAGAGTACTATCTTGCCTAACCAAGATTAAGAAATTTAACCTAGAATCATAACAATAAAACTAAAAATATATTTATAAAAAAAATAAAAAGAAGAAAATAGATGAAGAAGAAAAAGAATTTTTTGTTGTCTAGGTCTCCAACAACCAAGCTTCTTCTCCAAATCTTTAGGGTTTTTTCCCCTAGGTCGTCGACCCTAGGTTCAAGTCCCCTCCAGCAGCCAAGAGAGATCTACTCCATTCAGCAGAGTAAAAGATATGAATTCGGTACCCTCTCTCCTTGAGGGAATTAAATCCTTTTTTTCTCGTTCTCTCTCCTCTAGAATTTCTTTGATTAACGACTTATTATTATGATATAATCTTCTTAATTTGCTTTCGTTTGTCGTCCACTCTTCTAAGTCGTCCGTTGTTATCTGTCATCCGTTTTCATTTGTCGTCCATTTTCTGTTTTTCCCAGCCAAGTCCGCGACTTGTTCGTGAGTTTTTATCTTTTAGTGTTTTTTGTCTTTTAGTGCTCTTTGTCTTTTAATGCTCCCTTTTTTCACATTGACCGTTGCTCTTTTAATGCTTCTTTTTAGATTGCCACTTCAGCTTCTGCCACTTCTCCAAGTCGTCCACTCTCTCTATCGTCCACTTCTCTCTATCGTCCACTTCTCCCTATCGTCCATTCTGTCAGTCGTCCATCTGTCAGTCGTCTATTCTGCCAGTCATCTATTCTGTCAGTCGTCCATTCTGCCAGTCGTCCATTTGCCAGTCGTCCATTCTGCTCTATCGTCCACTTTGCTAGTCATTTTTCACCCAATATTTCTCCCTTTTCTCCTTGATTTCCGTCCTTCATTTTTTGTAACAATAATCTCTTTCATTGATTTATTCTCTCTCTTCGAGATTCTTGAGCCTTTAAATTTGATTTTTCCCGCTATTAACTTTGCATTCAAATAAGAAAATATAACATTCGAATTAATGAGAAAAATCTACTTTTAATAGATAATATGTATAAAATATATTAAATTAAATCAATGCCTTGATACTGCAGCATTATGTAACAATTGTAGTAAATTCCACTAATTTCTTCTAAAATTCACTCAAATCATACAAGTTAAATTACCTAAAAATAGTATAAGATAACTCTAAATTTAGAGTTATCACCATGCAAAAGGACAAAGACATACTCATTGTGCAGATCTATGTTGATGATATCATATTCGATTCAACGAATATCTCATTGTGTGATGAATTTTCCTCCTTAATGCAAAGTGAATTTGAGATGAGTATGATGGGGGAGTTAAACTTTTTCCTAGGTCTTCAGATCAGTCAAAATCCAAATGGTATTTTCTTCTGTCAAGAAAAATATATTAAAGAGCTTTTAAAGAGATTGGACTGAGTTCTTCTAAGCCAGCTAGAACCGCAATGAGCACCACTACAAAATTGGACAAAGATGAAAATGGGTTAAGTGTAGATATTAAGAAATATCGATGAATGATTGGTTCACTTCTATACTTAACCGCTAGTAGACCTGATATTCTTTTTAGTGTGTGTTTGTGTGCTAGATTCCAAGCCTCTCCTAAAAAATCTCACCTAAATGTAGTTAAAAGAATATTCAGATACCTAAGTGGCACTCATAATTTAGGATTGTGGTATTCAAAAGGTACATCATTCGATCTTGTAGGATATTCTAATTCTGACTACGCTGGATGCCTTGTAGATAGGAAGAGCACTAGTGGAACGTGTCAATTCTTAGGAGAATCACTTGTCTCTTGGTACTCCAAAAAGTAAAATTCTGTGGCACTTTCAACAGCCAAAAGTGAATACATTGCTGCCGGTAGTTGTTGTGCACAAATGCTTTGGATCAAACAAACTCTAGAAGACTATAATCTGCTTTATGATAGAATTCCAATTAGATGTGATAATACAAGTGCCATAAATATCTCAAAGAACCCTATCCAACATTCTAGGACCAAACACATAGAGATTAGATATCACTTCATTCGAGATCAAATCCAAAAAGATGATATCAATTTGGAATTCGTAAACTCATCCAATCAATTAGCTGATATCTTCACAAAACCTTTAGATGAGAAGACTTTTAATAATATTCGATTTCGTTTAGGTATTATTAGGAGTGAAAAACTTTAAATGGTCGATATCATGTGTTCGTAAAAACTTATATCTCTCTGGAATGAACGGTTGAAAAATTGAGGTATTCTGAAGTATATCGACCGCGTCAATATATGAAACGGACTGATATAGGAAACTGTCGATATACGCATCAGACGATATCTGTTCTTAAATCCTTTAATTAGCATTCGGATTACAGAAACCCTACTTATCATCCAGAGCGCGAAAATCTTTTAAAAATCTTTCATCTTCTCTTGTCTCTCCGACGATTATTTCACTCGTCTCCAATCACCTCTCTTATCTCTGCTCGATAAATGGCATCCTCCTCCAACGCCGGGTTAACCTTTTCATGGAAGAAGCAGAATAGTGCACATCAAATGGATTTTCAACCTATCGTGCAACCTCCTTCTCTTCAATGGCCTTCTCCACAGTTTATCAATGAGATTGCATTTAAAAGGTATTATGAAGATTTTGAAGAGAAGCCTCTAATTAGAAGTAGAGGAATAATATTTAAAGGTCTTTATGGGTTATATCTGGAGAAGTCTCTCCATGAAATGAGGTTATTATGACTGTTTGAACTAGGCACATCTTACTGCGAAACACCAATTAGAATATTTTATGCAAATCTAGAACACTTCACTACGCCTCTTGTAATCCACAGCTATGTGTATGGAAGGCACATCGAACTAAATCGAGAAAAGTTTCATGAACTCCTCAATTGTGAGTTTCTAAATGATATGCCCAAATATTTTGAAATTTCAAAGGATCCTCCCTTTGTTGGAAAACCAGAGGGACTTGTTTTAGCCAAAGAAATTTCCAAGGATCCAAACAACACTTCCTTGAGGCTCAAGGGAAAGGATTTGAATATTTGGGCCAGAGTCTTTATCAGATGATCAATTACAACATCCTTCCAAGAGATGGCCATCGAAACCACGTCAGTGGCATGGATCTTTTCATTCTTTATAGGTTCTTCCGAAAAGAACCATTTCACATTGGAAGCATAATTCTGAAACGGATGCTCCAAGTTGTCAAAACTGTATTTAAATCTCTTCCATACAATCTTCTCTTGATGAAGACTTTCCATAGATTTGGTGATCAATTGCTGGCTGAAGACGAGCCAATTTTGTTGAAGAACACTGATTATTTTTCTACTTCCACCTTACTGAGAATGAGAATTACAAGAAATAAGCAAGGTGTTTTATATGACAAAGAAACACGAGGAGGTGTTTCCAGAAGCAATGCCTCTCAGGCTATTCCCGAAAGTCAAAAGAGACGAAGAGTGCTCTTGGAGGAGGAAGAAGAGTCTGATCCTCAGGAAGATTCTTATATTCCTTCTTTGATCCTCCTCAGATTCAAGGGTCTCACATTTCAGCTCCTCCAACTTGCTCGAACTTTCTCCCAACAGCTACCGAGGGATTTCATGATCAAAATTTCCTACTTGATCCTCCGGAAGTTCAAGCAACTACTCTTCCACATCCCTCCATTCCAATTCCTGCTCCTTCGCCAACACAGACTCCTAAATTATCAGCTCGTGTTCCCCTCGAACTAAAGGTCGTCCCAATCCTCCTGTGAGGAATTCTATTTCTGAGGAACAATATCATGAGCTTAGGCCATGTATAGAAAGCCTTGGCACAACCATCGAATCCTTTCAGTCCCTTTATATCTCCCAACAAGATCACTTTGAAGCTTTCCTTCTTTCAAGACAAGAACACTTTAAAGCCTCTAGCCTATCATAGATCGGTCAACTCGAAGCCACCACCATCTCTCGGTATGATCATTTCGCAGCTGTTATTCAAGGACTTAATGATCGTATTGCTCAAGCAAAAAAAGAACAAAGTAAAGCTATTGACGATGTCACCTCTTCCATTAGATTCAATACAAGTCATTTGGCAGATCAAATGCGACGGGAGTCTGACCGGGTTATCACTCACATTGGATATCTTAGCACATATTTGGCTAGAAGTGATAGTGAGCCAACTCATGTGGATAAGGGTTTGGACGAAGGTGGAGAGAATCATGAGGGACTTCGTCCAGCTACTCCGGCTGTTCCTTCGGGTGATGAGCCTTTGGCTGTCTTTCTCAGTGCTATTGGAGATGATGCAGCTCAAGTTGTTGTTGTTTGTGAGGACAAGCCATTCATTGATCCAGTTAATGTTGCTCAGCAAGGTACTGCTGATGGTATTGTTGGTCCTGGTGATATTGCCATGGATGAACCTGTTGATGAGAGAGAGCCTAATGCTGGTGTACAAATGAAGAAGTAGGGGATGCAGGGGATGCAAATGATGGAGAAAAAATTCCTCCTGTTTCTCCTGTTGCTAATGTTGCAGATGAAAAAATAGCAGATGAGTATCAAGATGAACCTATGTTCTGTGCGAAGGATTTCTACACACGCATGAACTAGGAATGATGTTACTTCCGATGCGTAATCAAATCCTCTATTCTGCACTCTGTATCAGATAGATAGTTTAGAAACTTAGGACTATCTTATGATAATCATTTAGCGCTTTGAATTCTTCTCACTATTTATTCCTCACACTTGTGTTGTGTTGAATGACATTCTCGTCTCCTACACTGCTTATTTATATTTTTTTTTATAATGTCAAAGAGGGAGAAATGTATGATGCAGTTGGTTTAATGCACAGAGTATGAGGGAGTATATATATGGTTGAATGCATAGAGTATGGGGGAGTATATATATTGTTAATTGGGAAAAACAGAATAGCATAGGGGAATATATGTTTAATCATTTTATATTTGTCATCATCAAAAAAGGGGAGATTGTTAACTTAAAATATGTTTAAGTCTATGTTTTTTATGATTGTGATTAACGTGAAATATATAAATTGATGATTGTAAGAAATGAATGATATTAATAATTACAGTTAATTGGGAATGCCCTTTTAAAATGGGTATTATGTTTTCTAACGTTTTTTATTAAGTGTTGTTAGTCAAGACTGGTGCATGCATAATGTTAACTAGACATATAAGTCATCCGCCAAAAAGAACATCGACCGCTGTGAAAGTAGATTTGAAAGTCATCCGCCAAATATATCAACCGGACAAAGCAAAGTCGACCGATGGCGGAACCAATTGAATATCGACTGATACACTAATGCCAAAAGTCGTCCGTGTGAATTATGTCGACCGGATTTTGAAGTATACCGAAATCAATGACGACAAAAACCAAGAATGATTCTGCAACAATAAAGTCGAATGAATAAAGAAGTCGACCGAAAGTCCAATATGAGGATGCTCCGCAAGATCAATGTCGACCGAACAAAGACTTTGTCCGCTAAGATAACATCATCCGTATCAAGAAGTCTTCCGCCAAAAGTAATATCGACCGCAGACCACAACGGCTACCTTTCTACATACAGATTCTTCACAACGGTCATATTTTTGGTACGGAAACAAGGAGTCGTCCGAATGTGAAGCAGATTACGAACACCAGTATTAATAGAAGAACAGAAGCTCAGGAAATGTTGTTGTTTTTCTTTGGGTCGTTTTTTTTTCTTGCACATCTTTTGGCGATTACGAAAATTCCCAAGTGCCTTCACTGTGAAAATTCTTCAACTCTCTACTCCTCTAAAAGATCAAACACTTGAGATTTCTTTATTGAGGGAATGTGTATTACTCTTCATTAAAAAAATTCCTATCTGTGAGATTGTAAAAGGGTTTGAGTGATATTGTAATGGGTAGAGATTGATGCCCGTGAAGATCAATTTAGTGTAAAAGGCAGTAGATCGACGTCTGTGAAGTTCGATCAGAGTATCTCGTTGAAGAGAAGAAAAGAAACTTCAAGGGGAGAGATCCTTGAAGCGTGGATGTAGGCAAGGTTGGCCGAACCACGTTAAAAACTTTGGTGCCAATCTCTCTCTCTCTCTTATTTACATATTACTTGTTTGTTTATCTGTTATTCTTCTAGTGATTAAGAAGACTACATTAATAAAAGTAACTGATTGAGTTATTGACTTCATAAGTAAATAAATTAGCATTAATCGAAAAACGTCTAATTCATCCCCCCCTCTTAGACAATTACGGTCCTACAATCTTACTTTCATTTAGGTATAGTCATCTTATTGTCGTTCAGGCGTAACCATCTTATGTTCAAGCTCATCATCTCATTGTCGTTCAGGCTTTTGCTATCACATATTTTCCAGTTACAGCTCACAATCTCATTGTCGTTTAGCTTTTGCTATCACGTATTTTCTGTCAATTTCATCATATTCATACACATACAAAATGTTTTACCAATTTTATCATTCTATGTCAATGCCTAAACATGCATGTTCAAATATCGAAAACATGTAATAAAATAATAAAAAGAATAATAAGAAAATAACATAAATTTTGTAATGTAAGGTCGTAGTTAAAATTTTGAAAATGTGGTATTTTCACTTACTTGGATTCCAAGAGGTTAGGGTTTATCGGAATTTTTCAATATTCCAATAATATCTTACTTAAAGAAAATCTTAGTATCAAATTCTCACTTAAGTAAATTCAATTTCAGAAGAATTTGAACAGAATTTCCTTACGTGTGATCATAGGTCCGATCGGGTCAAAATTTAGGTTGAT
The DNA here is from genome assembly GCA_022432975.1 of Begonia masoniana. Taxonomy (NCBI): domain Eukaryota; kingdom Viridiplantae; phylum Streptophyta; class Magnoliopsida; order Cucurbitales; family Begoniaceae; genus Begonia; species Begonia masoniana. The sequence goes on along the minus strand of CM039503.1, from coordinate 46,630,274 downwards.
TCAATGACTTTTAGAATTTTCCTACCCAAATAAAATATTGGATATTAATTTTCCTACTTTAATAAATCTATTTCAAAATGATTTACGCAGAAATTTCTTACTGGTAAAATTTTAAATTGGTTCGGTATGATTCGAGATAGAATTTGGGTCAGGTCCGATTCAGTTGGACTGGATTTGATTCGCTGGGCCGATTCGATTTGGTTCGGTTTGGTTGGGATGTGCTGGTTCGGTTCTACTGGCCGGTTTGGTTGGACTTAAGTGAACTGATTCTGTTGTTTTAAACAGAACCGCACCTATTCTTCCTCCTTTTGTTATGTCGAGAGAGAGAGAGAGAGAGAGAGAGCGAGAGAGCGAGAGAGAAATCTTATGCTGTTAAAGGGGAGTTCGCTCGATCGGAAGAAGGTTCCCTCTGTCGTGAAGTAAAACTCGGCCGAGAAGGACTTCGTCGCATCAGAAAGAGTTTGCTGGAGAGATGCCTGAATCTTTCTAGTTGGAGGAGTTTTACGGTGTTTGGAGGCCGAATGGTGGTCAGAGATAGAGATAAGAGTCTCTGAACTCGAGAGGGAGAGAGTTGTGGTATGGATTTCCCCTTCACCGAGCCTCTCTATTTATAAGAACAGTTCGCACCCCGCTCCTCTGAGAAATTCAAGTTCAACTCGGAATTTTTGAACTGAAAAGAGCATCTGCTCCCAACCTCGAATTTCCAGAGGTGAATTCACCTAAATCCAAGTTGAACGGATTTGTTGCTTGTAAAGTCGATCCCCAATCGGATTTCCAGAGATGTTCTCTGTTGGTTAGGGGTTAAGAAGGTGTAATTTCAATCTTTATCTGAATTAGAATGATTTTCAGACTAGATTTATATATGATCGATATCTTAGAGATTTTAGGAATCAAATCTTAGATTAGGTTTTTTTGGGATTGTTTTTCATAATTTTTGATTTTCAATCTGAATTTGAACCCTAAACTGTTACAATCTCCCATTCTTAAAAGAAATTTATCCTCGAAATTTAAAGATTACCTGAATAGCTCTGGGTAGACTTTTCCCATGTTCTCTTCTCTTTCCCAAGTTGCTTCCTCAATGTTTCGATATCTCTATAGTACTCTGACCAGCAAGACCTTCTTACTCCTTAATTCTCTTTCTTCTATATCTAGAATTTGAATCGGTCTTTCTTCATATGATAGGTAAGGATTGATTGCAAAGTCCAGAGATCTCATTGGTAAGATATGTGAGGAATCTAGAACATACTTCTTCAACATTGAGACATGAAAAACATTGTGCACGTGCTTGAATGAATTCGGCAAATTAAACTGATAAGCAACTTCTCCCACTCTTCTTGAGAATTCAAATGGACCTATGAATCTCAGACTAAACTTTAATGTCTTTCCAATACGACTCATGTCTCTTATTGGCTAGATTTTCAAGAAAACTTGATCCCCTACTGCAAACTCTAACTTTCTTCTTCTCCGATCAGCATAGTTTTTCTGTCTACTCTGGGCTGTAAGAATTCTTTTCCGGATCAATGCAACAATCTCAACCGTCTGCCTCAAAATATCAGGCCCAACAAGTATTTCTTTTCCCACTTCATCCTAATACACTGGAGATCTATACATTCTGTCATATAAACCTTCATAAGGTGTCATCCCAATCGAAGCTTGATAACTATTGTTGTAGGCGAACTCAACCAACGGCAGATTTTTACTCCAATTTCCTAAGAAATCAATAACACAAGCCTGTAACATATCTTCCAAGGTCTTAATCGTCCTTTCCGATTGTCCGTCAGTCAGAGGGTGAAAAGTTGTATTGAAGTTTAACTAAATACCCATAGCTTTCTGCATACTCTTCTAAAATCTTCTGAATATAAAGCCGAGCATACTGATTCATAGTATATGTAGTCCTTACAGGAAGAAAATATGCTGATTTGGTCAATTGATCAACTATAACTCAAATAGAGTTGTGACCCTTAACTGTCTTAGGAAACCCCACTACAAAGTCCATAGTGATATGCTCTCATTTCCACTGAGGACACTATAAGTGGTTGCAAGGTACCAGCAGGTCGTTGATGTTCTGCTTTGACTTGCTAACAAGTGAGACATTTCTTGATGAATTTAGCTACGTCCACCTTTAATCCACGCCACCAATAATGCTGCTTTAAATCTCGATACATATTTGTTGAACTAGGATGTATCGAGTAAGGGGTTGAGTGTGCTTCCTCCAATATAGCCCTCTTTAATCCAGCATCCTCAGGTATACACCATTTCGTTCTGAGCTGAATAATCCCGTCATCCGACACAAAAAATTTAGAAACTTTTTCAGCCTCTATCGCACCTTTCACCTTGTAAATAAATGCATTGCCACGTTGCTTATCTTTTATTTGCTCAAGCAAACTTGGTTGAAGTGCATAGCAGACAGTCTTTCCAATAGCTCAAACGGTACAACTTTGATATCAGATTTCTGCATCTCCTCAGTTAACTATCTTGGAATCTGTTGCAGTGAATAAACTTGCGACGATGCTCTTCTACTCAATGCATCAGCTACAACATTAGCCTTGCCAGGATGGTAAATAATCTCACAGTCATAGTTCTTTACTAACTTAAATCATCTGCGTTGTCTCATATTCAGGTCCTTCTGAGTTAGAAAATACTTCAGACTTTTATAATCCATATAAATTTTGCATTTTTCTCCATAAAGATAGTGCCTCCAAATCTTCAATGCATGAACCACTGCTGCAAGTTCCAAATCATGAGTTGGGTAGTTCTTTTTGTGATCTTTCAGTTGTTTCGAGGCATATGTTACCACTTCTCCTTTTTGCATGAGAACACATCTCAATCCATACTTGGAAGCATCACTATACACCACATATTTTTCTGATCCATGTGGTGTCGAGATCAATCTCTTCTTTAGCTCCTGAAAGCTTTGTTCACACTCTTCAGTCTATAAGTACCTGAAACATTTCTTGGTTAGCTTCGTAAGCGGGTTGGCTAATCTTGAAAATCCTTCCACAAATCTCTGATAATATCCCACAAGACTAAGAAAACTCTTTATCTCAGCTGTATTCCTTGGTTGAAGCCATTTACTAACAGTTTCAATCTTCACTTGGTTCACTGCTATATCATTCTTTGAAATAATATGCCCAAGAAAAAACACCTTATCCATCCAAAATTCACACTTGGAGAATTTTGCATATAACTTGTCACGTCTCAACGTTGATAAAATAATCATCAAGCGTTTTTTATGTTCCTTCTGATCCTTCAAATAGATAAGGTTGTCGTCAATAAAGACTATCACGAAATCATCCAAATATGTCTTGAAAATCCTATTCATTAAATCCATAAATGCAGCTGGTGCATTACTCAATCCAAACGGCATGACTCAAAATTCATAATGACCCAATTTTGTGCGAAATGTCATTTTGAACACATCATCTTCTTTAATTTTAAGTTGATGATAGCTAGATCTGAGATTAATCTTTGAGAAAATCGTTGCTCCCTTTTAATTGATCAAATAAATAGTCAATTCTTAGCAGTGGATACTTATTTTTTATAGTGACTTTGTTAAGTTCTCTATAGTCGATACACATTCTCATAGATCCATCCTTTTTCTTCAAGAATAATACCAGTGCTCCCCAGGGTGAAAAGCTCGGTTGAATAAATCCTTTCTCCAGCAAATCATCAAGCTGAATCTTTAACTGCTTTAATTCACTTGGTGTTATTCTATTAGGAGTTTTAGAGATTGGTGTCATTCCAGGTAGCACATCAATGCTGAATTCCACATCTCTCGCAAGTGGTAGTGTTGCGAAGTCGTCGAGAAAGACATCCAGAAATTCACTAACTATCGGCACCATATCCAATGTCGTGGCTCCTTCAGGTTCAGAACATATAGCACTGGCAAGAATTCCAATGCATCCAGAATTCAGTAGTCTTTGAGCTCGCATAGCTGATATCACAGGAATTCTCAAATCTTTTAAATCTCCGTAAAAAATAATTGGCTCTGCTCCATGCAATTGAAACTTTACTAATTTCTTGCAATAGTCAATAGTCGCATAGTGCTTGGTAAGTCAATCTATCCCCAGGATGACGTCGTAATCATGCAATGCCAAAACAATTAAATCCACCTCTAATTGATTCTCCTCAATACACACATTGCATCTTCTAATAAGAGTTGGCAAACATAACTTTACCTGAAGGTGTATCTACTCCCAAATTATACTCTAGAGACTATACTTTAATATCTAACTTCATAGCATGCTCAAGGGATATAAAAGAGTGTATAGCTCTAGAATAAATTAATATGCAAGAAGATATGCCATAAATAAAAAGTGAACCTGTCACAACAAATGTATTTCCTTCAGCTTTATCCTTGGTCATAGCGAAAACTCTAGCAGTCGTCTTGGGTTTTTCCCTACCATTCTTTAGAAAGTCTTTAATAAAATATTCATGTTGACCGTACTTAAAACAAGCCATGTTCTGAGCGCGGCACTTTCCTGAATGTGGATTCTTGCATGAGGGACACATAGGCATATTAGACATCGTCGTTGGCTCCATTTTAACGTACTTAAAAGCTCCTTTAGCAAGTCCACTGATCATGGGTCTCTTAGATCCAACCCATTGTTGTTGTGGAATTTTGCTCATGGCAGTCTGAGTTGCATGACCGTACCTTCTTCTCAATTCTTGAGCTTTGAGGACTTCCTTTTCACCTTTCTCTGCACACAATGTTTTCTCCACTACGAATGCAAACAGAGAGTCCTTTGAAGTAATAAGATGATGTCCTTGAATATCTCTGCTCTCAATCCTTGGACGAATCACTTCACCTTCATGATTCATTAGCAGCTATATGAGGGGCATAACAGGAAAGTTGCTCAAACTTGTGCAGATAATCAATTACGCTCCCAGTCTTATTTAAAGCCATAAATTCTTCTACCTTTGCATCTATCATAAAGTCCGTAAAATACTTCTCATAGAAATTTTTTTGAAACTTCTCCTAGGTTATAGTTGTGACTGGATGCATCACCTTCACAGAATCCCACCAGTAACGTGCCTCCATTCAGATCATAGAGGACGCGCAATCTACATTCTCTTCTTCGAAAATTTTGGCAAGCTCAAAAATCTCACCGATGGTTCTGATCCAATTATCGGTTGTTGCCATATTTGCTAAGTTGCCATTAAAAATTAGAGGATATAATCTTCGAAATCTGTCAAAATCAATATCAGCAAGTCAAGACCTATTAGGAATCTGGGCCTGTATATTAACTGCATGGGCCGTGGTAGTAGCCGCCGAGACTACAGCATTAGCTGCTTGCGACAACTGTTCAATTTGTCTAGCTTGCATCTCGATCATATCCATCATCCGATCGAGTACAACATCCCTTTCATTTCTAATTCATCTACGATTGGTCATAATTCTGCATCACAAAAACTTAATTTAAGAAAATTTATGTTTATATACTACTTTGAAATATACTGATAAATCAACAAACATACTTTTATAAAATATAAATTTTAATCACTTACTTATTGATCGACAATCTTCCAGGTGCACGTAAGCATTTAGATAAGTCTACAGAACCATTTTAAAAACCTGGTTGCTCTGATACCGAACTGTAATGCCTCAATTTTAAAATCTTCAATTTGAAACCCTAATTTCAAAATCTTAAAATTTTTTCCAAATTGATTTATAAAATTTGTGCGTTAAAACCCTAATTTCAAAATAAAAATCTCTTTAAATAATAATTGAAATATTAAATGCACGGAAGTCATTAAACAAAATTAAAACATAAAATAACTTGGTTAAAATTGAATTAAATGTAGAATTAAATTAAGCAATTCATAAAACTTTATTAACAATAAAGCCAACATAAGAGTTTTAACTAAAATACAATTATTAATTGTCATCGAAAACTAAAACATACTAAATTAAATTCTTTTAAACCAAAAATACTTTCTTCTTCTATATGCTCATCTGCCTCTAGGAGATTCTCGAGAAACGTCATTTCTTCCTCAGACAAAAACTCACATACATCACCAAATTATAAACTATGAGAAAAACTCAGTAAGCGAAAACATGTGCAAGTGTAAAATTAACATTACTTTTACTAAATCTTGATTTAACAGTTACATACTTATTGGTACTCATTTCCCAACCTTCGATCAGACTTAGTCATCTCATTTTTGTTCAGGCTTTGTCAACTTACTTTCGTTCAGGTAAAGTCATCTCATTGTCATTCAGGCGTAACCATCTTATGTTCAGGCTCACCATCTCATTGTCGTTCAAGCTTTTCCTATCACATATTTTCTGTTCAAGCTCATCATCTCATTGTCTTTCAGGCTTTTGCTATCACGTATTTTCCATCAATTTCATCATATTCATACACATACAAAATGTCCTACCAATTTATCTATATATAATTCTATGTCAATGTCTAAACATGTATGCTCAAATATCAGAAACATGTAATAAAATAATAAAACAATAATAAGAAAATAACATAGATTTTGTGATGTAGGGTCGTAGCCAAAACGTTCAAAACGTGGTATTTTCAATTACTTGGATTCCGAGAGGTTAGGGTTTATCGACATTTTCTAATATTCCAATAATATTCTGCTTAAACAGAATCTTGGTGTCAAATTCTCACTTAAGTAAATTCAATTTTAGAAGAATTTGGGCAGAATTTCCTTATGTGTGGGCTTAGGTCAGATCGGGTCAAAATTTGGGTTGGTTCAATGACTTTCAGAATTTTTCTGCCAAAATAAAATATTAGATATTAATTTCTCAATTTAATAAATCTATTTCAAAAGGATTTAGAAAGAAATTTCTTATCGGTAAAATTTTAAATTGGTTCAGTATGATTTGGGACAAAATTTGGATTTGGTCGGGTCTAGTTTAGTTGGACCAGATCTGGTTTGGCTGGGTCGGTACGGTTCGGATGTGCTTGTTCGGTTCGGCTGGGCAATTCAGTTGGACTTAAGTGAACCGGATCTGTTGTTTTAAACAGAACTGCACCTCTTTTTCCTCCTTTTGTTCTATCGAGAGAGAAAGAGAGAGAGAGCGAGAGAGAAAGCTTACGTTGTTAAAGGGGAGTTCGCTCGATCGAAAGAAGCTTCCCGTTGTCACGAAGTGAATCTCGACCGAGAAGCACTTCGTCACGTCGAAAAGAGTTTGCTGGAGAAATGCTCAAATCTCTCTGATCGGAGGAGTTTCACGGTGTTTGGAGACCGAATAGTGGTCGGAGATAGAGGTAAGAGTCTCTGAACTCGAGAGGGAGAGAGCTGTGGTATGGATTTCCCTTTCACCGAGCCTCTCTATTTGTAACACCCGGTTCTGTCAAACCGCTTCATTAATTTTTTTTAATTAATGTCACACTTTATTTGGTAATAATAAAAGTAGGGTTAATAGATGACTAGGCGAGGGCATAAGGGTAATTGAAAATTTAAAAGTGGATAACGTATTTAAGGAAAGAGGTTTTGGGTTTAATGCACTGTAGCCGCCACTGTTTACCAAATCATTTTCGACCTCTCAGCTCCTCAGCTCAGCAGAGTGCGCTAGGAGGTCCTTCTCCGATTTTCCCTTCGACTTAGGTGAGTTTTACTAAGGTATCTTACTGCATTATGATTATAGACGATAGAGGAGTATCGTAGATGCATGTTCCTGGGAAATGTAGCGCGTAGGAGTTGAGTCGGGTCTCGTATGAATCAGGAATGCACATATGACAGAGTCATAAACTAGCTCCTAGGGTTTCTGAATGGTATAGGATGAGGGCAGTGAAGATCTAATTGGTATTCTGTTTATGACTTTAGGTGAGCAAGGCTTCCAAAGTAGTTGAAACCGAGCTTTTCCAAGGAGCCAAGTAAGTAAAGTATGCTTGTGTCTTCGGGCCTATATCACAAAATAGTAGGACTGTGTATACTTGATCGTGTTTGTATGTCATGCATCATATTTTGAAAATATACGAAAATGAATTTACATGAAATGACATGGTAAGGAATGAACAGACTGTAACAGTTGTTAAGGGAACTAATCCGCCCCTTAATCAAGAGAGAGGATGTATGACTTTGGGGGAAGTGATCCAAACCCCAATTTCACAGGGGGATCTGAACAGTTTGTTAAGGGAACTAGTCCGCCCCTTAATCGAGAGAGAGGACGTATGACTTTGGGAGAAGTAATCCAACTCCCAATTTCACAAGGGGATCAGATCAGAAATGAATGCATATGCAACTGAGATGAAAAAGTAGAAATTTGCATGTTTAGGAATTTATGTTCAGCATTTTATTCACTACTGCTTTACTTACTTAGCATTAGGCTAATAGATGAGTTTTGTGATGTAGGTGCTGAGCTTTCAACAGGTGAATTCCCTGAGTTTACTGAGGAATAGGTGAAGTTGGAGGAGCACTTCTATGCTACGGTTAGGTGCTCTGATGAGGCGGTTTAACTTTTGTCTGAATGAGAGTTTTCAGTGGTTAGGTATTCTGATGAAGTGTTCTGAGAATTTTAATGATAGTAGAAGTTTGATACTTCTTTTAACGCTTCTGTGATCTTCTTTTCTGGATTTAGAAATACGATTTGATTTCGATTGTAACTTACTATTCTGAATTTTTAAGAACTGTGGATTTGTGTTGATCAGAATGATTTCAGCAAAATGTACAAAATCATTTAGCAGTCGGGTTTACTCCTTGTTAGAGTCTCTTTTTGGTCTATCGGTAGAAGTTAGGTGTTTTGTCCGCCGACAGATGTTGGAGGATTGAATCATCCGACTGACGTCATCGGAAGATGTCTTCAGTAGAGGCCATCGGATGATGTCTTCAGTAAAAGCCATCGGAAGATGTAGGCAGTAAATTTGTCGTTTAGTGATCGGGCGATGTGTTTTTGTTTTGTGAGTAAAGGCTTCTGTCATTTTGTGATCGGTGTGAGTTAGATGAATGAATCATCCGGCTTACGTCATCGGTAAATATGTAAAATAAGTTTTTTCGTTTTGTGACCGGTGTGAGTTAGATGAGTGAATCATCCGGCTTACGTCATCGGTAGAAGTGTATAATAAGTTTTGTCAGTTTTGTGATCGGTGGAAGCCTTCAGTTTCTGTTTCCGCCCCTTTTCGTTGACTTTGTTTAGCGGCAGATGTGTTTGACTATTACGATTTTCAAGTTTTCACGCTTAAATCTTGATCTCTTCTGGCCGAATTATTTCTTAATATTTTAACCGATTATTCAAACATTGTTTTATAGCTCTGCTTAATTCTGTTTTGCTCAAAAGAATTTCCGCTGCAAGATTTTAAATGTTTTGAGATTTTAGAAAATGTCAAATTTTGACTTTCGAGCGAAGTTTTAAATTTGGTCCAAAGTTTCTCAGTTATATTCGGATTATGTGTAACGAACTGGGTTCAGAGAACTCGGGGCGTTACAGTATGGTATTAGAGACATTCATTTAAACTGTTCAAAAGATTACTCATCAGTGCCGATCGTCGCATGAGAGCACTCCAACAACTATAAGTGTTTATGTTAGCCTTAGTTATTAGATGTTTATGAGAGTAGTTAACCCTGTGCAGGAAATCTAGCAAGATGTCTAGACGACCCGGAAGACCAAGAGTACCAAGAGAAATGCCCAACTTAAGAGCTGAGGAAGATCCTAGCGTGATTAGGCAGCTGACAGATCTGGTGCGCTAGCAAACAGACTTAGTGCATCAGCAGTCCCATCAGTTAGGTGTGCTGTTGAACCGAGAGGTACAAGGAAGTGCTAACTCGAGTTCTAGCAATGAACATTCTGGAGATAGATTCAGGAGGCTACGACCACCCACGTTTGATGGACAGTCGTCTGATCCGGTTATTGCTGAAGGGTGGCTTAGAAAGATCTAGAGTATGTTTAGGTGTGCCAACATTGGAGAAGGAGACAAGGTCACGTTGACAACGTTTCATTTGGGTGGTGATGCTCAACTCTTGGTGGGAAACAATAGAGACCACCACTGATGTTTTGGCGATGACTTGGTCACAATTCAGGGACATTTTCTATGAGAAGTATTTTAGCAGCACTGTCCAAACTGCAAAGAAGTTGGAATTTCTGAACTTGAAGCAGACAGGGTCTGTGGCCGAGTACAGTAGGCAATTCGAGTCCCTGTCCAGGTTTGCTGGACATTTTGTTCATAGGGACGAGGATAAGGTGTTCAAATTTGTGCATGGGCTGAAGCCGAAAATTTACCGAGGAGTTAAATTTTGTGGTATTAAAGGCTTGACATTCAGTGAAGTTGTGTCTACTGCTCTGGAAGTGGAAGAAGCTGAAAGGAAGTGTGCTGGACCAAAAGAGGTCCCACAAAAGTTTATCAGCCACATCAACAAAGAGAAATGAAGAGGCCTAATGAGGGCCAGAGTAGCCAAGGAACAGGAGGGAAGATACAGAATGTCAGGAAATTTTCCCAGTGTCCTAAGTGCTTGAAGAACCACCCGGGCGAGTGCAGATTGGGCTTTGGGAAGTGTTTCAACTGTGAGGAGGTTGGACACACGATCAAAGAATGCCCGAAGCCTAGAATCACAAGATGCTACAATTGTAACAAGGTCGGCCATATTAGCAGAGACTGCCCAGCTTCTAAGAGTGGCCCTGCTATGATTAAACCGAGGATATTCTCCATGATAGAGTCGGGTGAGGAACAGCCCGCTGTTGTATCAGGTACTATATTGATCAACTCTATACCTGCTTTTACTTTAATAGATTCTGGTGCAACACATTCATTTATAGCATCTGCATTTGCTGTTAAGCTAGATGTACAACCTACGCCATCTGAACATATGTTTAATGTCACGTTACCCTCTGGTGAATGCATGCACTCTAGCCGAGTGATACTTTATAGTGTGGTGATAGTGGGAAACAAGAATTTACCTGCTGATCTCATTATTATGGATATAATGGGATTTGATGTAATCCTGGGAATTGACTGGTTGTTTAAGCACCACGCCACAATTGATTGTAGGACTGGAATAGTTAGCTTCCAACCCCCTGGTAGTTTGAAACATACCTTTCAAGTTTCAAAGAAGAATAAGGAAATGTCTGTGATGACTTCTATTAACACTAGACCTTCTCCATGTGGAGAGTATTCGTGCTTCTTAGCTAGCGTTTTAGACACACAACTTGTAGGGGAGGCAAATTCACAAAATGTCTTAGTTGTCCAAGACTTTTCTGAAGTATTCTTAGATGACCTTCCTGGTTTACCACCAGATAGAGAAATTGAATTTGTTGTAGATGTTTACCCCAGCGCTGAGCCTGTGTCTAAAAATCCATATAGATTAGCACCATCAGAACTTAAAGAATTAAAGAAGCAGTTGGAGGATCTGTTGGAGAAAGGGTTCATACGCCCTAGCTTTTCACCGTGGAGTGCACCTGTTCTTTTTGTCAAAAAGAAAGATGGATCGATGCGTATGTGCATTGATTATAGGGAATTGAATAAGTTAACTGTCAAGAACAAGTATCTATTACCGAGGATTGATGACCTATTTGACCAACTCCCTGGTGCACGAGTTTTCTCTAAGATTGATTTGAGGTCAGGTTACTACCAACTGAAAGTCAAATCAGAAGATATTCCTAAGACAGCTTTTCGTACAAGGTATGGACATTATGAGTTTTTGGTTATGTCCTTTGGATTGACAAATGCACCAGCAGCCTTCATGGATCTTATGAATAGGGTGTTTCATGAGTATTTGGATACGATTGTCATTGTGTTTATAGATGACATTTTAGTCTATTCACGTACTAAGGACGAGCATGCAAGGCATTTGAGTTTGGTGTTAGGAGTACTTAGACAGCACCAACTTTATGCTAAGTTTTCCAAGTGTGAGTTTTGGTTGGACAGAGTTTACTTTCTTGGTCATGTGATCTCTGGAAATGGGATATCTGTCGATCCAACCAAGGTTCAAGCAGTTAAGAAGTGGCCCCAACCGAAGAATGCTACAGATATTCGGAGTTTCCTTGGGTTAGCAGGATACTACAGGAAATTTATTGAAGGATTCTCGAAGATCGCTACACCCCTCCCTCGGTTAACTAGGAAAAACATTAAGTATGCATGGACTGAGGAATGCGAATCCAGTTTCCAGACTTTGAAACAGAAACTAACCAATGCCCCAATATTAACCCTTCCTGTTAAAAATGGTAAATTCAGCATTTATTATGATGCTTCCAAAATTTGTCTTGGATGTGTGTTGATGCAAGATGGTAAGGTAATAGCCTATGCTTCTAGACAGTTGAAAACACATGAGAAGAATTACCCTACACATGACCTAGAATTAGTTGCAGTGGTATTTGCACTTAAGATTTGAAGGCATTACTTGTATGGACAAACTTGTGAAATATTCTCGGACCATAAAAGTTTGAAATATATCTTCACACAGAAAGAATTAAATATGAGGCAATGTCGATGGTTGGAATTCGTAAAGGATTATGATTTTGAAATTAAGTACCATCCCGACAAAGCAAATGTTGTGGCAGATGCTTTGAGTAGAGTAACGACATCAACCCCAACTATGATTTTCGATGAGTCTGAATTCCAAAGGTTTAATCTAGAAGTAGTATCCAGTGTATCAGCTATGCTTTCAGCCATAACCTTAAAGCCTACTATTCTGGAGAAAATAAAGGAAGCTCAGACGAATAACGACGAGTGTAATAAGTACAAGTTAAGCATGGATTCTACGGACAAATAAGATTTTAACTATTCTGCTGATGGAATCCTTAAGTTTAGAGATAGATGGTTTGTTCCTGCCATTAAAGAACTTCGAGATGAGATTCTTTTCGAAGCACATTCTTCCAGATTCTCTGTTCACCCTGGGAGTACAAAGATGTACAAGGATCTTAAAAAGAATTATTGGTGGCCAAGTATGAAAAGGAGTGTGGCAGAGTATGTAGGATCATGTTTGTGTTGTCAGCAGATTAAAGCTGAGCATCAGAGACCCTCGGGAACATTGCAACCCTTACCAGTCCTCAAATGGAAATGGGAACAAATAACGATGGATTTTGTGGTAGGATTGCCTATGACAACGAGAGGACATGATGCAATTTGGGTGATTGTGGATCGTCTAACCAAATCTGCTCATTTCCTGCCCATAAAGATGACATACTCGATGGATCAGCTTGCTGAATTGTATGTGTAAGAGATTGTTAGGTTACATGGAGTTCCAGGTACCATAGTTTCCGACCGAGATTCTCGATTCACATCTAAGTTTAGGAAGAGTTTGCACAAGGCTATGGGAACACAGCTTAGTTTTAGCACAGCTTTTCACCCTCAAACAGACGGACAATCCGAGAGAACTATTCAGACCTTAGAAGATATGCTCCGTGCATGCATACTAGATTTTCAAGGATCTTGGAGTAAATATTTATCACTAGTGGAATTTTCCTATAATAACAGTTTTCAAGCAACAATAGGAATGGCACCTTATGAGGCATTGTATGGACGTAAATGCGGATCTCCTTTGTACTGGGATGAAGTTGGTGAAGCACAGTTGCTTGGTCCTGATATTGTGCAACAAACTGTTGAGAAGATTACCCTCATCTGCCAGAGGATCTTAACAGCTCAAAGCCGACAGAAAAGCTACGCCGATAGAAGACGCAGAGAATTAGAGTTTGAAGTAGGTGATGAAGTTTTTCTTAAGATATCACCATTCAAAGAAGTTGTGAGATTTGGTAAGAGAGGCAAGTTGAACCCCAGATTTATTGGACCCTTTTCAATCTTAAAAAGGATCGGGAAGGCAGCTTACGAGTTACAGCTACCCACCTCTATGGAAGGAATCCATAATGTATTCCATGTATCTATGTTGAAGAAGTGTGTACGAGATCCATCACAGATTGTGGAACAGCAGAGTATTGAAGTTCATCCTACCCTTGCATATGAGAAGAAACCAGTAAGGATCCTAGACTATGCTGTGAAAGTGTTGCGCAACAAAGAAGTTCCACTGGTGAAAGTCTTATGGCATAATCAGAACATAGAGGAGACAACTTGGGAGCACCAGCAAGACATGATGGACCAACATCCAGAATTATTCAGGTACTGAATTTTGAGGACAAAATTCTTTTAAGGAGGGTAGATTGTAACACCCGGTTCTATCAAACCGCTTCTCTAATTTTTTTTAATTAATGGCACACTTTATTTGGTAATAATAAAAGTAGGGTTAATGGATGACTAGGCGAGGGCATAAGGGTAATTGAAAATTTAAAAGTGGATAACGTATTTAAGGAAAGAGGTTTTGGGTTTAATGCACTGTAGCTGCCAATGTTTCCCAAATCATTTTCGACTCTCAGCTCCTCAGCTCAGCAGAGTGCGCTAGGAGGTCCTTCTCCGATTTTCCCTTCGACTTAGGTGAGTTTTACTAAGGTATCTTACTGCATTATGATTATAAACGATAGAGGAGTATCGTAGATGCATGTTCCTGGGAAATGCAAGGCGTAGGAGTTGAGTCGGGTCTCGTATGAATCGGGAATGCACATATGACAGAGTCCTAAACTAGCTCCTAGGGTTTCTGAATGGTATAGGATGAGGTCAGTGAAGATCTAATTGGTATTCTGTTTATGACTTTAGGTGAGCAAGGCTTCCAAAGTAGTTGAAACCGAGCTTTTCCAGGGAGCCAGGTAAGTAAAGTATGCTTGTGCCTTCGGGCCTACATCACAAAACAGTAGGACTGTGTATGCTTGATTGTGTTTGTATGTCATGCATCATATTTTGAAAATATACGAAAATGAATTTACATGAAATGACATGGTAAGGAATGAACAGACTGTAACAGTTGTTAAGGGAACTAATCCGCTCCTTAATCAAGAGAGAGGATGTATGACTTTCGGGGAAGTGATCCAAACCCCAATTTCACAGGGGGATCTGAACAGTTTGTTAAGGGAACTAGTCTGCCCCTTAATTGAGAAAGAGGACGTATGACTTTGGGAGAAGTGATTCAACTCCCAATTTCACAGGGAGATCAGATCAGAAACGAATGCATATGCAACTGAGATGAGAAAGTAGAAATTTGCATGTTTAGGAATTTATGTTCAACATTTTATTCACTACTGCTTTACTTACTTAGCATTAGACTAATAGATGAGTTTTGTGATGTAGGTGCTGAGCTTTCAATGGGTGAATTCTCTGAGTTTACTGAGGAATAGGTGAAGTTGGAGGAGCACTTCTATTCTACGGTTAGGTGCTCTGATGAGGCGGTTTAACTTTTGTCTGAATGAGAGTTTTCAGTGGTTAGGTATTCTGATGAAGTGTTCTGAGATTTTAATGATAGTAGAAGTTTGATACTTCTTTTAACGCTTCTGTGATCTTCTTTTCTGGATTTAGAAATACGATTTGATTTCGATTGTAACTTACTATTCTGAATTTTTAAGAACTGTGGATTTGTGTTGATCAGAATGATTTCAGCAAAATGTACAAAATCATTTAGCAGTCGGGTTTACTCCTTGTTAGAGTCTCTTTTTGGTCTATCTGTAGAAGTTAGGTGTTTTGTCCGCCGGCAGATGTTGGAGGATTGAATCATCCGACTGACGTCATCGGAAGATGTCTTCAGTAGAGGCCATCGGATGATGTCTTCAGTAAAAGCCATCGGAAGATGTAGGCAGTAAATTTGTCGTTTAGTGATCGGGCGATGTGTTTTTGTTTTGTGAGTAAAGGCTTCTGTCGTTTTGTGATCGGTGTGAGTTAGATGAATGAATCATCCGGCTTACGTCATCGGTAAATGTGTAAAATAAGTTTTTTCGTTTTGTGACCGGTGTGAGTTAGATGAGTGAATCATCCGGCTTACGTCATCGGTAGAAGTGTATAATAAGTTTTGTCGTTTTGTGATCGGTGGAAGCCTTCAGTTTCTGTTTCCGCCCCTTTTCGTTGACTTTGTTTAGCGGCAGATGTGTTTGACTATTACGATTTTCAAGTTTTCACGCTTAAATCTTGATCTCTTCTGGCCGAATTATTTCTTAATATTTTAACCGATTATTCAAACATTGTTTTATAGCTCTGCTTAATTCTGTTTTGCTCAAAAGAATTTCCGCTGCAAGATTTTAAATGTTTTGAGATTTTAGAAAATGTCAAATTTTGACTTTCGAGCGAAGTTTTAAATTTGGTCCAAAGTTTCTCAGTTATGTTCGGATTATGTGTAACGAACTGGGTTCAGAGAACTCGAGGCGTTACACTATTTATAGGAGAGGTTCGCACCCCGCTCCTCCGAGAAATTCGAGTTCAGCTCGGATTTTTCGAACTGAACTGAGCATCTGCTCCCAACCTCAGATTTCCAGAGGTGAATTCCCCGAAATCCAAGTTCAATGGATTTGTAGCTGGTAAAGCCGATCCCTAATCGAATTTCCAGAGATGTTCTCTATTGATTAGGGGTTAGGAAGGTGTAAAACCAATTTTCATCTGAATTTGGACAATTTTCAGACCAAATTAATATAGGATCGATATCTTAGAAATTTTAGGAATCAAAATTTAGATTAGTTTTTTTTTTTTTTTGGATTGATTTTCAGAATTTTCGAATTTCAATCTGAATTTGAACCATAAACTGTTACAGCTCGCAGTCAAAGCTGACATATGTGTACGTAATATGACTATCTTCTTTGTAGCTTTTTACTATGCAAATAACATCACCAAGTCCTATATGAACACCTAAACGAAAACCCCAGCAAAAAACACATAAGAAACAAAAAAAAAAAGTGGAATTATCTACCGTTGCGGTTGTTCTTTCCTTCATTGGCTACTAGTTAGTACTGGACAACATTTAAGGTGAACTGAGCTCCACTGATTCTGTTTGCCACTTGTCCGACGAGGTTTCTGAAGTAAGTTGTATCATTTTGCAATATCGATCTGAATATTCAAAACAAGATCGATTAATGCACAATTTCATCTCATTATTGAAAAAAATGTAACCAATGTCACAAGTCCTTGACAAATGGGGTTTTGCTCTCGCCATTTTTGGTGTTCATCACAGTTCTGATGAACTTGCTTTCTTGGTGCACCAACCTTTTTTTAATGGACATTCTAACAGGAGGGTGTCAGTTGATAACAGTATACAGTACAAGGTGTCAATTGATGAAATTAAAAGTTAAAGGTATCAGTTTAAAAAAAATTTATTACTTTACCGGACAATTTGAAATTTCAAATTTTGAAATTTTACTGAACTATTTTACGTTCATGTTATAAATGCTTCATATTTTGATGATGTAATCAACTCAATCAAATTATAAAAGATTAATCAAAATTCAATCATTTCTTTTCAGATTAAAAGTTCAATCATTTTGAAGACTAACTTTACAATTTGAAGATTATGGCAGTTGAGATTGAAAGTGACGAACTGCGTCGGCCAATTCTCTGGTTCCCAGATCCCAGTCTCTCAAAGACTGAAAGGGAAAACCCATTTCCCTCGCTTCTGCCTGCCCGTCACTGCGATCAAGTCATAGCAAACGTCGTTTTGTTTGAATTGTCGCCTCTTCTCTCTCTAAAATCTTGGTAGATTGCTCTTGTCCTGTCCTTCGATTCTATTTTCTCAGACACTGTGCAATGGTGGATAGGTGTGTTTACTTGGAATACGAGCTTTCTTCACACTAAACCACTAATGCACACTCCGCATCTTATTACTCTCTCTCTCTCTCCACATTTTCGCCAGGGAAACTGTTTTTTTTTTCCTTCAAACGAGAAAGCGCCCCACCATCTCCTCCTCTTTCTTGAATATTTTGTTGTAGTGTTGTGATCTTGGGCCGTGATCTTTTTAAATTCGCAAAACCCCACCGCACGTTCTGCTCGAAAAGTTTCGGAAATCGTCTACGTTTCGTCTGCCGAAAAAGTTTCTGGAAAAACCTTTTCTTGGACAGGACCCAGGTGAGAAAGTTATTTCTCTCTGATCACTGCATTACTGGGTCTTCTGCTTACAGATTTTGTTAGTTTCTTCTTGATTAGCTTTCCAACTGGGTATTCTTCCCGAGGTATCACGTGGAAAGTCCCAAAATATCGGATTACCGGGTACCTTGTCCACGATTTGGATACAAATAAGTTCCAGGTTTGATTAATTTGCTTTTTCTCGTAGACTTTCTCAAAACGTCTGGACTACCGTTTGAATTATGGGTTGTGTACATGGTAAATGTTGTAGTCGGTACCCTTGCTCGTCGGACGGGGACTCGCCGGAATTGCACGAAACAGGTCATGTCAGTGTCCAAGGGAAATACATTTTAACAGAGAGATCATTGGAGGTTGTATCTGTTCCCTCCCACGATTACCATTTGGAATACTCTGTTCTTTCCCAGCGAGGTTATTATCCCGATACTCCCGACAAGGAAAACCAAGATAGTTTCTGTATCAGAACTCAAATCCAAGGCGACCCAAGTATTCATTTCTTTGGAGTTTTCGATGGGCATGGTCAATTTGGCGCTGAGTGTTCTAACTTTGTCAAGGAAAGGCTAGTAGAAACCCTGTCAAACGACTCCACTTTGTTGGATGATCCAGTAAAAGCCTTCAGTTTGGCATTTTCGACCACAAATCGTGAACTACATGAAAGCAAAATTGATGATTCATTAAGTGGCACTACAGCAATCACTGTGCTTCTGATTGGGGAAACCCGTTTTGGTTGCAAATGTGGGCGATTCTAGGGCGGTGATTGCTGTTAAAGAAGGGAATCAAATTGTGGCCGAGGATCTATCACACGATCAAACTCCCTTTAGAAAGGATGAGTACAAGAGGGTGAAGTCCTGTGGAGCTAGGGTCTTGAGTGTTGATCAAGTGGAAGGATTGAAGGATCCCGATTTTCAAAGCTGGGGCGATGAGGAAAGTCACGGGAGCGATCCTCCACGTTTGTGGGTCCAAGGAGGGATGTATCCCGGCACTGCATTTACGAGGAGTGTCGGAGATAGTATAGCTGAGGGTATTGGTGTTGTTGCAGAGCCTGAAGTGTTGATGATTCAGCTGACGCCTAATCATCTTTTCTTCGTCGTTGCAAGTGATGGAGTTTTCGAGTTCCTTTCCAGCCAAACTGTTGTCGATATGGTATGTCTGCCGCAGGGCTTTACAGCGGACTTTTTTGCTTTTATGTTTTTGGTTGAAAATCTTTCTTAGTTAATAAGATTATCATTTATCACCATGAATGTTATTTTGATATTTTTAAGCTTTTCTTGTTGATTTTGATAATTGTTGTTTGTGCTCTGATGAGCCACTTCAGTGCCGTATATGATATTTGAATGCCTAACTTTCTACCTTTGTTTATTATGTTAGCATTCAAAAGAGTGGCATGTTAATTACTCTAAAATTTATATAAAATCGAATGGCTTCTTAAATTCCATGTTATTTTTTCTCATACTTCTCTCACTATTTATGCCTATCAATTCATGTTACCGGAACTTCGCAATTTATCGGTCTGTAGATCTTGATACACTGTTACAAATTCGTTTCCATCAATTTTCTGGTTTTAAAACCATTATTTTCAATCTTAATATCTCTCCTATTAACGGATTTTCTTGCGATCCTTTTTCAACTAGGTATCGAGATATACAGATCCTCGTGATGCTTGCTCTGCAATTGCTGGAGAATCTTACAAACTATGGCTGGAAAATGAAAACCGGACTGATGATATAACAATTATGATCGTTCATATCAAAGGCTTGTCTAATGTAAGAATGACTCGAACATAACCATCTACGCATTGTGTCATCATCAATATTAGTCATATAATAAGTTGCTGACAGGCTGATGAGTCGGTTTTATGATGATGATTTGAGTGCGTGTTTGAGAGTCGTTAATGATTTCTCGAGTTGCTTTTATTGTGGTTGCACAGGATAAGCTTGTTATAATTATTGAACTTAAAGATCATCATAGTTCGTCTCTATGACTCGAACATGACCATCTTTGCATTATGTCATCATCAATATTAGTTGTAGTTCTCTGTCGTATAATAAGTTGCTGACTATCACATGTAGTCAGGTGCTGCTACTAGTGCTGGATCTAGCATGATGAGAATTAGGCCGGCATGGCCCGGTAAAGGAACGTCTGAGCTATCTTCTACCACCGGTGGGTCCGACATTTTTCGTTCAGCGAGAAGTGAGTTTTCCGATCTACCAACTTCACATCGTGTGGCCTTAATGAATTGGAGCCCCGCGATTGTTGTACCATCTCCAACACATCACAGACCTTTGGAAGTGGTGGGTCATTAAGTCTTGTCTAGTATTCTTCAGCGGCCATGGAATTTCTATCTCTTTGCATGCGTGACTAATTGAAGTTTGAAAAGAAAACTCAGGCATTATTAGCAACCTTTTTAAGTGTCGTCCGATGAGTTTGTACGAATAACAACTCAGCATATTGTACTTTGCTTTTGCCATTTTCTTTTTCAGATCAAATTCTACTGTATTTACCAAGATATTATGCATTTGTTTGGTATGGGACTGACTCAATGATGTTTTGGATGGTGCGGTGACCCGACAGGATGTAGGGTAGCGGCTCAAGAGCAATCTCCTCGAGGCAGACGAGACATGATCTACTTTCCAGGTCCCGATAGTAGCTAATTATAACCGTGGATCCGGCTTCTAAGTTCTAACCACGCCAGCCTTCTGGGTAATCTTCTCCTTTGGGGCTGTGGTGGTTTTTACTTACTAGATCTGCTTCTAACAAGACGAAGATAGCTTAATGTGAGTTGAAATGAATAAAAGAAGTAATAAGATTGCTGTTGATTCTTGTGCGACATCAGTTGCTTCAAATGTCAAATTATATGCATTTTTTTTTCATTTATGAGAAATTCTTCAGAAATTGAATGTTGCAGTCTGCTTCTCAGTAAACCGGGACAATTAAGATTAATGAAGCATTTGGGTAATGCTACGATTAATCTCTTATTAATTATTATATATATCTTTTTAAAATATTTATTGACGTGTCAAGCAATTATTGATAAAATTAAAGTACAATTAATGTAAGAAATTATAAATATTTTATTATTACACTAATTGCACCAATTATTGCTTCACACGTCAGTAAATATTTTAATATGGTAGAATAAGAGAGTAAATGTAACATTATTTGAACCATTTTATTCACCAATAATGAAATAAGGAATAGATTAGCAAATATGGACCTCATATTGGCTCTACCATCGTGCTTTTGCTCTCTGATATTTTATTGGTGCGGAATGCGAACACGAGAGCTAACAAAGGATTTGAGAAAATATCTCCCTCAATTCTTCAAGATAAATGCTTGGTTATTGACACATTGGTTGTAAGTCAGAAGTATACAGACAGCTTATCATCTATCATGTTCTGCAATACGTTACATTGCTCCAACAACATGCTTAAGTTATCTGCTTCCTTGTTGACTCTGCAAGCAACAACTATGTCCCTACCAGTTTCTTCTAATCCAGAACTAAAGCAAGGTATTATGGCAGAGCTAACAAAACTAACTGTTTCATCCACTTTTAGGTAACTTACTTTGTCAATCTCTTGAGTCTTACCATTAGGAAGAATTTGTTTAGATTCTGGCCGCGGTTGATCCTCTCCACCCAAAAGTGTGCCATAGCTCACTTCGATGATTTCATCTAAAGAAGGCTGATTTAGATGATTTGGAGATAATATATGAAGGCCGCTGTTTTCATCTCCTGAAGTTGGAAAAGTAACCTGATGGGAATCCAGTACATAAGTGAAGGAATGAACTCCGCTGGTTAAACTCATCAGGCGCCAGTTGATTATCCGTCTGAAAATCATGATCCACTTTGGAACAATAGAGTAGCCAAAATCTGTATGCTCAAGATATGCATATCTCTGTAACATTATACATGCTTCCTTTGTTGCAAGCCCACCTCCCAGCATTTTACTTGATTTTGTCAAATATCTTACCAAACAAGTCTCGAGATGAGCTCTGCAGATGTCTATTTCCTTCCGCATGTTAGAACTCCGAGTTAACTGAGAGGTATCATCAGGAAAAGGAGGAAGCTTAAGATTCATTAGTGCATGCTTAAGTGGTTCAACATTATCTGGCAAGCTCCATCCTATGGTAGGCAACCCCCTGCTCACCATTGTCTGTTCGTCACTTGACTCTGGGAGAAGAGAAATCTCTGGACAAGGCCAATTGGTAGGATTTTCTTCAGTAGCCGAACAAACTTCCGCAACTGTCCTATCTAAGGCATTATTGAATGCTGAGATACAGACATTTGGACCTACTTCATAGTCTTTCAAATTATTGAGCACCTCCAATGAAGAATTTAAGTGAGTAAGAATCAGTTCATTTGTTCTTACAGTATGAAGAACAGGTTGCTGAGGTACTTCCTCTGCAAGCCACTGTAAACCCTCCCTCAGTTGCTTGTCACTGAAAAACCCATCTGAAAGTTCCATTTCATGTTTTTCGACCAAAGGAACAACCAGAAAGCTACTTACACGAGACTTATCTATCTTATGAAGACTAAGTCCATCAGTCAAAGTGGAAGAAATATCTGAAATCTCGCGGTGATATAACCCAATTAAAATCAACAGGGGTAAGGAAGAACCTAAAGGAATTGACATCACCAGCCTGTGGAGTTGGACCCTTTGAAGGTCCCAAGGGATGTTTTCAGATATAACAAACAAAATTGCACTTGCCCCAGCAATAGTTTCGTCAAGGTTGTCAAATTTTACATCCTTTATAATAGACAGGCAGCATGTCCCATAGATATCAGATTGGTTGAAAGCCCATTTCTTCCATATAGACAGGCCAGGGGACGTGAAAACAAGATTAACATCATTTTTGTTGGAGGGCATTACTTTTGAAAGCAGCCAGGCTCCTGCTGTTGAATGAGCAACTTGGCTATTCTTTCCTTGATTATCTGGCGGTGAGTTACTCCACTGAGAGCACACTACAACTTTCCAGCAGATACATTTACTGCAAGGATTTCTCTGGTTCAATTTTTCGGCAACAACATCAGAAACATTAAGGCTTGACCATGATAGTTGGTGCCTCTTATGTCTCTCCATCATAACACAGTCAATGTCAAACACACCAAAAGTACCTGCTTGCTGCATAAAAATAGTACTATCTGAGCATCAGGATGAAAGAAATCAGCTCTAAAAACTTAAATTCGCAATTAAGTAGTTATTTTTTGGAGGAGAATATCAAAACAAATACAATCTACTTTAACTAAATAAGACGGTTCACAAGACTGAGGAAGGTCAAAAACAAATTTAAACAAATTAAAACAAAATAAGCATGGGATCAGTAGGTAGCTTGTCTGTCTATGAGCAAAGTTCAAAATATATACTGAAGAGATGGAGTTTTTCTACTTTTTAAAAGTGTCTGCGGAAAGGAGAGCGGAAATTTGAGGGAGAAAAAGGAAATTGAAATAGAGACTAGAAAAAATTACCTCTTTGTTTAGCTGGATTGGAGGCCCCATGGATAGTAAATTTAATGCAGTATTTGCTGCTAATATTCTTTGTTCCCGTAGTTCCTTTTTCTTCATAGATCGGCGCTTCCACAATCTAAGAAGAGAGAGAAGAACAGGAGTTGGGTTGGGAAGGATAATGACCTTAATAAGGAAATTAAGGAAATAGGACAAGATACCAAACCTTATGATCAACTTGAGTTTTGCTTCGGCAACTTCTTTTTCCTGATGAGCCACAATTTCATCATCTTTATTTTTTTGATTATTGTGCGAAAGTTCTTCATCTTTCCAGTTTCTAAGGAATGAGCTCTGAGGGGGCACCGTGTTTTCCTCCGCATAATAATGCTTACCACCTGGAGATCGATCTTGTGGAGCGGCTTTTGATACAATAGGAAATGACAACTCTTCCATTCTTGGAAACTTACTTTTCACTTGAGCGCGGTCAAAAATACCATCAAAACTAGGTTTGCCAACATTTTTAATTTCAGTAGATGGAGGTGTCGACATGGAAACACTGAATGGTGCCTGAAAACCATCAGATGCTGCAGGAAAAACACGAGCTATTTGATGATCATCATGCAATCTACCAACTACAGGTGTTACAATGGGTGGTTGCACTTGGTGGTGACCTTCCTGGTTTGAAGTCTCCATTTCTGGCATCTCTTCATCGACCACTTGAACAGAATTTTCCTTCTTAGGATAAGAAACATCTAAAGAAAATTTCTTTTCAAAAGATACCCTCTGTGGTTCCTTATTTATCTTCGGATACTGAATTTTGTTTGTTGCTGCAGGCAAGTTTATGATCTGATTGGCAGGAGACACATCCACAACTATTCTATTTGACTTCTTGAAGTGTACAAGTTTAGAACACTTGGTAGGATAGTCTTTATCTTTATTGAGAAATGGACCATCCCTAACCACATATGGCTCTTCAAAAACCTTCAGCTGAAAACCATGATACTCCAAAAGGCTCTCGATGTCCTCTTCCTGGCATCCCATTTAGACAACAAGTCATCCTCAACAGTCCAGATGAAGTCCAAAAAGGAAAACTGCATTCAGTCAAGAGTTAAGTACCTCCATCCCCAGCCACTTAGCAACATGAGAAACAGGTAAACCTTGATTATTTGGCAGACCAGAGTGCAGTGAAGCGAGAGCCTGGGTCCGAAGCTGATAAATAAAAACACAATACAATCAATAAATTCAGAAAAATGTGAATGTTGATGCTTAAGAAAAATTAAAGATATAGATAACTAGACAACGTGATATGCAATGTACAACGACCCTGACATTACAATGAGCTGAAAACATATTAGCAACATAAAAACACAGCCCTGGCCACAGCGATAAACTATAAGCATAACCAATGCTGTGCAAAGCTAGTCATAGACATGGAAAATAGGGGGAAAAAACTATTTTTATCTTCCCAAGTTCAAATATACTGCATATGCACCCCTAATCACAGTTTGTAGCCTAATTTCATTTTCCCTACAAATAAGCTTAATTATACTGGAAAAGCGTTCTCTAAATATATACATTTTCCATATTTGTGCAAAGAAATTACATAAACCTTAAAAATTAAGTATACAGAGAGGACAGAGAAAGCACGTATCCATGCAATAAGACAGTTAAAATTTAATACAGCACATCCAAAATACCCACTAATTTCGAGCTTTAAAATAACTCAAAAATAGATAGAGGTGCGCTGTAATAAATTCACTTGTCTTCCTACAAAATATTAGAGGTTTATCTAAGCATGTTATATCATTAATCCATGATTATTACTCCCTGCCCTTGCTCTAATACTTGACAGAAAAGGTAAACACCTCTCAAACGACTACAAGTGTCTTTTGCAATGACGTACATGGATTGATTATGCTTGTGTTCTTCAAGAACAGAAAGTAGAGCTTTTACTCATACCTTTGAAAAATGAGCATGCATCAAGCATGCTTGAAGGTAACTTGCCTTCCTCGCAAGACGAAAGAAGGCAATGAAATTACCTGCCCTGCAAGCTCTGTT
Source organism: Begonia masoniana (assembly GCA_022432975.1). Lineage (NCBI taxonomy): Eukaryota > Viridiplantae > Streptophyta > Magnoliopsida > Cucurbitales > Begoniaceae > Begonia > Begonia masoniana. The sequence continues at coordinate 46,604,948 of CM039503.1, read as the reverse complement.
AAAATAACATTCAATAATTAGACATAAATTACCATCACAACTAGCAAGAGTATATATACAAAAATAGAGAGAAAAAATGAAAATAAAAACCTTGCTACATCACGGGCAAACAAAACTTCTGGAGTTTGTCTTATTTCAGGGGTCATCTTTGCAAGATCAAGTGAGAGTTCTGCAGGTTCAACCTAGCGGAAATTCACTTGTATTCAAAGACATCAAAAAGACGAAACACGTAAAACTGAAGTTCCCTGCAGATGACTTACTCTGTACCCAGGATGTTTGTCCAACTTGAGAAGTGCATAGTAACCTCGAAAATCTTTCTCAGAAGGGAGATGTATCCCTTTCTTTCTGTGGTCATTATACATTTGAAACAACTCTACTGATGTTTTGTTCATTTGTTCAATGTTAAGATGTGCGTCAAAACCTTCTGAAAAGCCTTCTCCTTTTGAGTATTCACATAATTCATGCATTGCAATAATGTGAAGTCTTATCTGCTCAACCAACAACCACAGTATTAGTCCTCGAGGATTCTGAAAATATCACCAAGCAATTGCTTCATTGCAAATAATAATAATAAACAAAAATAAAATAAAATTCCAAGTGAAATGAGATATTAAAATGATAAAAGTAAGTATGAGTAAAAGAATACATTGTTTCTGTAAGATGCTAACACAAATTTACAAACCTCAAACACTTTAAGTAGTTAATATTTTCATGATATCAAGTCATTTGAACTCCTTTAAGCGCATTATTCATCACAGGAATGAGAGAAAATGTAATCTGAAAAGAATTTACACCAGCTCAAAAGAAAAAAAGAAAGAGAAAGAGACATCTTTCTCATGAGGATTCACCATTTGCTCAAGCATGGTAACAGCTTCCTGGTTAAAAATGTGCTGCATTCTTAGGTCCATTCGAATTGCCCTCATCCTATCCCACAAGAAGTTATATATGCCAAGCAAACTCTCATCATAAGGTTGATCTAACAAACTAAGCAGATAATCAATTGTCTTCTGGAGGACTGCAATAGGTCTTATCAGGCTTGCTTCACGTTCAGCTGTCCTGGTGTACTGGAAGGAAGAAAAACCTAAGAAAATTATTTCATACTTCTTGAGAGCAAGCAGTGAAATAAAATATCAAGACAAAGGCAAAAGGAACCAGTCACGATTTACATAAAAGTAACATGACTACCTTTTTAACAGCAAGGAATTTGTTAGTTTGATTTCTATCACCATCCAACCTTTCATACCGATCAAGATCCCCTTTCCTTTCTCGTTCTTCCCTTTCTGACTCTGAAGAAGAACCGTAAGACCACCACATAAGTATTATGATAATAACAATAATGATGCCAAAAATTTTAACTCTGACCAAAGTAGAACATTGAAACATACAAAAATCAGAAGATATCTTTGTCGGGAGATAAACAACGATTTTTCACAATTGTTGGACACAAGTAATTTATTCTTGACGAGGATTAGAAAGGAAAAACCTTATAGTTTCAACCTTGGTTTCAATAGACCACGAAGTTTGGTGACATACCTGGACACATATCGGGACATGACCCAATTATGATGCCTGATGATTCCAGACCTTCATAATCAGATACTGGATTGGCAGTGGTAGAATCACCAGCTAAATCAGTAGAACGATTAACTATATATTTTGGTTTTCCCACCATGAACAATTCCTGTTTGTTCACAGCAGCATTTTCGTCCACAATTTCATCACCTTTTTGTGCAGTTTCACTTAATTCAGCTTTAAAGCGAGCCAGTCTTTTTGCCTTGGCTTGGATTTCTCTAAAAATTTACAAATAAAGCTCAAAATAAAAAGCAGAGTGTAGAAATACATACTTGCCAATGCATTTTAGACCGAACAAATGCAAATGAAAGTCATACCTTTCTGAATCATCAAGTGGAGAATTAAAATTTCCTTCAAAGTCTTGTTCCAATGGAGGCGACCTTGTTCTTTTGGGGATTGGTAAGATAGTGGGCTTAGTTGCAATGGCTTCAAAAGACTTGTTAGTTTCAGATGACCGAGACCAGGTATTTGAATAAGAAGCCCCATAATTGCCATCTGATCTGAAACCCTTTCCAGGAGGGGACACCGAAGCCCTGTCATGGAAATACATTTCATTCTAGTAATTATCTCCAAAAAAAGTATGTGAAATTATTGATATATAGCTGGTCAGGGATTCAAAATGCTCCACCAACGTTACCACACTATTTCAACTTAACTACTGTTTTAACAGAAGCTAATGGTGTAGGTGCTCCTGTCCAGAACAACATTTTTTGTTCATAGGTGGATGATTTTATAACCAGACTAGCAGCGAGAATTGAACAAGCTCAAATTTCTAACTACTTATGTAGGGAATAATGTCTCAAAAAAGGAAAAGACAGAAATATAACCATATATAACGGTAAAATAGTTACCTTGTATGATTATTCTGAGCAGATTGAGAATTGTTGTGGTGAATGTTATTTACTGATGGTAATATTGGGGACCTGGTTCTCTTTGTTGCCTGAGCCTCATTGGAGCCTATGGGAAAACTTCTTCCCAAGTCATAACTTCCAACGGAAGATTGGACTACTGACTGGTCTCGATGATCATTTAAGTTGGAATAGTTGCTAGAAACCTTCTTTGGAAATCCGGTCAATACAGGGGTATTGAAAAGGGGCCTGTACGGATGGTAACATTGATAAAGAGGATTGCAATCAAGTAGAAAATGATGAAGGAAAAGTGAATAAATTTCTCTAGTCTAGATTAAGTCATAAAATTTAAGGAGACAGAGAACAATAAAAGTGGTATGTGTCATCACATATCAATGTCTTCAAGCACATAAATCGATAGTTCCTCTAAAGAAAATCCAAATCGATGGTTTTTCATATGATTCACGGCGATACAAGAAGATAAAAATGACATTTAAAACTACAATAAAAAAATATATCCCTTGTGGACTTGCACTAAAAGCCAAAGTCTATAGTAAAAGCACAAAAAAATAAGCTCTAGACAGTCTTTAAAAAGTTGCCCCATTAATAAGTAAAATCAGCCGCAAGATTTATGTGAGATGCCAAGGTATAAAAAATGGTTTGAGAGAACAATTATAGAGGTTCAACACAACATAAATGATGGAGGTTAAGCTCACCTTTTAACTTTGTTCATTCATGTTATGCAACTGAATATATAATTTATGACATGTTGTAAGAAAATCAGGAATCACATATGATCCCATGGCAGCAGAAGGACTGCAGTTGGGATCTTCAAATTACATTGTATACACAGACATCATTTAACATAGAAAAAACTGACACCAAATGACACTAATGTATGACGACATGCTTATTTCCTGTACACTTACTTTCAAAGATGAATAAATTAGGCACTGACACCAAATGACATTAATGGATGACAACCTGCTTATTTACAGTCACGCTTACGTTCAAAGAAAAGTAAATTCTCTCTCTCTCTCACTCTGTCACACGTCTGAATATGAAATGTTTCTTTCTAGAAGGCACTCTACATCGCCAAAATATAGCATTATAGATATTCTATGTGAAGGTGAAGAAAACAGTTTGCCAGAATTTAGCATTTTAGAATATCTATGTCCAGATGAAAATAAAACAGTTCAGGAATTAACTTTCTAGGTCTTTCTCTATTAGGCATTTGGCATTCATTTAAGGATCATTGAATCTATGCGATATTAAATTTAGAAAGGGTTTATATTGCATGCGTGCTTCACCTAATCAGATAGCTAGTTAACAATCCTAATTCAAACCATCTACACATAATGAATTTCACATTCTAACACGTCTATTTTACAAAAAGGAATATGCATCAAAGAAAATAAAGAGAGAGAGGGGGTGGGGGTGGTGGGGACAGGGACGGGGACGGGGGACGGGGGACAGAAAAGTATAAGTTTTATGGCCTCTTACCTATGAAATTCTGCAGAATTGGGATGACTTCCTTCAGATTTGATGCTCTGAAAACCTGGGGTTGGAACACTCATCTTCGCAGCAGCTTCTGCTCCCCTATAATTCCAATTTCCAAAGTAAGAGCACATTTTCCCAAGCCATGCAAACTATAACTAGAACGAGAAAAATTGAGGTCAACACAGTCACCCGATTTACAAGTAATTAATAGTAGGAACAACAATGTTCTTAGGAGTCAAGCAATGGAATACCTAAACCTTTGGATCCCTATAGTACTTACTTTCAAACAATTACAATGATCTATAAAAGCTAGGCTACTTAGACACCAATAGCTCTCTTTTTCCTTGTCTTCCAACTGTGGATTCTCTTCACGGTAAGAATCCACAAAAATATATGTTGTATCAGTGCGAATAAAAAAATTTCAAAAGTAAGATAAAACAGTTTCCCTAAAATATAGATGTATGTCTTACCAATTAATTCCAGTAAATTCGTTCTGGAAACTTGGTGCGGGACCACTGTTCTGAGAAAGAGGTGGCTGAACTTTCCATACCTCATGTCCGCTACAATTAGAAGCAAATCAGAATGTTATCCTAGTGCACCAACGATATATCTCCAATAAATGCTTTGATACTACATTATCACGCCACTCCTAAGCAAGAGGTCTTGACCTAAATGCTTAAGTTTGTTTGATTTTTTTTGTAACGATTTATTTTTTCTAAAATCAGGAATGAAATGGAATTGTCTGATATTTGAAATATTAACCAAGACTTGTAGTCTATATCGTGGAAAGTAAATAACATATGTGAAGTAATGCTTCCTTTGCAAATTAAAATTTTGCTGGCAATGCACCAATTTGTAGCACATTTATTTATTTTTACTGGTCTTAGTGTGTATTCCTTTTGCGATTTTTGTTTTACATTGCCCTTGCCTCATTAATGAAAAAGACTTTCAATAAAAAGAGTTGTCACCAACATAGTATGCCACTACCAACTTGTTGAAAACATAATTTTCACCTTTTTTATCAGCCAAAAATTTACTGTTCCAACAAAAATGAATCCAATAGCTGGAAGCCCTAAAAGGAACCTGTCTATCTATCCTTTTAGTATTCCCTGAATGCACCTTGTGAATTCAAGCACTTCAACAGAACCAACAATCCAACGAACAAATCACCAACATTTGCTCTTTGAAAGAATTAAAAACATTAACTTGGACATTACATGTGACAGTATTACCCAAACGAACTTGGAATGCTCTGCGCAGTGCAACTATTAAAAGAAAATACTCAAAAGAAGTTCAAAACAAATAGTCGAAACTCTTTCATCACTTCACGTCCATACAAAGTAGACGAAAGCAGCTAAAAAGCAATTCCATGGCAAGAAAAAGAAAAACAGGCAAAGCAACAAGACAAACCTGTGAGGTTGTGGAGGCAAAGCATTCACCAAATTACGGAGAAGGAGAGTCAGAAGCGGAGCGAGGAAAATTGCCGAATGAAGGTTGCGAATTGGGGCCTCCACCTGGTCCCGAACCCTTTCCAAACCCCAGATAAGACATTCCTCTTCTCTCTGAATTCAGCAACGCAGCTTCAGTTGGAATGAAGTTGAAATACAATTCTCAATAGCAAAAACAGTAACAAAAAGCGTTTGAATGGCCGAAATCTGCCGATGAGGAGATTTTCAAAGGCGTTTTAGAAAAGAAAAACTTGGCATATTTGCACAGCTCGTCGTCTTCCTCTTCTTTCGTCTACGATCTTGTCCTAAGCAAACCTTTTAATTTCCACAGCGCCGTTCGCAGGGATGGAAAGGAGGAGATTGACAGGCAGCTGGGTGTGAGCCAGAGCCTGGCCGAAGAGAAGTCGCAGTATCATGGGAGAAAGATGTTCGTGATTGATTTTGGAAAATTGGCAACATTTCAATCGCATTTGTATCACTTTATGCATGAGCATGACCAAAATGCCTCTTTTCATCATTAGCCAAAATTGATATTTTACAAATGAAAAGTCATAAATGCCCCTCAACACCCTAACCAGCTTCGCCTTCTATCTTCCTTTTTTTTTTTTTTTTTTTAAAAAAAGGCATATTTTATATTTTAATCTCGTATTTTATTATTATTTCTCTTATTTATAAGAATTGATGAATAACGTCAATTATACATGAATAACATTAACATCTGGTTTTTCCAATTTCCATCAAATCTAGAATTTTCATCAAAACTAGAAAATAACACAAATTATTATTAGATAATGTCAAGCCTAATTTCTTATTTCACAATTTAATTTTATCTTAGTGTGTTATTAATTTGACAATTATGATAATTCAAAAATAATATCATTTAACTTAATAAGTAAATGACCCATATACGACGTCTTAAAATGTAAAATTAAGATATAATACCATAAATTATGAAATGTCAATGGAATTTCTCTCTCTAGACTTTGCCCACGCCCCAAATGACACCTCGGATTTGGGTGTTAGAAAATAAACATAAGGATATTTTGATAATTATATAATTTGTTGTCAAATTAATTTATTGAAAAGTTTTAGGAGAAATTAGAGTTATTAAGAGGGTGTTATTGTAGATGGGTAAGAAGAGTGTCAAAGGTTAATTTTATGATAATAATTGAATATTGTGTTGCAAAATACTCGACAAAAGTAATCTCTTTTCCGAGGTTGTTTTCTGGACCGGTATTTTGCCGGATTTGTAGAGTTTAGGTTACGTTCGTGTGTTATTTTAGAAGTTTATTTCAATGGATCAGTTTTATTTACATCATGGGGCTCCATCGAAGCACTTGAACTCTACTCCAAACCGAAGCTAGTGCCCAAGGCTTCTATATGTAGACAGTTTGATCCGCGCAAAAAAAGATTTGGATTCAGTTAAAACTCACCACAACTGATGGCGAAATGCCATGCTAACTTTAACTGCCACTACATCCCTTACCTTAAATCACAAATGTCAGCCAAAAAATTAACTCCAAACTGGTAAAACAGCAGCAGACAATCAACTAACCATTTAATCACATAAATAATGAGAAGACGCATTAGAAGGAACCCCAGATTAAGAGAAGGAATCACATAAAAGAATACCAACGGAAAACCAATGCATCTTCAACAATCCTGCTTTGGTCAAATCCACAATCATTGTTCTGGTATCATTATCATTTTCAGAATTTAAAAAAGGAAAGTACAGTCAGTTTGCGACGGCACACAAATTTTTATACTAGGTAAGGCCGGCTCAATCCCTTCCTACTCTACATATTATCATTTATATGCTTCAAACTAGCTTTAATTTTTATTCGGTTGATTAAAGTTCAACTTAGTCACAATTAATGGCTCCAATGACTACAACGATAAAAAAAAAAATTAAATTAAGTGCATCACTTCTAAGTTACATGTTCACCTGGATATATATATATATATTATAATCTGCAGCCTGCAGCACACGGGTAAACATGGTTTTGCTGAACATATAACATTAAACCGTCACCATTGTTTATGTTTACTACTTTCAGCGGTCCTAAGATAAACAAGAAATTGAACCACTTATTTATTTCTCAGCGATATATGATATGCCTATTACAAAAAATTGAGGGGAAAGGAAAAGACATGGTGAATATGGAGGAAGTGTTAGAAAATATACAACTTACAACTTCCGACGCGTACTTAGAGGCTCCAAGTCTTTCAGCTGAGCCGATAATTGTGCGTGTTCATGTCTCATCCTCTCTAGCCGAGCCTCAACCATATACATCTCATCCTTAAGGTGGTGGAGTCGCTTTTCCAACCAAGCCACGGCCTCGGGCGTTCTTGCACCACCGCTTCCCATATTATTCATCTGGTCTGATGAGCTGACATGGATGTGTTGTGGTCTGGCTAAAAGCATAACTATGCTTAACTGCAGTAAGATGGGAATGTTTAGTTGGGTATAATGAAGGCTAAACAATAAACTTGTTACATGATTCGGAGATCTAAGAATATTATATCACATGTAATCTACCCAACATGTCAACTAGTATGAAACTCATCCAAAAAGTCAATATATATGTTACTTTTTAATAAGAAAAGAAATTATTTAAATAAAAAAGGATTATAACAAAGGAAAAATAAGAGCTTTTCTAAACGAATATACAATTAAAAATAATAATAAATTTTATCTTTCCACATAGAAACAAAACTAAAGGATGAATCCTAAAGAATTTTCAAGTATAAGTCCTACTCATAGAAAACCTGCTTTTATATCAAAGACCATTATTAATTTCGGTTCAGTTTTTTATTTCTCTTGGATTTGGGCATATCCAGAAATTGAAACACGTTTTCAATTCTTTGATGTATTCAAAAACCATTAGACAAATGTTATAATTGAATACAAAAACTTACCTGCATCAAGAAAATTACGACGAAAATGATAATTAGGAGGTATGGAAGATGATTAGGACTTTTCAAGATCGAAGAGAACTTCGCCACAGCTTCTATTAACAAAGCAGTCAGAGAGTTAGTGTCATTTTCTTGCAGAAGATTTCCAGCTTCCTTGTGAGCATCAATGGAGCGAGATGTCTGTGCTAATCTCACAGGGTCATCACTCAACTCGTGTGACCTTCCTGAAGATTCTCCTGTTTTTACTTCCTTTACTTGTTGATGATCACTACCATTCTCAACTATGATATTAGAAGGACGTTCCTCTGTTTCAGAAATTAATAATCAAATAATGTAATCACAATTATCATTCATTGATGGAAAAGGTAATAGAAATAGAAATAGCCTAGATTGTCCGACCTTCCCGTTTCTCAAGGTTTTTCCGTGTTAGCAACTCATGAGCCTGAAAGAATAGAATATTTCTTCTATTATAACTTACGTTTGAGATTATCTCTAAATCATAATTAAAAATGATAAAAGACTCACCATATTTATCCAGGTAGCATAAGCCTCACGGCATTCTTCCATTGTTGACTGCACTATCTTTCCTGCATACACATTTAACATAATGGATATGGATATTGTATCAAAACAGATTTTCCTCAAAATACTCCTCTAGTGGTAGACACATCAAGAAAAATAAAAACAAAAAATGAAAAAATCAGCATGATCAAATCTAGTTCACTAGCCTATATGGTCGCGCTTTATAATTTTAATGTTCTCTAATTCATAATATAAATGAAAGAGAAGAACAATATGAGTAAATACATATAAATTCCCGTGGTTCTTATTATCTTCTGAATCTTGGTATCATATTGATGCGTGGTGAAAAATTGATGAAAGATCAGAATAGGAAAATGCTTCAAAACCTTGCACAAACCAACCACAAACCCATAAACTCTCGATTAGGAAGAAAACAGAAAACAACATAGTATTATCAATAACACTCTATCCACTTATAAGCTTCCTTTGCAAAACAATGTAGCAACCTCTGCTCCACTCATAACAAATTCTTCCACGTCAGCCCACAATTCCCACTCTACCCTTCTGCCTGCTGTATGTCTTACCAAATAGTTTGTCATTCCTTGTTTTATTTGCATCAATATTGCCCTCCTCTGAAAGAACCTTGTCCTCAAGGTTAAATTGAGGAAACCTGATCTGCAAGCCTTCCCATGGCTCCCAAGTAGCTTCCTCTTCTAACCTGTTAGTCCACTGAACCAACGCTTCATCTCCTTTGCTGATAGAACGCCATTGTAGGATCCTGTCAGGGTATAAATTCTGAAGTTCACTAGATGGCCCTTCCCAAGTTACTGGAACCTGTGAGAGAAGAAAATTTCCACTACCTCTTTTCATTTTGACAGTGAAAAACAGGATGTACTCTAGAGCCCTAGGATAATTGAAGTTACTGGAACCTGTGAGAGAAGAAAATTTCCACTACCTCTTTTCATTTTGACAGTGAAAAACAGGATGTACTCTAGAGCCCTAGGATAATTGAAGTTTGTACGCGACCTCTCCAATTTTAGCCAAAACCGCAAAGGGACCAAAAAAGCCTTGGGGCTAACTTTTGATTTAGGCGTTGTTTCACTGACTGTTGTTTATATGGTCTCAATTTCAACCAGGCCACCTCCCCCACAACAAACTCCCTATCTGTACGGGACGCATCCGCCAATTTTTTCATCCTCGCTTGAGCTTGCTCAAGCCTCAAGGTTCCACCTTACAATTTTGAGTTGTTCATCACGGTCCTTAAGCTGCTGGTCTACCGAACCAACGGTTGTTTTACCTCCACAATAGCGCAGAAGAGTTGGAGGAGCTCTTCCAAGCCTTGAATGGGGTCATTTTAGTAGATCCTTGAAAATTGTATTGTACCAAAATTCTCTATATCTTTTCGTTATCTGGGGTAACATCTGCATTTGCGGCCTCTCCTATTGAGGAGGCGGGCCCGCTACTTATTCTAGGACCTTCTGTCTACTAGGAACTTCAGAGGCAAGCCCCACTTTTGTTTTCAAATCCATATATTGTATAAGCTTGCAGGAAATTAAAAACAATCTTAAACGATATACAGCTAGACGACGACAGACAGTTCTTTTATTTTGTCAATTACATGTTTGAAGCCATATATTCTAGATAAAAACCATTTCAAATTAATTATAAATAAGACGCTCTAAGTGAAGGTGGCGGTACAAGTCAAAGACCACAAAATTAATTTGTAACCAAAGGTTAATATGCAATAACCCACTTAATATCGTTCCTATTAATAATCACATATGCCTCAGCCTAATCACTTAACACTCAAAACTAATCATGACAATCTTGAACCAAAGGATTTCTCTTGGCCTAAAAAATGTTTTTTACTGAGTTATGGCATGTCCAGATATTTGATTAGTGACTAAAGTTACTTTTATCAACAGTTTTATTTTCTGTTATTAGTATAGTTATTAGAGCTTAATTACCTTACTTATTCATTGATTAAGAGTATATATACAATTCTAATCTCTATAAATATGAGGAACCTAATAACTTTAAGTTATAAACACATAGCTTAGTCAGTAGCATAACTCAACACTTCCCCTCAAACTGGAGCAAAGATGTCAATTATACCAAGTTTGACTAGAAGATTTTCTAACACCTGCCTATAGAGCCATTTTGTGAGGATATCTGCTAGTTGTTCAGATGTATAAACATATAGCATATAAATCTCCCCTCTTTCAAGTATTTCTTTGATGAAATGACGATCAATCTCTACATGTTTTGTTATGTTGTGTTGCACTGGATTATGAGCAATGTTGACTGACTGACTTATTGTCACAAAACAGCTTCATTGGCTCATCAGTATCGATCTTTAATTCTTTTAAAATACTTCTAAGTCAAATAACTTTACAAACTCCTTGAGTCTTTGCTCTAAACTCGGCTTCAACACTGCTCATTGCCACAATATTTTGCTTTTTGCTCCTCCAAGTCACAAGGTTGCCCCATACAAACATGCAATAGGCTGATGTAGACCTCCTGTCGATTTTAGATCATGCTCAATCTGCATCTGTAAACATTTCAATCTATCTGTTTTTATTTGTCTTGAACATAATGCCTTGCCAGGACTTCCTTTAAGGTAGTGGAGAATTCAATAGACAATCCTTGAGGTGATTTTCAGCTGGACAATTCATAAACTGGCTTACTAAGCCAACAGCAAATGCAATGTCAGGCCTCGTGTGAGCTAGGTAAATCAGTTTTCTAACCAATTTCTGATACCTAACTTTGTCCACAGACACCTCATTCTTACTTTGACCGAGCTTCTGATTAGGATCAATAGGTGTTGAGGCAGCCTTGCATCCGAGGAGACCTGTCTCTTTGAGGAGATCGAGCACATACTTCCTTTAGGATATTGCAATCTCATTCTTTAACCTAGCTACTTCCATACCTAGGAAGAACTTGAGATTTCCCAAATTCTTAAGTTCAAACTGACGAACAAGAAGCTTTTTCAATGATGCTTGCTAGCTTCATCTTATCGTTTCCTGTCACAACTATATCATCCACATACACAATAAGAATAGCAACTTTACCTCTTGCAGTGTCTTTATAGAATAGTGTATGATTCGATTGAGTTTGTGTATAGCCGTACTCTTTTACAGCCCTTGTAAACCTTGCAAACCAAGCACGAGAGGATAGCTTAAGGCCATATAAGGACTTCCTTAGTCTTTCCTGCAACACTCGTATTATCAAATCCTGGAGGCACTTGGATGAACACCTCTTCTTCGAAATCACCGTTAAGAAATGCATTCTTAACATCAAACTAAAAAAGAGACCAATCCAGATTAGCATCTAGTGAAAGTAAGACACTGACTAGTGTTTAATTTGGCAACTAGGGCAAATGTTTTCACATAATCTAGGCCATAGGTTTGAGTAAACCCTCGAACTACAAGCCTAGCTTTATATCTTTCTACCGAGTCATCCGAGTTATACTTGATTGTGAAAATCCACTTAGCTGCTAACAAGGTGTTTTCCTTTTGGAAGCTCTGTCATCTCTCAAGTTTCATTCTTCTTCAAAGCTCTCATTTCTTCTAGGACAGTCTCCCTCCACTTTGAAATACTCAATGTTTCTTGTATCATTTTTTGTCATCATCAGTGATGCTAGTGGTGAAGGCTCTAAAACTATGTGAGAGTTTATGATATGACACATGATGAGCAAAAGGATGTTTGGTACACTCTCGTACATCTTTCCTAAGAGCTATGGGTACACTTAGATCACTTTGGATTGACTCAGGGGTTGTAACATGTTCACTGTGGTCAGACTCTAGAGTTGGATCGAGAGGAAATGGAATAAAGTTGAGATTACTCAGATTAACACTTGGTTCAGATGATGACACTAGTTGGAGTAGGCAGTAGATCAATACGTTATTTTTCTTTCCTTCTCGAGTAAACACGGAATTCAGAGGTGGGAGCCACATTACTCATAGCAGGTTCCACATTTGTTGTCCTGTTTTGGTCATAGTTAAGAACAGATGTAGGCATAACAATAGTTTCTCAAAACTTATCTTCACTTGTTTCCCTATTCTTCCCCCGAAGAGAAGTTTTTTCAAAAAAATGTTTATTTTCAAAGAATATGACATCCATGCTAACAAGCATTTTTTCCGAGCTTGTATCAAAACATTTGTATCCTTTTTTAGTATGAAAGAAATCTAAGAAAACACATTTATTTGCCCTAGGATCTAATTTATTTCGGTTATGATCACGAATGTGAACAAAACTAGTACAACAAAAAATTTTAGGTACTAATTGAATAAAATATTTGTTTTGAGGAAAATATGATTGTAAAACTTTTAAGGGGGGTTGATAGCATAGTACTTTGTTTGGCATCCTATTAATTAAGTATGCAGCATTAAGTATGACCTCTCCCCAAAATCTTTTAGATACATTCATAGAAAACACGAGAGCTCGAGCTACTTCTAACATATGTCGATTTTTTCTTTCGACAATTCCGTTTTGTTGAGGTGTATCAATACACAAACTATGATGGATGATGCCTTGTTTTACAAGAAACTTACCAAAAATGTTGTTAAAAAATTCTCTCCCATTAGCAGTTCTCAAAACTTGAATTTGAGACTGAAATTGAGTTTTAATCATGGAGTTAAAACTTTTGAAAGTTTCAACAGCCTCAGATTTTTCTTTAAGAAGGTAAATCCATGTATTTCTTGTATGATCATCAATGAACCATCTAGAGCCAGACAGATTTCTAACCTTAGACGGTCCCTATATGTCACTATGAATAAGTGAAAAATGTTTAGATGACATGTATGCTAAAGTAGGATAAACCGATCGCCTATGTTTAGCAAATTGACAAATCTCACATCGAAAGGAACCAATATTTTTATCCTTGAATAACGCAGGAAATAAGTGTTTCAAATAACCAAAACTAGGATGACCAAGTCTATAGTGCCATAACATAATTTCATTCTCTAAAGATAAAAAACTAGAGGAACATGGTTTCTGAACTTGTTTACTCGAGAGGCTGTCTGAGGCAAAGTAGTAAAGACCACTACTTTCTTTAGCATTGCCAATCATCTTCCCCGAGCATTGGTCTTGAAAAACACAACCAGTAGACACAAATTTGATTAGACAGTTAGAATCATAGGTTATTTTGCTATCAGACAATAAGTTACAAGATAAGTTGGGAACATAAAGAACATTGTTTAAGGTAAGGGAAGGAAAGACCATGATAGAACCTTTTCCAGCAATTGCAGACATTGAACCATCTGCAATTTTGACTTTTTGAATTCCAAAATTGGGAAATAGGTTGAAAACATATAAGAAGAACCTGTCATATGATCAGTGGCCCCTGAATCAATGATCCAGGGGTCAGATTTATCTAATGTGACACAAAACACTGCTGCATGAGTACCTTTTTGTGCTAGGGAAGATGATGGATTGGATGAGGTAGTAGCAGACTGATGAGAACTTCATAACTGATATAATTGTTGTGGGTTTTCCTTGTTGAAGAAAGAATTGTCACTAGATGATTGAGAGACTGCAGATGATTCATATAAGACTTGGAAACCTCTTTGTTGTCGCGAGAGGATTTGTTGGTTTGAGTGAAGTCAGCAAACTTGCTATGTAGCTTCCAACATTTAGCTTTAATGTGTTCGAGTTTACGACAGAACTAGCAAACTGGTCGATCTGAGCGCTTAGGATACCTCTGAGTGGACTTATTTGGCTTAGTGATCATCAATGCAGAATATCTCTGCTGTAGGAGGGGTTGACTCATGGTAGAGCATCACCAGTCAACAACTTTCTTCTCTTCGAATTTCAGCAAACACTTCACGAGTGCTTGGAAGAGGATCTCGACCCAGTATCCATCCTCGCACCTCATCTAAGTCCTTGTTTAGGCCTACCAAGAAATCGAATACTCTCTCTTTCTCAACTATTTTTTGAAATAAGGCACTGTACTTTGCACAGTGTCACTTGTAATCACAGAATAAATCAAACTTTTTCCATAGAGTTTTGAAATCAGTGTAGTATTGCGTTACACTTTTCTCTCCTTGTTTGGTCATTCTCAATTGAGTCTTGAACTCAAAGAGCTATCATGCATTCCTAAAGTCAAAGTAGGTCTCTTTACAGCCACCCAAATATCATTCGCGGTTGGAAGAAAGAGATAGGTCCGAGCAATATTTGGCTTCATTGAATTCACCAACCAGGACATGACCATTAAGTTCTCAGTCTCCCACCTGTCGTAGCTCTCACCTTCATCTTTAGGCTTCACTGCAGACCCAGAGAGATAGCCAAATTTGCCCTTACCTTGAACGAAGAGTTTGACAAACTGAGACCATTGAAGAAAGTTACCCTCATTTAACTTATGAGAGATAATAATGAAATTGTGATTAGAATCACCAGTGAAGTTGGTGCCCAAATGCTGTTCTAACATGGAGAATTAATTTAGACAGAACACCCACAGAGAAATTGGCAGAGGTAACGCTGATTCACATCATTTTCTTTCCAAACGAGACGCGAGTTCTCTGTTGTCGTCCTCCATAATACCGCTCCAGGATTTGCTAACAGTAAACTGCTAAGAGTAGCAACTTCCTAAAGAAACCAACTATAGAAACACAGTTGCGTAACGACTTCTGCGCGACTGTGAGATAGCAGACCAAGGAGGAGGACAGAGCCGGTCGAAGATGACAGAGCTGCGCGACTGGAAGTGGCTCGTCAAACGCGACAGTCGTTGTCGGACGCTGCTGTCGCTATCTCGGATGGCTCGTCGTACGATTTTGCGCAACTAGAGATGACAGAGTCGCGCAACTGTCGCTGTCACCGGACCTCAAATGGCTCATCAGACGGCAGTTAGGGTTTGCAGCTAGAGCCAATTCCTGCGAAGAAGAACCGGTCTAAACCATAGCTCTGATATCATATTAGAGCTTAATTACCTTACTACTCATTGATTAAGAGTATATGTACAATTCTAATCCCTATAAATATGAGGAACGTAATAACTTTAAGTTATCTACACATAGCTTAGTCAGCAATAGTTTTATACAAACGTTAAGCACTTCAAGATACAACACGAAGACTCCAACATCAGAAAGGAGGTCGTAATCTCATAACTCACCTAATGAGGACGACGCAAATGATGAGAAAAGTGAGGAAAAGATAAACTTGATATGAGGTCAAAGATAGAGACACACCTTTGAAAAGGGTTTTCTTGGAAAATGCAACATTAACATACACCCTCAGACTGCAGCTTTCGTTTGATTTATTAGTATCTTTTATTACATCCCAACGCGCCTGAAATTTAATTTTTGAAACTTTTAGAAACCAAAAAATTTAGTAAGGAACAACAGTCAACTCTATAGAGTCCCAAAAAAGGTTCTCAGGTAGATATATATGGTTCTGGTATTTTTCAGTTCAGCACATTAGGAGATATTAAGTAATACAAATGAACAACAGAAAAACTGTTTAAGTGCGATTTGGAAGATGAGAAGGAACTTAATTAACAACAAAGTTAAACATTCATAGACCTGTCCTGCATAAATACCAAACAATTAAAACATAGTAGTTAATATTTGAAAAACAGAAGCTAAATGGACCCTAATATGACAAACGATACACTAAAACTTAGGTAATACCTCAACACTGAAATAATCTGAGTATGGAACGTCACTGATATCTTGTGATGTTTCAATGATCATATAACTGGATAAAGTAAATTCACACGTCAAAAGTAAACATAAGAGGGTGAGAGCAAACGATATTTGTGCTAAAACATCATGTTAGCTTATTACATTCAAATCTAAAAGCATATGATAGAAAATTTAAACACAGAAATATATAAAAAAAGAAAACATAAAAGAGAATCAATTTAATGTAATATGACTCAGTCAGCTCAATACCTATTCAGAACAACAAAGAAAGACAGCTCACTACCAATAACAATCAGAAACAACTCCCAACTCTCAGCTATGAGGAGCTACAATGTGATTTTAAAAGGAAGATTTGGTTCCACGATTTTCTTAGAGTTTGAGCAACCTTGGGTATCGCATACTTACATCACAAGTTTTCTAAGATATGCTTTTGGATGGAAGAAAAGACAAGAAAATAAAAATTCTTTGAAAAACTAGAATTTAGCAGTTTTCTTTGGTTCCATCCCAAGGCTAACATTTAATGGTGCCAAATAACAGTACTTTGTGGGTCAATATTAGATTCTTTATTTTAAAGTGGAAATACTCTTTTAAGTATTTTAGGAACTTTCTTTTTTTCTTGCTCCTTTCTAACTAGAAAAGGAGAAGTTCTTGAAAGCAATTGTGCGTTTTTTTTCACAATTGGATAATCTCTTAACCTCCCACTCTTAAAACAGTGTTTTCTATATAATTAAAAAAAAAAAAAGAGATTCGTTAGTTTCATAAATAATAAGTCGGTCATTAATCAGTGAAAAAAGGAAACAAGAAAAACGTAAACAAGAACTTCTTCCCACGTGCAATATTAACCCAAAAAATCAAAGAAAAAATCAATCATCATTGACTACAAACAGAAAACAGGCACAAAATAGTCATTCTCAAACTAACTAAAAATTCACAGAAGCCGATCATAAAGCAACAGACAAGAATGAACCAATTTAATTTCAGATAACACTGTAACCTGTTTTTATAAAGTCGAAGCTTCTGCATCTCATGGCAGCTGCCGCATTTTGCACCTTCATTAAGCACATGTCAAATTCTGTATAACATGAAAATATATTTGGAACGATGTGCAAGCATAAAAAATTACCAAAATAAATTTTGATTGGATGTTGGAATGTTGCGTCACGTGCATACCCAAATTTGGAATCAGCAGACCACGAAGAGCATTTAAAATCTGAAAGCAAAGTGATTCACATGCATCACATGGCTATTATTAACGTGGTGAAATTTTCTAAACTTGGATGGCAAAAAAATCTGAAAACTCCCAATTAGTTAAAAAGAGCTACCTTTATCTCCACATTGTTCATGAAATGAAGCAATAAAATCAACTGCATCATCTGAGAAAAATAAACGAAAGAAGTCCTTGACCCTAATCTGAAATTCAATAATTTAATCTTAACTTTCATTTAAAATTCCAAAACCAACAGAAAGGCATTAACTAACCCATAAAAAACAATTTAGACACCGAAATAAAAAATAAAAAATAAATTAAAGAATCAAAATATTACCGGAAACTTCGATTCTGCGACCTTCGTGAAACAATCGGGCACTACATCAAAATGAAACCAGCTCAGTCAATTAGTTTTGAAACTAAAATGTAATCATATATATAACCCCTCAACCAACAGTAAAATAAGACCAACGATATTTTCAATTTATTTTTCATCAACACATGATTTGACTACTATCTAGTATCTACCACTACTGCTTCATATTCATGACTCAATTTGAATTCAGACTCCCTGTCAGAATAGAGGTACTTCTAACTAAATTATACCAAATAGCGGTGATAAAGCCAATGCCCAAAGGGGGAAGGAGCAAACATGAGATATATGGCTTGCCACCTAAGATCATGGAACACTTACAGTTTCATCTAGGTGAGTAAAGAGAAAAAAAAATTAAATCAATTTATGCAAAAAAAAAAAAAAAACATACAGATTTTTTTCTTGAATTGTAACTATCCTATTCTTGAACAGCGGCGATTTATCTTCCTTATCATGTAAATTTCTCTTCAGATGTGATCCAACGTGCCAACAAACTTAAATCCAAGGACCTTAACCCATTACAAAATATAGGAAGTTCAATGACAAGCCAAATAAGCACGGAAAGACACAAAAGGCCCAAAAAAACATCAAAAGACCGCAAGTGCGCACGCCCAGACCCAACCCGTGCGCGCCCAAGTTAGCGCACCTTGCGCCTAGCCCGCAGCCGTCTGCCTGCGCGCCAACCCATCGCTCAGCAAGGCCGCTCACGCCTAACTACCAGCCCACCCATGCAGCCCAGCGCACCTGCCAACACGTCCGCGCACCCCAGATGCCCAACGCACCCATCCACGGCTAACCTTTATTTTTCTTTAGTTCATTTTATTTTATTTTATTTTGTTTTCATATTTTGCTTATTTAAACATATAAATTAGACTTTATTTTGGGAGTTTTAATGATTAATGAAAATTAGTTTTTTGCTTCTTGAGAGATTCGCGAGAATTTTTCTCTTAAATTCTTTGTGGAGAATTTGATATTCAAGTCTTAACTTGATAGATCACCTTTGATAGCTTTTGTTATTGCCAACAAGTTTGGTCTAGGTCAATCTCTTATTTTGATAATTTTAGTTCTAACAGCAAGATTTGATCAGGGTCAAGTTCTCATCTTTTTCTCGAATCACACGGCGATCCTATCGTTTATTCCGCGTTGTTGACGGGTCTTAGATTTCCTAACATCTGAGGTTCATATCAGTTGGTATGAAAGCTTTGGCTTCTCCGATTCAAGGTGCTCTCTTCAATTTTTGTTATTAATTTTTTCTTCATTTTATTATATTTGTCCTACTAGTCAAAAAGCACAAAAAAAATTCATTTTTTTCATCCTTATTATCAAGTCCCAATTTTTATCATCAATTCTATCTTCTTGTCAAATTCTCTTCTTGAAATTTGAAAAGTATGAAAAAAATCCATTCGTTGTCAAATTTTGCAAACTTTCGCAAAAGTAAAAAAAAAAAAATTAAATTTTGTTCTAAAGATTTCAAAAATTCTATCCTTTGAAATTCAAAAAAAAAAAAAAAAATCGTTCTCAAATTATGTAGATAATTGTTCTTTGATTATTCAAATCGTTGTTCAATCTATTTGAAATATTGTCTTTATCCAAATTTTGTTTTATTCCAATTCTACCCTTGATTTGACCATTCTTAAAGGATCGAACTTTACGGCTTTTAAAGTTGATTTATTCTTGTTTATTACTTGTTGAATTTTCTCTTGATTGAGTTTGACATAAAGAACAAAAATGGAAGACTGAGCAATAAAAGACAAGAGAGTTAACAAATTATAAAAAAAAAAAAACCTCTGAGCAGTAAAAGACAAGAGAGTTAACATATTATTAAAAAAAAAAAAAAAAAACCTCAGTTTTTTTAAGCGAAACAAGAGTGGAGTGGCATCCATTGAATGGAAACACATGAAGGAGATGAAAGGTCCGTAAATTATTTGCTTGATCACAATTCTCTTTTATTGATCTAACGTTTACATATGGTTTCTTTTTGTTGGCCGAAAACCATGAGTGGAAAACAAAACAAAGTGGATCTAAAATTGTTCATGAGTGCCATGCAAGATCAAGTTAAGACCCTAAACATGAGATTGGATCGGATGGAATCGACTTCCAATAATCACATGTGGAGAAGCAAAGCACACATGAATCATGATTATGAGAATGTTAGGTTTAATTATGGCAATTACAAAAAGAAAATGATACAATGACACACCAAAAGGATGAAAACCTATGCGATATCAAAAAGGTGATTCTTCCACCACGAGGTAAAAGTACATCTGAATCTTTTTCGGAATGGGACAAAAATTTTAGTTTATGATTGATAGTTACACTTACAACGAGGAGAAAAAGACCAAATTAGCCGTCAAAAAGCACAAGGAAGATGAGATTGTTGTTCCCTTAAAAATTAAAGCTTTAGAGGAAAAAAATAATTTTCAAAAGTGGAACGAACTTTACGAAGAAGAACAACCAACCAAGAAACACTTAAAAGAGGAGGTTATTTTTCTTCCGAAAGATCCAAGTTTTAGGGAAGTTCAACAAGAGAAAGTTGAAACGACGAAAAAAAGTGTGATGTTAGCTAAACATATACTTGTACCTTGGTGCAAGAAAGATTATTTATCTAACAATCTAATACTCTCTCGTTCAAGTGTTGTTTTTTATATTCAAGAATTTAAAGATGCATTCTATGAGGGTTGTTTGATAAACAACAAAATCACGGGCCCAATCTCCAAGGACAAAGATTCGAGAACGAATATTCTCGAAGTGGGAGGGAATAATGCGATCCAAGGTTCCAACAAGCTCAAGCCCAAGGAGCTTAACTCATCACAAAAGATAGGAGGTCCAATGACAAACCAAGGAAGCAAGGAAATTCACAAAAGACCCTGAAAACATCAAAAGACCACAAGAGAGCATGCGGTGCACACGCCCAGACCCAGCTGCGCACGCCTAGACCCAACAGCGCGCCCAGACCCAGCAGCACGTGCGCCTCGCACTTGGCCCACACTCGTCTGCCTACGCGTCAGCCCATCACGCAGCAAGGCCCCACGCGCCTGACTACCAGCGCACCTGTGCAACCCAGCGCACCTGCCAACACATCTGCGCACCCCACCTATTGCGCGCCCATTCGTGGCTTACCTTTAGTTTTTAGGGTTTATATAGTTCATTTTATTGTATTTTATTTTATTTTCGTATTTTACTTATTTTGCTTATTTAAACATATAAGTTTGACTTTGTTGTTGGAGTTTTAATGATTAATAAAAATTAGTTTTTTGCTCCTTAAGAGATTTGTGAAAATTCTTCTCTTGAGTTTTTTGTGAAGAACTTGATCTTCATCGAGTGCTGACTTGATAGATCACATTTGATAGTTTTGGTTCTTACCAATGAGTTTGGTATGGGTCAAGTTTCTATTTTGATAACTTCAGTTCCATCGACAAGATTCGATCGGGGTCAAGTTCCCCTCTTTTCTTGAATCACACTGCGATCCTATCGTTTATTTCGCGTTGTTGACGGGTACCGAATTTTCTAACATCCAAGGTTCGCATCACCTTCATTAATGCATGTTTCTTACTAAAGGAGATGGACCTCTTCATGATTCTAAACCAAAGCAAGGCGGAAAACAAATTGATAGAATAACCAAAATAGCATAATAAACTCACCCTTAGGAGCATCACAATTTTCCTCTTTCCATGTCCATGTATCTGTTGACGATGAAGCATGAGTAGTACCAATAATTGGCTCCTCGATCAGTTCCACAATGACAGGTGTCTCTGAGGGATTAGATATGTTATCACTTTCAAAATTGGAAGGATCCACAGACTCTTGCATGATAGGAGGTCCAGTGTTCCTATCTCATAAAAACAAAATTAAAGACTAATACAACTTAAGCTGCAAGGTTGAGAATGACGATAATAACAAGAGAAGCCTACTAAGAAGCATACCTCTCGGCAGAATCTACTTCATCTGCCAGAATTTTAGGGCTTTCAACTTCTTCAACTTTGATACTATTATCTTGGCAGATGCTCGAATCAGCAACTATTTCCTCCAGACTCTAGGTTGTGGGCAATATTACATAAAAGTAAGACGTTTATATAGTCATTGTTATTTTAATTTAGGAGTGAGATATAACCAATTGTGACAAAAAGTAGCTAAACATAATTGCTCACTATAAATAAAACCAAATGACTAGAATCGGTTTGGTCAGGTTTGGTGTTAAATTATTTGTTAAAAAAATACTGCACTCAGAGAGCGAAAAAAAAAAAAAAAGAGACATTTGAGGTGGGAAAGAGAAAGAGGAATAATGGGGAAGAAATGAGTCTGTGGAATGACTGAAAAAAGAAAGGAACTGGAAAAATGCATGCATGTAGGGATTGGGAGAGAGGAAGCATGAGTTTTTTGTTGACATGGGATGTTATGTAGGGACAGAGAGATGAGGGGGGAACTGTCCACTTTCAGAATATGTTACATGATTCAGTTGATTAGCTTTTTCTATGTACCAACTCCATGTTTTAAAAACATTTTAAGCAGAACCAAACTGCCATGCCATGTAAAACCAAATTGCAGCCAAAAAGGCCAAAGATCCTCTCCGTGTGGAACCAAACTCCCATACCATGTAAACCAAACTAGCAGCAAAAAAGAGAATAAAGATCTTTACGCGCTCTTTTCTCTCCAAGTTTATCCTACTTCGAATCTCACCCATTATTTTTGTAATTTGAGAATTTTTTTTAGTCGACCAACAATAAATTAAAAAATAACTTGTCGGCGAGAGCAAAGAGTCAATGATAGAAGAATCCTTCATTGAAAGAAGACCATCAATTTTTCTCTGGTCTGATCCACTTTCTTACATCCCTACACGAAACTACCACATATGGCATTTTGGCATGGTCTTTTCCACTTTCTTAGATCAGTACAAGAAACTAACACATTTTTCCATATGGTATTATTAAGAATGCCACATATACCATAAGTAAAGAAGGAAAAGGAAGAAAAAAGAACATTATAAGCGAGGTAACAATTGAAATTCAAAACTTAGTCATACATCGGAACAAAAGCTAATTATTTGTTTCATAGTCATTACCATCATTATGTGTCAATCAATACCTGTGAGTCAGCAATTTCATTGGCATTATTATCATGCTGCAACCATCCATCATTAATAAGCTTGAACGCTTCATCACGAGACAAAAAGGATGCAAAGAAGTACTGCAAAAGCCATATAAGGAGATATTGAAAGAAGCATTGAGATTAGAAATAAGCATCAGTAGTTTGTAGTTGCGGGGAACGTGGTGGCGCAGCAATTAATAGATATATAACCAGGTCAATATATAAAATACTGCATGAGTGGAATGGATGTTTGATCTGCCCTTCTGCACTGTTGTTTATTTAAAAAATAGGACAAATTGCGAGATCTTTTCTACTGAGATCTCAGATAAAGAATGTTTTGATAGAGCATGTCTATAATTTTCTTTAAAATAATAGATGCATAAAGTTTAATGGCATTCATTATTCGCTTTCTAAAAATAAAGCGAGATTATATCGACAGCAATAACAACAGAATATACAAAATTACAGAAAAACTACCTTTTTGCTCCCAGCTAATATTTCTATAGCATTTGGAAAAATCCCGGCTGTCTTTGCTTTTCGTACAATCGTGACTTCTTGGAATGGAATTATTTTCTGGAGAGAAAACTCATAAAATTTTCAGGCAACTACAATGACTGATAGTATAACATTTTAGCATAAAAGATGGACTGGATATTCCAATACAATCTTTAAGCTTTGTATTAGGGAGGGAGATAAACAATAAAAGAAATGTCAGATACTATAAAAGAGCTATTTTTCCTCTGTACTCCAATACTTTCGGAGAAATCCCCAACAAATAGGCTCATAGGTTTGGTGTAGTAATTTGATATTTTTTTTTATCTACAAGAATACCAATGTGAAAATTATATGTAATTACTTGATATTTCTAGCTGTAGAACTATCAGGTTGGTTATTAGGAAAGAAGATTAGGAGCAGCCTCACAGCTGTTTATTGCGTCTTTGATGCTTGTGATTATCACAGAAGGTTCTTTGGAGTTTCTTAGAGCTTGAGCTAGAGTTTTAATCATTTTTATTTCTCTACATAAACTCTTGTAAACAAGTTAGTGAATAGATTGATGCAACTTCATTTTCTCCATTTTTATTTACGGCTTCTACACGTCTTCTTCTTTTATAAACCAACTCAGAAATCTCAGCTTTGGTCAATTGAAAGTGCTTTAGGAATAAACCCCAAAAAAGGATATTTTTATAGAATTAATGCCCATCATAGAGAGCTAATTAGCACTTTTATGGATTAAAAACTACTGAACCTAAAATCTCAGGTCATTAACCATTTTCTAGAAATATTGACATCTTAACTGAAAGTATTATACAAAATCTACCGCAAAAAGCTGAAAATGGATAATGCTGCATTTAAACGTAATGGCACATTAATTGTCCCAAACAGTTTAATAGAAAAGGTCTTATACCCAGTTTACACTGGATACAGGATCAAGATCCTTGTACATAAGAGGTACTGGCATGCTAAAAAATTATTTTAAAAAATTCTAAGCACTCTAAAAGATAAGGTCACCGTCTCACCTTTGTCTCAAATCCAAATATGTTAGAGTAAAAGCAAATGTAGCGGACAAACAGGTACATATGACCCTGAAACAGATAACTAACACACAATAAGCATTCCTGCTAGAAAATTTCGTATAACACTAGGATTTCATAATTTTATTAAAAGAAAAAAGAAATTATAGAGCCAATGAAGCAATAATATGAATGCATATAATGTCATTTCTTATGGTAAATAAAAGTATGATGACTTGAAATGCCTAATTAGGTAGTCATCATATTAACCTGAATTCCAATTGCAACAGCTTAAATGAGCATCCTATATAGAGGGAAAAAAAATTACCTGAATAAGAATGTTCTCTTGGAATGCACAATTAAAGTCTTCCACTAGGACCTGCAAATGACAATAGAAAAAAAAAAAACAAAATCAATCTTTTATACAAAAAGACAAGGCAGATGAAATATCGAGGAAAAGGTGAAGTATATGCATTTAGCCAACAGAAATTATGTAGACATACGAATTATATAAGTTAACAAATATTTTCAAAAAAAATAAACTCCAACAGCCGTTGCAATCTAGCTGGTTATACAAAGTCATTTATCATTTTTTTCATTAATAATTAGAGTAGGTGTCAACGTTAGTTAGGATGAATCAGCAATTCCAGATGCTTATTGGTTTCTCTCTTTCATTAAAAAAGAAAATTGAAAGTCCCAAACGTTTAAATGGATCTAAAAAAAACAGGATTTTCAATGAGGATGTCTTTGATGTCAACAAACAGATCATAATATAGTGTTCTTTTAAAGTTCAAAACTCCGCCAAAGTTTCTTAAGTGTTGATTCTCCACTTAACTGAAAATCCACTAAAAACAATAGATATTTAATGGTTATATTGAGACATAACAATGTTCTTTCACAAAACTTTTGAGTACTGTCCTGTTTTCCACCAGATAACACCCATTCTCTGGTGTCTTTAATAATTAACTAACTTAAGGACTAGGGGACTATGATCAATAACTGATCAACAATTTATCAACTTAACCACCAATTTATCAGAACGAAAAATGCTTAATATATATGCCAAACAAAAGAAGAATGGAAAATAGTATGAAAGGATTGAGAACAAATGCTTTTGTGAGAAAACAAAAAAAAAAAAATCAATCTTTTATACAAAAAGACAAGGCAGATGAAATATCGAGGAAAAGGTGAAGTATATGCATTTAGCCAACAGAAATTATGTAGACATACGAATTATATAAGTTAACAAATATTTTCAAAAAAAATAAACTCCAACAGCCGTTGCAATCTAGCTGGTTATACAAAGTCATTTATCATTTTTTTTTCATTAATAATTAGAGTAGGTGTCAACGTTAGTTAGGATGAATCAGCAATTCCAGATGCTTATTGGTTTCTCTCTTTCATTAAAAAAGAAAATTGAAAGTCCCAAACGTTTAAATGGATCTAAAAAAAACAGGATTTCAATGAGGATGTCTTTGATGTCAACAAACAGATCATAATATAATGTTCTTTTAAAGTTCAAAACTCCGCCAAAGTTTCTTAAGTGTTGATTCTCCACTTAACTGAAAATCCACTAAAAACAATAGATATTTAATGGTTATATTGAGACATAACAATGTTCTTTCACAAAACTTTTGAGTACTGTCCTGTTTTCCACCAGATAACACCCATTCTCTGGTGTCTTTAATAATTAACTAACTTAAGGACTAGGGGACTATGATCAATAACTGATCAACAATTTATCAACTTAACCACCAATTTATCAGAACAAAAAATGCTTAATATATATGCCAAACAAAAGAAGAATGGAAAATAGTATGAAAGGATTGAGAACAAATGCTTTTGTGAGAAAACAAAAAAAAAAAAATCAATCTTTTATACAAAAAGACAAGGCAGATGAAATATCGAGGAAAAGGTGAAGTATATGCATTTAGCCAACAGAAATTATGTAGACATACGAATTATATAAGTTAACAAATATTTTCAAAAAAAATAAACTCCAACAGCCGTTGCAATCTAGCTGGTTATACAAAGTCATTTATCATTTTTTTTTCATTAATAATTAGAGTAGGTGTCAACGTTAGTTAGGATGAATCAGCAATTCCAGATGCTTATTGGTTTCTCTCTTTCATTAAAAAAGAAAATTGAAAGTCCCAAACGTTTAAATGGATCTAAAAAAAACAGGATTTTCAATGAGGATGTCTTTGATGTCAACAAACAGATCATAATATAATGTTCTTTTAAAGTTCAAAACTCCGCCAAAGTTTCTTAAGTGTTGATTCTCCACTTAACTGAAAATCCACTAAAAACAATAGATATTTAATGGTTATATTGAGACATAACAATGTTCTTTCACAAAACTTTTGAGTACTGTCCTGTTTTCCACCAGATAACACCCATTCTCTGGTGTCTTTAATAATTAACTAACTTAAGGACTAGGGGACTATGATCAATAACTGATCAACAATTTATCAACTTAACCACCAATTTATCAGAACAAAAAATGCTTAATATATATGCTAAACAAAAGAAGAATGGAAAATAGTATGAAAGGATTGAGAACAAATGCTTTTGTGAGAAAACAAAAAAAAATACAGAAATCAGAGTTAAATAATTACCAATAATCATAGATTTACCAGAACAACATGCTTAACATATATGCCAATAAAAAAATAGAATGGATAAAGCAGATAAAAAGGATTAAGAACAAATGCTTTTGTGAGACACCAAAAAGACCACAATACAGACATCAGAGAAAAATATTTATCAATAATGAAAGAAGTAAATCATAAGTAGGGCCGCTTTATTTCCAGAAGTAAAGGTTGTGAATACGTCAAAAAAACAAATAAACTATATAGAAAACAACAAAGATTTCCCTAGAACGAAAGCACTTGAAATTTCATACAAGTAATTGTGAGAAAAACAAACTACACTCTTGCTAACCTAAAATCATCAAATTTAATCGTAAGAAACAATAAATTCGAACTATTTTAACGCAACGACCAGAGGCTACAGTAACTCACCTCATCGGATGGAAGACGAAACAGCTGTCTATACTCCTCGCTCCTCGATGCTAGTGGAGACTACAAATAAATAGTATATTAGAAAATAGTTTTATAGTTGATTAAAATGTAACTTCGGCCAAAATGGTAACTGAGTCGGAATTAAAGGCCACTCATGCATTAGTTTTATGTTAATTGAGTCGGAATTGATGGCCCCCCATGCATTAGATAGTTAATTATGTTCGCATTAAAGGCCACTCGTGCATTAGTTTTATGTAACAAAAATCAAGTCGTTCTCCCCTAAATTTAGTCTTGAGAACAAAGTGCCGAGGATGATCACTAGAAAGAGCGAGCACGAGGTATTTCATTTGATTTTGCCATTTATAATGAAAAAAGAAAGGTGCTTCATCGAATTACTCCATAGGACATTTAGATAGACGTGTAAAAAGTGGTTCTAATCTTTGGGGATAAAAGTTTTCACAATAAGAAACCTTTTCTCTCGTTGAACGAGCAATTCCAAATAGAAAATAGCAGCAGCTCATACTGACGAGGAGAAATCCAGTAGTGATCAATCAAATCACCATGAAAGCTAAATGTCAGCTCAAATTTACGAATATGATTTTGTCACCATTTCTCATCTACTGAAAAATCACCGATCCAACAATTGCCAAATCGTAAGAGATAAAGAGAATCCACCTGAATTTCAAAGTCCTTGTTAGAATTCGAATGAAAAGAAAGGAAGTTAGATTCGGAGACGTCAGCCGTCGATGAAGCAGATGAGTCAGTGGCGGAATCGGTGGCAGATTTGGAAGGAGAACGATCCATTGGTCGCTGCTGCGGTGGAAATTCAAGTCTCTCGGAGATCGTCGTAACCACCGCAGCCATAGCACAGACGAGATGTTAGAAAGAAAAAGAGGGAGGAGAGCGATCAAGGAGATCCTCAGCCAGGCCGGGCGGAGGTTGAGCTTTGAGTTCCTCAACAAATAAACATATAAGTGTATTAACAACAAACAAAAAAAAAAAAAAAAAAAACACTTTCAACCGACCACTGTAAGGCGATAAACCAACTCGCCCTTAGACTATATTTTTTAATAATATTCATCTTAAACTATGACTCGTTAACAAAATAACTTTTGTCATCTAAATATCTATTAAAATTTGATCGTGCGGAAGCTCAATTTTTGAGAGCGGGATCCTGCTTCGTGAGTTTTTGCTCAGGAGCGAGAGCCCACTCTTCAACAGCATGATCCTGCTCCATTTTTTTCTTCTGGAGCAAGATTTTGCTGTTAAAGAATGGGCTCTCGCTCCATGAACAATATATAAATAACACGATCAAAACTCTCATACGTACAATTTTTTCTCTCTAGACGAAATCTCTCTTTCGCTCGTTGTTGTCATTTGGAACGGAATCCCACTTCCAAAGACACTACACACTATTTTTTGAGTTATTTTTATATTATATATTTAATTTTTACAACATGGCCCTACCCACTACTTAATAAATTTTTCATGGCATTGTAACTCAACTTCCACTACTTCTATCCTTAGAAGAATCTCAATTCACAATGACAATGATTAACAAAAGCCCACCTTCGATTCTATCTCACCACTATTATATTTTCACTCTAAATTGAATTTTCATCTCACCACTATTATATTTTCACTCTAAATTGAACGAAGTTTTTCTGAGTTTCTTCCAATGGCTTCATTCTCTCTTTCTCCATCTTTACTGATTCTTCTCTTCACTTTGAAGCCACAACTTCTAAATTTTCATTCAAATGGAATGACTTTGCCTTAGAAATTAAATTAGTAAAACTTCAAATACAAATTGAACGAGTAGATTTGAAAATAATTCATAAAAAATATTTATAATCTTGCGAATACTGGTTCTTTTCCATTTACATGACTACCTAATTTTATTGGATCTTAATTTCTAAACTACATGTGCCCTTGAAAAAAGAATCATACAGCTACAAGACAACAAAAAATTATTCATAGTTTCAGAAGTATCTTCATTTTTTTATGATAAAACTCAAGAAAAAAAACATGTCAGTGGCCAGGATCTCGCCCTTCGTCAGCGATATTCCCGCTCCAAATGACAACAACAAGCAGAAGAGAGATTTTGTCTGGAGAGAAAAAATTGCACGTATGAGAGATTTTGATCGCGTTATTTATATATTGTCCATGGAACGGGAGCCTGCTGTAGAGAGCGGGAGCTTGCTCCAAAAAAAAAAAGGAGTGGTATCCTACTGTTGAAGAGCGAGCTCCCGCTTTTGGGCAAAAACTCATGGAGCAGGTTTCTGCTCTTGAAGACCAGGTTCCCGGACGATCAAATTTTAACGGACATTTAGACAACAATAGTTTGTTAATGGGTCATAGTTTAAGGGTACTCTTGTTAACGAACATACTTTAATAGCGAGTTTGTTAATGACCCTATAGTTTAAAAGTGTTTTTGTTAATTACCCATATTTATACGCATTGACAACATAGAATATTAGTAGTCCACCTCACCAAGTTGACTTTGACTAATTAGCATAAATGTACTTAATTAGTTCTAGATCCATGTGATTAACATCTAGCCACTAAAGAAATTATACAAGCTCTTATTTTTTGTATAAATAAAAAGGTCTACTATTTTTTAATTAAAAATTTTAAAATATTCTTTATTTATGAAAAAAAAAATCTCTGGAAATAATACACTTATCTACTACGACTTTACTTGGGATTGTTTTTATAATCTTAAAATGTTTATTTCATAATTTAATTATCACAAAGAGTTTGCTAACTGCATGTAAAACTGTTTCTTTGAATGGTACATAAATTTTGAGAAGTTGAAAAATGTAGTTTTTAAAATTTATTTTCGTAGCAATAAGTGCAGTAGTAAAATAAATTTATTTTTTATTTGTCAATAATTATATTTAACCACTAACTTTCACTCATATTCTTTTCATTTTTCTGTTTTGTTTTTTCCCTTGATTCTAATGTACTTCTATGTAATCCAATAATTAAATATCATAATTTGTCAAACAATTAAATTTAATAAATTACTTTTAAAAAATTAATTTACCAAACAGATGTTGTTTCTTTCAAAATTGATTATTCAAAAAGCACACCTAACAGTAATTATTAAAAAATTACAATAATAACTAAATGATGCTACAAATACGATAATAGAAATTATTATAACGAACTTAAAGAGATGTAGATTAGATAATGTTTAAAGAGATTAATTCTAATTTAGTTGATATGATGGAGTGATGTCATTTACGTTAAAATATTGAAAGACTTTGAGACATTGATACCATCGATCATCTCAACGATGTACCAAGATAACAAATATCTCATTCCCGACACAATCAATGTATGCGTTCATGCTTGCGCATGGAATAACAAAACCATAGTATAAAGTCTAGTATTGACAATGGCTTGAGTGACATGGCCAGTTGTTATAACCTAAAAAGTAAAAGTAGAATTGTTGATGTCGAATTTCAGCCGTTAATCCTCTCCTTTTTTGTTTTCTTTTTTGTCTCCGTCTCCCTTCCCTCAAATCTTCTTCTTTGTTCATTTGCTTAGCCAACTTTTCTCTCTTATTTAATTCTAGGGATTTCTCTAGTAAATTCCCTCTCTTCTTGATTCTAGAGATTTTTTTCTTCTCATTGCTTCTTCTCTTTTGGTCATTCAAATTAAAAATTCAATCTTTAATTTTTACTTTTCTGCTAGTAAATCTGTGGCCAAACGTGATAACTGATAACAACA
This sequence comes from Begonia masoniana, assembly GCA_022432975.1. Lineage (NCBI taxonomy): Eukaryota > Viridiplantae > Streptophyta > Magnoliopsida > Cucurbitales > Begoniaceae > Begonia > Begonia masoniana. Next base: position 46,573,568 of record CM039503.1, on the reverse strand, counting down.
AAATTCAAATTTGTGCTAATAATATGATTTTTCTGAAAATATACATAAAAATCATTAAATTCTTAAAAATTTTCAATGCTATAGCAACCTACAGCCATCTCTATAATTTTGACCAAATTTATTTTATATTCACTCAAATCACACGAATTTTATTAAATAAAAAAAATATAAAATAACTATATTTTAAGAGTTATCAGAAACTGCTCTTCAAACCTACGACAGTTATATCATGCTCCAACCACCATAGCAATTGTAAGTGGTTCTAGAAGTGAAGAAACTATAGTTCATGATTTGGGATGTTAAAAATCATGGTAAATCAAACCAAATAGGGAAGAATTGAAAAATTGACCCAAATTTGGTTCAAACCCGAGTCAAACTGTAATTAACTCATAATTCGATCTAAATCTCACCTAAACTCTACAAAATCAATCATGAATATATATATTTCAATAAAAACTGTTTATTTTTAATTTTGAAACCAAATTAGAATTGAATTGCATCTCACAGTTCGGTTTCGATTTAACTTTGATTTAGCGATTTTGGTTCCATTTCTGCTTCCAAATCTCACAGTTGTGGTTACTTAACAATTCACAATTTGATTTGGTTTCACTTTAAAATTAAATCGAATCGAACCAAACTGAAGCGAACCGAATCGCATCCATGGCTAACATAACAATTCTTCCCCTTATTATAATCTTTTTGTCTCGGCTCAAGGGTATGTTCGTCTTAAGCTCTTTAGTGACCAATTTTCAAAGTCTCAGTTCATTAATTTCATCTAATCTCATCACTTTCTAATTTTGAAATTATTAATTTGGAAATTTGAATACCGTATAAACTAAAAGAGTTCTTATACTATAAATATATTAAACGAGCGTGAAGTTTATTTTTATATATTAAAATATCAATTTCATATTTATTTATTTATTGCATTTTCCTGCCTTTATAATTATTATTTTTGCTATTTTTATACAAAATTACGAAACCTTTCACGTATATTCAACTTCCACCAAATAAACTAACCTGACACTTACCAGATTTGTTCAATGAAATATAAAACTAGATTTCGTATTTTGTTAGGAAATAAAATTTCAAATAAATATATTTAAGGGCCAAGTGTAATTTTACCTTAACAATGCACACATCAACTTAACATTTATTTTTAGAACACCCTAACATATCGACTTTGCAATTTCATCCATATTCTGCTTTGTCCATTTTAGAATGACCCAAAACACCTTTGTCACTCTACCCCCTCTATCCCATACGTCTTTCTCTTCCTTCTTCGATGTCGTTCTTCTGAGCCAGAAACTCTGACGTCCAAAAATAGGGTAAGATTTGTTTTGGCTTGGACATAATTTCCAACACCAAAACAGAGAAGCCGAAAATGGTCAAGTCTGAAAGGAAACAGAAGAGACCAGAGAAGGAAGAATCCACAACAAAGAAGAGAGATCGAAGGAGAGAAAGAAGACTATCTATTCTAGAGAACACAGAGCCCTTACATCCCTTCAGCAGGCCATCGTGACGATTAAGATTTACATCAAGTACATTAACCATAATAAATAAATAATATACAAAATATGTATGTTGACTGTAGTTATACTAACATCTCCCTCAAGAGTATGATCATAGGCTGAAGATCTTGAACATAAAAATTGTGAATGAGGATGAGGGAAGAGGTTTGGTGGGTGCATCAGCGACTTGATCTTCTGATGGAGTAAACTGAACCATCAATGTTTTGTTAGCCACTTTTTCCCAAACAAAATGATAGTCGATTTCGACATGTTTAAACTTTGAGTGTAGAACTGGATTTGATGCAAGGTAGGTGGCACTCAAGTTATCGCAAAAAAGTACTGGTACCGTAAGGGACATAATACCAATATCTTTGAGGAATGATTGGATCTAGAGAACTTTTGTCGCTCCGTTAGCCAAGTTACAATACTTAGATTCAGTGTTAAACCGACATACCACTTTTTGCTTGGCTGAGAACCATGAGATAAGGTTGAGGCCTAGGAAAATGCAGTAACCTCTAGTACTTTTTCGATCATCGGGGCACGAGGCTCAATTAGCATCCGTGTAACAAGTCAGATTCACATATTTGGAAGAGGAAAAAGAGATCCCCAGAGAAGAAGTACCTTGGAGATACTGTAAAATGCGTTTGACGGATTGCTAGTGAATATCAGTCGGTGCATGCATAAATTGAGAAACCTTGTTGGCAACAAATGCTATATCCGGCCTAGTAAGATAGCAATATTAGAGACTTCCAACGATGCTACGATATAAAGAACCATCAGATAGTGGTGTTCCTGAGTGTTATGATAGTGTTGGTCCGGGAACCATTAGAGTGGGAACCGACTTGCATGACGTCATGTTTGCACTGTGAAGCAGAGCCTAAATATACCGAGTTTGAGACAAGGAGAGAGTAGTAGAAGCCTTCGTAACGAAGATCCCAAGGAAAAAACTAAGAGGTCCAAGGTCAAGCACCATAAATTGTGATCGTAAATAAATGAGAAACTGATCCAAAAGAGTGGAGGAGTTGCTAGTGAGAATAATGTCATTGACATAGACTAACATAAGGAGCATAGAACTGTTTCTGCGGTAGATGAAGAGGGAAGTATTAGACTTTGATGCTGAGAAACCCCAAAATAGCAATGCAGTATATAGCTTGTTGTACCAAGCCCGAGGAAATTACTTGAGCCCATAAAGCAATTTTTGTAATAAACATGCTGCTGAAGGATAAGAGGGATCAACAAAACTTGGAGGTTGCTGCATGTACACGATGTCAATAAGATCGCCATGTAGAAAAATATTGTTGATATCCAGTTGTCTAATGATCCATCCAAAAGAGAGAGCTAGCGCTAATGTGGTGCGAACGATGGTGGGTTTTGTAGAATCGGTATTGTCTAAGAGGGGGGTGAATTAGACATTTTTTAATTTTAATTACGAGTCACCCTAATTTCTCCCTCGATTAAACTATTAGTTTTAACACAAGTAATCAAATTATGAAAACAGAGAGAGAGAAATACGACACCAGTATTTTTACGTGGTTCGGCCAAACTGCCTACGTCCACGCTCCAAGGCTCACTCCTTGAAGATCCTTACCCTTCTCCTCACGAGAAAACACAGATCGGGATTCCGGGCTCCGATCAACTGCCTTTACAGATCTGGATTGAACTTCACGGGCGTCAATCCACTGCCTTTTACAAATGATTTGAGTTTGTAAAATTAAGTGCAGACTACACTCTCACAGTAATTGAATCTCCAGTTAAGATTGAGAGATGTAGAGAAAATACAGAGTGTTATCACTTTCGCAGCTTAGGGCTCAGTATTCAAATTTGCAAAAGTCGTTCCTTCGTGCTCTAAGCTCGACTTAAATACTCTGTCTTCAAATCGGCTTGACTTCAATGTTCCTTATCCAATAATAGAAGTTTAGTTACCGTTGGAGCAGTTTTCGTACAAGTTCAGGTAGCCGTTGCCGATTGTAGTTGTAAGTCGTCGTCGGCATAAATGTTCTGAAGTTAAAGCTTGAAAACGACGTCACTGTAGCTTCGCGGTTTATTTGAATTCTGGCGGAAGACAAAGCTGAGTTAGTCTTGAGCCGCCATCGGATGATGAAGCTTTAAACGCTTGAACCGGCATCGGATGATTAAATCTTAGACGTCTTCCGCCTTTGTCGTTTAGTGACCGGAAGAGGATTTCGTTGAAGTCATCCGCCTTGTCGTTTAGCGAGCGTAGGACTTCATCGTGTTAGCTTATCCGCCTTGTCGTTTAGTGGCCGGAAGAGTAATTTGGTTTACTCATCCGCCTTTGTCGTTTAGTGGCCGGAAGAGTAATTTGGTTTACTCATCCGCCTTTGTCGTTTAGTGGCCGGAAGAGTAATTTGGTTTACTCATCCGCCTTTGTCGTCTAGTGACCGGTGGACTGATTTTTGTAAACGACTCCGCTCTTGTCGTTTTGTGACCGGTGGACTGATTTTTGTAAACGACTCTGCTCTTGTCGTTTTGTGACCGGTGGATTGATTTTTATAAACATATCTCAGCCCTGTACACTTAATCACATGCATTAAAAACTAAAATACCCTTACCAAGGGCATTTCCAACATATTAAAATCATATGCCTAATTTGTAATTCTTATTCAATAAACATAATCAAAATACCAAGCTAATCATATAAACACATCATCAAAAACAATTTAGACTTAAACATCATTTAAGTCAACAGGTTTTACAACTGGACTAAAGGTTTCATCATAATCTATACATTTTATTTGATGATACCCTTTTGCCACTAAACGTGCTTTGTGACGATTGACTAAGCCGTTAGAGTTGAGTTTGATTTTAAAGATCTATTTGCATTCAATAAGTTTTGCACCTTTAGGTAGATGGACAAGCTGCCAAGTGTTTTTTTTTTGTAGAGCGGAAATTTCCTCTTTCATAGCAATCATCTAATGGGGACAAGAAGATGCTTGTTTAAAAGTGATGGGTTCAAGTAAGGTATTAGCAGATAGAGCCTTTGGTTTGAAGATTTCTATCTTGGATCTAGTTCTCATGGAGTGATTGTAACGCCTCGAGTTTGCTGAACTCGGTTCGCTACACAAGATACTGAACCGAACTATGACTTTTTGAGAAAATTTTAAAATTTCATTCAATAGTCAAGATTTGACTCTTAAAACGTTAAAGCTTGCATCGGAAAAATCATCGTATAAAAACAATATTTATTAAATAGTTAAAATATTCAAGACAGTTGGTTGAAAGAGAAAAGAAAACAGAACACATCGACCGATCACTAAACAACAAAAGTCTTTTACTCACAACCAGAACAGAACACATCGACCGATAGAACAAGTTGCGCCATCCGGTCACTAGACGACAAAAATCCTCAATTCACATCTGTCGATCGCAAAACGACAAATTTCTTCCTACATCTTCCGATAGATATAATACTCGACATCACTCGGTCACAAAACGACAAATTCTAATACTCACATCCACCGATAGACAAAACTCTCGACTTCTACCGATGGGCTAAATCCACCGATAGAAAAAACTCTTGACTTCTACCGATGGACTACATCCACCGACAAATATTACACTCAACATCTACCGATAGACATCATCTATCGATAGATCAAAAATACTCAACATCTACCGATAGACATCATCTACTGATAGATCAAAATACTCAACATCTACCGATAGACATCATCTACCGATAGATTAGAAACACTCAAAAGAAACACTCAAAAGAAACACTCAACAGAAACAGCTTAGCAAGCAATTTCGCTCTAAACCAAGAAAACTCCGACTACCAAAAGGACTTGAGCATTTTACTAAAAATCATTCAAAACTACTTAAATCCGTGCATTACTCCAAAATTTGGTAAAACCACTATTAAAACCAACAGAGTATCATTATCAGAAAAGTCTAAAATGTATTAAAAAACATTAAAACTACCACTGTCACAAAAACTCTCAACATACTTAAATCAAATCATGGTTCACTAAACCTTCTCATCTACTGACACCAGTCAAATCGCCCCATCAGTTGCCAGATCGATGCATGAATGCACCCCTCCAACCTGCCTAGTTCTCAGCAAACTCAGAGAACACACCTGCTGTCACTTCTTCACCTACATCACAAAACCCATCTATTAGCCTAATGCTAAGTAAGTAAAGCAATAATGAAATGGAATGCTGAAACATAAATTCCTAAACATGCAGTTTCTACTTTCTCATCTCAGTTGCAAATGCATTCGTTTCTGATCTAATCCCCCTGTGAAATTGGGAGTTGGATCACTTCTCCTAAAGTCATACATCCTCTCTCTCGATTAAGGGGCGGATTAGTTCCCTTAACAACTGTTCAGATCCCCCTGTGAAATTGGGAGTTGGATCACTTCTCCCAAAGTATAAATCCCTTCATAAGTTAAGGGGCGGATTAGTTCCCTTAATAGCTTATCTGTTACAGTCTGTTCATTTCTTACCAAGCCATTTCATGTAAATTCATTTTCGCATACTTTCAAAATATGATGGATGACATACAAACACATTCAAGCAAACATAATCCTACTGTTTTGTGATGCAGGCCCGAAGGCACAATCAAACTTCACTTACCTGGTCTCCTGGAAAGTATTGGGTGGAAGACTACCTCGGGTGCTTACTCAAACCTAAAGTCATAGACAGAACATACATTAGACTTTCTCTAAACTTCATTTTAAACCGCTAGAATTCTAGAGACACTAGTTTGGAAGCTTAGTTCATTGAGCATTCCTGATTTACCACAAAACCCGAACTAGCTCACCATACGGCATTCACAAAACTCACATTTATACTCTCCTCAATCATCGATAGCTACCAGTACAGCAAGGAATCGAAATAAGACTCACCTAGTTTGGAGAAGAATCAAGTAGAAGAATCGCCTAGAGAGCTTCGCTGCTTGAGCTGAAAACCGAAAGAGGAAAAATAGGGAATAGTGGCGGTTACAGTGCATTAATCACAAAGTCTCTTTCTTTAAATAGGTTATTACTATAGGTCTTTATTTACCATTATGCCCTTACTTAGTCACTCATTAACATAATCAATAATTCCCCCAATATCATCCATAAAATGTTATACTATTAGTTGATAAGATAAGTTGGTTCAATGGAACCGGGTGTTACAGTCTATCCTCCTTAAAAGAATTTTGTCCTCAAAATTCGATACCTGAATAATTCTGGATATTGGTCCATCATGTCCTGCTAACACTCCCAAGTTGTCTCCTCTATGTTCTAGTTATGCCATAACACTTTCACTAGTTGAACCTCCTTGTTACGCAGTACTTTTGTTGCATAGTCCAAAGTTTTCACTGGTTTCTCCTCATAGGTAAGGGTAGGATGAATTTCAATGCTCTGCTGTTCCACAATCTGAGATGGATCTCGTACACACTTCTTCAACATGGAAACATTGAACACATTTTGGATTCCTTCCATAGAGGTTGATAACTGCAGTTGATAGGCTGTCTTCCCAATCCTTTTTAAGATTGGAAATGGTCCAATAAATCTGGGATTTAGCTTACCTCTCTTACCAAATCTCACAACTCCTTTGAACGGTGAAACTTTGAGAAACACCTCATCGCCTACTTCAAACTCCAATTCTCTACGTTTTTTATCTGCATAACTTTTTTGTCGGCTTTGAGCTGTCAAAATCCGCTGGCGGATGAGGGCAACCTTTTCAACAGTTTGTTGCACAATGCTAGAACGAAGCAACTGTGCTTCACCAACTTCATCCCAGTACAAAGGTGATCTGCATTTTCGTCCATACAGTGCTTCATACGGTGTCATACCAATAGTTGCCTGAAAACTGTTATTATAAGAAAACTCCACCAATGATAAATATTTACTCCAAGATCCTTGAAAATCAAATATGCATGCACGGAGCATATCTTCTAAGGTCTGAATAGTTCTCTCGAATTGTCCGTCTGTTTGAGGGTGAAAAGCTGTGCTAAAACTAAGCTGTGTTCCCATAGCATTGTGCAAACTCTCCCAAAACTTAGACGTGAATCTAGAATCTCGGTCTGAAACTATGGTACCTGGAACTCCATGTAACCTAACAATCTCTTGCACATACAATTCAGTAAGCTGGTCCATCGAGTAAGTCATTCTCATCGGCAGAAAGTGGGCAGATTTGGTTAATCGATCAACTATCACCCAGATTGCATCATATCCCTTTGCTGTTCTAGGCAATCCCACAACAAAGTCCATCGTTATTTGTTCTCATTTCCATTAGGAACTGGTAAAGGTTGCAATGTTCCTGAGGGTCTCTGATGCTCAACTTTAATCTGCTGACAACACAAACATGATCCTACATACTCTGCCACACATATCTTCATACAAGGCCACCAATAATGTTGTCTGAGGTCCTTGTACATCTTTGTACTCCCAGGGTGAACAGAGAATATAGAAGAATGTGCTTCAGAAAGAATCTCATATCGAAGTTCTTTAATGGCAGGAACAAACCATCTATTTCTAAACTTAACGATCCTATCAGCAGAATAGTTGAAATCTGATTTGTCCGTAGAATCTATGCTTAACTTGTACTTGTTACACTCGTCATCATTCGTCTGAGCTTCCTTTATTTTCTCCAGAATAGTAGGCTTTAAGGTTATGGCTGAAAGTATAACTGATACACTGGATACTGCTTCCAAATTAAACCTTTGGAATTCTGACTCTAAGGCTAATGGCATATCAAAGATCATAGTTGGAGTTGATGTTGTTACTCTACTCAAAGCATCTGCCACAACATTTGCTTTGCCGGGATGATATTTAATCTCAAAATCATAATCCTTTACAAATTCCAACCATCGACGTTGCCTCATGTTTAGTTCCTTCTGTGTGAAAATATACTTCAGGCTTTTATGGTCTGAAAATATCTCACAAGATTGTCCATACAAGTAATGCCTCCAAATCTTAAGTGCAAATACCACTGCAGCTAATTCCAAGTCATGTATAGGGTAATTCTTGTCACGACCCTAATACTATACCCAATTTGCCGTACTATATTTTTTTTTTTATCTTTATATCCTAAATAAATCTCGTACGTGTGAGCGGAATTAAAACTTTTTAAATCGGAATCGGAGTTTGTTTAGAAAATAGGTTTGAATAAATCTTAAAACAAATTAAATAAAAGATTAAAACCATTAAAGTTATTAACTAATTAAAATAAAACTAATTAAAACCAATTTAATCATCGGCCGAGGCTTCGAGGGCATAAGGGACAATTTGTCCCAAAATGCCAAGGGCGATCACTGCCAGGCGATCAGTCGCCTGGCAGATCGCCCCTCTGGCGATTCGCCTTGACGCCAAGCGATCGCCCAGTGATTGCTCGGCAACTTCTCTGGAAAATCCAGAGAAGTTAACAATCAGGGGGGCGAACGATCGCCCTTCTGGCGATCGTTCGGCAGCCCCTCTAGGATGATCCATATTTCATTAATTCGCATTTCACCAATCACAACAAACATCTCTAAACACATGTAAATCATAACCCAATTTCATAAAAACAATTTGCGTGGATACGTTTAAAACCTAAACAAATCCTCCTGTTTTGAAAATCAAACAACTGATTATAAAAGTCAATTTCCAAAACATTTCAAAACATAATACTTAAATCTATCCAGACCCAAACAACCTAAAGTGTATCTATACAGCCATTAACCCAAAATATCACCAAAACTCTCAAAACATCTAACCATGAGTTCCACGGGTCAAAATGAGCCTCGACTGTGCCAACGCACTCCCGCGACCATCCTCCGTCAACTGTATCACTCCTCAGGTGGAGGGATCTCATCCTCACCTATGTCGAAGTCACTTACACCATACAGACACACTATGAGATAAAAATCTCAGTAAGACTAGTAAATGTAAATGCATGCTATGCGTGTGAGCTCGTAAACCATGCGTCATTTTCTTTTCTTTATATGCACTGTAGGTGTCACCAAGATCCTATCCCCCTAACCGGAGAGAGCTCATCCAGCAGGCGGACTACTCTTTCCAGCTAGAGGAGGGGGGTGCACGCGTGACCTGTAAACTGTAAACTGTAAACTGTATGAGTACAATATAGATGTGGTATTGTGACAGACCCTTTCGAGCCTACACAATATATCAATAGCCCCTCTTCAGGCCACATCGCCATTTTCTGTAAAGCGTGGTGCGGAAATTTATTTTCTATGCATAACTGGAAAACCGTGATGCGTGAGTAGTTCAATATGACATAAGGTAAACAATCACATATATACCATCAAGACTATAAATACATCACCTATAACCTATAAAACAACTAAACCTGTTTACCCAACCAAAGCAAATAAACATACGCATCTCCAAAACTCCTCGAGACGACAGTCGACGTACGGTGTAGACCAATCGGTCAAAGCAAGTCACGAGAACTTACCTCGTGTCCAAAGCAGCTCAAGCTCCGTCCACGAGCGTTGTTCACCTAAGCAATTCAGAACGTTTATAGTTAAAACGAGTTTAAACTTCTAAACGTCCAAATTTAACCAAAACCTTAACTAAGGAATTTTCTTAAAATCTTAACATAACTAATCGAAGTATTTAAACAACGATTAACGCTCGATAGTTTAATATTACAATTAACGAGTTTTCCTAAAAACCCGAAAATTCTCCAATTTTAACATTTCTCACAAATCACTCGAACTTCGACCAATAACGTTCAATACGCCCTTTATATCCTTAATCACAATAAACTTATTAATTTCGAACCCTAAATTTACGTTTTTCGCAAAACCCTACACGAAACCCTAACCGTATAACCTCGCGAAAACCGAAAACTAACGCACTAAAACTATAGATTCATACCTAGAGAGTCGATTGGAGGAGAAAATACGAAGAAAACGGAACGATTGGAGGACGAACGGAGGTCGGAAGTGGAGAACTCCGTCGACGGCAGAGGGAGATCGCAGGGAGAAGGGTTCTCTGGAACTTGATTTTTCAGAATGAAAATGGTTAAAGGCAATTGCCTTTTTAATATAATTTGATTGGTTAAATGACCATATTGCCCTTAGTACTTAATTCTATTTGTTTCGTCCTTCGTTTCGTTAATTGGCTAACTATTCGTTTTCACCAAATCTCCTTATTTCTCCAATAAGTCCAACTTAATATTTGGGATTTATTAAAACTGTCCGTTCGTAAATCGGACCCCGTTTACTATTTTTACTAAAACGTCTTTTATATTACGAGAAGCGTAATTACTCGAAATATAGCGTTATTAGTCCGAAAAATTCTGTAATTTCCTTAAAATTTCTATTAATCGTTAGGATCGTAATAAAGCTCTCCGCTCTCGAAACTGACTTGATTTGACATATTTACAAATGCCATCGTATATTATAATATTAATATTCCGTACAAGCCGGGTATTACAATTCTTCTCATGAGTTTTCAACTGTCTAGAAGCGTAGGCTATTACCTTTCTCTCTTGCATCAAGACACAGTCAAGTCCAATTTTGGATGCATCACAGTAAATGCTAAACTTTCCATTCTCATCGGGTAGCGTCAATATAGGGGCATTGGTCAATTTCTGTTTCAAAGTCTGGAAACTGGATTCGCACTTCTTTGTCCAAGTATACTTGATATTTTTCCTTGTTAACCGAGTGAGGGGTGTTGCAATCTTCGAGAATCCTTCAATAAATTTTCTGTAATATCCTGCTAATCCAAGGAAACTCCGTATATCTGTGGCACTCTTCGGTCGGGGCCACTCCTTGACTGCCTGAACCTTGGCTGGATCGACAGATATTCCATCTCCAGAGATCACGTGACCAAGAAAGTGAACTCTGTCCAACCAAAACTCACATTTGGAAAACTTAGCATAAAGTTGGTGCTGTCTAAGTACTCCTAACACCAAACTCAAATGTCTTGCATGCTCATCCTTAGTACTAGAATAGATTAGAATGTCATCTATAAACACTATGACGAACTTGTCCAAATACTCATGAAACACTCTATTCATAAGATCCATGAAGGCTGCCGGCGCATTTGTCAATCCAAAGGACATAACCAAGAACTCATAATGTCCATACCTTATGCGAAAGGCAGTCTTTAGGATATCTTCAGATTTAACCTTCAACTGGTAATAACTGGAGCTAAAGTCAATCTTAGAGAAAACTCTTGCACCATTAAGTTGGTCGAATAGATCGTCTATCCTCGGCAATGGATATTTGTTCTTGACAGTTAGCTTATTTAGTTCCCGATAATCAATGCACATCGCATTGATCCATCCTTCTTTTTGACAAAAAGGACAGGTGCACCCCACGGTGAAAAGCTAGGGCGTATGAACCCTTTCTCCAACAGATCCTCTAACTGTTTCTTTAATTCTTTAAGTTCTGTTGATGCTAATCTATATGGATTCTTAGATACAGGCTCGGCGCTGGGGTAAACATCTACAACGAATTCAATTTCTCTATCTGGCGGCAAGCTAGGAAGGTCATCCAAAAATACTTCAGGAAAGTCTTGGACAACTAAGACATTTTGAGGACTTGCCTTCCCTACAAATTGTGTGTCTAAAACGCTAGCTAAGAAGCACAAATACTCTCCACATGGGGAAGGTCTAGTGTTAATAGAAGTCAGCACAGACATTTCCTTACTCAGGAGGTTGGAAGCTAACTATTCCAGTCCTACAATCAATTGTGGCGTGGTGCTTAAACAACCAGTCCATTCCTTCTTTGAAACTTGAAAGGTATGTTTCAAACTACCAGGAGGTTGGAAGCTAACTATTTCAGTCCTACAATCAATTGTGGCGTGGTGCTTAAACAACCAGTCCATTCCTTCTTTGAAACTTGAAAGGTATGTTTCAAACTACCAGGAGGTTGGAAGCTAACTATTCCAGTCCTACAATCAATTGTGGCGTGGTGCTTAAACAACCAGTCCATTCCTTCTTTGAAACTTGAAAGGTATGTTTCAAACTACCAGGAGGTTGGAAGCTAACTATTCCAGTCCTACAATCAATTGTGGCGTGGTGCTTAAACAACCAGTCCATTCCTTCTTTGAAACTTGAAAGGTATGTTTCAAACTACCAGGAGGTTGGAAGCTAACTATTCCAGTCCTACAATCAATTGTGGCGTGGTGCTTAAACAACCAGTCCATTCTTCTTTGAAACTTGAAAGGTATGTTTCAAACTACCAGGAGGTTGGAAGCTAACTATTCCAGTCCTACAATCAATTGTGGCGTGGTGCTTAAACAACCAGTCCATTCCTAGGATTACATCAAATCCCATTATATCCATAATGATGAGATCAGCAGGTAGATCCTTGTTTCCTACTAACACAATACAATTAAGCATCACTCGGCTAGAGGGCATGCATTCACCAGAGGGTAACGTGACATTAAACACATGTTCAGATGGCGAAGACTGTACATCTAACTTAACTGCAAACGTAGACGCTATAAAAGAATGTGTTGCACCAGAATCTATTAAAGTAAAAGCAGATATAGAGTTGATCAATATAGTACCTGATACAACAGCGGGCTGTTCCTCACCCAACTCCATCATGAAGAATATCCTCGGTTTAATCATAGCAGGGCCACTCTTAGAAGCTGGGCAGTCTCTGCTAATATGGCCAACCTTGTTACAATTTTAGCATTTGGTAATTCTAGGCTTCGGACATTTTTTGAACGTGTGTCCAACCTCCTCACAGTTGAAACACTTCTTAAAGCCTAATCTACACTCGCCCGGGTGGTTCTTCAAACACTTAGGACACTGGGGAAATTTCCTGGCATTCTGTATTTTTCCTCCCGTTCCTTGGCTATTTTTGCCTTCACTTGGCCTCTTCATTCCTCTTTGTTGGTGTGGTTGGACAAACTTTTGTGGGACCTCCTTTGGTCCAGCACACTTCCTTTCAGCTTCTTCCACTTCCTAGAGCAGTGGACACAACTTCGCTGAATGTCAAACCTTTAATACCACAAAATTTAACTCCTCGGTAAATTTTCGGCTTCAGTCCATGCACAAATTTGAACACCTTATCCTCGTCCTTATGAGAAAAATGTCCAGCAAACCTGGACAGAGACTCGAATTGCCTACTGTACTCGGCCACAGACCCTGTCTGCTTCAAGTTCAGAAACTCCAACTTCTTTGCAGTCTGGACAGCGCTGTTAAAATACTTCTCATAAAAAATATCCTTGAATTGTGACAAAGGCATCGCCAAAACATCAGTGGTGGTCTCTATTGTTTCTCACCAAAGTTGAGCATCACCAGCCAAATGAAATGTTGCATATGTGACCTTGTCTCCTTCTCCAATGTTGGCGCACCTAAACATACTATCAATCTTCCTAAGCCACCCTTCAGCAATAACCGGATCAGATGACTGTCCATCAAACGTGGGTGGTCGTAGCCTCCTAAATTTATCTCCAAAATGTTCATTGCTAGAACTCGAGTTGGCACTTCCCTGTGCCTCTCGGTTCAATAGCACTCCTAACTGATCGGACTGTTGACGCACTAGGTCTATTTGCTGAAGCACCAAATCTGTCAGCTGCCTAATCATGTTAAGATCTTCTTCACGTCCCGGATTCGGTATCTCTCTTGGTACTCTTGGTCTTCCTGGTCGTCTAGACATCTTACTAAATTCCTACACAAGGTTAACTACTCTTATAAACATCTAATAACTAAGGCTAACATAAATACTTACTGTTGTTGGAGTACTCCCATGCGACGATCGGCGCTGATGAGTAATCTTTTGAACGGTTTAACTGAATGTCTCTGATACCATATTGTAACGCCCCGAGTTTGCTGAACCCGGTTTGCTACACAGGATACTGAACCGAACTATGACTTTTTGAGAAAATTTTAAAATTTCATTCAATAGTCAAGATTTGACTCTTAAAACGTTAAAGCTTGCAGCGGAAAAATCATCGTATAAAAACAATATTTATTAAATAGTTAAAATATTCAAGACAGTTGGTTGAAAGAGAAAAGAAAACAGAACACATCGACCGATCACTAAACGACAAAAGTCTTTTACTCACAACCAGAACAGAACACATCGACCGATAGAACAAGTTGCGCCATCCGGTCACTAGACGATAAAAATCCTCAATTCACATCTGCCGATTACAAAACGACAAATTTCTTCCTACATCTTCCGATAGATATAATACTCGACATCACCCGGTCACAAAACGACAAATTCTAATACTCACATCCACCGATGGACTACATCCACCGATAGACAAAACTCTCGACTTCTACCGATGGGCTAAATCCACCGATAGACAAAACTCTTGACTTCTACCGATGGACTAGCTCCACTGATAGACAAAACTCTCGACTTCTACCGATGGGCTAAATCCACCGATGGACAAAACTCTTGACTTCTACCGATGGACTACATCCACCGACATATATTACACTCAACATCTACTGATAGACATCATCTACCGATAGATCAAAAATACTCAACATCTACCGATAGACATCATCTACCGATAGACATCATCTACCGATAGATCAAAATACTCAACATCTACCGATAGACATCATCTACCGATAGACATCATCTACCGATAGACATCATCTACCGATAGACATCATCTACCGATAGACATCATCTACCGATAGACATCATCTACCGATAGACATCATCTACCGATAGACATCATCTACCGATAGACATCATCTACCGATAGACATCATCTACCGATAGACATCATCTACCGATAGACATCATCTACCGATAGATCAAAATACTCAACATCTACCGATAGATCAAAATACTCAACATCTACCGATAGACATCATCTACCGATAGACATCATCTACCGATAGACATCATCTACCGATAGATCAAAATACTCAACATCTACCGATAGATCAAAATACTCAACATCTACCGATAGACATCATCTACCGATAGATCAAAATACTCAACATCTACCGATAGATCAAAATACTCAACATCTACCGATAGATCAAAATACTCAACATCTACCGATAGACATCATCTACCGATAGACATCATCTACCGATAGACATCATCTACCGATAGACATCATCTACCGATAGACATCATCTACCGATAGACATCATCTACCGATAGACATCATCTACCGATAGACATCATCTACCGATAGACATCATCTACCGATAGACATCATCTACCGATAGACATCATCTACCGATAGACATCATCTACCGATAGATCAAAATACTCAACATCTACCGATAGATCAAAATACTCAACATCTACCGATAGATCAAAATACTCAACATCTACCGATAGATCAAAATACTCAACATCTACCGATAGACATCATCTACCGATAGACATCATCTACCGATAGACATCATCTACCGATAGACATCATCTACCGATAGACATCATCTACCGATAGACATCATCTACCGATAGACATCATCTACCGATAGACATCATCTACCGATAGACATCATCTACCGATAGACATCATCTACCGATAGACATCATCTACCGATAGACATCATCTACCGATAGACATCATCTACCGATAGACATCATCTACCGATAGATCAAAATACTCAACATCTACCGATAGACATCATCTACCGATAGACATCATCTACCGATAGACATCATCTACCGATAGACATCATCTACCGATAGATCAAAATACTCAACATCTACCGATAGACATCATCTACCGATAGACATCATCTACCGATAGACATCATCTACCGATAGACATCATCTACCGATAGACATCATCTACCGATAGACATCATCTACCGATAGACATCATCTACCGATAGACATCATCTACCGATAGACATCATCTACCGATAGACATCATCTACCGATAGACATCATCTACCGATAGACATCATCTACCGATAGACATCATCTACCGATAGACATCATCTACCGATAGACATCATCTACCGATAGACATCATCTACCGATAGACATCATCTACCGATAGATCAAAATACTCAACATCTACCGATAGACATCATCTACCGATAGACATCATCTACCGATAGACATCATCTACCGATAGACATCATCTACCGATAGACATCATCTACCGATAGACATCATCTACCGATAGACATCATCTACCGATAGACATCATCTACCGATAGATCAAAATACTCAACATCTACCGATAGACATCATCTACCGATAGACATCATCTACCGATAGACATCATCTACCGATAGACATCATCTACCGATAGACATCATCTACCGATAGACATCATCTACCGATAGATCAAAATACTCAACATCTACCGATAGACATCATCTACCGATAGACATCATCTACCGATAGACATCATCTACCGATAGATCAAAATACTCAACATCTACCGATAGACATCATCTACCGATAGACATCATCTACCGATAGACATCATCTACCGATAGACATCATCTACCGATAGACATCATCTACCGATAGACATCATCTACCGATAGACATCATCTACCGATAGACATCATCTACCGATAGACATCATCTACCGATAGACATCATCTACCGATAGACATCATCTACCGATAGACATCATCTACCGATAGACATCATCTACCGATAGACATCATCTACCGATAGATCAAAATACTCAACATCTACCGATAGACATCATCTACCGATAGACATCATCTACCGATAGACATCATCTACCGATAGACATCATCTACCGATAGACATCATCTACCGATAGACATCATCTACCGATAGACATCATCTACCGATAGACATCATCTACCGATAGACATCATCTACCGATAGACATCATCTACCGATAGACATCATCTACCGATAGACATCATCTACCGATAGATCAAAATACTCAACATCTACCGATAGACATCATCTACCGATAGACATCATCTACCGATAGACATCATCTACCGATAGACATCATCTACCGATAGACATCATCTACCGATAGACATCATCTACCGATAGACATCATCTACCGATAGACATCATCTACCGATAGACATCATCTACCGATAGACATCATCTACCGATAGACATCATCTACCGATAGACATCATCTACCGATAGACATCATCTACCGATAGACATCATCTACCGATAGACATCATCTACCGATAGACATCATCTACCGATAGACATCATCTACCGATAGACATCATCTACCGATAGACATCATCTACCGATAGACATCATCTACCGATAGACATCATCTACCGATAGACATCATCTACCGATAGACATCATCTACCGATAGATCAAAATACTCAACATCTACCGATAGACATCATCTACCGATAGACATCATCTACCGATAGACATCATCTCTCTTGATTAAGGGGCGGATTAGTTCCCTTAACAACTGTTCAGATCCCCCTGTGAAATTGGGAGTTGGATCACTTCTCCCAAAGTCATACATCCTCTCTCTTGATTAAGGGGCGGATTAGTTCCCTTAACAACTGTTCAGATCCCCCTGTGAAATTGGGAGTTGGATCACTTCTCCCAAAGTCATACATCCTCTCTCTTGATTAAGGGGCGGATTAGTTCCCTTAACAACTGTTCAGATCCCCCTGTGAAATTGGGAGTTGGATCACTTCTCCCAAAGTCATACATCCTCTCTCTTGATTAAGGGGCGGATTAGTTCCCTTAACAACTGTTCAGATCCCCCTGTGAAATTGGGAGTTGGATCACTTCTCCCAAAGTCATACATCCTCTCTCTTGATTAAGGGGCGGATTAGTTCCCTTAACAACTGTTCAGATCCCCCTGTGAAATTGGGAGTTGGATCACTTCTCCCAAAGTCATACATCCTCTCTCTTGATTAAGGGGCGGATTAGTTCCCTTAACAACTGTTCAGATCCCCCTGTGAAATTGGGAGTTGGATCACTTCTCCCAAAGTCATACATCCTCTCTCTTGATTAAGGGGCGGATTAGTTCCCTTAACAACTGTTCAGATCCCCCTGTGAAATTGGGAGTTGGATCACTTCTCCCAAAGTCATACATCCTCTCTCTTGATTAAGGGGCGGATTAGTTCCCTTAACAACTGTTCAGATCCCCCTGTGAAATTGGGAGTTGGATCACTTCTCCCAAAGTCATACATCCTCTCTCTTGATTAAGGGGCGGATTAGTTCCCTTAACAACTGTTCAGATCCCCCTGTGAAATTGGGAGTTGGATCACTTCTCCCAAAGTCATACATCCTCTCTCTTGATTAAGGGGCGGATTAGTTCCCTTAACAACTGTTCAGATCCCCCTGTGAAATTGGGAGTTGGATCACTTCTCCCAAAGTCATACATCCTCTCTCTTGATTAAGGGGCGGATTAGTTCCCTTAACAACTGTTCAGATCCCCCTGTGAAATTGGGAGTTGGATCACTTCTCCCAAAGTCATACATCCTCTCTCTTGATTAAGGGGCGGATTAGTTCCCTTAACAACTGTTCAGATCCCCCTGTGAAATTGGGAGTTGGATCACTTCTCCCAAAGTCATACATCCTCTCTCTTGATTAAGGGGCGGATTAGTTCCCTTAACAACTGTTCAGATCCCCCTGTGAAATTGGGAGTTGGATCACTTCTCCCAAAGTCATACATCCTCTCTCTTGATTAAGGGGCGGATTAGTTCCCTTAACAACTGTTCAGATCCCCCTGTGAAATTGGGAGTTGGATCACTTCTCCCAAAGTCATACATCCTCTCTCTTGATTAAGGGGCGGATTAGTTCCCTTAACAACTGTTCAGATCCCCCTGTGAAATTGGGAGTTGGATCACTTCTCCCAAAGTCATACATCCTCTCTCTTGATTAAGGGGCGGATTAGTTCCCTTAACAACTGTTCAGATCCCCCTGTGAAATTGGGAGTTGGATCACTTCTCCCAAAGTCATACATCCTCTCTCTTGATTAAGGGGCGGATTAGTTCCCTTAACAACTGTTCAGATCCCCCTGTGAAATTGGGAGTTGGATCACTTCTCCCAAAGTCATACATCCTCTCTCTTGATTAAGGGGCGGATTAGTTCCCTTAACAACTGTTCAGATCCCCCTGTGAAATTGGGAGTTGGATCACTTCTCCCAAAGTCATACATCCTCTCTCTTGATTAAGGGGCGGATTAGTTCCCTTAACAACTGTTCAGATCCCCCTGTGAAATTGGGAGTTGGATCACTTCTCCCAAAGTCATACATCCTCTCTCTTGATTAAGGGGCGGATTAGTTCCCTTAACAACTGTTCAGATCCCCCTGTGAAATTGGGAGTTGGATCACTTCTCCCAAAGTCATACATCCTCTCTCTTGATTAAGGGGCGGATTAGTTCCCTTAACAACTGTTCAGATCCCCCTGTGAAATTGGGAGTTGGATCACTTCTCCCAAAGTCATACATCCTCTCTCTTGATTAAGGGGCGGATTAGTTCCCTTAACAACTGTTCAGATCCCCCTGTGAAATTGGGAGTTGGATCACTTCTCCCAAAGTCATACATCCTCTCTCTTGATTAAGGGGCGGATTAGTTCCCTTAACAACTGTTCAGATCCCCCTGTGAAATTGGGAGTTGGATCACTTCTCCCAAAGTCATACATCCTCTCTCTTGATTAAGGGGCGGATTAGTTCCCTTAACAACTGTTCAGATCCCCCTGTGAAATTGGGAGTTGGATCACTTCTCCCAAAGTCATACATCCTCTCTCTTGATTAAGGGGCGGATTAGGATCTAAAGAACAAAGAACAAACCAATGAACCATAGACATTTATACTCGTCCAATAATTTTACATCAAACACTAGAGTACAGCGGAAACAATAAAATAAAAATGAGTCACGACATGTGACTTTTCAACTTTGACAATAAAATCATAAATCATGATCGATCCTATGCCTCGTTGTACAGTCTTTACCTTTGACTTTATTTATCCTTCTCGGTGAACGTCCCCAGTATCTAAAAAAGATAAATAATCCATAAATGAGCCATTGGCCCTGCAAATAAATCTAGCAGTTA
This sequence comes from Begonia masoniana, assembly GCA_022432975.1. Classification (NCBI taxonomy): domain Eukaryota; kingdom Viridiplantae; phylum Streptophyta; class Magnoliopsida; order Cucurbitales; family Begoniaceae; genus Begonia; species Begonia masoniana. Next base: position 46,553,152 of record CM039503.1, on the reverse strand, counting down.
AAATAGCTAACTCAGATTCTACCATACTCACTAGGACCAAACATGGTCCTCCTCCTAATCTTGATCATTTTAAAAATCAATTTGCGTTAAAACTCTTTTTGAAACTGTTTACCTTGCATAAAATATACCTATTAAAATCGATATTTTTAAAATAAATTTCACCACATTGATTAGATGCAAATAAATAAACTTACATTTGAAATCACTATTTCCAATATAAAAACTAGTGCAATAGTAAAGAACTTTGCATTTAAAACATTATGCCAAATAGAAATTCATTGCAAAATCTAACGATCAATGATATTTGTTAAATTTGCCAATCCACATCAACTTAACATGTATAGCTATAACAAATCCCTACAGATTCTCAGGCTTTTACCGGTCGGACTGTAGTACCCTGAGCTTGCTACCCTGGCGAGGTTTAAGAATTTTCAACCCAAGGGAGACAATAATCGTAAGGCCCCTACCCTTTCCCACCATAGTTATACATATTACATACAACGAGAGACACAATCTGTTTCAATTGATAAATACTTCTATTTTTTTTCCAATATATATATATGCTTTAAAATTGGTTTTGAAACTAACGCAAGGTATATGAAAAATTCTCGTGAAATCTACTAAATCAAAATCAATTTTAAGAAATCAATTCCACATCTAAATCATAAATCAAGGCTTTCAAATCATTCTTTGAGTTTAATAAACACCAGTATTGAAATAGATATTTCCAAACAATCCTAAAAAAAAAAAAAAAAAAAAAAAAAAAAAAAAAAAAAAAAAAAAAAAAAAAAAAAAAAAAAAAAAAAAAAAAAAAAAAAAAAAAAAAAAAAAAAAAAAAAAAAAAAAAAAAAAAAAAAAAAAAAAAAAAAAAAAAAAAAAAAAAAAAAAAAAAAAAAAAAAAAAAAAAAAAAAAAAAAAAAAAAAAAAAAAAAAAAAAAAAAAAAAAAAAAAAAAAAAAAAAAAAAAAAAAAAAAAAAAAAAAAAAAAAAAAAAAAAAAAAAAAAAAAAAAAAAAAAAAAAAAAAAAAAAAAAAAAAAAAAAAAAAAAAAAAAAAAAAAAAAAAAAAAAAAAAAAAAAAAAAAAAAAAAAAAAAAAAAAAAAAAAAAAAAAAAAAAAAAAAAAAAAAAAAAAAAAAAAAAAAAAAAAAAAAAAAAAAAAAAAAAAAAAAAAAAAAAAAAAAAAAAAAAAAAAAAAAAAAAAAAAAAAAAAAAAAAAAAAAAAAAAAAAAAAAAAAAAAAAAAAAAAAAAAAAAAAAAAAAAAAAAAAAAAAAAAAAAAAAAAAAAAAAAAAAAAAAAAAAAAAAAAAAAAAAAAAAAAAAAAAAAAAAAAAAAAAAAAAAAAAAAAAAAAAAAAAAAAAAAAAAAAAAAAAAAAAAAAAAAAAAAAAAAAAAAAAAAAAAAAAAAAAAAAAAAAAAAAAAAAAAAAAAAAAAAAAAAAAAAAAAAAAAAAAAAAAAAAAAAAAAAAAAAAAAAAAAAAAAAAAAAAAAAAAAAAAAAAAAAAAAAAAAAAAAAAAAAAAAAAAAAAAAAAAAAAAAAAAAAAAAAAAAAAAAAAAAAAAAAAAAAAAAAAAAAAAAAAAAAAATTATGCTCTCAGTTTTAATATTTCCATTCGGTTTTGTTTAAACACATGCAACCTTAAAACAACCATCACTTTCATGTTTAAACTAAAAAAAAAACTCACGTTGAAATTTTCCATCAATTCTCCTCCACAAAATTTCACTCCAATTCATACTTCCATCACTTTTTATTCAACACCATCATTTTAACCAAACTAACAATCCAATCACAATATAATTTCTTAAAATTCTCCACTTCCAGAGCTCAACAAAATCATCAAATCCATGTAAATAAACAAATCCAACAATCATTAATCTATCTCTACCTAGAAATGTAATAAATCCTAAATTAACTAATCTAAGCCGTAATCCATGTAAATAACCAAATCCAACAATCATTAATCTATCTCTACCTAGGAATGCACCAAATTCTAAATTAACTAATCTAGCCGTTAGATTTATTTACATGGTTGTCGGCTCCATCTCTTTAACTGAAAACATCCACCGAGCTTAACGATTTCTACGCCAAAATGTTCCTCTCGACACGCTGAACATTTTGCTCTAAAGGACGGATGGACGATTCTCAACCCTCCCCCTCCCTTTCTTCTCTTTTTCTCTCAATTTCGCGTTTCGCATTTCTCCTTCTCTCCTTTCTCTCTCTCTTCTGGAACTCTCTTCCAATCTCTTCACGAAATGCCTCCCCAGAACATGTTAAATTGACATCAAACATACCAACAAGTTTAGGCATTAAAAGAGAACATGACATGCTAAAAACAACCTAAAAAGTCCTAAACAGACAAATACACAAATCAACTCCAAAATTCATGAAATTTTAACAGTAGCTATTTAACATAGTGAGTGACGTGCTGTCAAAATTTCAAGTGCAAATTTGTTGTGATCATCAATTTGTGTAACAAAAAAAATCGACACAAACATAAAAAAAAAATTATGCTCTCAGTTTTAATATTTCCATTCGGTTTTGTTTAAACACATGCAACCTTAAAAACAACCATCACTTTCATGTTTAAACTAAAAAAAAAACTCATAGCATATTAGGTGGTCCACACATCAACTTCAGATTTGCCATTTTAGGTATAAAAAATATTCTCTTTTGGAAACAACTTTTTGGTCACACTATTTTCGGCAAACAACCAACAAACAGCAACGAGTACTTGTATCTTATGTTAACTTTAACCCAAAACAAACCTAATACATGCGGGAAAGGATTAACACACTAATAAAGCAGCACACACAAAGTGGTCCCCTTAGTTCTTACCACTTTTGGAAAGAAAACATGTTGTTTTGCAAAAACAGAATTTGTTTTAACACTTTCGGTAAAAACAGCAAACAAGGCAGATTATAGGTGATGTTGACAAGTTTTCTCCAACCTAAGAGATGTTCAAATATGTTGTAAAAGTTTTGTGCTTCAACAATGGCAAAAACAGTAGCAAAACCCAGTAAAAAAAATTAGAACAGCAAACAAGACTATCTCGGTTTTCTGAAAATAGATTTGTTACTCACTTAATCCAACAAATGAAGCGTCTTAACTCATATTTAAACCACCAAACTTTTAAAGCTTACATTCATACATGCTATAAGAATGATGTGCATAAGAAAAATTGTTAAAAGCATCAACCAAAACAGCAAGAACACATAAAAGAACAGCATGCAGAAAACTGTTTTTTTAGGCAATGTTCTTCACCCGAAATGAAAGCAAAAATGCATCAAATAAAACTTTCATAAAAAAACCAAACCAGCACGATTTCTAGTACCATGGGAAAGCTATCCAAGCTCTGATACCAAATGATGGAATCCATACCTGCAAAACAAGCTCAAGACCACTTAAAGATCGTTAGCTTCCTTGGAATTGACTAAGTCGAGAAAACCTCAAAAGAAAGGTGAAGATGACCAACCAAATGTGCTCCAAATGTAATGCAATTTTATGAGAGGTTAGTGTAGTGAGTAAAGCGTGTGATAGTGGGAGGCGTGGTCAAGATTCGTTATGGAGAAGAAGATGTGTAAATATTCCAAGAATCGGCCAATAAGCCATATTTTGAAGCTTTTGGCAAAGTTTTCTTCCAAGGAAGGAAACTCGATTCAATAACACGGTTTTTGGTACTTCTTTTTTCTTTCCACTCTCAAAAGAGTGGAGAAGAAGATGGCTAAGCAACCCTTGTGAGCTACCAAGTTAGAAGGGAGGGTGTGGGGGCGCATCCCCTCGGTTGGTACTCAACCGAGCTTACTTTTAACGCTCCTTGATCCAATCGGTTTTCTCCTTAAAGGAAACAACTCATTCTCATTTCATCAACAACTAAATATAAACACTAATGACCATGTATTTATAGACCTAAGGGTAGCTTAGGGTTTGGTGTTCAAAAGTTGGATCAAAGAGCAGTTGGAAGGCACAGCATGGGCGGCCATGGTGTGCTTGTTTGGGTGGCTGAGATCTCTCCTTGCAACCTCCATCAAAGGCCATGAGTAAGCCATGTCATCCATCCTTGGAACACTTAATTGGTGGTTCTCCTAATGCCAAGTAAGCTTAATCATGTTGGAGTGGTCCCTTCTCCTTTTGGAATCAACATCTTCATCGCCAAATTTCTTCACAAGATACTTATAGTTCGAAGGCAGCTTTTATTCCCAGATTAAATCAGAAAAAGAAGTAGCTCGAGAAGTGCGGTTCAATCGGGCCAAGTTACGAACATCAGGCTGGTCTAAATACATGAAAATTTCAGAATTACAGCTCTCCGGTAAATCCCCAAATCGGGATTTCAACGGAGAAGAAGAAGCCCATCATCTGTCTGGTATCTGGCAAAAACAACGCCCATTAGCTTAGAAAGATTAAGAAAAAAAAAAGGAAATCGAAATGGGTTGCTAAAGGTAGAGAAGATGGAAAATCTGATGAGAAAATGGGTGGAGAATCTGATTTTGCTCTTCTTCTTCTAAACTCGAGGATGAAGCTTACTTGGTTTTGGTGATTGATCGTTCTTTTTTATTTCTTTCTGCATGGTACTGTTTTTAATCTCCTCTCTTGCTTCTGCATTTCTTCTTCTTCGTTTGGTCTGGTTTGAAGTAGTTTCTAAACTGTTGAACTCGAGACTTACCTTTGGTGGGTGTTTTATGGCCGGAAAAGGGAATTTTGTTGTTTTCTCCATTCTTTTATAGATGAGTTTCGTTTTTTTTTTTTTTTTTTTTTCTGGGTTGCGCTTTGGAAGCCTAACTAAATGCATTTTTCAAGGATTAAGTGCAAAAAAAAAAAAAAAAAAAAAAAAAAAAAAAAAAAAAAAAAAAAAAAAAAAAAAAAAAAAAAAAAAAAAAAAAAAAAAAAAAAAAAAAAAAAAAAAAAAAAAAAAAAAAAAAAAAAAAAAAAAAAAAAAAAAAAAAAAAAAAAAAAAAAAAAAAAAAAAAAAAAAAAAAAAAAAAAAAAAAAAAAAAAAAAAAAAAAAAAAAAAAAAAAAAAAAAAAAAAAAAAAAAAAAAAAAAAAAAAAAAAAAAAAAAAAAAAAAAAAAAAAAAAAAAAAAAAAAAAAAAAAAAAAAAAAAAAAAAAAAAAAAAAAAAAAAAAAAAAAAAAAAAAAAAAAAAAAAAAAAAAAAAAAAAAAAAAAAAAAAAAAAAAAAAAAAAAAAAAAAAAAAAAAAAAAAAAAAAAAAAAAAAAAAAAAAAAAAAAAAAAAAAAAAAAAAAAAAAAAAAAAAAAAAAAAAAAAAAAAAAAAAAAAAAAAAAAAAAAAAAAAAAAAAAAAAAAAAAAAAAAAAAAAAAAAAAAAAAAAAAAAAAAAAAAAAAAAAAAAAAAAAAAAAAAAAAAAAAAAAAAAAAAAAAAAAAAAAAAAAAAAAAAAAAAAAAAAAAAAAAAAAAAAAAAAAAAAAAAAAAAAAAAAAAAAAAAAAAAAAAAAAAAAAAAAAAAAAAAAAAAAAAAAAAAAAAAAAAAAAAAAAAAAAAAAAAAAAAAAAAAAAAAAAAAAAAAAAAAAAAAAAAAAAAAAAAAAAAAAAAAAAAAAAAAAAAAAAAAAAAAAAAAAAAAAAAAAAAAAAAAAAAAAAAAAAAAAAAAAAAAAAAAAAAAAAAAAAAAAAAAAAAAAAAAAAAAAAAAAAAAATACCTTTGGTGGGTGTTTTATGGCCGGAAAAGGGAATTTTGTTGTTTTCTCCATTCTTTTATAGATGAGTTTCGTTTTTTTTTTTTTTTTTTTTTTCTGGGTTGCGCTTTGGAAGCCTAACTAAATGCATTTTTCAAAGGATTAAGTGCAAAAAAAAACTTCAACTATTAGAAAAGTACAAAAAAAAGCTTGAACTATGAAAAGTACAAAATAAAACTCTGCGGATACTCGCTTACCCCCGTAGAGGGTGCAGCGGGTACCCGCTTCATTGAGCAGGTACCCGTCTTATGCGGGGGGTCACGCGGGTAACCACTGACCCCCCACGTCGGGCGGGTACCCGCGTTAGCAACAGTGCACCCTCCTCGCGATTTTTAACCCTAAATCTATTTGCAGCTCTGTTATCTGTCGTCGAAACCTTTTCTTCCTCGCCGCCGAAGCTCACCCAACTCTGACCACCACTACGCCCAACCCAACTCGTCCTGCTACGCCCAACTCCGACGCCCATTATGCCGACCTCATCCAAAATCCGAGCTCCCCAAATCGCCAGAAATCCGAGCGCCCTAAATCAACGAAATCCAACTGGATTTTGTCCAAACCGACCTCAAATTCGTCAAAACCAACCCCAAATTCTTCAAAATCATGCCAAAATCGTCACATTTTTGCCAAAATCGCCACAACCGACCGATTTTCGCCCACATTTTGCATAATCCGAGAGTGAATTTCTAGTATCGATGGTGCTCGTTTTAAAGCAGGTGATCATATTTTATGTAACATTTTTAATATTATTCAATTATGTGTTGGTGATTGTTGTCAGTTCAAAATCGTAGGACAATCCATAATTTATTTGTGGTAGGTGTTGAAATGTTGAAATGTTGAAATGTTGAAATGTTGAAATGTTGAAATGTTGAAATGTTGAAATGTTGAAATGTTGAAATGTTGAAATGTTGAAATGTTGAAATGTTGAAATGTTGAAATGTTGAAATGTTGAAATGTTGAAATGTTGAAATGTTGAAATGTTGAAATGTTGAAATGTTGAAATGTTGAAATGTTGAAATGTTGAAATGTTGAAATGTTGAAATGTTGAAATGTTGAAATGTTGAAATGTTGAAATGTTGAAATGTTGAAATGTTGAAATGTTGAAATGTTGAAATGTTGAAATGTTGAAATGTTGAAATGTTGAAATGTTGAAATGTTGAAATGTTGAAATGTTGAAATGTTGAAATGTTGAAATGTTGAAATGTTGAAATGTTGAAATGTTGAAATGTTGAAATGTTGAAATGTTGAAATGTTGAAATGTTGAAATGTTGAAATGTTGAAATGTTGAAATGTTGAAATGTTGAAATGTTGAAATGTTGAAATGTTGAAATGTTGAAATGTTGAAATGTTGAAATGTTGAAATGTTGAAATGTTGAAATGTTGAAATGTTGAAATGTTGAAATGTTGAAATGTTGAAATGTTGAAATGTTGAAATGTTGAAATGTTGAAATGTTGAAATGTTGAAATGTTGAAATGTTGAAATGTTGAAATGTTGAAATGTTGAAATGTTGAAATGTTGAAATGTTGAAATGTTGAAATGTTGAAATGTTGAAATGTTGAAATGTTGAAATGTTGAAATGTTGAAATGTTGAAATGTTGAAATGTTGAAATGTTGAAATGTTGAAATGTTGAAATGTTGAAATGTTGAAATGTTGAAATGTTGAAATGTTGAAATGTTGAAATGTTGAAATGTTGAAATGTTGAAATGTTGAAATGTTGAAATGTTGAAATGTTGAAATGTTGAAATGTTGAAATGTTGAAATGTTGAAATGTTGAAATGTTGAAATGTTGAAATGTTGAAATGTTGAAATGTTGAAATGTTGAAATGTTGAAATGTTGAAATGTTGAAATGTTGAAATGTTGAAATGTTGAAATGTTGAAATGTTGAAATGTTGAAATGTTGAAATGTTGAAATGTTGAAATTTGAAATGTTGAAATGTTGAAATGTTGAAATGTTGAAATGTTGAAATGTTGAAATGTTGAAATGTTGAAATGTTGAAATGTTGAAATGTTGAAATGTTGAAATGTTGAAATGTTGAAATGTTGAAATGTTGAAATGTTGAAATGTTGAAATGTTGAAATGTTGAAATGTTGAAATGTTGAAATGTTGAAATGTTGAAATGTTGAAATGTTGAAATGTTGAAATGTTGAAATGTTGAAATGTTGAAATGTTGAAATGTTGAAATGTTGAAATGTTGAAATGTTGAAATGTTGAAATGTTGAAATGTTGAAATGTTGAAATGTTGAAATGTTGAAATGTTGAAATGTTGAAATGTTGAAATGTTGAAATGTTGAAATGTTGAAATGTTGAAATGTTGAAATGTTGAAATGTTGAAATGTTGAAATGTTGAAATGTTGAAATGTTGAAATGTTGAAATGTTGAAATGTTGAAATGTTGAAATGTTGAAATGTTGAAATGTTGAAATGTTGAAATGTTGAAATGTTGAAATGTTGAAATGTTGAAATGTTGAAATGTTGAAATGTTGAAATGTTGAAATGTTGAAATGTTGAAATGTTGAAATGTTGAAATGTTGAAATGTTGAAATGTTGAAATGTTGAAATGTTGAAATGTTGAAATGTTGAAATGTTGAAATGTTGAAATGTTGAAATGTTGAAATGTTGAAATGTTGAAATGTTGAAATGTTGAAATGTTGAAATGTTGAAATGTTGAAATGTTGAAATGTTGAAATGTTGAAATGTTGAAATGTTGAAATGTTGAAATGTTGAAATGTTGAAATGTTGAAATGTTGAAATGTTGAAATGTTGAAATGTTGAAATGTTGAAATGTTGAAATGTTGAAATGTTGAAATGTTGAAATGTTGAAATGTTGAAATGTTGAAATGTTGAAATGTTGAAATGTTGAAATGTTGAAATGTTGAAATGTTGAAATGTTGAAATGTTGAAATGTTGAAATGTTGAAATGTTGAAATGTTGAAATGTTGAAATGTTGAAATGTTGAAATGTTGAAATGTTGAAATGTTGAAATGTTGAAATGTTGAAATGTTGAAATGTTGAAATGTTGAAATGTTGAAATGTTGAAATGTTGAAATGTTGAAATGTTGAAATGTTGAAATGTTGAAATGTTGAAATGTTGAAATGTTGAAATGTTGAAATGTTGAAATGTTGAAATGTTGAAATGTTGTTATTTGAAATGTTGAAATGTTGAAATGTTGAAATGTTGAAATGTTGAAATGTTGAAATGTTGAAATGTTGAAATGTTGTTATTTGAAATGTTGAAATGTTGAAATGTTGAAATGTTGAAATGTTGAAATGTTGAAATGTTGAAATGTTGAAATGTTGAAATGTTGAAATGTTGAAATGTTGAAATGTTGAAATGTTGAAATGTTGAAATGTTGAAATGTTGAAATGTTGAAATGTTGAAATGTTGAAATGTTGAAATGTTGAAATGTTGAAATGTTGAAATGTTGAAATGTTGAAATGTTGAAATGTTGAAATGTTGAAATGTTGAAATGTTGAAATGTTGAAATGTTGAAATGTTGAAATGTTGAAATGTTGAAATGTTGAAATGTTGAAATGTTGAAATGTTGAAATGTTGAAATGTTGAAATGTTGAAATGTTGAAATGTTGAAATGTTGAAATGTTGAAATGTTGAAATGTTGAAATGTTGAAATGTTGAAATGTTGAAATGTTGAAATGTTGAAATGTTGAAATGTTGAAATGTTGAAATGTTGAAATGTTGAAATGTTGAAATGTTGAAATGTTGAAATGTTGAAATGTTGAAATGTTGAAATGTTGAAATGTTGAAATGTTGAAATGTTGAAATGTTGAAATGTTGAAATGTTGAAATGTTGAAATGTTGAAATGTTGAAATGTTGAAATGTTGAAATGTTGAAATGTTGAAATGTTGAAATGTTGAAATGTTGAAATGTTGAAATGTTGAAATGTTGAAATGTTGAAATGTTGAAATGTTGAAATGTTGAAATGTTGAAATGTTGAAATGTTGAAATGTTGAAATGTTGAAATGTTGAAATGTTGAAATGTTGAAATGTTGAAATGTTGAAATGTTGAAATGTTGAAATGTTGAAATGTTGAAATGTTGAAATGTTGAAATGTTGAAATGTTGAAATGTTGAAATGTTGAAATGTTGAAATGTTGAAATGTTGAAATGTTGAAATGTTGAAATGTTGAAATGTTGAAATGTTGAAATGTTGAAATGTTGAAATGTTGAAATGTTGAAATGTTGAAATGTTGAAATGTTGAAATGTTGAAATGTTGAAATGTTGAAATGTTGAAATGTTGAAATGTTGAAATGTTGAAATGTTGAAATGTTGAAATGTTGAAATGTTGAAATGTTGAAATGTTGAAATGTTGAAATGTTGAAATGTTGAAATGTTGAAATGTTGAAATGTTGAAATGTTGAAATGTTGAAATGTTGAAATGTTGAAATGTTGAAATGTTGAAATGTTGAAATGTTGAAATGTTGAAATGTTGAAATGTTGAAATGTTGAAATGTTGAAATGTTGAAATGTTGAAATGTTGAAATGTTGAAATGTTGAAATGTTGAAATGTTGAAATGTTGAAATGTTGAAATGTTGAAATGTTGAAATGTTGAAATGTTGAAATGTTGAAATGTTGAAATGTTGAAATGTTGAAATGTTGAAATGTTGAAATGTTGAAATGTTGAAATGTTGAAATGTTGAAATGTTGAAATGTTGAAATGTTGAAATGTTGAAATGTTGAAATGTTGAAATGTTGAAATGTTGAAATGTTGAAATGTTGAAATGTTGAAATGTTGAAATGTTGAAATGTTGAAATGTTGAAATGTTGAAATGTTGAAATGTTGAAATGTTGAAATGTTGAAATGTTGAAATGTTGAAATGTTGAAATGTTGAAATGTTGAAATGTTGAAATGTTGAAATGTTGAAATGTTGAAATGTTGAAATGTTGAAATGTTGAAATGTTGAAATGTTGAAATGTTGAAATGTTGAAATGTTGAAATGTTGAAATGTTGAAATGTTGAAATGTTGAAATGTTGAAATGTTGAAATGTTGAAATGTTGAAATGTTGAAATGTTGAAATGTTGAAATGTTGAAATGTTGAAATGTTGAAATGTTGAAATGTTGAAATGTTGAAATGTTGAAATGTTGAAATAGATGGTCATAGAGATCTGGTCAGCTGGATGGATCTCTATATTATGCAGAAGCTGTACAGCGGCAGTACGTTCGACCTAGGATTTATGATTGTAAGTCACATGGACGAGGTCGGTCGAACAAAAAACAAGAGTCTACCGTTCGGTTCATTGATTTGGAAGATCGTAGAGCGATCTCAGCTTCGTCTACCCAGAGGAGAGCATATCAGATCAAACAGATCGAGTGATGTATTTGACAGGATTCATCTTACTCGGATGGGTCTGGTTGAAGTTGATGGGTCTTGGATGCCCAAGGGAGATCCTGGAGCCTCTACATCTCTGGATGTTCTGATGGTGTGCATTGCAATATTTAAGAGTCGAAATTTAGTCGAGGTCTCCAAATTACTCCCTCAAACATAGAGTAGACTAAAGTACGTGAATAATGCCTAAAAAAGTTTTAATTAAATTTTACACACGTTTTCTACAAAATTTTAAAAAAAAATTTACACATTTTGAGTTCTTTTAAAGATGTACAGTATTTTTACGAACAGTCAAGTTAGTGATATGTGAATTACCGATGTAGATAATAGATAGAATTCTACTTATTTGATGTTGGAAAATCCTAAGCCATATTGGCAAGTTATTTGTATTTTTATTAGTGAGAAAACACAAAGTATTAATATTGATAAATCTAGTTGCAAAATAGCTAATATATTTCTTGATTTTTTTAAACCATTTTATAATACTACAAATGAATGTTCGAAAATTTATTATCTAATTTCTCATCTTGTTCTCCCAATTTTTATAAACTTAACGAGCAATTTTGCACAATATCGACATATAGATGAATTTAGAGATATACTTAATAAAATAGAAACAAAATTTTAAAAATATTGACTTGATATTCTTACTATTTTTTCTTATGCATGTATAATGGATCCTAAATATAAGTTAAGAAAAGTATATCTCATTGTTAATAAAATTTCTAATAAAATTACAAAATTCTTTCTTGGTGTTCGAGGATAAATGAACAAATAGGGAATAATAGTTATATTTAGAATCAATATTATAAAAAAAGATAGTCATTCACGGTTTCTTCACTGTTAGCTCAAGTAGTGGTGAT